>CM054806.1:5476200-6076200 GCA_028984105.1 Lavandula angustifolia | reverse complement strand
TCGGCTTGTTTGTATCCAGTCGGAGAGACGCCATAGTCGGGAAGTCCGAACACTGTCTCAGGCCTTCGAGAATGATGATATCAGCGTGACTCTCCTCCCACGTCTGCGGAGATACCTCTTTCATGTACCTCACAGCAGTCACCTCTGCGTTTGTTCCCCCCACTTGACGCATGTTGAAGTAGAATTCAACAAGCATGGGGTTGCTTGAAGAGCAGAATAAATATCCTCCATGTATGGCAGTTCTAATTTGTGGAACTCCATGGTCGGCTCGACGCAGACTCTGCTCTGGATAATCTTGTTGATGTACACAGGAGTCCGAATGATGCTTGAGAGAGATGTCATTTTCACTAGAATCTGCAAAAAATTTGTTAGCACTTGAAAATAGAGTAAGTCAGTTTTTGCAGACAAGAGATGAAAAATTTACCAAAGATTTAAGAGCTGGAGAGAGATAGATATCTTAGTTGCTGTTTCTATATGCAAAGAATGCAAAGCTCTTAAGATCGGCAATGGCGAAAATGAAAGTGAGAGAAATAAGCGAGAGATTGTGTAGATTTGAGTACCAAGCGGTTTTCAGATCTGACGGTTATGATTTAATCTCGCTTTATTATAGAAATATAGGATTAAATGTTATAACTGGAATGATTACTTAGCCACCTATAATCTTGACCTACGTAAGATTTGTATATTTGAAGTAAGGTGAGATGACATGCATTAAATGCGCTACAGTCAGTCTTAGGATATCGTGCTTTTAATGAAAACGGTTTTACTGAAAGTATCCTTAAGATATAATGGCGGGAAATAAATGGGATTCATTCCACTGAATGTATGCTACTGATCAATTAAATGCAAATCATGCCACTGAGTATGAATACTGAATTTAATACTCAAACCTTTCAGCTGAACATTGTAGTCAGCTGTTACTGAATGTAAATCAGGAGGATCTATGTGATACCAATTGTTGACGCAGCTAATACCAGTTGTTGGTACCAAGTGTTACTAAACCTATTGGTGATACTGAAGATTCAGTATTTGTCACACGTTCCCCCTTACTGAGTACTGTATGCTTCACCCTACTGAACGATAGTACTGAGTTTGGCTTACTGACCTATCGTACATAATGTTTTTACTGACTCGGGTCAGTAGGATCCAGTAGACCTAGCTCAACTGAGAGTTCTCTGAACCTGTGCTCAGCCAGCGGCTTGGTAAGTCTGTCTGCCCTTTGCCTATCAGTATGGATTTTCTCCATCATGATATTCTTCTATTCAACATGGTCTCGAATGAAGTGGTGTCGGATGTCCACGTGCTTCCATCTCGTCAGAAGATTAGGTTCTGAGTGATTGCAATAGTACTGGTGGAGTCGCAGTAGATGGGCACTTCATCTTGAATAATACCATAATCACGCAGTTGTTGCCGAAGCCAAATGATCTGGGCACAACAACTTCCGACAGCCATATACTCATCTTCAGTAGTGGACGTTGCTACTGAATGTTGTTTCTTGGAGAACCATGATATGAGCTTACTGCCTAGGAACTGACAAGTTTAAGAAGTTGACTTTCAATCTATCTTGCATCCTGTATAATCAGAGTCAGAATATCCAGCTAAAACAAGATTATCATCAGCAGGATACCATAACCCTGCGTCAGGTGTTCCCTTCAGGTATCGCAGAATCTTCTTCGCTGAGTCTAGATGACTTCGCTTGGGTTTCGCCTGAAATCTCACACATACACCTACAACATAAGTTATATCGAGTCTGCTTGCTGTTAAACATATTAAGAACCAATAATAGCTATATAGTCAGTTGAGTTAACAGAAGCTACCTCTTTGTCTAGATCGATTTTAAAGTTTGTATTCATGGGGATCTTGACTAGCTTGCTCGATTCACATCCAAATATTTTCAAGAGGTCTCGAGTGTATTTGGCTTGGTTGATGAACGTTCTTTTCTCAGATTGTTTTACTTGAAAACCAAGGAAGTAGTTCATCTCCCCCATCATTGACATCTCAAACTTCTCCTTCATCATCTTTTAAAATAGTTGACACATGGTCACGTTTTTGGAACCGAAGATGATATCGTCCACGTAGATCTGCACCAGTAGAATGTCATCTTCTGACTTGATGCTGAACAGAGTGCGATCTACTGTCACCTTCTGAAAAATTTCTGAAGTAGAAAGTCTGATAGGGTATCGTACCTAGCCCTGGGTGCTTGTTTTAACCCATACAGACCCTTTCTGAGTCTATAAACCTGATGTCCCTGCTGAAAGCCGGGCGGTTGTTCCACGTAGACTTCTTCCTTTAGTACGCCATTCAGAAATGCTGACTTTACATCCATTTGATATACTTTAAATCCTTGATGTATTGCATAGTCTAGGAATAGACAAATGGCTTCCAATCTTGCGACTGGAGCGAATGTTTCATCAAATTATATCCCCTCTACTAGACAATATCCCTTGGCAACAAGTCGAGCTTTGTTTCTTACTATGACGTTTTCATCACGCTTGTTCTTGAAGACCCACTTAGTTCCTATCACGTGTTGGTGTCTAGGTCCATCAACAAGCTCCTAGACCTCGTTTTTTACGAACTGGTTCAACTCTCTTCCATTTCTATGATTCAGTCAGCATCATGAAGTACATCCTCTATCGACTGAGGTTCTTTTGTAGAAAAGAAACAAGACTATAAAGCGTTTTCTCCTTGACATAATCTGGATGTTGTATTTACACTTGCTGAAGGATCTCCAATGATAAGATCAGAAGAGTGAGCATCTAGCCATGATCATCTAGGCTTGGTCTCTTCTTCTGAAATTACTTCTGTAGAGTCAACAGGAGTGTTAGGCATTTCAGTAGTGTTGTTCTGCGACTGAAGCATTTCAGTTAGAAGGTTAGGGTCTATTGAGTTCCCAGGTTCAGGGGCATTTTGCTCAAGACCATTATTCGTTCCTCCTAAATTGTTATTCTCAGTAGAGGTCTCAGTTACCACAGGGACTTCCTCATCGACCTGTGTTACCTGATGTTGATTCTGTTCAGTAGAATCAACCAGGTCAGCTACATTGCCTGTGGGATGGGTCTGAGTTTCTTCATCTGACTTATCATCCCAACAATGCTGGATCTTTTCAGTTTTATCATTCAGCTTGAGATCATGTAGCTTGCTGCTGACATCTTTAGTATTTGTCTCATTCGATTTCATGTCCTCAGTAACAAACTCGTTAAAAACAATATGAGTGCTTTCCTCCATGCAAAAATCCCATAGTAAAAGAACCTGAAGGCTTTACTGACCTGGGAGTATCCTAAGAACACTCCTTGATCAGATTTTCTATCAAAGACCTTTAACTGATCATTTCCATTATTAAGGGTAAAGCAAGGACAACCAAAGATATGGAAATGAGAAATAGAAGGAATTATCCCTTTCCATAGTTCATATGGTGTCTTCATGTGCTGCTTTGTTCTGCTTGAGTTCTTAAAATATAAAATATGGAGTGACAGTGTTAAGATCCGATCGTCTTAAGTAAGTAGCAAACATATACAACTTAGTAATTGTTATATAAATGTTTTAAGGAGGAATTAAAGATCCTAAAACCCCTAAGAGTGTGATGAACTGACATGATGTAATAGGCTAGACCTGCTTTGATCTTTCTAGATTAGTTTGTCTAAGTCCTGTAACGGGTAAATTGTTGGACTGAACTTCAATAGAGAAGTTAAGGTTCCAGAACCCCATCTGTTTTCGGTTCAGTAGAGCTCTGTCTGTATAAGAGCTTAGTAGTTTATCTTCGATTCAGTAGCTGGAAGCACTCAATAGAAGATCATTGTTTAACCAACTTAGAAAGAAGACTCAGTATGATCATCCTTGATCTACTTAATGAGCTGCAACTCAGTTGCAGACCGTACAAGGGAAATCGATAGCCTGATCTTATCAGTCGGATGTCAGCAGAGGAACACTTAGTGTCCGAGGTTCAGAGGAAGTCAACTCAGCTAGAGGACTGATGTCTGACAATTCTCACTTACTGCCATACCTTGACTAATGAGAAGCAAGCAAAGCTTACCTGCTCTGACACAAAAGCTGCTCTCATTCACAGAAAGCCAACCATCCTCTACAGCGACATTCAAATTATGTGGCCGTTTTCCTTGGAGTCTTGTGACACGTGGCATGGTCCCCTCCAACAGATATTTGCATGGGTCACAACTATATAAAGAGATCATCTTCAACAATTGAAGATAGAACAACAAAAAAGAAGAATAACGGGAACAGAAACGCAAGAAATTCAAGAACGCATAGTCAAGCACTCTAGCAAGCTTACTGTTATATCCAGCGGAGAACTAGAAATCTAAGAGATATCCTAGTAGTTCTTCACTCTAGAGTTGTTACCGACAGAGTTGTTCTCGATCTCTTTTCTAAGCTAACCTTGTTAGATCATAAGTTTAGATACTTGAAGGAGTTCACTTTTGGTGATACGTTCTTATTATAAGAACTCCGTCCTTGTTGGAGGTAAAACCCTTCAAACATCGATTTGATCTTGTAAAGTCACTAAGGACTATAACTTAGAAGGTTCTGTCCAGCGTACAGAAACTTGCTGAGGCTTGCTCCGATTAATCAACAAGACCTCATGTCCGGTAGGACCGTGGATATAGGATCTTGCGTATCCTATATCATTTACAATTTTATTGCATCTGTTTGTCAACTGTTTGCAAAATAATATTTTCAGTAAAACAGATTTAAAACTGCACTAGCCAACTGATTTAGTTTGCATAAAAACGTTTTTCAAAGAGACGAACTTAAACTGGGCCTACACAATTCCGCACTTATTCATCTACTGAATTACTCAGTACTAGCATCAGCTAATAAAAAGGATTCAGTCATTAAAGCACTCTGCCCCGCAATCAGAAGGCTTAACTGGCAACTAAAATCGTTCAGTAGCATACTCAGTAAAATACTGACCTTCGCGTTAGAGCAAAACTTAGACTCAGGTGTATTGACCCCCCCCCCTCCTTCTACACCCGATACTCATCTCTAGACCAATAATTGGTATCCGAGCGGTGCTCTTTTGATCATCAGTAAAATATGTCAGGTATTCGGATGGTACCGATGTTCTCAGTAAAGAACTACACGGTATGGCGCGTCGGAATGGAGGCGCATCTTACATCGCTGCACGATAGCATGACTGAAGTCCTCGAGACAGGACCAATGGTTCCCATGATCGACAACATCTAATTTACTTCTGGGGGAGGTGTAGGAGCACAAATTGGGGCAAAGATTGCCAAATATAAAGTTGCCTTCACGCCAAAAGAGAAGAAACTAAACAATCTAGACCGAGTAGAGCCGGAATACAATCCTAATAACACTCAGTGATTCACACCTCGACAGAGTGCAAGATTGCAAAACGACGATAGAACTTCGGGTTGCCCTTGTTGTACTGAGCTAAGGAACTCCACAAATCAAAGAGAACAAGCTCGATTTGGAGGTTCAAAAGTTGAGGCATTCGCTATGCAGCCCAATAATCCATTGACGAGCTTAGCATCAGATTCACAAATCAGAGCAATGTGATCAATGGGCTGGGGAAGACTTTCACCAACAAGAAGATGAATACTAAGATCCCAAGAGCGCTGCCTCGACTGAAGTGGCTCCCATTTGCTACTTATTTACGTCGCTCTGATCTAAATGCTTTAACTTCTACTGTTATCTTTTCAGAACTAAAGGCAGAGGAGTTCAAGTACAGTCTACCCCAATGAAACGTAAGCCCTCTAGCTGACACCCCAATCGACCATGCTTTTAAAGCAATAGTCAGCACGTCTGAAACAAGCCCCAATTGAGCAAGCACGTTAGTAGCAACCACAGCACAAAAATCCACTACTGAGGATATTGCTGAACGGTGCGCGCTTCTGGCTCTGAAGTACCAAAGGGAGAAGGACAGAGTCAGAAACCTGAAGAAACATACCCAAGATTCTTCTTCTGAATGAAGAATCTAAACCTTCTTCTGAATGCAGGAACATGGAGACTACTGCCAATCCATCCAATGACACATCTGAAAAGGTGGCAGGACTTTTGTGTGCTACAACTGTAAAAAGAACGGACACTATCGGTACGACTGTCCGGAGCTCTTAGCTGCACAACAAGTTGAATGGCATGATAGAAGAGACAAATTTGCCCAAAAGAGGCAAGCCTATATAACGGGAGAGCTATCTGACTGCACAATTGAGGAAGATATTGTTGGGAGATGATCAGCAATAGATTGTTTATAAGATTCGGCTGATCCCAAAACCCTAATTTGATTGGTGAACCATTCCTTTGTATTTGTAACGCTTTGGTCTCTAAGAGTTTCAGACTCAGTAGACTTGCCTTTTGCATGGTCAAGGGTCAGACGTTCTGTCTTCTGAACCTCAGTAGACTATCCGTCTCATTACCATAGAGTGAAGGCCCAGTAGTGCTGGACTCGGCGGGAGCAAGATATGCGAGAGGTATTCGGATTCGCATCGCTGGTCTCGAGCGGGAGCAAGATACTGAAAGAGTCGGTAGAAGCTCGGACTCGGCGGAGCGGTTTCCGAACTCGAGTCGACCTTTAGTAGAGTTGGACTCAGCTGGAGTATACTACTAAACCCCCGATCAGACTCAACAATGGCCTGATAGTTCCCTTAACTGTCAGTGCTTTTCATAGTTAAATTAGTAGAGTTGTCCGAGGTCGTACACATCAGAGAAGTCAACTTCAATATCTGCCTTGAAGTTTGAATGTCTCAACAACTTTCTACACCTCGACCAATGACAAGCAGTCAGCTGTCAAAGTACTGGTAAAAAGCTGCAAGTCAACAACTTTCCTGAAAAAGAGAGTGGACTCTGCACGATTTCAAAAGAGTCGTTAGCTACCCAAAGAGAGTGACACGTGGACAATTCGTCTCCAACGGATCTATCCATAGCTCACCTCTATAAATAGAGGGAAAATCAAACGGTTAATCATCAAGAGCAATCAACATACGAGCATTAAACGAACAAGAACAAAGCTTTCCGCGAAGAACTTTAGAGAATACACTCAACGCGAAAGGCACTCATACTGCTCTAGGGAACCAAGCTTCGTAGAATTAATGCCTCTAGCATCCAAGTGAAAGAACACGAACCTAGAGAGATTATTCCTCATTATTCTTCACTCTAGAAGCCCTTTCTTGTTCCCTTTCCCTCTAACCTAAGCTCCACTGAAAATATATATAGCTTAAAACCGAAGGAGTTCATCTCTTGAACTGTTCTTACTATAAAGAACTCCTTCACTGTTGGAGAATCGCTCAAACATTTTTGTTTGATCTTTGTAAACTGGGACTTGCTCAGTATAATCTTAAAGGCCGTGTTTGTCCAGTATACAAACCAACTGAGACTAACTCAGTATAATAAAATAGCCTCCTGATCTTTTCTGGACGGTGGACGTAGGATTTTGGATATCCGAACCACTTTAAAAGTCGCCGTGTCTTTTTTTGTTACATTGATTTACAGTTCATTCTGAAAAACCGTTTACAAAATCATTTAACAGAGTTTTAGTGAAAAGCTTAACTGAGTGCACTAATCTACTGAAACAGTTTTCATTAATAACGTTTTCAAACTCAACTGAATCGGGCCTACACTATTCCGCACGCTACTGAACTCTTACTGAACGGTACTGAATTCTGACATTAGTCATCTAGCAAGACTCATTATAGTCAGTCACTCTGTCCACGCGATCCAGAACAACTTGTCTGGTCTACTGAATTTATTCAGCAGATAATCACCGAAATCGAACTGTTCGCGTTCAAAGTTGAAAAAGAATTTTCAGGTGTATTCACCCCCCCCCTCTACACCTGAACGTTTGTCTTGGGACCAACATACATATTCATGTACTCCTTTGAAGATGAAGCTACATTCGTGGCTGTTGAGGTCAGAGAATCAAATCTTGAAACGTCAACTGAACACTGCCTAATCACCGGAGAAGAGGTGGAGGTAAACTCTAAACTCAATCTAACCTCCTCTTCATAGAGCACAAATGACAGTTGCTCAGCTGTAGGAGAACCTCTAGATGTGTTTCAAGCATATGAAGATTTGCTAGAGGAGCAAATTCAGATGAGCAGGGAGTACAGTAGAACCATTCAGTAGTTGGAATAGGTAAAAGTTGAGAATCAGAGACTTTCTTCTGATTGTCAGGTCCTGACTGATTCAAAAGTTCTTGTGGTTAGATAAAGGGAAGAGATTGACTCTCTCATGACTAAGTCTCAGCATCAAGAAACTCAGATATCAGTCTTGACCAAGGACAATTCTAAGAAGGATACTGAAATAACTAGGCTCAGTCAAGAACTCATAGAGGTTCAGAAGGATTATAAGTCACTCAGTATGAGTGATGAAGTATGGCGAGAACTGATGACAGAGCAGTACCTGGGAGCCAAAGAAAAGCTAGAGGGATTGTTCAGGGCTCAGAGGCCAGCCTCCGTTAAGGAAGGACTTGGTTACACAAACGAAGCATCTACCTCAACTTCAAAAGGCTCAAATAAGCTGGCGATGATGATTTAGATTAAGATTCGCCTGGATTCTCAGTTTTGGACTGTTGGGGTAGAGCAGCTACTGAAGATCTCGTCTGCTTGAGAAAAACATATTTAGTGCGAGTAGGCGCTGGAGATCGAATCTGTACGCCCTTATTCGCTGGAATCTTCTTCTTCCCACTTGCTCTTCAAGTTCCTTGGCCAATTTGGCCATCAAAAGCAATTTGTTCTTCTTTTGACCTGAACTTGAGCTTCTTCGGTTTTGGTGGACTGGGGTCAGTAGGGGCCTTACCCTTATCAGATTTCCTGGCTGGAGGTGGCGACTCTTCAGTCTGTAGCCCTTCAATAAGCTTGGCCACCTCAGCCACATCTGCATCTGTTGGCTCTTTAGCAAGGGCTTACGATAACACTTGAAAGACAACGTTTTTTTGTGTAAAACCATTGTCGTAGCTCAAAAAATCGTTGTCGTAGCTAAAACCGTTGTCTTTTATATCAAAAGTGCGCTCAGTTACAATGGTTTTTTACTACGGTTGTCATTCATCCGTTGTCGTATGTCAAAAAAGGCGCTCATAGACAACGGTAGTGCCTACCGTTGTCATTTAAGCGTAGTCAAATTATATGGATGCACTCATAGACAACGGTTTTTATTAGCCGTTGTCGTTGACCTGTTGTCGTATATGCAAATAAGAGCTCATCGACAACGGTTCTGATAACCGTTGTCGTTTATATTTTGTCATATGCAGGATAGACAACGATGTTAATAACCGTTGTTGGTTATACGTTGTCTTTTACCTAGATATGTATATATGTTAATTAATTATAAATTATTATATTTTTGAAAATCATAATAAAAATTAAATAAAATTCTTTTTTATAAAAATCTATAAATACACATTTTAACATATAATTTAAAAATGCTTTATATGTATATATGTTAATTAATTATAAATTTTTATATTTTTTAAAATCATAATATAAATTAAATAAAATTCTTTTTTATAAAAATCTATAAATACACATTTTTAACATATAATTTAAAAATTAAAAATACTATACTTATATATTTTTTTAGCAATACTTAACACTTATATATATATATATACATATACTTATATAATACTTTATATTTATATTAACACTTATATATATATATATACATATACTTATATAATACTTTATATTTATATTTATATATTTAATAATTACCCTTATAAATAAGGGTAATATGAGGGCTTACTGTTCCACTTCCACAGCCTCTGCAGCCATCAAGATGAAGAGTCCACTTCCACCGCCTCTGCAACCGCGTCTTCTCCGGCCTTTCTTTTGCAGAGCTCTGCAAATCTCCTACTACTCATCTCCTCAATTTCGCCGACGCGGTGGCGATCAGCAGCCGCTCGCCGGAGTAATTAGGTAATACTTCTCTATCAATAACTCTTCTTTTGAAACTTTTTCAGAGAAACCCTAACGCTAGAATCATGTTCCAAAAAGCTTGTTCGAAGTGATTATTTGTGTTGATTGTACTCTAATATTGATTCAATTTATTTCTTATAGATTTAATTTCATTCTTCCACTCATTTTCCGCTTCTTTCTCATTTATTAGTTGGGGCTGTTGAAAGGTTGGTATTTTGGCGGCTGTCTTGCTTGCGCGTTGTGCTTCATGAAATATAGTGTAATTCATGAAATGATTACTGTATAGATAACTTACTGCAACTTATCTATTGTAGTGGTTCTGTTTCAATGCATCAATGAGGGCTAATTAGCTATAATGTCTTTAATTCACAATGAAACTGATACTCACGAGAACCTCCGAGCACAATAGGGATCGATAGAAGCCCTATATTTCTTATTGCTGACTTCTATATGCTTCCATCTCTACAGTGAAAATGTAGTGCCAACATTTTCAAGATATAGAGCACCAGGGAAGAATAAATACTTCGTTTGGCAACAAATATTCTAAGAGATCAGAGCTTTGTATAGTGTGATTGTTCAATTTGTTGCATAAATTTAGTTCTCCTGCAATGGAAAAACTTAGATACACATATTTAGGTTAAATTAAATGCTCCCCGTTTCATTGGGTGGCTAGGGAGGATAGACTGTTATTAATTGTTGTCATGTTCCTAAGTCGGAGAATTGGAAAGAGTCATGTTGCTTATAAGACACCTGACTAGCACTGTACTTTTTAATATCGTAGTCATGATAAACTGGCAGCAAACTTTTGGCCAAGGAAATAAACTCTTTATGTCACTTAAGTCAAAGTCTTGCCACCATTTAACATGATGGCGTTTGTTGTTGCTTGAGTTTGTCCAAGTTTGAATTTGCGTTATTTCATGCTTATTTTTATTTATGCAGGTAAAACCAGGAAATGTCATTAAAAGAAGAGATTTGATTTCCAAATTCATGTAATGGTTTGGTTATACAATTTATTAAACGCCCATATCAAGGGACTCTTATGACATTCTTTTGGGTTTTCTGCTGATGCTACGCAGAAAAGATTTATGAGGTAATTGTTCAGTTACTTGAGTACTATAATTTTACAAATAATGCCTTTTATATATCATGTGCTACTGAATAGGTAGTCATAAAACATAACCACGTAAGTTGTTTCTTAGGTGATAAAAGTGCAACATAGCACCCAAGGAAGAGGAGGAACAACATAACTATTGGCTTGTTAAAGGGATGGCTTTCTCTGAGGTGGTTTCTGTAATTTTACACGAAGTTCTGCACTTCTTCTGCATATGTTTAGTAATAAACTTTGGATAGCTATCACATGTTCGCGTTATTGTAGGCAATCTCTATGCGGTATATCAGTTTATGGTTTTATGGCTACATGCTTTGAATTAGGCTATATTTGTTTTTGTATACTTGTATATGAACAATTTACATCTCCGTTGTTATGTATGCAAATATACCTGCTGTAGTTGATCATGTATAACATATACAATACTTCATCTTCGATTGTTAAGAATATTGCCCTGCGATATTGTTTTTGTATATTTGTATATGAACAATTACTTACATCTCCATGATTATGTATGCAAATATACCTTATGTAGTTGATTATGTGTAACATATACAAGACTTTCATCTTCAATTGTAAGGATATTGCCCTGCACTCGTTCATATTTTTCTGTTTTTCTCTAACATGTGTTTGCACGATTTATGTGTCTGATATACTGCGTAGGCTATAGGTACATGATGAGATAGAGATGGATCGTGTATTGGCAATCGAGGGCATTGAACTGGTTGGCATCAATAACCGTGACCTTGATATACTGTATTTCCCAACTTCAGCTAATAGATATTACACATAAATGCATTGTTCCTTGCCTTGTTGTAATATTATTAATCGAATCATCTATATTCAAACTTTTATGGAATTGCAAACAGTGAATCTCCATGATAACCTTGGATAGCTATCACATGTTCGCGTTATTGTAGGCAATCTCTATGCGGTATATCAGTTTATGGTTTTATGGCTACATGCTTTGAATTAGGCTATATTTGTTTTTGTATACTTGTATATGAACAATTTACATCTCCGTTGTTATGTATGCAAATATACCTGCTGTAGTTGATTATGTATAACATATACAATACTTCATCTTCGATTGTTAAGAATATTGCCCTGTTATATTGTTTTTGTATATTTGTATATGAACAATTACTTACATCTCCATGATTATGTATGCAAATATACCTTATGTAGTTGATTATGTGTAACATATACAAGACTTTCATCTTCAATTGTTAAGGATATTGCCCTGCACTCGTTCATATTTTTCTGTTTTTCTCTAACAACATGTGTTTGCACGATTTATGTGTCTGATATACTGCGTAGGCTATAGGTACATGATGAGAGAGAGATGGATCGTGTATTGGCAATCGAGGGCATTGAACTGGTTGGCATCAATAACCGTGACCTTGATATACTGTATTTCCCAACTTCAGCTAATAGATATTACACATAAATGCATTGTTCCTTGCCTTGTTGTAATATTATTAATCGAATCCTCTATATTCAAACTTTTATGGAATTGCAAACAGTGAATCTCCATGATAACCTTGGATAGCTATCACATGTTCGCGTTATTGTAGGCAATCTCTATGCGGTATATCAGTTTATGGTTTTATGGCTACATGCTTTGAATTAGGCTATATTTGTTTTTGTATACTTGTATATGAACAATTTACATCTCCGTTGTTATGTATGCAAATATACCTGCTGTAGTTGATTATGTATAACATATACAATACTTCATCTTCGATTGTTAAGAATATTGCCCTGCTATATTGTTTTTGTATATTTGTATATGAACAATTACTTACATCTCCATGATTATGTATGCAAATATACCTTATGTAGTTGATTATGTGTAACATATACAAGACTTTCATCTTCAATTGTTAAGGATATTGCCCTGCACTCGTTCATATTTTTCGGTTTTTCTCTAACATGTGTTTGCACGATCTGATATACTGCGTAGGCTATAGGTACATGATGAGAGAGAGATGGATCGTGTATTGGCAATCGAGGGCATTGAACTGGTTGGCATCAATAACCGTGACCTTGATATACTGTATTTCCCAACTTCAGCTAATAGATATTACACATAAATGCATTGTTCCTTGCCTTGTTGTAATATTATTAATCGAATCCTCTATATTCAAACTTTTATGGAATTGCAAACAGTGAATCTCCATGATAACCTTGGGCTAATTGGAGGACATTAGGATGTTGTTCACAACTTAAAATAACATAATCTGTAGGATATTGGATTGGTGATTGTCTTCTTATGCCTTGCTTGTGATTGGTGATTGTCTTATGTTTTGCTCGTGATTGGTGATTGTGAGATGTGTCTTTTAATGCTTTGGTACTGCATTTCAATATGTTGCAGATAAGGGTGTTTGGATGTGGGGTAACTTAGATTGTTGAGGAGCCTTCAAGCAGTCAGTGAATGAGGGATGCATTGAGCAGTCACCAAATTGATGTATTGTAGGTTTATTTTCCATTTGTGCCCGTCTTTCGAATTTCTAGTGATTTTCTTATTGAACTTTGAGTACACTCTTGATTTTACTTTTTATTTGAATGGTATGGAGCTTCTCGACAAGGATTCAATGAGAAATATTATATTTTGCTTCGTCTATAGGTTTATTAGCTTTATTGATGAATTAATGTAAACGTTGTCTTTTTGCAAAAATCTGTTGTTTTAAGCAAAAACGACAACAGATAAAAATAGTTGTCTTATCGTCTATTCATATGACAACGCAATTTTTAACAATGGTAGAAAAGCTTACGACAACGGTTTCAACTGTTGTAAAAAATAAACACCACAACAGTCAGAAAAAATTACGACAACATTCTTTAAACTGTTGTCAAAGACATTTAAATCAACGCCTAAAAATGTTTACGACAAAAGTTATAAATCGTTGTGGAAACTCTCTACGACAACGTTTTCGGAACATATATGACAACGGTTCCTAACCGTTGTCGTACGTATTTACGACAATAGAGAAAAGAATTAAAAGACAATGTTTAAAATACGTTGTCGAAAAGATTAAAGACAACGGTTAAAAACCGTTGTCTATGAGCGAGACCCTACGACAACAGTACCTACAACAACGGTACATTTTGCCATAGACAACGGGTAAAAACTGTTGTCTATTAGCTTTTTTTTAGTAGTGTTCTTCCCCTTTGTCAGCTTCTACTGAGCTAGGTCCAGCCGGAATGACTGCTGAACTTGGTCCTGCTCCCTGTTCTTCTGCCTTAAGGAGGGCTCTCAGCTGAGCAGATCTACTCTTTTCCCCCTTTTTTGCATCGTCAATAAGCGTAGCCAGGGCAGTGACCTTGTTCTTCAATTCATCTACTGAGGCCTTGACTGTCTCAAGACCTGAGGCAATATCAGTGGCTACATCAGTGTACGACTCCCATCGCTTGTTATGCTCTTGATCAATAGCATTCAGTAGAGCAGTTTTGTTCACTTCAAAGCGTCGGAGGTAGTCTTCCACTGCATTAGAAGTAGCCTTTTTGATTTCTTGGTAGGAGTCGTGTTGATTGGTTAGTGCTTTGGATACACTATCAACTGTGAACTTATAGCGCTCCTCGACTGCCTTCTGGACTCGACCTACTGCAGCAGTCATTTCTTCAGTGAACTGTTTGGCTTGCGACTGCAGTATGGTTTGGAATTGGGCAGTCAGGTCGGTCTTCTGTGCCTCAAGGGCTTGTCTGAGGATCTCTTTAGCATTGACTGACTTTGGAGAGCTGATCCTCTGCACTTCAATAGAAAGGTCTTTCAGCGTCTTCGTCTGAGCCTCAGTGAACTTGTTCCACTTAGTGTTCACATCATCGGCAATAGATCTGTTCTTGTGTGCCTGGCGCTTGATAACCTTTTTTATTGACTCTGTGCTGATGTCCTTGAGCTCAGCAGCCTGATATCTACTTTGTTTCTTGGGTTGAGTCTTGGACGGAGTCGGGATGATCGAGCCATCCTTGGGAGTTGTACCCTCAGCAGATCGTCCCAGGTCTCCATCCTTGGGTGAGTCAGTTGGAGGAGGAGGAGGACGCGGCTGAGTCTGAGAGGAAGACTCGCCTTGAGTTTTGATGCGGAGGAGCATCAGCATGGCGGCCTTAAGATCCTCGAGCGAGGCAATATCAGCCGGCTCGCCAAATCCGATTTCCTCTTGTATATAGAGAAGAGTCTTCATGCAGAAAGACAACGGGAACCAAAGGTTACAACGCACAAACGATCTCTAGCAAACTCACTGCATATTCAGCGAAGAACTTGAACTTAGAATATAATCTTCTTTAGTTCTTCTCTCTAGAGAATACTTGTTCCCTTTCTCTTATCTAAGCGAGCTGAATTGTAATATTAATAGCTTAGAAACCACTACGGAGTGCACATTTTGCGAAACGTTCTTAATGTAAGAACTTCCTCATAGTTGGAGAAGCTGAAACTCTTTAAGTTTGAAAAACCTTATAAAGTCACTACGACTATAAGTACAATATTTGTCCTTTGAACAGATCACTGAGACTTGCTGAGTATTAAGCAACAAGTTTGTATCTGTCTAGTGAACAGATCACTGAGACTTACTCAGTATAAATAATACAAGTTTTCATGCTTGGGTCAGAACAGTGGACGTAGGACCCACCGTGTCCGAACCACTTTAAAAACTTGATGTGTTGATGTCCATAAATAGACTTCTTAAGCTTCCAAACTAGATGCTTTTCGCCCTCCTTCACATAGCCTTCTGGTTGTTTCATGTAGATGTCTCTTCCTTTTTCAAGGTGACCATTTAAGAATGCAGTTTTGACATCCATTTGCCAGATTTCTAGGTTTATGTGAGCTGCTAATGACACAATCTAAGAATAGGGTTTTCAACATGGTAAATAGTAGAACTTGAGGCAAAATTCCGATCAGATGGAGCAAGTAATTTCCATGCATCCCTAGGACCAATGTAAGTTGGATTCATCTCAGGCAAACCACGTAAATATAAATCAAACACATCATCACAATAGTCAGCATAATCGAACAATCGTAATCTCATGTTCCAATCCAACAAACAAGTATGAAACTCATGTCCACCCATACGGAAAGCAATGCAGTCATCATTCACATTACCAACATCAACGAAATGAAAATAAGTGAAAAATTCAAGAGCAATATCTTGCGGCAATGTGAAATGATGAGGGGCAAGTAACCAACTCCAACCAATATTGCGAAAATACTCAAAGAATTGATCACGAATACCTAAATGAACCAAGACCTTAACACCAACGAACATACCTAACTTGCAGGCCCGAAATTACCTTTTTTTCACACATCACGGCCAACTCTTCCTTGTCAAAGTGGTGAAGGTGGAGACGATCTTCCTCATTCAAGATTCGAATTATGAACATGTTGTCGTAACCGTCTTCGGCCGGCTCGGAATCAAAGATATCTTCTTCGGCTGAGGCATATCAGTGAAATAGGGTTTGGTCTTCGGCAGCTAACAACATATCGGTTGGGTTGTCATCTTCCGGTACATAATATTCATCTTCTCATCCAAAGGATACATGCCATCTACGATCAGTCGCACCTATGGAATATGAATTGAGCCATCCTCTCGTACCGTGCCACCCACGGGTGCGGCTCGGGCTGCGATCGTGCGCTTGGTAGCAGCGGTGGAAGATTCCAGGAGAGGGGATTCTGGAGGCGGTGATTGAGGTGGTGTAGACTCCGGGACTGGTTGTTCTTCGGGAGTGGTTGACTTTTTCGATGGCGGAGTGGAAACCCTAGCCGGCGACGAACGCGGCGAAACAACAGGTGTAGAAATAACAGGGGTGGCCTCCGGATCTTGAGATGGAGATGGAGTTGTCTGCACTTCCGGCGAAGTAGGCTCTGCATGGGCCATCGGCGGTGCCTCGGGAATTGTGTCAGTAGCAACCTCGTCTGCAACAACAACATCCACCTCAACCGGCGGAACTTGTGCGTACGTAGGCACTTCCTCTTGAACCGGCGGAGGAGTGGGCTGCTTTCGGCGACTTGCTCGCTGTTGGTGAGCCGTCGGCTGGGACGCAGTGGAAACTGGCAACGCCGACTTCTTCGCTGTGGAGGCGGTCTTCTTCTGCTTCCTAGGAGCCATGGATGTTGCGGAAGATGGTGTAGAAGGTAGGAGAGGATGAGTATCTTGGTTGAAGACGATTTTGAAGAGAGTGTAGCGAAACAATAACGCGGGAACAGTTATGATGAAATTCCCCCTTTAATTCGATCTTAAAGCTTCAACTTTTTGAGGGTTTTCAATTAAGTCCCCAGATTTCTTTTATTGCGCAGAAACACCCCCGCCTTCAAATAACCTCCTCACACTTGAACTTTTGTGTCAATGGGACAACACAAGTTTTTAGTGTTTAACAAATAGGTCCTCGACCTATACTTAGACAATTTCCTTCTTCAAACTCCTTCCTTATATAGCATGAATCTTGATACTTCCTTCCTAGGTTATGATTTTCTTCCACAAATATCTAGATCTCCTGTATAAAATAGTTAGTACAA
This sequence comes from Lavandula angustifolia, assembly GCA_028984105.1. Classification (NCBI taxonomy): domain Eukaryota; kingdom Viridiplantae; phylum Streptophyta; class Magnoliopsida; order Lamiales; family Lamiaceae; genus Lavandula; species Lavandula angustifolia. Next base: position 6,058,703 of record CM054806.1, on the reverse strand, counting down.
GAAACCAACACATGAAAAAACATAAAATAAATCTAGACTAAGAAATGAAATGCGAAAAATAATAAAAAAGATACGTGTGGGGTGCCTCCTAGAAGCGCCTTAATTTAGAGTCGCAGGCTCGACTCCTCCAAGCTCATCAAGTATATGTTGGGAGGTACAATGGAACCTCGTCAACTGTCTTCAATTGGTGCATGTGATGATAGAGCTTCAGCCGATGGCCTTTAACCAAAAAAACTGACTTAGTCGCGGGATCTTCCAAATCAATAGCTCTGCTTGGCCGAACTGCCTTGATAACAAATGGCCCTATCCATCTCAAACGAAGCTTCCCGTGCATGAGACGAAATTTAGATTGGTATAAGAGTACCAATTGTCCGACTTCAAACCGTTTAGATCTCAGATTATGATCATGCCAAGCTTTGGTTCGATCTTTATACCACAAAGAGGCATCATAAGCTTCAAGTGTAAGCTCCTCCAATTCTTGCAAGTGATACTTGCGTTCCTCCTCACACTTGATAAAGTTCATATTCATTCTTTTCACGGTCCAAAATGCCTTATGCTCGAGCTCCACGGGTAAGTGACACATTTTCCCGAAGATCAAACGACAAGGGGACATACCAATAGGGGTTTTGTATGCGGTTCTATACGCCCAAAGAGCACCCTCCAAGCGTTTACTCCAATCCTTTCGAGACGGATTAACCGTGTTCTCCAAAACATGCTTGATCTCCCTATTGGAACTTCAGCTTGGCCATTTATTTGGGAATGATATGGAGTAGATAGACGATGTTGACATCCATATTTCTTCATTAAAGCCTCAATGGTACAATTACAGAAATGCGTACCATTATCACTTATTATGGCTCTAAGGAACACCATAACGACTAAAAATGTTGGACTTAAGAAATCCAACAACCACCTTTGAATCATTGGAGCGAGTTGATTTGGCTTCAATCCACTTGGACACATAATACTGAACTAAGAGTATATGAAGATTTCCGAAGGAGCTAGGAAAGGGTCCCATGAAATCTATGCCCCACACATCAAATCTTTCACAAGAGCGCATCGGATGTTGAGGTAGTTCATCCCGCGGGCTAATATTACAAAGCACCTGGCAGCATTTGCATCACTTGCAAAACTCATACGCATCTCGATTCAAAGTTAAAAAAGAATCCACAATCGAGAACCTTTCGTGCAGTACGCTTAATTCCTCCATGTCCTCCATATGGTGATGAATGACAACGGTCCAAGATCTCAAATTGTTCCTCTTCGGGTACACACCTTCGAATAACTTGATCGGCTCCAACTTTCCAAAGTATATGATTATCCCAAAAATAATACTTACATTCACTCATTAATTTCCTCTTTTGAGCCATGGTAAAATCGGGTGGTAGCCTTCTTGAGGTGAGATAATTAACAATATTGGCATACCACAGAGCTTTACCATCCTTTCCTTCAATTACATAACATTTTGCCTCAGTTTCGTAGTTCAACTTGGACAAGCTGGTAATGGAATTTTCATCAGATGGCTTGGCCAAGTTCAGCATGCTGTAAATGATTCCTTGAAATCATTCCTTGATTGGTTCAACATCTTCCGGATGAAGTAGACGACTCAAATGATCAGCTACATTATTCTCAACTCCCTTCTTATCTCTTACTTCCGAATAAAATTCTTGTAGCAACAAAATCCAACGTATAAGACGTGGTTTTGTCTCTTTCTTTGCGAGTAGATGCTTCACGGCAGCATGATCAGTGTAGACGATTACCTTTGACCCAAGCAAGTATGAGCGGAGCTTGTCGAAAGCAAAAATAATAGCGAGTAGCTCCTTTTCCGTAGTGGTGCATTTGCATTGGACAGGATTGAACCTCTTCGAGGCATAGTATATAGCATGACTAGCCTTTTCATTCTATTGTGCAAGGACAACTCCAACAGTACAGTCACTTGCATGACACATAAGCTCAAATGGAAGTTTCCAATTCGGAGCTTGCATAATAGGAGCAGTAACCAATTTTTCCTTGAGAAGGTCGAAAGCTTGCTTGCAGTCATAAGCTAGGACAAACGGAACGTCTTGCTAGAGTAACCTTGTTAAAGGTTGAGCGATCTTTGTGATGTCCCGAATAAATCTTCGGTAAAATCTAGCATGACCTAAAAATCCTCGAGTTTCCTTGACATTTGATGGATATGGCAGCTGGGCAATCAAATCAACTTTCGCCTTCTCAACTTGGATACCTCTTTCGGAAATTATATGTCCAAGAACAATCCCTTCCCTTACCATGAAGTGGCATTTTTCATAATTAAGAACCAAGTTCTTCTTGGTGCATCTTCTTAGAACAACATCTAAATTTCCAAGACATCGATCAAAAGAATCTCCATAGACAGTGAAATCCTCCATAAATACTTCGATGCACTTTTCAATAAGATCGGAGAAAATACTCATCTTGCAACGTTGGAAAGTTCAGGGAGCGTTGCACAAACCAAAAGGCATGCGTCGATAAGCATAAGTACCAAACGGACATGTAAAGGTGGTCTTCTCTTGATCATCCTTATTGACATGAATCTGAAAATATCTACTATATCCATCAAGAAAATAGAAGTAGGCTTGACCGACAAGTCTTTCAATCATCTCATCAATGAACGGCAAAGGAAAATGAAATTTCCTCGTTGCCGTGTTCAATTTCTTAAAGTCAATGCACATTCTCCATCCGGTTACCAGCCTCATTGGTACCAACTCATTCTTCTCATTCTCAACAACTTGAAAACTTGATTTCTTTGGTACAACATGTACCGGGCTGACCCATTTGCTGTCCGAGATCGGATAGATAATTCCCAAATCAAGCAACTTCAAAATCTCTTTCAAAACAACTTCACGCATGTTAGGATTTAGCTTCCTCTGCGGATCTCGGCTGGGCTTACCGTCCGGTTCCAATAGGATGTAATGCATGCAAATATCCGGACTGATTCCGGTGATATTGGTCAACGTCCAACCAATAGCTCAAGTAGTTTCTTCAGAGTTTCGACTAATCGCTTTTCTTGTTTTCTGATAATTCACTATTGATAATCACAAGAAGAGTTTTATCTTGGCCAAGGTAAGCATACTTTAAGTTGGCTAGCAACTTCTTAGGTTCCAGAACGGGCGGTCTGACATGTGTTTGAACTGGTCTGTCTTCCACATTCTGCTTGGGCAAGCAGATGCCACTACTTGAGGCAACGACTTCTGGAACTGCAAAAAGAGACATTATAGCTTCCGTTACCTCCTCATCGAACATCCCTCCAACATCTAATTCAGAGAGGCTATGTGTCAATTCTAACTCCAGCTTATCCTGCATCAATGTCGTCTCAAGATGTTCTTGGACAAGAGGCTCAAAGGCGTCAACAGAATAAGCATTTTCACAATTAAGGGGTTTTTTCATAGCATCATCAATATTGTAAGTAAACTTCACACCATGATAGTCCAAACAGATAGTATCCTTACAAACATCAATTAATGCCTTAGCCGTTTTAAGAAAAGGTCGACCTTGCAAAACTCCCGAAGTTCCCTTGTTTCCATCACAAGTGTTAATCACATAAAAATCCGCAGGATATACGAAATCATGGATTTAACAATAACATTTTCTAGAAGGCCTTTAGGGAACATGCATGATCGACCAGCTAATTGAATAACAACTTTAGTATCGGTTAATTCAACACCAACTAAGCTATTAAACACTGATGAAGGCATCACATTTGTTGGGTGATGATTCAATCCTCAGCAATTGTTGAAATGTAGGGAAATGATTCAGTCTTCTCAGCTGATAAGTTAACTTAGTAGCCTTGTGCTCTGAACGTTTACTGAAGATTTGAAGATCCCAAAACCCTATAATGATTGGTGAACCTTTTCGTTGTAATCTGTTTTTGTCTCTGAGGTTTCAGACTCAGCAGACACTCTGCTCTGGTTCAGGCACTCAGTGGATTATCTGCCTCAGCACCAGAAGTAGAAGACTCAGTAATACTGGACTCAGCAGGAGTAGTATACTGAAAGGAGTCAGTGGAACTGAACTCAGCAGGAGTAGTTCACTGAACTCAGAGCTGATCTTCAGTAGAGCCGACTCAGCAGGAGCATGCTACTGAATCAAAGATCAGACTCCGCAATGGCCATACAGTCTTCTGACTGTCAGAATCTTTAAAGTCAAATCAGCAGAGTCAATACGAGGAAGAGAGAAGTCAGCTTCAGATCTCCTTGAAGTCTGTTCTGTCTCAACCACTTTCTGAACCTCGACCAATGACAGGCAGCCACGTATCCTATATCTATTAAAGTTGCAAGTCAACAACTTTCCACAAATGGAGGAAAAAGACACTGCCACCATACTTCAAAGAGCCGTTAGCTATCCAAAAGAGAGTGACAAAGGATCGTCGTCTCCAACGGATCTATCCTAATCTCTTCTCTATAAATAGAGGGATAAATAAAATTTGAAGCTAACGAGAACCCACGCAAAACCCAGAACACACAGAGAACTCACAGAGCATTCAAACGAGCAAATCATAATCGCTTAAGTCTTCCGCGAGAAGTTCGAAGAATCAATCTCCGGCGAAAGACTACACTTCTGCTCTTAGGGAACCAAGCTAAATCGATTAATACAGCCTCTAGTATCCAAACGACGTTACACGAACCCAAAGCTTACACTCAGTTGTTCATCGTTCTAGAAGCCACATCCTTGTTCCCTATCCCTCTAACCTAAGCTCAATAGACTGAATACATAGCTTAGACGAATGAGTTCCACTTCTGAACTGATTCTTATTGTAAAGGACTCCTTCACTGTTGGAGAGTTTTTCAAACACTTAGTTTGATAACCTTGTAAACTGAGACTTGCTCAGTATAAATCTCAAGACCAGTGTTTGTCCAGTGTACACACCAACTGAGACTATCTCAGTATAATACATAGCTTCCTGATCTTTCGGGAAAGTGGACGTAGGATTGTTGGATCCGATCCACTTTAAAAATTTCTGTGTTTTGTGTTCTGTTTTTTACTGTTGCATTGATTTACTGTTCATACTGAAAATATCTTTCAAATCATTCAACTGAGTTTCAGCAAACTTAACAGACTGCACTAATCTACTGAAACTTTTTTGTTAAAAATGTTTTCCTAACTAAACTGAATTTGGGCCTTCACTATTCCGCACTACTGAACTTTATCTGAAAGATACTGAATTCTGACTCCAAGTTAGCTAGCATGTCTCAGTAGAGTCAGTCACTCCGCCACATGATTCAGAACAGCTTATCTGGTCTGCTGAACTTGTTCAGTACGACCCTTTCCTGAAAAGGACTGTTCGTGTTTAAGTTGAGAAATCGGTTTTCAGGTGTATTCACCCCCCCCCCTCTACACCTGAACGTACTCTCGGGACCAACAATTGGTATCAGAGCAGAAGTTCTATAAGACTCTTGTTATTCTGAAACTGGTCTACTTGAACGGATCCAGAGAACGTTTTCACTGCATATCATTCTTCATTCATATTACTATCTATCATGTCTGATATGTCATGGATCAGGATCGTACCAATGTTCTCAGTAGAGAACTATGGCGTATGGCGGGTCAGAATGGAGTCACATCTGACCTCTCTCCACGAGAGCATGATAGAGGTTCTGGAGGACGGACCTATCGTTCCCATGATCGATAGCGTCGTAGCTCAGGATCCAGCAGATGGAGGAGGAATGGTGACCAGGAAGAAGATCCCCAAGGACAGAAGTCTCTTCACCCCTGAGGAGAAGAAGCTTCACAACTTAGACCGCGTCGCCATAAACGCCATACTAACCACCCTGAGTGATTCCTATCTCGGAAGAGTTCAGGACTGTAAGTCCGCAAAAGAACTCTGGGATGCTCTAGCGCTACTGAGCCAGGGGGGACTCAGAAGATTAAAGCGAACAAACTTGCACTGGAACTTCAGAAGCTGGAGAGATTGTCTCTCATGCCTGGTGACACCATTGAAGATCTCAACGTCAGATTTACGAATCTGATGAATTTTATCAACAGGCTGGGAAAGACATTCTCCAACCGAGAGATGAATCTCAAGATTTTAAGGGCACTACCAGACGGAAACTGACCCTCTTTGCTACTTTATTACGTCATTCTGATTTAGATATTGTTACTCCTGGCCATATCTTTTCTGAACTTAAAGCAGAGGAGTTCAAGTTTGTCTTACCTCAAAGGAAGTAGCGAGCTGAAGATGACACCAAAGTCGACCATGCCTTTAAAGCATCAGTCAGCATAGCAGCTCCAGCGTCTAGCAAGGCTGAACCTTCACTCAGTGACATACAAGAAGGAAATCTAGCCAAGAAGTACGCGCTGCTTGCTGTGAAGTATCAGAAGGAAAAGGAGAGGCGTAGAAAAGTTACTAAAGCCCTCAGAGAATCCAAGGGTAAGTCTGAATATACGCCTAAGCGCACTTCTGACTCGCATACTTCTGAATGCAGGAAACAAGAGGACTCAGCTCAGTCGAGAGACAGTGAGAGCACAGAAGAAAGAGTCACAACCTGCTATAATTGCAAAAAGCCGCACATTATCGGTATGATCGTCTCCGAGCTCAAGATCGCTGAAAGAAGCGACGACGCAAAGCAAGAAGGGAGAAGTTCATCAAGAAGAGACAAGCATACATTGCCGGTTCACTCTCAGACGACTCAGATGAAGTCGATTCCTTCAAGGATTCATCTGACGATGAAGCAGCTTTCATGGCCTTAGAGCTTGAAGCTGAAGAAGATGCTGAAAAGTGCCTCATGGCAGGAGAAGAGGATGAGGTAAACTCACATGCACCATTTAATTCCTCTTCACACTGCACACACGACACTCTTTCAAGTGCAGATGAGAATCTGGACGTCGCGATCGCATATGAAGAACTACTCGACGAGCAGATTCAGATGAGTCCGGCGGCTCGGTAAGACTCTTCAGGAATTGGATACCCTGAAAGTGGAGAATCAGAGACTTTCTCAGGAGAGTCAGGTTGCTACTAAGTCAGAAGGACTTGTGTTGAGAATCAGGGAGGAGATAAACTCTCTGATGGCCAAGTCTCAGCATCAAGAAGCTCAGATCTCAGTTCTGACCAAAGACTTAACTCGAAAAAATGCGAACCGAGTCTCATCGAAGCAAGAGGTGTCAGGACTTCAGACCGAGCATGAACTGCTGAAGAAAAGTGATGATATCTGGAGGAACCTGATGACAGAGCATTACATGGGCGCTGAAAAGAAGCTAGAGACTATGCTAGAAAGCAACAAGCCCAAGCATTGAAAGGAGGGACTTGGATTCAGCCAGGGAGCCTCCTCATCTGCCCCAGTACGCTCAGAAAACCGGCTTGCTGATAGGTTTGTTCAAGGGGAGACCATCAATGCAGATATACTTAACCCCCTCGCCAAGAACAAACAGAAGATGAAGGCACCTCATCCTAGTTATCAGCACTCTGACAAGAAGATCAGCACCAGATTACCACAGTTCAGTCAAGGGGGAACCAACAAAGCAAAATGGGTTGATCAGTGTGGACCTCCGCAGCTGACTCATCTAGCTCAGTATGGGACCTCCGCAGCTGACTCATCTAGCTCAGTATGGGTTATATTACTATGATCCTATAGTCAGGAGAGGATCCCAAAGTCAGAAGAAGAAGAAGAAAGCCGTAGAGAAGGCAAAGGTCAGCAGTCCACCCACTTAGAAGATCAGAACTCCTGAACCTGAAAAGCCTCAGAAGTTAGCATCGACCAGTCCAGTGGTCAAACATGTTGACAAAAGTGTAAAGAAACTGTCTGAGACCACCAGGGTCGTAAGACAGATATGGGTTACCAAAACTAACATCTAAGGACCCAAAATAAAAAATAAAGGGTACCTGAATATAATTATGTTTTGCAGGTGCACAAGGACCCTTGGTATGTGGACATCGGATGCTCAAGACATATGACGTACCAAAAGGACTTACTGTAGAATTATATTACTGAAGAAGGACCCCGAATCGAGTTTGGAGACAACGCAAAAGGCTACACCAGAGGCTATGGAACACTCAGCATTGGAACAGCAACAGTTCCAAGAGTATCGTATTGTTAAGGACTTCACCATAATCTTCTCTCTGTTAGTCAATTTTGTGATAACTCGAATAGAGTGATTTTTTACGCTGGTTTCTGTGATGTTATTGATAAATCTACAAGGAAAACAATGTTATCAGGTTCGCGCAAGAAGAATATCTATGTAGCTGACTGGAACTCAGCTGAACCTGAAGCTTGTTTGTTGACGAAGAATGACAACAGAACGGGGTGGCTCTGGCACAGAAGACTCAGCCATCTCAACTTCAAGACGCTCAACAAATTAGCTAGAAACACTCTAGCAAGAGGACTGCCAAATGAAGTATTCAGCAAAGACACTCAGTGTGAAGTATGCCTGAAGGGAAAGCAAATAAGGAATCAAAATCCGCCTGTTCCATCTCCTTCCACTGATGAAATCCTTCAGCTGCTACATATGGATTTGTTCGGTCCAGTCTCTCCAGTGACGATCAGAGGCAAGAAGTATGCATTAGTGGTCATTGATGACTACTCGCGCTACACATGGGTCATATTTATTGCCAACAAGTTTGACGTCAAAACAGAGTTACCAAGGCTTCTGAAAATGCTCAGTGTCGAGAAGAACACCAAGATTGTCAAGAGACGTTCAGACAGAGGAACTGAGTTCCTGAATTTCATGGTGGAAGAGTTCTGCAAGGCAGAAGGCATAGAGCATGAGACGTCTGTCGCGCGCACGCCTCAACAAAATGGGGTTGCTGAGAGGAAGAATCGAACACTCAAAGAAGCAGCAAGAACCCTGCTCGCAGACTCAGGACTCCCAACCAAATTCTGGGCAGAAGCAACTGATAGTGCATGTTATACTCAGAACCGATCTCTACTGACAAAGCAGCATAATAAAACACCATATGAACTATGGAACGGCAGGAAACCTTTTTTATCCTATTTCTATATTTTTGGGTGTTCGTGCTTTATTCACAATAATGAAAAAGATCAGCTAAAGACTTTTGATAGCAAGTCTGATCAGGGAGTGTTCTTAGGATACTCTCGGGTGAGCAAAGTTTTCAGAGTCTTTAACTATCGAACCCTTTACGTGGAGGAAAGCCCTCATGTTGTTTTTAATGAGTTTGCTACTGAAGACAGGAGCAGAAACTCTAAACCTGAATCTGAGGACATCAGTAAGCAGCTACAGGATCTGAGCTTAAAAGACAAAGTTGAAAAGATCCAGCTTTGTTGGGATGATGATTCAGATGTGGAAACTGAAGATAACACTACTGAATCTCAACAAGCAGCAGAAGTAGCTGAACAGATTGACTCTCCTGAACAGAGTCAATCCCAGGTAACTCAGGTCGATGAAGAAACCCCAGTGGTAACTGAGACCTCTACTGAGAATAATAATTCATGGGGAACTAATGATGTTCCTGAGCTAACTGCCCCTGAACCTGGTAACTCAGTAGATCACACTCTTGTAACTGAATTGCTTCAATCTTAGAATAGTACAACTGAAATGCCTAACTCACCTACTATCTGTGTTGAACAAATTTCAGATGAAGAGCTGAAACATCGTAGATCGTGGCTGGATGCTCACACTTCTGATTTAATTATTGGAGATCCTTCAGCAAGTGTAAAGACAAGATCCAGATTCTGTCAGGGAGAAAGCACCTTATATTCCTGCTTCTTGTCTACTGAAGAACCTCAGTCAGTTGAGGACGCACTAAAAGACACTGACTGGATCATAGCCATGCAGGAGGAGCTGAATCAGTTCACAAGAAATGAAGTTTGGGAGCTTGTTGACAGACCCCGGCATCAACATGTGATCGGAACAAAATGGGTCTTCAAAAACAAGCGAGATGAAAACAATGTCATAGTAAGGAATAAAGCAAGACTCGTGGGAAAAGGCTACTGTCAAGCTCAAGGGATAGATTTCCATGAAACATTCGCTCCAGTTGCAAGATTGGAGGCAATCAGACTATTCCTAGCCTACGCAACACATCAAAGATTCAGAGTATATCAAATGGATGTGAAGTCTGCTTTCCTGAACGGCGTCATCGAAAGAAGAAGTCTATGTGGAACAGCCTCCCGGCTTTCAGCAGGGACAACAAGTTTATAGACTCAGAAAGGCTCTGTATGGGTTAAAACAAGCACCCAGGGCTTGGTACGATACCCTGTCTGAGTTTCTTCTTCAGAATGGTTTTCAGAAGGGCACAGTAGACCACACATTATTTAGCATTCGACTAGAAGACGACCTATTACTTGTGCAGATCTACGTAGATGACATCATCTTCGGTTCGAAGAACGTCATCATGTGTCAGCAATTTGAGAAAATGATGAAGGACAAGTTCGAGATGTCGATGATGGGAGAGATGAACTATTTCCTAGGCTTTTAAGTCAAACAATCTGAGAAGGGAACGTTCATCAATCAAGGCAAATACACTCGAGACCTCATCAAGAGATTCGGTTGCACATCCGACAAACCAATCAAGATCCCGATGAATACGAATATGAAAATTGATCTTGATAAAGAGGGAGTATCAGTAGACCAAACTGAATTTTGTGCTATAATTGGTTCTTTATTATATCTAACAGCTACTCGTCCTGACATAACTTATGCTGTAGGTGTCTGATCTCGATTTCAGGCGAATCCGAAGCAGAGTCACATGGACTCAGCAAAGAAGATTCTCCTCAATCTCAGAGGAACACTTGACATGGGTTTATGGTATCCAGCTGATGATAATATTGAACTGACTGGTTATTCTGATGCTGACTATGCAGGATGTAGAATTGACCGAAAGTCAACTTCTGGAACGTGTCAGTTCCTTGGCAGTAAGCTGATCTCATGGTTCTCAAAGAAACAACATTCAGTAGCGACGTCAACTAGTGAAGCTGAATACATGGCTGCCGGAAGTTGCTGCGCCCAAATCCTTTGGCTGAGACAGCAGCTACGCGACTATGAATTCATTCAGAATGAAGTGCCGATCTTCTGCGACAGTATCAGTGCCATTGCAATCACTCAGAATCCTGTACTTCATACGAGATGCAAGCACGTGGACATCAGACACCACTTCATTCGTGACCATGTCGAAAAGAAGGATATCAGGATGGAAAAGATCCATACTGACCATCAAAGGGCTAATATACTGACCAAGCCTCTAGCTGAAGCCAGATTCAGAGAACATTCAGTAGAGCTAGGTCTGCTGGACCCTACTGACTCCAATCAGGAAGAGGATTCAGTAGAGGAGCATTCAGTAAGGGGGAATGTTCACTCTCGCATCGAGTAAAATCGCACGTAGAGACTCAGCAACCATCTACACGAGGTATCAGCTGACTACGATGTTCAGCTGACAGGTTTGCGTATCTCTACTCAGTAGCCTATAGAACAATTATGTGTATTTATGAATCAGATTCAGCATCATATTCAATGCCTTAGAAAATGTCATTTCTATGTAAAAGCATGCTGAACTCTGCAACGCATTAAATGCATGTCGTATCAAGTTATTACTTAGGCTATATACAACTGGCTTTTGACTTAGGCGGCTAATATGATCATTACCAATTTTATAAAACTTAATCCTAGCCGTCCATCTCAAAAAGTGCGTTCAAACTGAACCCTTGATATTTAACTGTTTATCTTCTCTAAGATATATATATATATATATGCGTTCAAATGTTTGAAACCGCCATTTCATCTCTGCAAATATCTTAAGTGCCCTAGATTTTCTCACACTATCTCTTGTTTCGTTACGTAAATTCTATCCTTTAAAACCTCTCAGAAAATGCTTTGGTAATTTTTCAATGATCTCTTCAGTATCGTATGATCTTTCAATGTTTTTTTTTCTTATACTGACTAGCTCTGTGTCTGCAGATTACTAAAATGACAGGAACACATGTAGTTGCTCCTGCCGATATGCAAGAAATCTTGGAAAAGATTCGTGTCTGGTGCGAGCCAGTCATGGAGTTCGACGCGTGTGATATCGACTTTATGGAGGAGATCTTCTACGCCCTCCGCGAGACCGGACTAGAAGGATTCCTGACGAGGAAGCCAACCTTCTTTCTCCCGTGTCAAGTTGCAGAAATCTATCTGAACTCCGATTCAGTTTCGTCGTTCACTCAGTAGGTGATCCCTCACGCACATCTATCGAAGTGAAGCGGATGTCAATCCGTGAAGCTCTTCAGAAAAGCTTCAACTTGCCAAATGAAGGACATACCACCGTCGCATACAAAGACGATCTGATGGATGAGTACCTTAAGGAATTCTGCGGAAAGCCAACGGTCTTCAGAGTTGCTTTTCCCAAGAACGCAATGCTCCCTCAATACAGAGCATTGGCGTATATAGTGACTCAGCTTCTGACGAGTCAAGCACGCTCATTCGACCAAGTGTCCAGGCCCAAGCTACAACTGATGATGGCCATTTATGACCGGGCCAAGATAAACTGGACAGAGTTCTTCCTTAGAGAATTCATGATGCAATCAGCCAAATTCGATAAAACGTCCAAGAGGCTGAGCGTCAAAGGGAAGCTCCTATACGGACTGAAGCTCTCCGTTATGATCAAAGACTTCTGCGAGTCTGACAGCATCACCTTCGCCGACAAGCAATACTTTAATGTGAAGAAGGTCAGATTCCAGAACAGGGCAGCGGCCCTTCAGCAGATCGGCTCAGGCCCCGCTGTACCAAAGGCCGGGACTCAACAGACCTCCACGCCAACGAAGAAGAGGTCCCCTCCCAAATCAACGCCTAAGGCACCAACCAAAAAGATGAAGAAAGTCAGCGAGGCTGTGCCTATTGAGCCTGAGGTGGAGCCAGAGGCCATGATTGATGAGCCGCCTCTCCAGTTGAGGGACGAGCTCGAGTCTTCTGAGAAGACACAGTCAGTGGAGAAAGCCGTCTCCACTGAGCATGGTGAAACTGTGGACCAAGGGGTCCAAGCTGAAGATATTCAGGCTGAAGAAATTCAGACCTTAGAAAGCCCCTTGGACGTCCCACCACTCAGCAGCATCCCGTCTGCTGAGAAACAGGTGTCTCCCATTGAAGTTGAGGACTCGGATACAACTTCAGAGTCAGAGTCTATCGGGATGGAGGCCATAGCTCTAAAATCCAGAGCCTCCCGAGAGATTTCTGAAACAATTCCGGAGATCGCCAACCACAGCGACCTTGTCTTACTTGCAAGGTAGGCGAGGCTCCACATACTGATAAGGTTCCAGGAGTGGCACAACCTGAAGAGACTCATTATCCACCACTCCTGTGAGCAGCTTCACGAAGAAGAACTGCTGATCAGAGGAAAGATTGGCTATTCCGAGCCATCTGACCTCGACATGCTCGAAGATCTGAGGGCGGCAATGCTCGCGATGCTGAACGACAGACAACCTATCTCAGCACCCGCGCCCTCAAATGGGTCTGACCCCGATGGTCAGGACCCACCCCGTGATTCAGGCCCTGAGAAGCCCAATGAGGGAACTCAACCAGCCAAGGATGTTCCTACATCTACTGCTGAACCTCCACTCAGCATCCTTGGACCCGGGTAATCGGCGGCTGGTACTTCGAAGGCAGCTGATCCTTCTCAGCTCCTTCTCGAATCTGCTTTCGAAGTAGTGTCCAGCCCGAAAAGCCGACGTTCAAAATCAGTTGCCAGGGCACTGAGGAACCAAGGCACTCAGAATCGCCTGCTCGCCCGAACCGTCCACAAAACATGGCGGCAAACCACTGAGGCTCAGAGTGCAGAGTTACAGGGACTAAGAACCGCAATCTCAACATCTCCCGCCCCTGACTTCTCCAGCATTCTGATGAATGCCCTAGTTGTACAGAGAGCTGAATTTAAAGAATAGCTCAAGACGATTCAGGAAGGCCAAGTCAAGTTGCTAAATGATTACAAGGCCGTCCAAACCGCTCATACTGAATCCGTCACTGCCATCTCTCAAGCTACTGATCTTAGATTGGAAGCCATTCAGAAGGCTATTGAAGGGAAGGTGGAGAAGCAGCTGAAAGAATTTCAGGCAGCAGCTGATCTCTCGCACAAAAAGTACAGCACTCAGCTCACAAACGAGAGAAACGAGCTGCATGAGAAGCTGACCAAGCTTCACAATACGTTGGATGATCTATCCGACGCATACAAGAGCCTAAACATCAAGGTATCAGTTTTGCCCCCTACCCGATTTGCTGATTCCAAAAAGGGGGAAGGATTTATAGAGAAAGGAACTAAGGAGTTGATACTGAAAGCTCCAAAGAGAGCAAGGACAGTGGCAGGGGCATCACATACTCAGTTATCTGCCCCCACTGGACCTTCACATACTGGCGAGGCCCAGGGTGTCTCAGCAGCAGGAGCTGCAGTATCTACTGAGACTGGCCCAAGTGGCTTAGGAGCCAAAGAGGTCGCAACTCACGCAACACAAACTCCTTCAGACATTATAAAAGAAGTTGTTGATTATGCTGATGAGGAGTCAGAAGAGGAAGAAGCTCCTCTCCCTCCTCCAGTTGCCGGCAAAGGAAAGAAAGTACTGAAGCTTCCAACCCCTCCCTCCAAGAAGAAAGGACCCAAGAGGTTCATAACTCCGGAGGAGGAGGCTTAGATAACAGCCGATGAAAACTGGCTAGGGAGATAGCCGAAGCTGAAGCCGCGAATAAACCCAAGAAAAAGCCTGCTAAAGGTAAAACTAAGGCTCCAGCTGGAGGCAAGAAGACAGGAGCTAGGCTGCCTCCTAGAACACTTAAGCTCAGCGATGATGCTGACAAGGAAAAAGAAAAGGAGCAGCAGCAGCAGCAATCAACTAGGCAGCAGCGAACTTCTAAAGAGAAATCATCCACACCTGCTGACTCAGAAGAAGAGACGCCTCATAAGCCCTCCTATACTGCCTCGAAGGCACAACAACAAGAAATGGAAGAGATCTGGGCTCAGTTGGATAGGTACTTATATAGAGGTGAAGAGGCCAGATAGTTAGAAGCAGCCAGAGAGAGGATAAGAATGGCTGATCTTGAAGCTCTCAGGCTGAGGACTGAAAAAGAAGCGAGTCAAAGGATCCCTGCAAAGGCTGACATTCCCTACAAATACAGGAAATTCAGGAAGCCTACTGATCTGAAGACTCACAGATGGCCTAGAGTGGATGAATGGATTCCGTGGGAAGTTACTCAGAGGTTAATGAGAGTTGACTTGGAAATGTATGCCAGACTTCAAAAAGCTGTCAAGGAAAATGTTGAGGTCAGAGTTCCTGCTGCCAGAACCCTGCCACCCCCACAGAGACTAGACGAATCCATCCACTATGGAGTGATAGAGAAAGAAGTGGACGCTGCTGAAGCCAAATTCCTAGATGAAGAAGACCCAGCGGACTTTGCTGAGATACTGAAGCTGAGAAAGATCACATACCGCATGTATGGAGTGCCTCTTCCTGAAACTCAATCACAAGATTTCAAAGACAGGATCAAGCAGTTCAAATAATTCTTGCTTCTGCATTCTCCATATACCTTTCTTTCTTTGTTTTAGTCTAGCAGAGATGTATCTGTACTGAATTGCTCATATATATATAACATCTCTGTTTGGCTTTGACAATTCCTTATTGTCTGGATAGCCTTGTTTGTTTATGCTTAACACTCAGAATCACTGAAGTGATTACTGACTCACACACTCACTTTTGTTATTTACTGTCAGTTGTTGCTTAGCTAGATTCTGATAGACTTGTTAGTGTTCGGGGGAATATGTTGTTAAGACAGGGGGAAAATGTTGATTAGACTCTGTATAGGTTCTGACTTTCTGCCCTGATCCCCTTAATGGTCTTGGACTTGACGAACAACTCCACTGATCCTACTTGTAATATTTTGTAAGGAGCTATGTTTCTGATAAGTCATAGTGTTAGGTTGATTAGTTGTCAGGTTATTAGGTTTTGGCATCATCAAATAGGGGGAAAATGTTGGGTGATGATTCAATCCTCAGCAATTGTTGAAATGTTGGGAAATGATTCAGTCTTCTCAGTTGATAAGTTAACTCAGTAGCCTTGTGCTCTCAACGTTTATTGAAGATTTGAAGATCCCAAAACCCTATATTGATTGGTGAACCTTTTCGTTGTAATATGTTTTTGTCTCTGAGGTTTCAGACTCAGCAGACACTCTGCTCTGGTTCAGGCACTCAGTGAATTATCTGCCTCAGCACCAGAAGTAGAAGACTCAGTAATACTGGACTCAGCAGGAGCAGTATACTGAAAGGAGTCAGTGGAACTGAACTCAGCAGAAGTAGTTCACTGAACTCAGAGCTGATCTTCAGTAGAGCCGAATCAGCAGGAGCATGCTACTGAATCAAAGATCAGACTCAACAACGGCTAGACAGTCTTCTGACTGTCAGAATCTTTAAAGTCAATTCAGCAGGGTCAATACGAGGAAGAGAGAAGTCAACTTCAGATCTCCTTGAAGTCTGTTCTGTCTCAACCACTTTCTGAACCTCGAACAATGACAGGCAGCCACGTATCCTATATCTATTAAAGCTGCAAGTCAACAACTTTCTAGAAATGGAGGGAAAGGACACTGCCACCATACTTCAAAGAGCCGTTAACTACCCAAAAGAGAGAGACAAAGGATCGTCGTCTCCAACGGATCTATCCTAATCTCTTCTCTATAAATAGAGGGATAAATCAAATTTGAAGCTAACGAGAACCCACGCGAAACCCAGAACACACAGAGAACTCACAGAGCATTCAAACGAGCAAATCATAATCGCTTAAGTCTTCCGCAAGAAGTTCAAAGAATCAATCTCCGGCGAAAGACTACACTTCTGCTCTTAGGGAACCAAGCTAAATCGATTAATATAGCCTCTAGTATCTAAACGATGTTACACGAAGCCAAAGCTTACACTCAGTTGTTCCTCGTTCTAGAAGCCATATCCTTGTTCCCTGTCCCTCTAACCTAAGCTCAATAGACTGAATCCATAGCTTAGACGAAGGAGTTCACTTCTGAACTGATCCTTATTGTAAAGGACTCCTTCACTGTTGGAGAGTTTTTCAAACACTTAGTTTGATAACCTTGTAAACTGAGACTTGCTCAGTATAAATCTCAAGACCAGTGTTTGTCCAGTGTACAAATCAACTTAGACTATCTCAGTATAATACACAGCTTCCTGATCTTTCGGGACAGTGGACGTAGGATTGTTGGGTCTGACCCACTTTAAAAATCTCTGTGTTCCGTGTTCTGTTTTTTACTGTTGCATTGATTTACTGTTCATACTAAAAATATCTTTCAACTCATTCAACTGAGTTTTAGCAAACTTAACAGACTGCACTAATCTACTGAAACTTTTTTGTTAAAAATGTTTTCATAACTCAACTGAATTTGGGCCTACACTATTCCGCACTACTGAACTCTATATGAAAGATACTGAATTCTGACTCGAAGTCAGCTAGCAGGTCTCAGTAGAGTCAGTCACTCCGCCACATGATTCAGAATAGCTTATCTGGTCTGCTGAACTTGTTCAGTACGACACTTTACTGAAAAGGACGTGTTTAAGTTGAGAAATCGATTTTCAGGTGTATTCACCCCCACCCCCCCTCTACACCTGAACGTACTCTCGAGACCAACAACATTAATTGAGGCTCCTATGTCACATAGGGCTTTTGAGATCATCTTAGTTCCAATCAAATAAGGCAAAGTAAACATACCAGGATCATTCCCCTTCTCGGGGAGCATATTCCGAATACATGCTGAGACGTTCCCATTTACATTATTTTTTCCGTTTTGGCTTGTCTTTCCAATGATGAATTCTTTCAGAAACTTCCCAAGATGTGGGATTCTGATAGCGTGAAGAAATGGCAAATTGACTTCCAGTTTGCAAAAGATAGACATGTAATCCAGTGTTTGATCCGTAGGCTTCTGCTAATGCTTGTGGAAACGGTGGATCGATCAGAATCTCTTCTTGGGCAACCTGTTTCTTTTCTATTTCCTCTTCATCAACTTTCTCCTTGCCTTTCGTTGATTTAGGTGACTCAGAGATGCTTGGCTTGGCCAAGTCGATAGTGGTTCAGTGCCGCTTTCTTCAGCGTTCTTTGGTGTCTTGCTTGGTGGATCTAGGAGATCTCTTCCACTTCTGAGAGTAACATTGCTTACATTCTTTGGATTAATCTGGACCTAAGAAGGTAGCTTTCCTTGATTCCCTCGAATCTCATTGATTGAAGTAGATAGTTGTCCTATCTGTCCGGCCAAGCTATCTAATCCGATTTTCTGTTCCTTTTGAGAGTTTTGGATGTTCAGTTTAGCTTCATTATGAGCCAAAATACTCTACTGCATAGTTTGTTGAGATTGCAGCAATGCATTCTGTGAAGTAGTCATTTCTGCTAAAATTTCTTCAATTGTCTTGTCATGCTTTGCTTGGGCAGGTGGATGCAGAGGCGGTGGATTTGTTGGGCAACTCCTTTGATTTGGAGGGTGATAAACCTGTTGTTGTGGCTGTTGTTGGAACATTTGCGGATGATGTTGGGAAAACTACGGTTTGGGCTGATTATCCCACTTCAGATTTGGACTATCCTTCCATCCAGGATTGCAGGTGGTGGAGTAAGGATCCATTTTCTGTTGGTTGTTGTTCCAAGTCCCAATCGCGTTGCAATCTTCAGTAAGATTTGGTTGAGCATTACATTGCAACGAAATGTGTCCAAATTGTCCACATGCTCCACATATTTGATCGGCCAAACTGGCTGTGGATGTCTTCTCCGACATAGAGTGCACCAGTTTCTACAACTTCGAATTCATCATCCTTTCCAGCTTCTCAAGGCGATTATGAATCCTTTCCATACTATTATCCAGCTTAGTTTCTAGATCTATGGAATCGGTAGAATTTGCGGATCTTTTTATAATACGGACTTCTCCATAATCCTAAGTTGCATTAGCCAATTCTTGAATTATCTTCTCAGTATCATTAACTCTGCAACTAGAAAAATTGTCTCCACTTGATGAGTTGACAAGATTCTTTGTAGTGATTGTCATACCTTCGTAAAAGTAGGTTAACAAGTCCCCCTTTGAGAAGTTATGATTTGGACAGCTTTCGGTGAGAGCCTTGTATCGAGTCCAATATCTATTTAGTGTCTCATCAAACTTCTGTTGGACTCCATAAATCTCCTTTCGCAAGGCAATAGTCTTTGTAATCGGAAAGTAGCAATCCAGAAATATTTGTCTCATCTCTGTCCATGTGCTAATTGAGTTTGCGGGTAAACTTGTGAACCAGTTTCCTGCATGATCCGTGAGAGCAAAAGGAAAAGCAGATAGTTTGAACTGCTCCTTTGTTCCATGGGAATTCTTTTGAGCATTGCAGAATCTCACGAATTCATTCAGAAAAGTGGAATGGATCTTCATTCTTCATTCCATGAAACTTGGGTAGGGCTTGGATAAGCCCATACTTGATCTCAATCGGCTCAGCAAGCCCTTCAATTTGGATTGGTGTTGGAAGATCTTCACCACCATGCCTTCCAAATTAATCTAGCCTCGGATTATTCTGATTGTCGGCCATCTTCTCGAGTTCAATCTCAAGTTTCTCTTCGGAAAAGAGCTCTGCTAGGCTAACCAGAACGTCTTCAGAGTCAGCTTCTGCTTGGTCGGGCGAAGTATCCTACTTCGGCAGTTGCTGTTCTTGCAGCTTTGTCTCCTTCCTTAGCCTCCTTGCGGTTCTTTCGATCTCAGAATCAAATAAGAGGTTTGAGTTGGAAGACCTGCTCATAAACTAGTTAAAGCACAAAAGATCAAAAGGTAAACACGGTTAATTAGAAACACCGTTCCCCCGCAACGGCGCCAATTTGGTGATCACTGTTTTCACACCAAATAAAATTCATGCACACACTCGGAATTTTATAATTAGTATAGAACAGGGTCGAACTCAGGGAATAGTGGAAATCAACTATATCTAACCTTTTGATCAAGTTTTTGGTGATGCCACTGTGCATAAATTTTGGGTTTACTACATAGGCAAATAAAATTAAAATTCAGAAAAGTAACTTTAGATAAAATAAGTAAAGAAAGGCAGACTCGGCTTCAGGTAACTTGTATGAGACAACTACTTCGATCATTGATGCATAGATTTAATTAATTCCTAGGATCAAGCAGATATAGGATACAGTGTTGGACACGTACATACCCCAATTCCTACTTACTTAGTCGGTAGTGGCTTGTTGAACAAATTTCCACTAATCCCTAACCTAACCACAACCTAGCTTGTTGAACAAACATAGATTTAATGTTTCGATAACATTACGAGGAAGGAACCCAATTTTAATCTCTACCGTTGTTGGACAAGCTGACATAGACGATTAACCTCCTTAATTCAACTACCGTAGGATAGCTTCGCCACCTAAGTTGTTGAACAATCTGGCACTAATCTTCATAACCTAAATTGATCAGGTTTAATTTAATCTAACTAAATCTTTCTACCCCGAATTAAGTCGAAACCCTAGTCTTTAATTACTACATCCAATTAGATCTCACAAAGTTTGTATCTCATATTCGTCACCCTCACCGAAATCCTAAAAGGTTTAGCTACGCATGATTAACTTGGACAAGCATTAACTTGGACAAGCAGAACGTAACGAACATGATCAAAACATAAAATAAAGTGCGAGAAATAGAATTCATAAACTGAAAATAAGAACTAAGGTAAATACTGAATACCGAACTGAGTGCTGAAAGTAAATACTGAACGGAATCTGAAATTGAGACTGAAATCTGAAAAGAGTGCTGAAATCTGAAAGTTGAATTCGAAATTAAGTAAATAAGAAAGCGATAAAAGTGTTTAAATTCTTAAGCTAAAAATTAAATCTAAACTAAGCTACGGGAGTAAGATCGAGAATGCTGGAAACGAAACTAAGAAGATGAAAAGAAGTGCTGAAAGGTGTTGTATGCCGTCATAATGATCTCATCTCCAGCCCTTTATATAGATCTCGAACTTCATCCTCCAAAGGAAATAATATCTAGAGCATCTTGATCTCCAAGACTTATTTTCCAAATATAATTCGGCCCTAAGATATCTTTAAGCTTCCAAATCTTCAACAAATCTTTCCTTCTTGATCTAATCCCTGTTTCATAAAACGCGCCCAAAATAACTCCAAATCAGCTCCAGACCGCCACCTCATCATCGACTCATAAACTTGCTGAAAATAGACATTTCTAGACCTAAACAGCATCAACTTGGACAAGATGAGCATGAGAACTGGGTGAATTCAAATAGTATAAAATCAACACATCAACAGACCAACTGACTTCTACGATACTGAGTTCTTCAACTGAGTGCAGAATCTTCTACTGAATCCACAGCTACTGAACTCTAGCCTACTGAGTTCTAACAGATGAACTCAAACTAAGCTATTACAATATTGAAGACCCCATCATTCAACTAGGGGTTTTAGGATCTTCAAATCTTATCGTATATGTTCATCCCAACAAATAATAAAGTGGTCTAGCTGTTATGTAACTATATTTGGGTATGTGTCTGAAGCGCATTAGTAATAAAATTAATAATGAGCTACTAATTATAATAAATCCATACATTATTAATTTTGTATTCATTCCCACAAGATTACAGACGCAAATATATGCCTAAGAACGTGACAGAGAGACAAACGTGATTTCTCAATTATTCTTAAGTTCTTCATCCATCCGAAGGAAGAGCAAGGCATCGGGACACAGACCAGAAGCTCAACTATGCGAGTATGCAAATCAACGTTACGCAAAGGACGCAAGTATAAATCCTAAACTCCTTTCGATAGGTGTAGCTCTATTCTTACGTTCTAGATATCATAATTCTTCACTAAGAACATGGGTATATATGAGTGCAATAAAAAGTATGAGTTATGCAATAAAACGTTTTTCGGGATTTGTTCAAGTAGACCACTTAGTTAAAGCATGATAACTAGTATCTCAAAACAGTGATCAGAAGAACACCGTTCTGATACCAATTTTTGGTCTAAAAATGAGGCGCTCAGGTGTATTGGGCGGCAGGGGGAGGGTGGATGAGATACACCTTAGTTCAAATTTTCAATTGAATGCGAAAGTCAGAGTTCACTAAATATATTACTAAGTTAGACACTCGGTAATCAAAATAGCTTCTTGATCCTTCACAAAATGTCATAACGAATATTGAATATCAGTTACTTATTTAAACAGCTAGATATTGTACTGAATGTGTAAGCCCAATTTAAATGTCTCCTGAGAAAAATATTTGTTTACTAAAATCTCTTGGAATATGCTTGTGCATGTTTCTGAGGTGTTACTGTGTAAATGTACTTGTAAGATTTATGTAAAACACTTTAGTGCAGATGGTTAGTAAATAATCAAAGCAGTAATTGCCACAATACTTATGATGGTTCAGATCAACAATATCCTAGGTGCACTCTACCTATTTTCATAGGGTTCTGGTTATTATAATGAACAAGTTTGGTCATTCTATGCGTAGGATACACTGAAGCTTAGTTATAGTTCTAAACAACTTCTACAAACTCAAACACTCGGCTACTCTCGTCGAAGGGTTGGGGTATGTCAAAGAGTTTTCCAATTAGAAGGAGTTCATACAATAAAAATAGTTTATGATATGAACTGCCTTAAATCTGAGCCTTAGATATGGCAATGAGATTAGAGGAAATAGAGAAGGATCTATCTACTACTCTAATAGTGAAGAACAAGATGATTATCTATTACAAATGAGATCTTAGCTAATGGGTTACTTGAGGGATTGCTAGAGCGTTTGAGTTGCTTGAGTTATCGTAACCTTGAATGATGCAAGGTATTCTCTATTTATAGTCCACAACTAAGAATAGATCCGTTAGATAGAAACCTACTCCTGTAGCTAGTTGACTAGAAAATGGTCGTCAAAACGACCGTTTTGCTAAGGAAGTTTAGCCGTGTGTGGGACCGTGTCAAGGGGTCACTGATCGCGTTGTCAATAATTACATTTGCTAAGGAACTCTAGCTGACGGATCACAGTGAGGTGGTGTATTTACTGGTACACTTAAGGTGGTGTATTGACGGATCACAGTGAGGTGTTTGTCTTTATTAGCTGCTTGTCTTTACTGGTACACTTAAGGTGGTGTATTGACGGATCACAGTGAGGTGTGTTCTCCTAACTGACCTTAGTGGAAAACCAAGATCTCGCACTACAAAATTTATGCTATTTACCGACGGAATTACCGACGGATGAAAAACACGGGTCGTCTTACCGACGGATTACCGACGGAAATTGAGATGCTCAATTTACCGACGAAATACCGACGGATAATTTCCGTCGTCATATTCCCGACGGAATATTCCGTCGTTAACGGTATATCATTATTTATTTACTATTTAATAAATTAAATATATATTACCGACGGAATAATCCGTCGGTAAGGGTTTATCATTAGTTATTTAGTTTTAATTAATTAAAATATATAAATTTACCGACGGATTATTCCGTCGGTAATGTTAACTTATTATTTATTTAGTTTTTAATAAACTAAAATATATTTACCGACGGAATAGTCCGTCGGTAAATTTAATTAAATTTATTTAAAAAATTTAATTTATTTTACCGACGATTACCGACGGAAAAATCCGTCGGTAGTCATTTAAATTTACCGACGGAATTATCCGTCGGTAAATCCGGCTCGGCGTAACCTAAATTAATTCAGGCGCCGCGGGACGTAACGCACTGTAGCTGCGTCGTCTTCTTCTCGCGTCCGCCGCCGCTTCCGCTTCGCGCCGCCGCCGCCGTTGAACGCCTCCACCCCACTTCCTCGCGCCGCCGCCACCGCCGCCGCCGCCGTCTCCTTGGTTAGTTTCTCTCATTCCTTCAATATCGTCTTGTATAATTGCAATTCTTGCAAAATTTCAAAAGTTCGACCATTAATTCTTTGAAATTGAAATTAAAATTAAAATTGTACATATTAACTATTTCACCGATAACCCTTATCTATCTTTAACTCAAATCGAGGGGCAGTTTGGTGAAATAGAGCCAAGGACTATTGATGGCCTCTATCCAATTATCATGCATATGTAGTGATTTGAACCATTCATTCATTATAATATTCTTGTTTATTTTTGGAAACACAATTCTCTTAATTTTGACACGATATTCAAGAGTTGGTGGGTCGTTATGCTACTAATATTAATTTTAGGGGCAAAAATTGTAATCGCTTAATCTCCAATTTAAAATTGGGGATGAATTCGTAAATTTAGAAGTTTAAATTTGTGATTCTAAAAAAGAGGGGGGGGCAAATATGTAGTTATTTTCCCTTTTATTTGTCTATTTTACTCTTCTCTTCTAGTAATTTGTTTAGATTTATTAATTATTGTTCTTAGGATGGAAATCCGGATATTTAGGAATTAGCATTTAATTTTGTGGATTTTTATACTAAATCAAACTTTAGGGATGTAAATCTAGTAGAATAATAGAGAAATCCGACGAGTAAGCCTGTGTTAACTACGTTGGCATAACAAATCTGTAACCCAGCTAGAAATTGGATTATAGTAAACTAGAAATTTATACTATGTGGGGGAGAACATGTGTGCCTTTTGGTGTTTGTATCTGGTTCTCTGCATGTAGATGATAATGTGTAAATTCATGATAGATGATAATGTGTAACTAGGAATCTGTGACTATTAGTGTTTCATTTTTGAATAGTATTCGACTTCACTCTATTATTCTGACAAAATCAGGATTTGAAATAATGAGTCGTTCGTGGATGTATACACGGTGGACAGTAGACGGTTCATTGAATCCTCAATTTGTGAATGGCATTGAGGATTTCATTGATTGGGCAAGTAGCCAGACACCTTATATGGACGGAGAAAAAATTAGATGTCCGTGTAAAAATTGTAAGAATAAGCTGTTTTTGTCTACACAAGTTGTAAGAGAGCACGTTTATATGAAAGGATTCGTTAAAAATTATAAAGTTTGGTCATCTTACGGGGAAAAACACGTAACCCTGAATGAACAAGCTACGAGAAATGCACAAAATGACACGTCGACCTCCTATCAGAGGATGGTAATGGATCATGCTGGGGCAAATTATAATGATGCGGAGTTTGAGGAGTCGCCAAATAATGAAGCAAACAAGATCTATGAAATGTTGCAGGCAGTCGACACGGAGTTGTGGCCTGGTTGTGAGACCTACTCACAATTGTCTGCAGCAGTTCAGATGATGAACTTGAAGGCTGAGAATCATATGTCGCAAAGGGGCTATGACAGGATGAGTCAAATGATTAAGGATATGCTTCCCCAAGGAAATTCCTTTCCTAATAACTTCAGCGAGTCTAAGAGATTGCTTAGTGGGATGGGGTTGCCGGTAGAGAAGATTCACTGTTGTCCAAATTCCTGCATGATCTATTGGCGTGAAGATAATGAACTGGAGAGTTGTAAGTTTTGCGGAACCTCGCGATATTTAGACTACGGTCCTAAATCTAGTAGGAAAGGGAAGAAAAAATTAGTGGCCGCTAAGAAAATGTACTACTTTCCTTTATCCCCTAGACTCCAGCGGATGTATGCATCTAATGCAACTGCTTCTCATATGCGTTGGCATGCTTCATCAGTGGACGATGGAAGTGATGCGTCATCCTCGCAGACTCTCCAAGCATGAAAGCACTTGGACTCGACGTTTCCTGATTTTGCCTCGGAGATTCGCAATGTTAGATTAGGTCTTTCTACAGACGGTTTTCAAACATTTACACAATTTGGGAAACAATACTCTTTGTGGCCAGTTATTCTAACTCCTTACAATCTGCCGCCTGGCATGTGCATGAAAGATCAATTCATGTTTCTCACGGTGTTGGTGCCTGGACCTCGAAATCCAAAAGATAACTTGGATGTCTTTCTACAGCCGTTGATAGCCGAATTATTAGAGCTGTGGGAAGATGGCGTGTCTGCATATGATGTTTTCAAGAAACAAAATTTCAATATGAGAGCGGCTTTGCTATGGACCATTAGTGACTTTCCGGCCTACTAAATGTTATCTGGATGGAGTACAGCTGGGAAATTCGCATGCCCACATTGCATGGAACAATCAGATGCATTTTATCTTGAGAAGAGTGGTAAGATGTCGTGGTTTGACAATCAAAGAAAGTTTCTACCACTAAGTCATCCTTTCAGACGAAATAAGAATGCTTTCCTAAAAAATAAAGTTGTAGCACGTTCACCCCATGACATGAGAACAGGAGAAGACATACTTAGTCAAATTGAGGCTTATGGTTTTGTGAAAGTCACCGAAGACTACGATGGTATTAACCAATATGTCTCTAAAGAAAATGTTACAGGATGGAAGAAAAGAAGCATATTCTGGGATCTTCCTTATTGGAAATTCTTGTTGCTTCGACACAATCTCGATGTCATGCACATTGAGAAGAACGTGTTTGATAATGTGTTCAACACTGGTCCTAAATGTGACAGGAAAGACCAAAGACACGCCGAAGTCGAGGGCGAGTTGAATACATATTGTGCTAGGCCTGAACTAAAGAAGCTTAACGAGAGTGATAGACACTATCCGAAAGCATGTTACATGCTTGGTCGTACAGAGAAGCAAGCATTATTAACGTGGGTGAAGCAGCTCAGACTACCAGATGGTTATGTGTCCAACATGAGCAGATGTGTGGATATGAGTAAGTTGAGAATGTTTGGGATGAAAAGTCATGATTGTCACATTTTCATGCAACGGCTTCTACCGGTTGCATTTCGTGAACTTGTCCCACAACCCGTTTGGGACAAGCAATTACGAGTTGAGCTTATACTTCGAGACTTAGCATCTCGTGCTATAAGAATTGAAGATATGAGGAGGCTCAACGAGAGTATTCCAATTACTCTTTGCAACCCTGGAGCGCATATTTCCACCAAGTTTCTTCGATTCCATGGAACATCTCCCGGTGCATTTAGGCGATGAAGCTCGTTTAGCCGGTCCCTGTTCAATATCGATGGATGTATCCATTTGAGAGGTATACTATCATTCATATTATCGTTTCCCTCGTTCAATATCCCAAGTATTAATTATTAATGCATTGAACAACCCTTCATCGATATTTAGGGAAATTGAAAAAATATGTTGGCAATAAAGCTCGTGTGGAAGGATCCATATGCAATTTTTATTTAGCTGAAGAAGCATCAAATTTCTGCTCGTACTATTTTGAAGATCATATCCACACTAGGCTTAGGAGGATGCCTCGCAATTGCGAGGTGGAACAAGAAGGCCACCGGCCGACAACATAGATGTTCCCTCTATATTTCGTCCAAAAGGTCGTCCAATTGGTGCGAAGTCAATGAGATATCTTGATCAAAAGGAGTATAATGCCGCCCACTTATACATCTTGTTGAACTGCGACGAGGTTACAGAATATCAGAAGTGAGTTTCTCTATAATTCGCTTGTTTTATTTTCTAACTTGTATAATATACGTAACGACGTCAACCAACTTTAATGAAGCCTATTTGAGGAAGAAGTTCGGCGTGCCTGTCCAAATATATCAGATGAAGATTACCAAACATCGGTTGAGCAGGAATTCGGAGCTTGGTTCAAATCATATGTACGATGAACTTATCCATTCTAAATAAATTTGAAAATGTTTTCTTTTCCTAATTAGCTTCTTATGATCTTAGGTTTCTTCCCCTTATTGCAATGAGATGAATCCGTATATTCGGGATTTAGCAAAAGGTCCATTAGTAGCGGTTTATACGTACCCTGGTTATGTTGTGAACGGATATAAGTTTCATACTTTATCACATGGGGTAGGAAAGTCCACTATGAATAGCGGAGTGTGTATACAAGGGCAGAATTATGGTTCCGATGCACTTGATTATTATGGGCAGTTGGTGGAGATATGTGAAGTTGAGTACCCAGGTTTACCAATAAAACGAACCATGTTGTTTAAGTACTTATGGTTTGACCCGACCCCTAGAGGGACTTATGTACATCCACAATACAAGTTGGTTTCTATCGATCAAACGAAACCGCTGCAGAATTATGAACCATTTGTCCTTGCATCACAAGCGCATCAAGTGTATTACTGCTCATATCCTAGTGTGAACAAATCTAGGAAGGCATGGTTGGAAGTATGTAAAGTTAAACCGAGATTTAAGATAGATTTGCCAACTAAATCTTCATTAGACGAAGCATTTCAAGAAGATGACATACTAAACCCACCAGTATGTAACCACGCGACAGTAGAACATGATATAACATTATCTCATCCACGTCAAACAATAGAACTAGATGAGGAAGATTTTGATGAAGGAGATGATGATGAAGAAGAACATGTTCTGACATCAGAAGATGAGGAATTTAGTGATGACTAGTACACCTTACAGGTTTTAAAAGAATTTTATTTTACTTTTTTGCCAAAAACGATTAATGATTATTCTTTGTTTTCGTGTACATGGCGCCTCCCGAGGTCGTGGCAGGATCGTATCGCTCTCGGCTGGGCGTGGAGCACCCCCATCGACATCCGGCTATGGGGGCGGTCCCCCCGAGTCGGGTGGACCCCATCGTGGTTCTACCGACTCTTACTCGTGGATAGCCGCCGATGTTTCGAGATTTCACCTGAGGGGTATGTAATAATTGCTTTTATTAATTTTAAATATATCAAATTTCACTTGGATTAACTAATTTTCAATAATAGGCGATTGCTTGAGCCATCTGGATTGGCCTCGACAATCGTTGATTGTTTTAAAAAGATCAATAACCCGACTGGGTTCACTTGGAAGCTGACTCCTCCTGAAATTAAGGAGCAGTATTTTGAAGAATTTAAGGTTAGTTTTTCTTTCAAGTTTACAATCTTATAGTTTAGTATTTATTTATATTATCTAACATGTATAAACATGTAAATTGCAGAAGCACTTCTGCTGGCCTGCTGACTGGGACCAGGCAGTCCACCACATGTGGCAGAAGAGGGCATCCAAGAGGCTCAGCGATTGGCACTACGAAATGAAGCAGGGCCGCCCTAAAAAACCGGACTACATCAACACAGAGAGGTGGGTGGCCCTCAACGACTACTGGATGCGGCCAGATGTGCTCCAGAAGTCAGAGACTGCTTCCCAGTGCCGTAGGTCCGAGCCCGAGCCGGGCGCCGGGATGAGCAAGCACAAAGGAGGGTCCCGGTCAGCCATGCAGTACTCCCAGTCTACGGTAAGTCTCATTTTATATGTTTTTTAGCTTCTTATGTCTTTGTTTTTGACATAATTTTGTTTATGCATGTTATGAATAGGCTTCTCAGAGGGGATGCTCCTTAGAGTCCACCGCCTTTGACACTTTCCAGAGTCTCCATTACAAAGGTGGAGACTTCTCCAACATGAAGGCTGCGAGACTTCATGTAAGCACACAATTACAATATATAGATTATTATTCTAGAATTTTGAGTTTGACTAATTTCTATTTAATATTATAATAGGCGGAGGTGGAGCGGATTGCTTTGCTGAAGAAGGCCCCAACGCGGATAAAAATGCGATTTATCTCGCGGTTGGAGGGGGTCCGGATAAGAAGCGGCGGCTCTACGGTTTCGGCGAGGAAGGGAGCGGCTACATCAACGCCGCCAGCCGCTCTTCTACTTCCTCACTGGGGCCATCCCAGAGTAATGCCGAGATCATGCGCCAACTGGAGGAGGAGTCGGCAGCTAGGAGGAGCCTCGAGGAGCAGGTCGCATTTATGAATGCGCAGATGATCCAGCTTATGGAGATGATGGGCTCCTCTAGCCGACGACAGCCTCCGGACGACAGCGCTGATCAGTCCCCTCCCCCCACCTCTTTATGATTGATTTATTTATGGTTTATGTATATATACTGAATATTTTGATTTTAGGATTTATATATTTATATTTCGGTTTGCTTTTTGAGTTGATTTGAATCGTTATATGTGATGTCTTGGTTGGTTAATTGTATATGATGTGTTGGTTGGTTAAAAATTGCAGGTTGTCGATAACTTGGTACAAAAAACAAAAAAAATTATTAAAAAAAAAAAATTCTACCGACGTTTTACCGACGGATATTTCCGTCGGTAAATAAACATAAAAAAATTACAAATTTAATTAAAATTTACCGACGGAAAATTTCGTCGGTAAAAAAATCGTAAAATTTATTTGAAAATTTATTTTAACTTTATCGACGGAAACTTCCGTCGGTAAAAAAACAAATAAATTATTTAAAAAATTATTTTAAATTTACCGACGGAATAATCCGTCGGTAAAAAAACCAAAAAATTTATTTAAAAATTTCGTCCTCGACAGAATATTTGGGGACAAACTTCCGACGGTTATTTTCCGTCGGCATTCCGTCGGTAATAATTGCCGACGGAATATTCCGTCGGTAATATTTACCGACAAAGCCTGACCCGACGCATTTCTTCCGTCGGTATTCCGTCGGTAACGTTTTTACCGACGGAATTAAGGGGTTTACCGACGGAATTTTCCGTCGGTGTACGATGAATTTCTTGTAGTGTCGGTGACTTTCCTAGTCTTAAGCTTGGTAAGACTTCAGCTGAGTGCATTTGGCTATCTATCACTTTGACCTACTATGGTGAACGTCATCGCGACCGGATCTACGTATCTTGGGTGTTAGTAGTTATTTGTGGCTCAGGCTGGTTGTCTGTATCTTGCATCCGTATCCTAGTAAAATGGGTTGATAATATCCCCTGAGGAACTCGAAAGGATTAGCACACTAAACCCGACCGTTTGATTATGTTCAGGTGTGTTAATAAGGAGAAGTGGTACTACTCAGGAATATAAGATGTTAATTAATTTAAGCTGTCAGTGAGCTTCATTAATTAACGGATATTTCTATCTTAAATACGGAGATCGA
The DNA here is from genome assembly GCA_028984105.1 of Lavandula angustifolia. Lineage (NCBI taxonomy): Eukaryota > Viridiplantae > Streptophyta > Magnoliopsida > Lamiales > Lamiaceae > Lavandula > Lavandula angustifolia. Next base: position 6,027,963 of record CM054806.1, on the reverse strand, counting down.
TTAAGTCTAAAATACAAGCCCTTGCTCAAATTGGGATAAAGGGGTAAATCAGCACGGATTCTCTAGTGGAATGAATCTATGTTAATTAATTAATTTTGCTATGGGTTGAGTATGGATAATTAATTAATTGGAGGCCCAGCTTTATTTCTTGTATTGGATCCCTGATCTGGCCCAATTAGTTGCCTAGTAGTTTATTGTCTCTCAGAATTCATTATTAATGGATTAATATATTTTTACATTATTTAATAATGTTATTTATCTGGAATTAATTGGCTAGGCCAATAAATTGATAAATATTAGTAGCCCAGTAAATTAATTAATTATATTATGGGCTGGTTATGTGGAAGCCCATTAGAAATATAATTAAATTAATGGGTTACAAATATATTAATATTATATTGGCTTTTGAAGCCTATATATATATCAGTATTCTGTTCAGAAATAGATTACACACACATACACATATACACACGCACGCGTGCGTAAGGAGAGACAAAAAAATTATTTTCTTCAGTTCTCTGACCACCCAGAGGAAGAAAAAGGCCGGGATACAGATCCGAAGGTCTAACACAGGAGCAACAATGAAAGCCGCGACAACACACCAGGAGGAAGGTAGCGTTCCTAACCTAAATTATTCCTTCAATTACAACTTCACTGACCTTTTTCAGCTTCTTGATCGGTGTCTTCGGATTTGCCTTGGGAGGTGACCTCTTCTTTGATGGAGTGGAAGTCTTCTTAGAGCCTTGCTTGGGCTCAGCAGGCCCTGAGCCAATCTACTGAAGGGCTGGTACCCTGCTCTGGACCTCACTTTCTTAGGGTTGAAGTACATTTTGTCTGCATAGACCACATGATCAGCTCCATAGAGATCTTCGATCATTACGGAGAGCTTCGGTCCGTAGAGGAGTTTTCCCTTCACGGCTAGGCAATTAGTGGATCGATCAAATTTTGATGCATGAGTCATGAACTCCTTTAAGAAGAACTATGTCCAATTTAGCTTCGCTTGATCGTAAATGGCCATCATCATCTGAATCTTTGGCCTCGATACTTGGTCAAATAACCCAGCCTGACTCGTCAGAATCTGAGTGACGATGTAGGCTAAGGCTCTGAAGGTGGTAGGCTTCCCGCAGAATATTTCCAAGTATTCGTCCATGATATCGTCTTTGTAGCCCACTGTGCTGAATCCCTCACTTGGAAGCTGAAAGCTTCGCTGAAGAGCATCTTTGATTGACATCAGCTTGATCTCTGGTACAACACGGGCGGGGTCTCCAATCTGATGAGTGACAAAACGACTTCTGATATCGCCGTCTACTGAATCTGAGTTCAGATACAACTCAGCGATCTGGCGCGGAAGGAAGTAAGATGGCTTCCTCGAAAGAAAGGCCTCCAGCCCTGATGTCCTCAGCTAGTCGAATATCTCCTCCATGAAGTCTAAATCGCAAGCGTCAAACTCCATCATCGGCTCACACCATACCCGATCCTTCTCGAGGATCTCATTCATATCAAGCGGAACACTAACGTCCCTTCCTGCCATGGTTTATAATCTGCAAAGGAAAGATATCAATATCGAAAGAAAAAATATTATCAAGAACATATACGATGCTGAATAATCATTAAGATTTACCAAAGATGTTTCTGAGAGATTGGAATAGAAGTTTGCAAATAGACGAGTGCTTTCTCAGAAGTTCTAGGGTTGGAAAATTTTGTAGAGCAAAATGGCGGTTTCTAAACTTTGAATGTGTTTTTATATGTTAAAGAAGATGAACGGTTATTAATCCACGGTTCAGTTTAAATCTACTTTATGAGATGGACGGCTAGGATTTAATGTTATAAAATAGGCAATGATCAATTTAGCCGCCTAAGTTAAATTACAGTTGTATATAGCCAAAGAAGTAACTTGATTAGACATGCATTTAATGCGCCGCAGAGTTCAGCATACTTTACATAGAATGTCGTGTATTAAATGTAAACAGTTATATTAAATGACATTTTCTAAGGCATTGAATGCGAAGCTGAATCTGAATCATTAATGCACATAATATTTCATTGGCTACTGAGAAGAGATACGTAAACCTGTCAGTTGAACATCGTAGTCAGCTGATACCTCGTGTAGATGGTTGCTGAGTCTCTATGTACTGAATAAGTTCAGTGTTGAGAGTGAACATGCCCCCTTGTTGAATGCTCCTCTCCTGAATCCACTTACTGACTGGAGTCACTAGGGTCCAGCAGACCTAGCTCTACTGAAAGTTCTCTGAATCTGGCTTCAGCTAGAGGCTTGGTCAGAATATCTGCCCTTTGATGGTCACTATGGATGTTCTATATCCTGATATCCTTCTTTTCGACATGATCACGAATGAAGTGGTGTCTGATGTCCATGTGCTTGCATCTAGTATGAAGTACAGGGTTCTGAGTTATTACAATTGCACTGGAGCTGTCGCAGAAGATCGACACTTCATTCTGAATGACATCACAGTCGCGTAGCTGCTGTCTCAGCCAAAGGATTTGGGCGCAACAACTTCCGACAGCCATATATTCAGCTTCAGTAGTTGACGTTGCTACTGAATGTTGTTTCTTTGAAAACCACGAAATCAGCTTACTGCCAAGGAACTGACAAGTTCCAGAAGTTGACTTTCGGACAATTCTACATCCTGCATAGTCAGCATGACAATAGCCAGTTAGTTCAATATTATCATCTGCTGGATACCATAAACCCATGTCAGGTGTTCCTCTGAGATAGCGGAGAATCTTCTTTGTTGAGTCCATGTGACTCTGCTTGGGATTCGCCTGAAATCGAGCACAGACACCTACAACATAAGTTATGTCAGGTCGGGTAGCAGTTAGATATAATAATGAACCAATAATAGCACAAAATTCAGTATGGTCTACTGATACTCCCTCTTTATCAAGATCAATTTGCATATTCGTGTTCATATTCGTGTTCATCGGGACCAATATAATAATGAAACAACATGAGGGCTTTCCTCCACGCAAAGGGTCCGGTAGTTAAAAACTCTGAAGGCTTTGTTGACCCGGGAGTATCCTAAGAAGACTCCCTGGTCTGACTTGCTATCAAAAGTCTTTAACCGATCCTTCCCATTATTGTGGATGAAGCACGAGCACCCAAAAATATGGAAATAAGATATGAAAGGCTTCCTTCCGTTCCATAGTTCATATGGTGTATTCTTATGCAGCTTAGTCAGCAGAGATCTGTTCTGAGTGTAACATGCAGTGTTAGTTGTTTCTGCCCAGAATTTGGTTGGGAGTCCTGAGTCTGCGAGCAGAGTTCTTGCTACTTCTTTGAGTGTTCTATTCTTCCTTTCAGCAACCCCATTTTGTTGAGGCGTGCGCCCGGCAGACGTCTCATGCTCTATGTATCTTTATAATCTTGGTGTTCTTCTCGATACTGAGCTTTTTCAGAAGCGTAGGTAACTCTGTTTTGATGTCAGACTTGTTGGCAATAAATTTGACCCATGTGTAGCGCGAGTAGTCATCAATGACCACTAAAGCATACTTTTTACCTCTGATCGTCACCGGAGAGACTGGACCGAATAAATCCATATGTAGCAGCTGAAGGATTCCATCAGTGGAAGGCGAGGGAACAGGTGGATTTTGTTTCTTTGTTTGCTTTCCCTTCAGACATGCTTCACACTGAGTATCTTTGCTTAATACTTCATTTGGCAAACCTCTTGCTAGAGCGTTTCTAGCTAGCTTGTTGAGCGTCTTGAAGTTAAGATGGCTGAGTCTTCAGTGCCAGAGCCACCCCGTTCTGTTGTCGTTCTTTGCCAACAAACAAGCTTCAGGTTCAGCTGATTTCTAGTCAGCTACGTAGATATTCTTTTTGCGCGAACCTGATACCACTGTTTTCCCTATAGATTTATCAATGACATCACAGAAACCAGCGTTAAAAAACACTCTATTCGAGTTATCACAAAATTGACTAACAGAGAGAAGATTATGCTGAAGTCCTTCAACATGTGATACTCTTGGAACTGTGGCAGTTCTAATGCTAAGTGTTCCATAGCTTCTGGTATAGCCTTTTGCGTTATCTCCGAAATCGATTCTTGGTCCTTCTTCAATGGTATAACTCTTCAGTAGATCCTTCTGGTATGTCATGTGTCTTGAGCATCCGTTGTCCACATACCAAGGGTCCTTGTGCACCTGCAAAAAGAATTATATTCAGGTACCCTTTATTTTTGATTTTGGGTCCTTAGGTGTTAGTTTTGGAAACCCAAATCTGTCTCACGACCCTGGTGGTCTCAGACAGTTTCTTTCCACTTTGATCAACATACTTGACCACTGGACTGGTCGATGCTGACTTCTGAGGCTTCACAGGTTCAGGGGTCTTGATCTTCTGAATTGGTGGACTGCTGACCTTTGCCTTCTGAACGACTTTCTTCTTCCTTTTCTGACTTTTAGGTCCTCTCCTGACTATAGGACCATAATAATATGATCTATACTGAGCTGGATGTGTCCGCTGTGGAGGTCTATACTGATCAGGCCATTTAACTCTATTGGTTCCCCCTTGACTGAGCTGGGGTGATTTTGAGTTAATCTTCTTGTCATAATGATGATAGTTGGGATGAGGTGCTTTCATCTTCTGTTTGTTCTTGGCTAGGGAGTTCAGGATCTCAGAGTTGATGGTCTCCCCTTGAACAAATCTATCAGCTAGCCGGTTCCCTGAGCGTACGGGGGAAGATGAGGAGGCTCCATGACTGAATCCAAGTCCCTCCTTGCAGTGCTTAGGCTTGTTGCTGGCTAACATTGCCTCAAGCTTCTTTTCAGCGCCCATGTACCGCTCTGTCATCAGATTCCTCTAGACATCATCACTCCTTTTAAGCGTTTCATGCTCGGTCTGAAGTCCTGATAACTCTTGCTTCAGTAAACTCACTTCAGTATCTTTCTGAGTCAAGTCATTGGTCAGTACTGAGATTTGATCTTCTTGATGCTGAGACTTGGCCATCAGAGACTTAATCTCCTCCCTGAGTCTCAACACAAGTCCTTCTGACTCAGTAGCAACCTGACTCTCCTGAGAAAGTATCTGATTCTCCACTTTCAGAGTATCCAACTCCTGAAGAGTCTTACTGAACCGCAGGCTCATCTGAATCTGCTCCCCTAACAATTCTTCGTATACGATCGAGACGTCCAGATTCTCATCAGCACCTAAAATAGTGTCATGTGTACAGTGTGAGGAGGAGTTAAATGGAGTGTGAGAGTTTACCTCATCCTCTCCTCCTGCCATAAGACACTTTTTAGCATCTTCTTCAAGATCTACGGCCATGAATGCCGCTTCATCATCTGATGAATCCATGAAGGAATCGACTTCATCTGAGTCGTCTGAGAGTTCACCAGCTATATATGCTTGACGCGTCTTGATGAACTACTCCCTTCGAGCTTTGCGTGTTGCTCTCTCAGTAGTACTGAGCTCAGGACAGTCATACTGATAATGTCCTGGATTTTTACAATTGTAGCAGGTGGTGACTCTCTCTTCTTTGCTCTCGCTGTCTTTCGACTGAGCTGAGTCTTCCTGTTTCCTGCAATCAGAAGTATGCGAGTTAGGAGTGCGCTAGAGAGTTTTCTGCACCTCTACTTCTCCTTCTGATACTTCACGGCAAGCAGTGCGTATTTCTTAGCTAGGTTTCCTTCTTGTATATCACTGAGTGAAGGTTCTGCCTTGCTAGACGCGGGAGCAACTATGTTGACTGATGCTTTGAAAGCATGATCGATTTGGGTGTCAGCTTCAGCTCACTGCTTCCTTTGAGATAGACCGAACTCGAACTCCTCACCTTTTAGTTCTGAAAAGATATGATCAGGAGAAACAATATCTAAGTCAGAATGTCTCAGTAAAGTAGCAAATGGAGTCTAATGTCCGTCTGGCAGTGCTCTCAATATCTTGAGATTCATTTCTCGGTTGGAGAACGTCTTTCCCAGCCCGTTGATGGTGTTCATCAGATCCGTAAATCTGACGTTAAGATCTTCAATCGTGTCACCAGGCATGAGAGACAGTCTCTCCAGCTTCTGAAGTTCAACCACCAGTTTGTTCGCTTTGATCTTCTGACTCGCCCAACTCAGTTGTGCTAGAGCATCTCAGAGTTTCTTCGCGGGCTTGCAGTCCTGAACTCTCCCGAGATAGGAATCACTTAGGGTGGTCAGTATGGCATTTCTGGTAACCCGATCTAAGTTGTGAAGCTTCTTCTCCTCAGGGGTGAAGAGACTTCTATCTTTGGGGATCTTCTTCCCGGTCACCATGCCTCCTCCTTGTGTTGGGTCTTGAGTTTCGACACTATCAATCATAGGAACGATAGGTCCGTCCTCCAGTACCTCTGTCATGCTGTCATGGAGGGAATTCAGATGCGCCTCCATTCTGACTCGCCATACCCCGTAGTTCTCTACTGAGAACATGGGTACCATCCTGATTCCTCGCATATTAAACATTGAAAATAGTGATATGAATGAAAAATGATATGCAATGAAAACGTTTTCTGGATCCGTTCAAGTTGACCAGTTTCAGAAAACAAGAGTCTTAGAGAACTCCTGCTCTGATACCAATTGTTGTTCCCGAGATTGAACGTTCAGGTGTAGAGGGGGGGGGTGAATACACCTAAAAATAATTTCTCAACTTAAAACGCGAACAGTCCTTTTTAGGAGGATGTCGCACTGAACAGGTTCAGTAGACCAAATAAGTTGTTCTGAATCGCGTGGCAGAGTGACTGACTTCAATGATGCCTGCTAGCTGACTTAGGTCAGAATTCAGTACCGTTCAGCTGAAGTTCAGTATAGTGCGGAAATGTTTAGGCCCAAATTCAGTTGCGTTAGAAAATGTTTTAAGAAAAACTGTTTCAGTATATTAGTGCAATCTGTTAAGCTTCGCTGAAACTGAGTTGAATGATTTAGAAATGTATTTTCAGTATGAACAGTAATCAATGCAACAGTAAAAACACAGAACACAAGCAATTTTAAAGTGGGTCGGATCCAACAATCCTACGTCCACTGTCCCGAAAAGATCAGGAGGCTATTTTATTATACTGAGTTAGTCTCAGTCGCTTTGTGCACTGGACAAACACTGGTCTTGAGATTTATACTGAGCAAGTCTCAGTTTACAAGATATCAAACTTAAGTGTTTGACAAACTCTCCAACTACGAAGGAGTCCTTTACAATAAGGATCAGTTCAAAGATGAACTCCTTCATTCTAAGCTATAGATATAGTCAGCTGAGCTTACGTTAGAGGGAAAGGGAACGAGAAAGTAGCTTCTAGAGCGACGAACGGTTAAGTATAGACTTTGGGTTCGTATTCAGTCTCTTGGATACTAGAGGCTTTATGTTCTGATTCAACTTGGTTCCCTATGAGCAAGTATGTAGCCTTTCGCTGAAGATTACTCTATGAAGTTATTGCGGAAAACTTTAGTCGATTCTGAGCTGCTCGTGAATGCTCGTGTGTTCTTCGTTTTCTGGGTCGTGAGCTTTAATTTGAAATCTTCCCTCTATTTATAGAGCAGAGACATGGATAGATCTGTTGGAGACGACGATCCATGTGTCTCTCTCTTTTGCGTAGCTAACGGCTCTTTCGAAGTATGGTGGCAGAGTCATTTCCCTCCCTTTTTGGAAAGTTGTTGACTTGTAGCTTTAATCAGAAAGTAGACAGCTGGCCGCTTGTCATTGGTCGAGGCTGAAGAAAGTAGGTGAGACAAACAGACTTCATGGTGGATCTGAAGCTGACTTCTCTATACCTCGTATGGCTCTGCTGATTTGACTTATGAGATATCCTGACAGTCAGAAGACTGTCTAGCCGTTCTTGAGTCTGATCTATGTTCAGTAGCTTACTCATGCTCAGTTCAGCTCTACTTAAAATCAACTATGAGTTCTGTGAACTACTCCTGCTGAGTTCAGTTCCGGTGACTCCTTTCAGTATACTGCTCCTGCTGAGTCTAATATTACTGAGTCTTCTTCTTCTGGTACTGAGGCTCTGCTGAAGAAACATCGGACATAACTGAGCACCTGAACCATATCGAAGAGTGTCTACTGTGTTTGAGACTCTCAGAGACAGAATCAAACAATTACAACAGAATGGTGCATCAGTCAAAGTAGGGTTTTGGAATCTTCAAATCTACTGAGCACTAGGCTACTGAGTTGTACTGAATCATCTCCCAACAGACCTAGAATTCATGGAAGAGATATTCGACGCGCTGAGGGCGTCAGGGCTGGAGGCCTTTCTCTCAAGGAAGCCGTCATACTTCCTTCCGCGTCAGATCGCTGAGTTGTATCTGAACTCAGAATCATTAGATGGCGATATCAGATGTCGTTTTGTCACTTATCAGATTGGAGACCCCGCCCATGTTGTGCCTGAGATCAAGCTGATGTCAATTAAGGAAGCTCTTTAGTGAATCTTTCAGCTTCCGAGCGAGGGATTCAGCACAGTGGGCTACAAAGACGATATTATGGACGAATACTTGGAGATATTATGTGGGAAGCCTACCACATTCAGAGCCGCCTTCCCAAAGAATGACATGCTCCCTAAGTTCTTAGCCTTAGCCTATATCGTCACTCAGATACTGACGAGTCAGGCTGGGTCATTTGACCAAGTATCGAGGCCAAAGATTCAGATGATGATGGCCATCTACGATCAAGCAAAGATAAACTGGACAGAGTTCTTCTTAAAGGAGTTCATGACTCAGGCAGCAAAATTTGATCGATCCACCAACTGCCTAGCCGTGAAGGGAAAACTCCTCTACGGACTGAAGCTCTCCGTAATGATTGAAGATCTCAGCGGTGCTGATCATGTAGTGTATGCTGACAAAGGGTACTTCAACCCTAAGAAGGTGAGGTTCCAGAGCAGGGCAGCGACCCTTCAGCAGATTGGCTCAGGGCCTGCTGAGCCCAAGCAAGGCTCTCAGAAGACCTCCACTCCATCAAAGAAGAGGTCACCTCCCAAGGCAGATCAAAAGACACCGATAAAGAAGCTGAAGAAGGTCAGTGAAGCTGTGGTTGTACCTCCCCTACAACTCAGAGACGAGGCAGAGTCCTCAGATAAGACAGTGTCAGTGGAGAAAGTTGTCTCCACTGAACAGGGTGAGGCAGTGGACCAAGGGGTAGAAGCTGATCCGATCACTCCTACTCATATCCCCTTGGACATTCCACCACTCAGCAGCATCCCATCTGCTGAAAAACAACCATTTCCGATAGAAGTTGAGGATTCGGAGACTACCTCAGAGTCAGAAACAATCGGGATGGAGGCATCAACGTTACAATCTAGAGCCTCCCAAGAAGTTTCAGAAGCCATCCCAGAAATAGCCGGTCACTCTGACTTTGTTATATTGGCAAGATAGGCCAGGCTTCATACCCTCATCAGGTTCCAGGCGTGGTCAATACTGAACAGATTGATCCAGCACCACTCCTGCGAACAACTCCATGAGGAGGAACTAATGATCTGGGAAAAGATAGGCTATTCTGAGCCTGCTGATATCTGCTCCCTCGATGATCTGAGGGTGGCTATGCTCGCTCTGCTGAATGACCATCTACCCACTTCAGCAGCCGCTCCCTCAGATGGGTCTGATCCCGACGATCAGGACCCACCCCATGATTCAGGCCCTGAGAAGCCTGTTGAGGGAACTCAACTGGAGGAGGATGCTCCTACTACAACTGCTGAACCACCTCTCAACATCCTCCCTCCATGACAGTCGGCGGCTGGTACCTCTCAATCCGCGGACCCAGTTTAGCTGTTGTTGGGGTGTGCTTTCGAGGTAGCGCCTAGCCTGAGGAGCCGACAATCGAAGACAGTGGCAAGGGCCCTCAGGAGTCAAGGTGCTCAGAACCGACTCCTTGCCCGCGCCGTCCACAAGATGTGGAGACAGTCCACTCAGGTTCAGAGTGCGAAGATTAAGGGGCTCAGAAAGTCGATTCAGAATACTCCAGCCCCTGACTTCTCTACAATATTGACTGATGCTCTAGCCACTCAAAGAGCCGAGTTCGAAGAGCAACAGAAGTTGATGGCAGCTGCCCAAGCCAAACTTCTTGAAGAATACAAGGCAGCCCAGTCAGCTCACACTGCATCCATATCTTCCCTGACTCAGGCCTCAGAGCTCAGACTTCAGACCATTCAGAAGGCCCTGGAAGATAAAATGGATCAGAAGTTGCAATCTATTCAGACTGTGGTGGAGATCTCTTTGAAGAAATACAGTGAAGAACTTACAGATGAGAGGAATGAACTCCATGAAAGCCTTACAAAGCTTCAGGTAGCATTGGATAAGCTAGCCTCAGATTATGACAGTCTGAACAAGAAGGTGCAGGTACCTACCCTTGGCCTATTTGCTGATGCTAAAAAGGGGGAAGGTAGAGAAAGGGTACCTAGGGCACCAAGGGGAGTCAGGACAGTGGCAGGAGCAACTCAAACTCATAAATCAGCTCCCATTGCTTCCCAAGAACAGGGTCAGGCCCAGGGTGTCTCAGCAGCAGCGGCTGTAGTGCCTGCTGAGACCGGCCCAAGTGGCTCAGGACCCAAAGAATCAGCAACCCAGACTCCAAGTGATAACATTAAGGAGGTTGCTGAGTATGCAGAGGAGGACTCTTAAGAGGAAGAAGTCCCTCTACCTCCTCCAGTTCTGGGGAAAGGAAAGAAGATACTGAAGCTCCCCACTCCACCCAAAAAGAAAGGAACTAGAAGGTTCATATCTCCGGAGGAAGAGGCTCAGATTACAGCTGATGAGAAGCTGGCAAGGGAGATAGCCGAGGCAGAGGCTACAAATAAGCCAAAGAAACAGCCTGCCAAAGGCAGAACCAAAGTTTAGAGGGGAAGGAAGCCTGGGACAAGGCTACCCCTAGTAATCTGAAGCTCAGCGATGAAGCTGACAAGGAGAAGGAAAGAGAACAAGCGGCGAAGAAGGCAAGAACCGGCGCCAGGGTACTTCAAAATCCAAATCTTCAACACCTGCTGATTCAGAAGAGGAACAAGAGCACATTCCATCTTATACCCCCTCTAAGGCTCAAGAGCAAGAGATGTAAGAGATATGGGATCAGATGGAGAGGTACTTAGATAGAGGAGCGTAAGCTAGGCAGATTAGTGAAGCAAGGGAAAGGCTCAGACTCGCTGACCTAGAGGCTCTTAGGATCAAGGATGAGAAAGAAGCAAGTCAGAGGGTTCCTGAGAAGGCTGAAATTCCATATAAGTATAGAAGACTCAAGAAGCCCACATACCTCAAAATCCACAGATGGCCTAGATTTGATACTTGGATGCCATGGGAACGGACTCAGAGGTGGGAGACGCTGAAAGCTGACTTCATTAAGAGGTTCTATATTTGGAGGTATTGGCCTGACATGCACAAGTCAATAGCCTTTGCTGAGTGGCTTCTGAAGAGTGATCCAGAGATATATGCAAGAGTTCAGAAGGCCCTAGCTGAGAAGGTTGATGTCAGGGTGTCAGCTCCAAGACCTCTGCCTCCCCCACTGAAGCTTGATGGTTCCCTACATATTGGGGTCATTGAAGGAGAAATTAAGAGTGTTGCTCAAGCTACTGATCTCGATGAGACTGATCCTGCTAATATGGCACATATACTGAAGCTGAGAAGAGATACATACAGGATATATGGACTGCCGCTTCCTGAAGAGAAGTCTAAAGATTTTAAAGAGCGAATTCAGTAGTTCAGGAGATAGATGATAGCTTCCTTGTATCTTTGTTTTTCTTTTCTCTAGAATAGCAAGTTGATGTATTGTACTGATCTTTCTTCTAATATATAACATCACTATTGTTCGGCCCTGACAATTCCTTATTGTCTACATGGCCTTGTTACTTTATGCTTAACACTCAGAATCACCCAAGTGATTACTGACTCACACACTCACTGAATATTTTTATATATGTGTTTATCAGTTTTTACTTAGCTTGATAGATTTTGGTTTGATAAATTGTTTGAGGGAGATTGTTGTTAGAAAGGGGGAAATTGATGTTAGATTTCTGTATAGGTTATGATATTTCTTCCCTGAACTCCTTCAGTAGTCTAGAATTTGAAGAACAACTCCACTGTTTCTACTTGTAATATTTGTAAGGAGTTTGTTTATGACAATTTGTAGTATTAGGTTTTCGCATCATCAAATAGGGGGAAATTGTTGGGAGATGATTCAGTATGACTCAGAAGCCTAGTGCTCAGTAGATTTGAGGATCCAAAAACCCTACTTTGACTGATGAACCAATCTGTTGTAATTGTTTGTTCTGTCTCTGAGAGTTTCAGACTCAGTAGACACTCTTCGATATGGTTCAGGCGCTCAGTTCTGTCCGATGTTACTTTAGTAGACTATCAGCCTCAGTACCAGAAGAAGAAGACTCGGTAATACTGGACTCAGCAGGAGCAGTATACTGAAAGGAGTCAGTGGAACTGAACTCAACAACAGTAGTTCACTGAACTCAGAGTTGATCTTCAGTAGAGCTGAACTCAGCAGGAGTATGCTACTGAACACAGATCAGACTCAACAACGGCTAGGCAGTCTTCTGACTGTCAGGATATCTCATAAGTCAAATCAGCAGAGTCATACGAGGTATAGAGAAGTCAGCTTCAGATCTACCTTGAAGTTTGTTTGTCTCTCCTACCTTCTTCAGCCTCGACCAATGACGAGCGGCTAGCTGTCTACTTTCTTATTAAAGCTGCAAGTCAACAACTTTCCAGAAATGGAGGGAAAGGACTCTGTCAACATACTTTGAAAGAGCCGTTAGCTACCCAAAAGAGAGAGACACATGGATCGTCGCCTCCAACGGATTTATCCATGTCTCTGCTATATAAATAGAGGGAAGATTTCAAATTGAAGCTCACCTAGAAAAAGAAGAACACACGAGCATTCACGAGCAACTCAGAATCGACTAAAGCTTTCCGCAAGAACTTCATAGAGTAATCTCCAGCGAAAGGCGACAAGCTTGCTCATAGGGAACCGAGCTGAATCAGATCATAAAGCCTCTATTATCCAAGCGACTGAATACGAACCCTAAGTCTATACTTAACCGTTCGTCGTTCTACAAGCCACCTTTCTCATTCCCTTTTTCCCTCTAACCTAAGCTCAGCAGACTATATCTATAGCTTAGAACGAAGAAGTTCATCTTTGAACTGATCCTTATTGTAAAGGACTCCTTCATAGTTGGAGAGTTTGTCAAACCCTTAAGTTTGATATCTTGTAAACTGAGACTTGTTCAGTATAAATCTCAAGATCAGTGTTTGTCCAGTGCACAAACCGACTGAGACTAACTCAGTATAAAAAAATAGCCTCCTGATCTTTTCGGGACAGTGGACGTAGGATTGTTGGATCCGAACCACTTTAAAATTACTTGTGTTATGTGTTTTTACTGTTGCATTGATTACTGTTCATACTGAAAACATCTTTCAAACTCATTCAACTCAGTTTCTGCTAAGCTTAACAGATTGCACTAATATACTGAAACAGTTTTCATTAAAACGTTTTCTAACTCAACTAAATTTGGGCCTACACATTTCCGCACTATACTGAACTTCATCTGAACGGTACTGAATTCTGACCTAAGTCAGTTACCAGACCTCAGTGAAGTCAGTCACTCTGCCACGCGATTCAGAACAACTTATTTGGTCTACTGAAGCTGTTCAGTACGACATCCTCCTAAGAAGGATTGTTCGCGTTTTAAGTTGAGAAATTGTTTTCAGGTGTATTCACACCCCCCCCCCTTCTACACCTGAACGTTTAATCTCAGGACCATCAATTACTTTTGTAACCATTTTATTCAGAAAATTCTTAAAAAATAAAATAATGCTGACATGAAATAGAAAGAGATTAGTTTGGAAATTATTTTTATAAAAGATTAGTTTGAGAATTAGTTTTTTTTAAAGACTAATTTAACAATTCACTCTGCATTTATTTTCAAATAAAAATAAGTATAAACTGATAATTGGTATGTCTATCATTAACTTATAGAGTAAAGTATTAATTGAACTCATATTTATATTCTTTTACGAGTTAATTAACAAGGCAAATAATATAGTTAACAAAATCAGATATTGTCTTGTGAATAATAGACTCATCTATAACACTACTCATATCATATATCATATCATTAAATTGAAATTTTAACTTCTTAAAGCTATTTCTTATATTAATAGTACCGTGGGCTTCATAAAATAATGCTTTAAAATAATAGTAATATTTTGTGAATAATCAGAGATATATACAGCAACTCGAAAATCATTCTAACGAGCAGAGTGAGTCAGGTTAATAACTCAGAAAGAAAATTAGTAATTTAGTCGACAACATTGTATATGATGATCATCATATATTTAATTTTTCTGGACGATCAAGAAATTAATGTATATCCTTTCTTAGGAAGAAACATCTATTTTTTTCTTTATCATTTTCGTTTGGGTGGGTAATTAGACTCCGCTGCCAGCGGTTACAAGTTGTGCACACGAACTACCCTACTAATATATTGTTTCTGTTTAGACTAAAAAAATAGACGAATAAACAATATAGCACTAAAAGCAATAAAAAAGAAAACTATACATAATACAGAACTGAAATAGGGTCAGCTTTTAGTTTATTAGCCAACCCTCAATCAGTTATGTGATTTGATTCCAACAATTAATACACAATAGTACCAAAAAGTTTTTTAAAACAACCAAGCCTTTCTTTAATCAGTTCTGCTGCATCTTATGTTTTGATATTAATAATACAAATTATATGTACACATCGGTATATATACACACTATTGTAAGTAACATAGAACTAAGAGACGTAGCAAAGTTTGTAGAATACGATTCCTTGGAAAAAAACTGAAAGGGTAAATATGTAAATTCGAACTACTTGCTAGGATTCAAGCGCTTTGTAGATCACCACAAAGCAAGGCAAAATCGCCCTCGAACTAAACACGTGTAGCTCCTCCATATTGGAGTAAACCCCCGTGTCTCCGGCCACAGAATCAAACGACCCAGCGGGAGCCGCCGCTGTTCCGTCGTCATCCTCGGCCGAGGGCTTGACCCTCCCGGCAATGACGCGGCAGACGAGCATCGCGCGGCGCGTCCCCGGTCCGGTGAGGTAGTCGTGAGCGCGGCCGCTGCTGGCGGTGGTCCGGATCCCGGTTATCTTGCCGCCTTGGATGCCGTGGCGGATGACGGTGCAGATGCCGCAGGCCGGTATGGAACCGCACAAACTGGAGGAGCCGCGGGAGCCGAGGGAGCAGGTGAGGGTGGCGCAGTGGAAGCGGAGCAGCTCGTTACCGTCGGCGGCGCATCGGGCGTTACGCTTGGCGGTGGCGGTGGCGCGAATCTTGACGGCATCTCGGTAGTCTTCGAATCTTTGGATGGTGCGCTGCGTGTTGTGGACTTTGAGAATGCGTTCGATCTTGCTGATTGGGTTGTCTTTTTTCAGCCAACTTGATTTGAAGATTATTTCGACTATGTTGCGGCTCGAATCCTCTGGTCCTAATTCAGACACTGTTCACCAAAAAAATTTAGATTTTGGTAAAATTAATGTATAAATAGCCACGTATATTATAGTACTACAAGACATAATTAATTAATAACAATTCCTGTAACAGACTCATACTAAAAAATCATGCATAAATAGTCCTAATAAAACTGACCGTATATATTCGAAAGTTTCATTTAATATAAACATGAAAATATTTAATTAGAAGTCTATGTAGAATTACAAAATTATGGAGTAGCCAAAACAACAAATAAGGAAAGCAGACAGATATTAATTATCTCTCTGTGACATTGAGGTACAACTCTAAGACTATCTTTATCCGTTGCAAAATCAATAGGTTGGTCGAACTTGGAAATAAAAAAAAAATGTTAAATGATTTAAACAATTAAACGGGCCGGCCAACCTGTTTGGCAAAGTTGTTGTCGGCAAACACTCACCCACCAAAAGGTCATCCAATGAGATAGCGCCATGTGGCACTTTCTCATTGGTTGGCTATATTTTTTTTTCAATAGATAAAATCGGGTATATCTTTTACATACTTTCATAAAAAAAATTAAAAATTAAATCAAAATTCGTGTTTTTTTTTTCTCTATAAATAGAGACTAATTTTGCCATATTTTTTCACACACTTAAATCCTACAATTTCTCTCATTTTGTTATCATTTTACAAAATTTCTGCGTTCTAGCCATGGATCCAAACAACTACAATTCTAAAAATTTCCCTTACTCGCAAAAATTCGGCAATGATAACTGAACTTTTTCTATTTCGTCATTTGTAATTTCAGTTTTTTGTTGATTTAATTTCGCTTTTCGCTTTCAATTATTGTTGTGTGTTTTATTAATATTAATTTATATGACTTTTACAATTTGTTCTATTAATTTAGTTAATTATTATTATTAAAAAGAATAATATTATAATTACGAAATATAAAATAATTAAAAATATATAATTTTATAATTGAGTGTTTGGGTGTTTGGGGTGGTCAGGGATAAAAGATAAAAGTGGAGGTGGTAGGATTGAGTTAAAATTGATAGTATATGGAGGAGTGAGAAAGTAATTAAATATTAAGATGGTTGGGTGTTTAGGGTGTTTGGGGTGGTTGGGGATAAAAGTAGTCTAATAATGCGAGAAGGTCCAAGGTACTTTTCAATTTTATGGATTGAAGGCTGCAAAATTTATGTCAGTTGGTCCATCAGAAAATGACGTGGCAGAACTACAGAGATTGCTCCGCAAAAGGAAGCAAAGATTAATGGGAATTTAAGCTTATAACTGCTTTTTCATCTTTTAAAATTGTTTATAGTTTATCACAATACCGTTTTGTCTGCACTAATGAGTTCAAATTCCTTAATTCCCTCTGTAAAAATGAAAAGGAAACAATCTTAATTATAGAAAATACATTCCAAAAGACTCAGTACATGGAGCAAAGGATTATCGCAGACGACGACAGAGAAACAAAGACGGGAAGTGCCCTACTTTTATAGTGGTCAAGGTAAAACCCAGCTCGTTAATTAAATTTATAATTCATTGTCTATTTATGTGTATATTAATTGGAGATTGAATATTAGTGGAATCTTTTAGTCTCTTTGTTCCATAAAAAATATCTCATTTTATTTCAGTACAATTATTAAGAAGAATTGTTAGTTGTACGTAAAGTTGTATGTCCCTCAAAAAACTTGTTTGTAATAATTTGTTAAAATGGGAAAGATGATACAATAATTTCTATGGGACAATCCATAATTAAATCGGAGATAATGCAACGAAGGGAATATCTAATTATACTTTGAATGTAGACCAACCATAACTGATTAAATAAAATAGAAAGTGATAAAGGAGTAGGTAGGCCATATAAATGATGAATTAAGAGTCTCTATAGTCAACCATAAATATGTCCTTTCAATAATCAATTTGCACTTTACTCGAGTGGGTCAAATGTGCGTAAAAACTTGCTGTAAATCAAATTTTTACTTATTACTAATATGATCCTTACAGTAAGCAAAATTCATTAGAATGCATATGTAGGTATATATCGGATAATCCAAGTTACTTTTTATGGTAGTAATAGGACCACAAAATTAAAAATATGAAGAGTTCTAATTACCTGCATGCCTTACTGCTTGATGATGTTCCAAGCTCTCAATTTTTGGGAAAACCTCTCCACATTCAGAGCAAGCACATATAGTTGATCTTGGCAATGGATACCTGCATTTCATTTTTATAAATTTTTTTCAATTTATCTTTAACATAGAACAACATAAACATTTTTATTTTATTTTTTAAAAAAATCTCCAAAGTTAATTAGAATTAAATTTATCTAGCTTGTTCATACGATGAGATTGGAACAACATTACCTGCTGGGATCAACAATGGCATGACACTCATAACATCCGGAAAGCTTCCTGAACTGGATGCCTGCAGCGGATCTGGCGGAGGCGGAGTGGGCTGAACGCGATGAGGATCCATGGGTAGTTTTCTTGGTGAGGAGCCGGGTTTCTTGGCCGACGCTGCTGCTCTCGGGGGAGTTATCGGCGCGGTGTACGACTCTGGTGACGTCCCTTAAGGTACAAATGGAGGAGCAGGAGGAGTAGATGTTTCTAGAAGGATTATGGATTTTGGAGTTCTCGATTTGGTTGCAGGTGAGAAGGTTCTTGAACTGATCCCATGAAGACGGCGGCTTTGCCGGCGGTTGCTTTTTCTTGCGCTTGGAGTTGGGAGCATGTTTCTTGGGGAGGTGAGATGACTCCGGCAAGAAAGTTAGGAGTGCCATAAAAAGTAGTGCTAGGAATTGGAAGAGGAGTGCTGGTAAACGATTGCCTCTCTCTGTCATCAAGAGAATTAGAATACACTCTTTTAATAGGGGTGAAAACGGATCGAATACGGACGGATAGTACTTTTCTCATATTTGATCCTATATTTTTTTTTCGAATTCGGATTCGAATACGGAAAGGCCGGATACGAATATGGATTCGGAATATTCGGGATATGAATACAGGGCGGATATATGACGGATTCGGATCGAATTTGAATAACAATAATCGGATAATATTATTCATAAATAATCATCTATTTGTAATTCCAACACATGAAAAAATTACATAAAACAATATTTAATAGAAGCAAGTGTTACGGTATACCGAAAAATTGGTATACCGCACATACCATACTGAAAAATTACCGAAAATATCGAAAATTTGGTATACCGTGATTTTCGGTACGATATGATACCGTACCGAAATTTTTTTCGGTACGGCAACGGTATGAGATTTTTCATACCGCGGTATACCGTTGCATACCGAAAGTTCGGTATGCAACGGTATACCGAACATACCGATTCATACCGAAACCTCGGTACATACCGTGTACCTATATACCGAACTATATCCGGTATACCGAACATACCGATTCATACCGAACTATACCGATTCGAACCGAACTATACCGATTCGTACCGAACTATATCAATTTGTACTGAACTATATCAATGTATACCGAACTATCCATTATACCAATCTTAATGTTATATTATACATTTATAGATTAATGTTTGTCCATTATACTAATCTTAATGTTATATTATACTTTTATAGATTAATGTTTGCCTAATAAATTAATCGTAGTCCGTACATACCAGTTAAATGACATAACTTTATTTAGCAAAATTCGCATTATTTAGTTATTAAACCATGAAATGAATTCAAAATGTTCATTATTTAGCAATATTTTACTTTTTCTTAGTTTGTCTTATTTTTAAGAAACATAAACTAATTCATTAAATGTTCATATGATAATATGACCATACAACTTAACAATTTAGTTAAATATATGATTGAGAGAATAATTTATTGTATTATATTATCATTGTTCCAAGTGAAACACTAATTTAATCAAGAAAAGAAAAATACAATGAAAAATAAATAAAAAAATTTAGTTATATTATTAAGTGTTACTTTATATTGATTATTGTGAAAATTACTTTATAATTTATATATTCCATAAAGAAAAGAAACATCAAAGACAAATGTAAATCAAATATTATATTTTGGGCAAAATTATATTCTTAATTTCTTTCTACATTTTCTCGATATATATTCTATTAATTAGTTTCTAAATATTAAATGAAGTAGAATAGAACTTTTAAATAAAGCTATTAAATTAAGTAAAATTAAAATCGTAATAGTTATTTGCTTCGGTATACAGAAAATTTAGGTATACTGAATTACGGTATATCGGTATACCGAACTATATTATGGTATACCGAAAGTTTTGGTATATCGTTTGCTTCGGTATACCGAAAGTTTCGATATACCGAAGTACGGTATGGTATACCGAAATAACGGTATGGCAACGGTATGGAAATTGCTCATACCGAACTTTCGGTATACCGAACTACGGTATACCGAAGTTATCGGTACGGTAACGGTATGCATTTTCCCATACCGAACATTTTCGGTACGGTAAGCGGTATGGGAAAAATATTACGATATACCGTACCGAACACCCCTAGAAGTAATTAAGCACCATTACTTAATTTACTTAAAATGTAAATAAAATTTACTATCTTATGAATTTATGTTATTTTATAGAAATTATATGTTATAAATGATTTTTAAATAAGGAATAAGGAAAAAAATATTTGGATTAAATAAGGAAAAAAATCTCGATTTAATTAAATAAGGAATCACAAGGAATAAGAAAATAAATAAGGAATAAGAAAAAAAAAACATCTAGACTAATTTAATAAAGGAAGAAGAATGAAAATAAAATAAAATAACATGCTTCCCTCTCTCTCTCTTTCCCCCACCCCTTCGCCATTTTTCTCCTCACTCTGTCATCCTCATCCCTCCCCCAAAACGGAAGGCGAAAATCAAATCTGCAAGCAAGAGCAAATAGATGGAGAAAACGCTATAATCCAATTAGAAATTTAGAATCACTCCGTCTACTCTCCTCTCCAAAGACCCATCGCCGCCGCGGAAGAACAAGTAGCCGACAGCGAGCCCCACCACCACCGCGATGAACACGCCGGCATTGAACGACATCACCACCAGCATCAAGAAATACCCGATCGCCGAGTTGATCCCGAACAAGATCGTCTCCGCGAACTGGTAGGGGCCAAACTTGCGGCCGCCCAACTTGCGAACTGGTAGGCGACGGACTGGAGCTTCAGTTGGAGGCGGCGGTCCTCCATGTACTGGTAGAAGACAGAGACGAAGAAGACGGCGAAGAGAGAGATGAAGTAGCTGAGCCATGAATCATTATTTTTTTAAGTTTTTTTTAATATATTTATTAATATTAATTTATTATTATATTATAAAATTAATTATTAAATATTTCGAATATCCGATTTCATAATCCGAGAAATATCCGATTAAATACGGAAAAAATCGGATATGGACAGATAATGTGAAATTCGAATTCGAATCCGTATCCGATTCAAGATATCCGAATTCGAATCCGTATCCGATCGGATACTAGAATTGCTCCCCGAATTGGTATTCGATCGGATACGGCTCCGGATCGGACGGATATTATCCGATTCGGTTTCACCCCTGCTCTTTAAGAGAGGAAGAGAGAGAGAGAGAAATAGTCTTCTCTCTTTGCAAGTTGGGAGATGACGATTATTTAATGGGGTGGGGGATTCAAGATGCCTAAAGAAGTTGGGGTGAGGGGTCTTTTTGGTACTTTATGCATATTAATCAATATTAGCTTGTCAGCCTAATGAATAATTATAAAAGAGTATTAATTAATCCTCTTGTCAGAAATTATTACTTCAGTTAAAAATTGAAATAGTATTTGTGTTAATACACTTATTAACCTATAAATAAGCACAAACATTTTCATAATCTCAACATATTGTTTCAGATACTCAAGACACAATATTCCTTAAATGCACATCGAATACTTTAAAACAACAATAAATATATATTGACACATATCAAACACCACAATGCTCGTGCTCAACTCTTTCTCGACACATCTGACAAATAATTCTTATAAAAATAAACAAGCCTTTCCATTTATCTTAATTATCAAAAATTCGAAATAATTATCATGACCACCTCCTCCAACCTCACCGTTTTCCTTCTTTGACAAGTCATAACCATTTTCCAGCGAATGCACACTGTTGATCCAATAGTCTTGGTAGTCGTCGACGTAGACGCACCAATGCTCCTGAGCCCAAGCTGAATTATATCTCCACAACTTTGACTTCCAGAATCACATAAGCTAAACTCATATTTTTTATGTCGAAGTTTCTCTTTAACATACGCTTCGTATCAATAATGAGTTAACGACTCTGCCCTTTATCAACATATCGTCTACATACAGACAGATTATGACAAACGTATCAGTAGTTCCTTTAATGTAAACACATTTGTCACACTTATTGATTTTGAAACCATTTGATAGCATCGTGTTATCAAACTTCACATGTCATTGCTTCGGCGCTTGCTTTAGACCATTCAACAATCAAACCAGTTTGCACACCTCACTCTCCTGCCTAAGTGCCACAAACCCTTCGGGTTGGTTCATAAAAATTTCTTCCTCTAGCTCACCATATAGGAAGATAGTCTTCACATCCATTTGATGAATCTCAAGATTGTGCAAGACAACAATCAAGAGAAGCACTTAAATAGACCTAATCCTAGTCACTGGTGAGTAGGTATCAAATAAGTCATCTTCCTCTCTCTGCCTAAAGCCTTTAGCTACTAGACGAGCTTTGTACTTATCAATATTTCTTGATGAGTCGTATTTGTACCTAATTATTTCTGCCGAAAAGTTGTATTAATTGGTCAATCAAGGCACTTGCAGTGGCGAAAATGCAGGTTTTAGGTGCTGACGTGGAGAGTGACTAGGATGGAAGGTTGCACGTGTTTTATAATGAAAAAGGCACATAAATTGCTTAAAATCATGTGGATTTTGAAGAAGGGAAGTTCTTGATCATTTTTGATATAGATAAGGAAATATTTGTTTTCCATATCTGTCTAAACCTCTTTCCTTATCTTGAAAGATTTGACATAGCTTAAGGATCAAGAAAGAGCAACCTATAAAAGGAGGGAAGAGGCGCCCAAAATCATAAGCCGACATATCACGATACACGCCCACACCTCCATTATGATTTCGTCCAACTCTTCCGCGCCATAACCTTATTCCAAGACGAAGATACATTCTCATTCATTGATGCAGTCCGCAGTTAGAGAAGAAGAAGAAACACTTGCTTTAATTTTAGATTTAAGTTTCGAAGTTTGAAGAACAACTTTTAATTCCGTTTGCTTTTCGTTTCCGTTCGTGGAGTGATCGTCTTTTGTAATCGGTATTCTCGTTTTACTTATTTTCACTCGTACTTCATTTTAGGCTTTATTACGTATCTGCAATTTAGTTCTTTAATTTCGAGCATGTTAGTTTTAGGGTTATACATGTTTTCGTTTCTGTTCTATGGAGTGTGCTGCTTGCATAACCAAGACATCTGCATGTGTAGCTAAGTTTTTAAGGGTCCGACGGGATGTGAAACACACACGAATTAGTACATGAGTCTTAGGTGCTTATAATTAATCAAAAGGGTTTCGGGTTAGTTCTGATTCAATTAATTATCTGACTAGTAATTTATACTTGATCACTAGGGGTTTCTATAAGGGATCGGTTTCGGTAAATCTCCAATCCCGTACCGATTATTTTGGTATTGGATCCCGAAATACCATTCTACAGGATATGGTATTGGTAGCAGTATTGCATTTATTATGTATACCGGGATTTAGGATTACCGATCCCGAATTCAGTAAATATTAAAATACCAAAAATAAATATACACCCAATTAAAAATTAAAAATTAGAATAGTAGAAATATAGAATTAGAAAATTAATCAATTTATGTCTGAGAAGAATTGAAGAACAATGAATCAGCCTCAGCGCCGTCTCTCCTCTTCGTCGTCTGAATCGCCGCCCATCGGCTCCCCTCCGCCCCTACAGCCCGCCGGCGGCCTCCCCTCTGCCCCTACAGCCCGTCGGCTGCCACAGGCTGCTGAGCAGCTCGCCAACTCATCACCTAACTCACCTCTGACCTCTCCCTGACTCCCTTTGCTCCCGTCACTCAACAAGTGAGTCCTCTCTGCTAAAATGATTCTTGAGTAATTTACATATATGATAAATATAATGATAGGGTATATAGATATAAAAAGAATGAAATTTATTAATTTATACTTCAATTAAAACATGGGAAGCTTTAATTACAAAGAAAAGTCAACTCTTGGATAGTTTGATTGCTGCTGCCAGTTGGGAATAATGAGATTGCAAGTTCAGATTTTTGAAATTACAAAGCAAGATTCCTTAATGGATTTGATTTGAGACAATAATATATTAATATTTGAAAAGGTTGCATTAAAGATCGGTTGATCTTGTAAGTTGTAATTCTTTTTGGTCTATGAATTCATACAGAATAGTAAATGAGGAAAAAAAGGGGTCATCGACTCATTTTATTTTGCCTCATTTTCATTCATTACCGATTCACAGCTTTCCATTTAGAATCTTAGATGAAAGAATTTTCCACTTAGCTATTTCTTTACTCATTTAGGTTGTATAACTTCTTCATTCTACTATTCTATGCCTAGTTGGCTAGCCACATGTTTCTTGTACTTTTAGGCTTTAGTAGTTGAAGTATGATAATTGTTCTTGTTTCCTTAATTTATTATTTATTTATGAGAAAAGCAGTGGATCTAGCATCAGAAACTTGTCCGAAAATCGAAATAGGTTGTTTCTAACTAATGCCCTTTATTGTGGAATTTCTTCTGCACTTCAGTCGATATATTATGTCTCAATCTCAAGCAAACAATGGGGTTGATGTGGATATTGGTGTGGATGCTACGTATGTAGAAGAGATAGAACATGAGGAAATAACCCGAGAACAAGCATTAGAAAAAGGAGACTCAACTTCTAGAAAGCGGAAAGCTCCAACATGCAATAGATCAGAGATATGCAAGCACTATTCTATTGTCATGGTCGATTTTGGTGATACTCACAAAAACTTAGAAAGGGTGTTGGGAGATGATTCAGAGTAGATTTGAAGATCCTAAAATCCTACTTTGACTGATGAACCATTCAGTTGTATTTGTTTGTTCTGTCTCTGAGAGTTTCAGACTTAGTAGACACCCTTCGACATGGTTCAGGCGTTCAGTTATATCCGCTGGTTCTTCAGCAGACTATCAGCCTCAGTACCATGAGAAGAAGACTCAGTAGTACTAGACTCAGGAGGAGCAGTATACTGAAAGGAGTCAGTGGAACTGAACTCAGCAGGAGTAGTTCACTGAACTCAGAGTTGATCTTCAGTAGAGTTGAACTCAGCAGGAGTATGCTACTGAACATAGATCAGACTCAGCAACGGCCAGACAGTCTTCTAACTGTTAGGAAATATTATAAGTCCAATCAACAGAGTCATACGAGGTATAGAGAAGTCGGCTTCGGATCTACCTTGAAGTCTGTTTGTCTCACGTAATTTCTTCAGCCTCGACTGATGACAAGCGGCCAGCTGTCTACTTTCTTATTAAAGTTGCAAGTCAATAACTTTCCAGAAATTGAGGGAAAGGACTTTGTCACCATACTTTGAAAGAGCCGTTAGCTACCCAAAAGAGAGAGACACATGGATCGTCGTCTCCAACAATTCTATCCATGTCTCTACTCTATAAATAGAGGGAAGATTTCAAATCAAATCTCACGACACATAGAAGAACACACGAGCATTCACGAGCAACTCATAATCGACTTAAGCTTTCTGTGAGAACTTCAAAGAGTTATTCCCAACGAAAGGCGACATACTTGCTCAAAGGGAACCGAGCTTAATCAGATCATAAGCCTCTAGTATCCATGCGAGTGAATACGAACCCAGAGTTTATACTTAACCGTTCGTCGCTCTAGAAGCCACTTTCTCGTTCCCTTCCCTCTAACCTAAGCTCAGCAGACCATATCTATAGCTTAGAACGAAGGAGTTCATCTTTGAACTGATCCTTATTGTAAAGGACTGCTTCATAGTAGGAGAGTTTATCCAACACTTAAGTTTGATACCTTGTAAACTGAGACTTGCTCAGTATAAATCTCAAGACCAGTGTTTGTCCAGTGCACAAACCGACTGAGACTAACTCAGTATAATAAAATCCTCCTGATCTTTTCGGGACAGTGGACGTAGGATTGTTGGATCCGAACCACTTTAAAATTGCTTGTGTTCTGTGTGCTCTGTTTTTACTGTTGCATTGATTACTGTTCATACTGAAAATATCTTTCAAAATCATTCAAGTGTGTTTCAGCAAGGCTTAAAAGATTGCACTAATATACAAAAACAGTTTTCTTAAAAACGTTTTCTAACTCAACTGAATTTGGGCCTACACATTTCCGCACTCTATTGAACTTCAGCTGAACGATACTGAATTCTGACCTAAGTCAGCTAGCAGGCCTCAGTGAAGTCAGTCACTCTGCCACACGATTCCGAACAGCTTATCTGGTCTACTGAACCTATTCAGTACGACATCTTCCAGAAAGGGTGTTGGGATTTTGTATTCTGCAAGCAATTTTTATGCTTGTATATAATGTGTTTTGTCCCTACCACTATTTTATTCTCCTGTCTGATAAATAAATATATTTGCACATGTTATCCTTTATCTCGTATAAAAGTTAGATTTATGTAGTGTGTCGGGTATCACAGAAGACAACACAAATTGGTTGAACTAACAAGATATAAACAATTATCACAACTGAAACAACTTCAGGATAATTTGTCGGTTTAAGCTGCAGTTTAGATAAGAAGTGGCTTGTCTTAGCTGCTTGTCTTTACTGGTATACTGAAGGTGGTGTATTGATGGATCACAGTGAGATGTGTTCTCCTAACTGACCTTAGTGGAGAACCAAGATCTCGGTGACTTAGCTGGTCTTAAGCTTGGTAGGACTTCAGCTGAGTGCATTTGGCTATCTATCACTTTGACCTACTATGGTGAACGTCATCGCGACTAGATCTACGTATCTTGGGTGCTAGTAGTCATTTGTGGCTCAGGCTGGTTGCCTGTATCTTGCAGTCGTATCCTAGTAAAATGGGTTGATAATATCCCCAAATGAACTCGAAAGGATTAGCACACTAAACCCGGCCGGTTGATTATATTCAGGTGTGTTAATAAGGTCGAGTGGTACGACTCAGGAATATAAGATGTTAATTAATTTAAGCTGTCAGTGAGCTTAATTAATTAACGGATATTTCTATTTTAAATACGGAGATCGATTAAGTCTAAAATACAAGTCATTGCTGTAAATCAACACGAATTCTCTAGTGAAATGAATCTGTGTTTATTAATTAATTTTGCTCTAGGCTGAGCATAGACAATTAATTAATTTGAGTCCTAGCTTTATTTCTTTTATTAGATCCATGATCTGGCCCAATTAGTTGCCTAGTTATTTATTGTCTCTCAGAAATCGTTATTAATGGATTAATGTATTTTTACATTATTTAATAATGTTATTTATCTGGAATTAATTGGTTGGGCCAATTAATTGATAAATATTAGTAGCCCAGTGGATTAATTAATTATATTATGGGCTAATTATGTGGAAACCATTAAAAATATAATTAAATTAGTGGGCTACAAATATATTAATATTATATTGACTTTTGAAGCCTATATATATTAGTATTCTGTTCAGAAACTGAACACGCACACAAATTGATAGACACACGATGTGAGTAGTGTGGGAGAGACAGTATTCTTAATTTTCTCCAGTTCTCTGACCACCCAGAGGAGAAAAAGGCTGGGACACAGATTAGAAGATCTGACACACGAGCAACAATCAGAGCTGCAACAACATACGAAGGAGGAAGATATCGTTCCTAACGTAATATTTCCTTCAATTGGTATCAGAGCCTGGTTTAGGCTCTGATTGATGCAGTTAGGAGCATGATTAGGGTTTATTTCCGTTGTTATCGGGCTAATTTCGTGTTTGGGGCATCCTGTGAGCCACTATTTTGACCCCGTTGTAACGTTTTTCTCGTGAGAAAATCCACGAGTAGTTGATAGGACCAATGTGTTACGTAATTGTACTGTTTTTTATACTATATTTTGGTCCGGGTTTCACGAAAATCGAGATGCGACGGTGCAGAAGGACGGAAAAGGGGAAACCCTAGTTTCTGGCAGAACACGACCGTCGTCTTCAAGAGGCGCGTGGGGGCGCGTGCCGATTTATATTTTCGATCCGTTCGTTTTTGTTAGCTTCGTCTGAATAGGTCGCACGACCCATTCCGATTTCTGGTTTGTCCAGAATAGCGTCGGAAAGGAGAAGTGGTCGTGCTGTCAAGAAAAGCCCCAAATTGGCGAAAACCCTAATTCGGTTAGGGTTCCACCGCATCTTGCGGTGGCGATTCTCGTTGGGTGCGGGGTCCGATTTCCGATAGGCTTGAACCCCTGGATTCCTCATCACACAAGCTTCGTGTTGATATTTCGTATGGGATCATCCGATCCCGGATGCGACCGAAATTGACGTCTGAAGTTCGCTGCTCTAATTTATGTTTTTCCGGCGAATTAATTCGAAATTGAGGGAAATTGATGGATGATTTTGGCCGGAATCCATTCATGGTGTCCGAAAATCGTCCAAGGATCATTTCCCCTAAATCAATTGAGCGAATCGCGAATCAGAAAGAGGCAAAATCGAGCGGCGAAGACGGCGGGGAAAAAGGCGGTGACGGGCAGCGTAATACGTTGTAACCCAGTCGCTGCAGCAGTTAATTCTGGCCAATCTTCTCAGCCCAGACGTCTGGACGCTGTTGGGCTGGCTGGAGACGAAGTACGTAGGCCGGAACAGCCGCGTCAGCGGCGGCAGCCGCGCGCGTGGGAGGCACGACGGCGCGCAGCTACACGCGTTCCCATTAATGTTCCGGCACTGGTGGTTCCTGGTTCGCGTCGGCGGGGCTCCAAGGACGTCGGGGAGGGGGTAGCTGGCCGCCAGCGGCGGCGGAAAGGCGGCGGCGGCGGCATTTTCTGCTGGTTGAAGAAGATGCTGACGTGTTGCTGACTTAGCTGGCTATGTATCTGCCACGTATCAGCCACGTAGCAGACCCCCTGATGATGTGGCGACGACAATTTCTGATGCAATTTCAGATTCGATCCAAATTCGAAGATTTATCAAGATTTTGAATAGCTGTATTTGTTCGGGCTATGTAATAGATAGATTTAATTTTAATCTGTATTTTTCATGCCCGATAACGAAGTTTTAATTTCCTATTTGCGCATTTATTTATTATTATGCTTTAGCATGCGATTATGTGATTAATTGCGCTTAGAAAAGCATGTAAATCGGATTTACGTCGTATTAAAGCATGTTTTATTTTTTGCGAGCATGTTTTATTATGTGCGCTTAGAAATTGCATGCTTTAGGAGTTATGTGGAAACGCATGATTCAAAACGAACCTTTTGAAGAAAAATACTAAGCAAATAACAAATTAAATATTTAATTGGATTCCATTTAAATTGGAAATTAAATATTTAACCGGACCTCCATTAATTGGACCATACACAAAAATGGAACAATTATATAAGTAAAAGTCCACCTGAGTGGCGGGCTTGTATATTTGAACCACGAGTTTTGTGAGATGAGTTTTCTAATGTAATATTTAATTATTATTGAGTAGTGGGAGTGAAGCCGTAAACGTCCACCTGAGTGACTTGCGTGCCTAGTAAACACGAGTACTCTAGCAGATAATAATTAAATAAGATGGCCAATAAAATCAAATTGAAAGCGGTATGGTTCGCTTAAGTATGCCAATTTCAAGAATTTGATGTTAATTCGGTCAAATTAATGGTCAAAGCTTAGATGTCACCGCGGGTACAACTTCCTGAGAAGTCCCTTCCCGCGTTTTAATATTAATAGTGACATGGTCCAAAGATATCAGATTATTAATTTCATTCGTCTTATAAACCTAGGCGTGGATTGAAATTAAAGAGCTAGATATATAGCTTGGTCTAGGTACACGAGTAAATGTCCACCTGAGTGGCTTGCAAGTGTGATCTCTAGGGCTATTCGAGTATTTAACATCATTGGTTTTACAAAAGGTTACATTATATTTTTCAAATATGTCTGTTCAAATATTCTTCGAGTTCCTAAACAGTCTCACTAGCCAAACCCTAACGGGTTTAACAATTTTTTAAATAATTTCATAGAGTGGAAGAGATACCTTACCTCTCCCAATAAAAGCTCTACAAAGGCTGAGGAGTTCGAGTTCGGCCTACCCCAAAGGAAGCAGCGAGCTGAAGCTGAGACTCAAATCGACCATGCTTTCAAAGCATCAATCAGCATAGCGGCTCCCGCATCTAGCAAGGCAGAACCTTCACTCAGTGATCTACAAGAAGGAAACCTAGCTAAGAAATATGCACTGCTTGCCGTGAAGTATCAGAAGGAAAAGGAGAGGCGCAGGAAACTCTCTAGAGTCGTCAGAGACTCCAAGGGTAAGTCTGAATATACACTTAAGCGCACTCCTGAATCGCATACTTCTGATTGCAGGAAACAGGAAGACTCAGCTCAGTCGAAAGACAGCGAGAGCAAAGAAGATAGAGTCACCACCTGTTACAACTGCAAGAAGCCATGACATTATCAGTATGACTGTCCTGAGCTCAGTACTGCTAAGAGAGCGGCACGGAAAGATCAAAGGGAGAAGTTCATCAAGAAGCATCAAGCATATATTGCCGGTGAACTCTCAGACGACTCAGACGAAGTCGACTCCTTCATGGATTCATCAGACAATGAAGCGACATTCATGGCAGAAGAAGAGGATGAGGTAAACTCTCACGCTCCATTTAACTCCTCTTCACACTGCACACACGATACTATTTCAGGTGCAGATGAGAATCTGGACGTCTCGATCGCCTACAAAGAATTATTAGACGAGCAGATTCAAATGAGCCTGCAACTCAGTAAGACTCTTCAGGAGTTGGATACCTTGGAAGTAGAGAATCAAAGACTTTCTCAGGAAAGTCAGGTTGCTACTGAGTCAGAAGGACGTGTGTTGAGACTCAGGGAGGAGATTAACTCTCTGATGGCCAAGTCTCAGCATCAAGAAGATCAGTTCTCAGTACTGCCCAATGACTTGACTCAGAAGGATAGTGAACTGAGTCTACTGAAACAAGAGTTGTCAGGACTTCAGACCGAGCATGAAACGCTTAAGAAAAGTGATGATGTCTGGAGGAATCTGATGACAGAGCGGTACATGGGCGCTGAAAAGAAGCTTGAGGGACTTGGATTCAGTAATGGAGCCTCCTCATCTGCCCCCGTATGCTCAGAGAACCGGCTAGCTGAAAGATTTGATCAAGGGGAGACTATCAACGCTGAGATCCTGAACCCCCTAGCAAAGAACAAACAAAAGATGAAGGCACCTCATCCCAGCTCTCACCATTCTGATAAGAAGATTAGCTCAAAATCACCCCAACTCAGTCAAGGGGGAACCAGCAGAGTTAAATGGGCTGATTAGTATGGACCTCCACAGCTGACATATCCAGCTCAGTATGGGTCATATTACTATGATCCTATAGTTAGAAGAGGATCCAAAAGTCAGAAAAGGAAGAAGAAAGTCGTTCAGAAGGCAAAGATCAGCAGTCTACCTACTCAGAAGATCAGGACTCCTGAACCTGTGAAGCCTCAGAAGTCAGCATCGACCCATCCAGTGGTCAAGTATGTTGATAAGAGTGGAAAGAAACTGTCTGAGACCACCAGGCTCGTGAGACAGATTTGGGTTTCCAAAACTAACATCTAAGGACCCAAAATCAAAAATAAAGGGTACCTGAATATAATTCTATTTTGCAGGTGCACAAGGACCCTTGGTATGTGGACAGCGGATGCTCAAGACATATGACATACCAGAAGGACCTACTGAAGAATTATACTACTGAAGAAGGACCTAGAATCGAGTTCGGAGACAACGCAAAAGGCTATACCAGAGGCTATGGAACACTCAACATTGGAACTGCCACAGTTCCAAGAGTATCATATGTTGAAGGACTTCAGCAGAATCTTCTCTCTGTTAGTGAATTTTTGATAACTCGAATAAAGTGATTTTGACGCTGGTTTCTGTGATGTTATTGATAAATCTACAGGGAAAATAGTGTTATCAGGTTCGCGGAAAAAGAATATCTATATAGCTGAGTGGAACTCACCTGAACTTGAAGCTTGTTTGTTGGCGAAGAACGACAACAGAACGGGGTGGCTCTGGCACAGATGACTCAACCATCTCAACTTCAAGACGCTCAACAAGCTAGCTAGAAGCGCTCTAGCAAGAGGACTTCCGAATGAAGTATTCAAAAAAGACACTCTGTGTGAAGCATGTCTGAAGGGAAAGCAAACAAAGAAGCAAAATCCACCTGTTCCATCGCCTTCCACTGATGGAATCCTTCAGCTGCTACATATGGATTTATTCGGTCCAGTCTCTCCAGTTACGATCAGAGGCAAAAAGTATGCTTTAGTGGTCATTGATGACTACTCGCGCTACACATGGGTCATATTTATTGCCAACAAGTCTAACGTCTAAACAGAGTTGTCTACGTTTCTGAAAAAGTTCAGTGTCGAGAAGAACACCAAGATTATAAAGATACGTTCAGATAGAGGAACTGAGTTCCTGAATTCGATGGTGGAGGAATTGTGCAAAGTTGAAGGCATAGAGCATGAGACGTCTGTCGCGCGCACGCCTCAACAAAATGGGGTTGCTGAAAGGAAGAATAGAACACTCAAAGAAGCAGCAAGAACCCTGCTCGCAGACTCAGGACTCCCAACCAAATTCAGGCGTAAGCAACCGACACCGCATGTTACACTCGTAACGGATCTCTACCGACTAAGCAAAGATAAGAAGACACCATATGAACTATGGAACGGAAGGAAGCCTTTCATATCTTATTTCCATATTTTTGGGTGTTCGTGCTGTATCCACAATAATGGGAAGGACCAATTAAAGACTTTTGATAGCAATTCAGACCAGGGAGTCTTCTTAGGATACTCCCGGGTCAGCAAATCCATCAGAGTTTTTAACTACCGGACCCTTTGCGTGGAGGAAAGCCCTTATGTTATTTTTAATGAGTTTGCTACTAAAGACAGGAGCAGGAACTCAAAATCAGAATCTGAGGACATCAGCAAGAAGCTACATGATCTGAGCCTAAAAGATAAAGTTGAAAAGATCCAGATGTGTTGGGATGATGATTCAGAAGAGGAAACTGATGATAAGACAACTGAATCTCAGCCAGCAGCAGAAGTAGCTGAACAGATTGACTATACTGAATAGAGTCAATCCCAAGTAACTCAGGTCGATGAAGAAGCCCAAGTGGTAACTGAGACCTCTGCTGAGGATAATAATTCAGGGGGAACAAATGAAGTTCCTGAGCTAAATGCCCCTAAACCTGTTGACTCAGTAGACCCAACTCTAGTAACTGAATTACTTCAATCTCAGAATTGTACAACTGAAATGCCTAACTCACCTACTATCTGTGTTGAACAAATTTCAGATAAAGAGTTGAAACATCGTCGATCGTGGCTGGACGCTCACACTTCTGTCTTGATTATTGGAGATCCTTCAGCTAGTGTAAAGACAAGATCCAAATTTTGTCAAGGAGAAAGCGCATTACATTCCTGCTTCTTGTCTACTGAAGAACCTCAGTCAGTTGAGGACGCACTCAAGGATGCTGATTGGATCATAGCTATGAAGGAGGAGCTGAACCAATTCACAAGAAACGAAGTATGGGAGCTTGTTGACAGACCCCGACTTCAACATGTGATTGAAACTAAATGGGTCTTCAAGAACAAGCGAGATGAAAACAACGTTATAGTAAGGAAAAAAGCAAGACTCGTGGCAAAAGGCTATTGTCAAGCAGAAGCAATAGGTTTCGACGAAACTTTCGCTCCAGTTGCAAGATTGGAGGCAATCAGACTATTCCTAGCCTACGCAACACATCAGCGATTCAGAGTTTATCAAATGGATGTGAAGTCTGCATTCCTGAACGGCGTGCTGAAAGAAGAAGTCTATGTAGAACAGCCTCCCGGCTTTCAGCAGGGACATCAGGTCTACAGACTCAGAAAGACTCTGTATGGGTTAAAACAAGTACCCAGGGCTTGGTACTATACCCTGTCTGAGCTTCTTCTTCAGAAAGGTTTTCAGAAAGGAACAGTAGACCGCACATTGTTCAACATTCGACTGGAAGACGATATCTTACTTGTGCAAATCTACGTAGATGACATTATATTCGGATCGAAGAACGTCATCATGTGTCAGCAATTTGAGAAAATTATGAAGGATAAGTTCGAGATGTCGATGATGGGAGAGATGAATTATTTCCTCGGTTTTCAAGTCAAACAATCTGAGAAGGGAACATTCATCAATCAAGGCAAATACACTCGAGACCTCATCAAGAAACTTGGTTGCACATCCGGCAAACCAATCAAGATCCCGATGAACACAAATATGAAAATTGATCTTGATAAAGAGGGAGTATCAGTAGACCATACTAAATTTCGCGCTATTATTGGTTCATTATTATATTTAACTGCTACTAGACATGACTTAACTTATGCTGTAGGTGTCTGCGCTCGATTTCAGGCGAATCCTAAGCAGAGCCACATGGACTCAGCAAAGAAGATTCTCCGCTATCTCAGAGGAACACCTGCCATGGGTTTATGGTATCTAGCAGATGATAATATTGAACTAACTGGTTATTCTGATGCTGACTATGCAGGATGTAGGATTGACCGAAAGTCAACTTCTGGAACTTGGCAGTTCCTTGGCAGTAAGCTGATTTCATGGTTCTCAAAGAAACAACATTCAGTAGCGATGTCAACTACTGAAGCTAAATACATGGCTGCCGGAAGTTGCTGCGCCCAAATCCTTTGGCTGAGACATCAGCTACGCGACTATGACGTCATTCAGAATGAAGTGTCTATCTTTTGCGACAGCTCCAGTGCAATTCCAATCATTCAGAACCCTGTACTCCACACTAGATGCAAGCATGTGGACATCAAACACCACTTCATTCGTGATCATGTCGAAAAGAAGGATATCATGATGGAGAAGATCCATACTGACCATCAAAGGGCAGATATTCTGACCAAGCCTCAAGCTGAAGCCAGATTCGGAGAACTTTCAGTAAAGCTAGGTCTGCTGGACCCTACTGACTCCAGTCAGTAAGTGGATTCAGGAGTGGAGCATTCAACAAGGGGGAATGTTCACTCTCAATACTGAACTTATTCAAGATATAGAGACTCAGTAACCATCTATACGAGGTATCAGCTAACGACGATGTTCAGCTGACAGGTTTGCATATCTCTACTCAGTAGCCAATGAAATATTTTATGCATTAATGATTCAGATTCAGATTCGTATTCAATGCCTTAGAAAATATCATTTAATATAACGGTTTACATTTAATACACGACATTCTATGTAAAGTATTCTGAACTCTGCGGCGCATTAAATGTATGTCAATCAAGTTACTTCTTTGGCTATATACAACTGTAATTTGACTTAGGCGGCTGCGTTGATCATTGCCTATTTTATAACATTAAATCTTAGCCGTCCATCTCATAAAACAGATTTAAATTGAACAGTGGATTAATAACTGTTCATCTTCTTGATCATATATAAAACACGTTCAAAGTTAGAAAACCATCATTTTACTCTGCAACTTTTTAACCCTAAAATTTTTCTGAGAAAAAGCATTCACCCCTTTGCAAACATCTCTTAAAACCTCTCAGAAATTACTTTGGTAAATTTCATTCTTATTCAGTATCGTATATGTTTCTTGATAATTTTCTTCCTTTGATACTGATACTTTCTTTTGCAGATTAAATTATGGCAAGATCAGTCATCACTCCGGTTAATATACAAGAAATCCTCGAGAAAGACCGCGTGTTGTGTGAACCGATCATGGAATTCGATGCGTGTGAACTGGATTTCATGGAGGAAATCTTCGACGCGCTGAGGGCTTCATTGTTGGAAGCCTTCCTCTCAAGGAAGCCATTGTACTTCCTTCGGCGACAGATATCAGAACTATATCTGAATTCTGAGTCAGTAGACGGCAATATCCGAGGCCAGTTCATCATTCATCACATTGCTGACCCCGCTCGTGCTGTATCAGAGATAAAGCACATGTCCATCAAAGAAGCTCTTCAGCAGAGATTTCAGCTTCCGAGCACTGGATTCAAGACAGTCGGATACAAGGACGATATCATGGACAAGTATCTAGAGATTTTCTGCGGGAAGCGTACGACGTTCAGGGCTGCCTTCCCGAAGAATGCCATGCTACCTTAGTATAGAGCATTAGCCTACATAGTCACACAGATTCTGACTAATCAGGCTGGGTCATTCGACCAAGTATCCAGGCCAAAGATTCAGATGATGATGGCCATATATGACCATGCAAAGATTAACTGGGCTGAATTCTTTCTGAAGGAATCCATGACCCAGGCAACTAAATTCGATAAGTCCACTAACTGCCTAGCTATCAAAGGAAAGCTTCTATACGGAATGAAGCTATCGGTCATGATTGAAAACCTTTGTGGTGCTGACCATGCTATGTATGCTGACAAAGGGTACTTCAACCGGAAAAAGGTGAGGTTCCAGAGCAGGGCAGCAGCCCTTCAGCAGATCGGCTCAGGGCCTGCTGAGCCCAAGAAAGGCTCTCAGAAGACCTCTACTCCTTCCAAGAAGAGGTCACCTCCCAAAACAGCTCAGCAAACACCGACCAAGAAGCAGAAGACGGTCGCTCAGGTAGTGACTGTACCTCCCCTGCAACTAAGAGACGAGGCAGAGTCTTCAGAAAAAGACTGTCTCAGTCGAGAAGGTCGTCTCCACTGAACAGGGAGAGGAAGTGGAACAAGGGGCAAGAGCTGAACCTTTCACTCCTACTGCTCAAACCCCCTTGGACATTCCACCTCTCAACAACATTCCGTCTACTGAGAAAGAGCCGTCTCCGATAGAGATTGAGGATTCGGAGACAGCATCAGAATCAGCCACCATCGGGATGGAGGCCTCAGCTCTTCAATCCAGAGCCTCCCGAGAAGTCTCAGAAGCCATCCCTAAGATAGCCACCCACTCCGACTTAGTCACTTTGGCTAGACAGGCTCGGCTACATATTCTGATCAGGTTCCAGGCGTGGTCTACACTGAATAGATTGATCCAACACCACTCATGCGAACAACTTCACGAAGAGGAGCTACTGATCCGCGAGAAGATAGGCTACTCAGAGCCTGCGGATCTCTACTCTTTGGATGATCTGAGAGCGGCTATGTTAGCCCTGCTGAACGACAGATATCCAAATTCAGCAGCCGCTCCCTAAGAAGTCAAGGTGCTCAGAACCGACTTCTTGCCCGAGCCATCCACAAGACGTGGAAGCAGTCTACTCAGGCTCTGAGTGAGGAGATGAAGGAGCTCCGCACGTCTATTCAGAACACTCCAGCTCCGGACTTCTCTACCATCTTGACAAACGCCCTAGCCACTCCGAGAGCCGAATTTGAAAGGCAACAAAAGCTGATGGAAACTGCACAGGCAAAACTTCTTGAAGATTACAAGGCTACCTAGTCATCTCACGCTGAATCCATATCTTCCCTAACTCAGGCCTCCGAGCTTAGACTCCAAAATATTCAGATGGCCTTGGAGGAAAAGATGGATCTGAAGTTGCAAACAATTCAGACTGTGGTGGAGAATTCCCATTAGAAATATGGAGAAGATCTTACTGATGAGAGGAATGAACTCCACGAAAGACTCGTGAAACTACAGGACGCCTTAGATAAGCTGGCCTCAGCATACACCAGTCTGAATCAGAAGGTGCAGGTTCCTACCCTCGGCCCATTTGCTGATGCCATAAAACGGGGAAAGGGAAAGAATACCTAAGGCACCAAGGGGAATCAGGTCAGTCAAGGGAGCAACTCAGATTCAACAATCTGCTCCAACTGATCCCCAAGATCAAGGTCAGGCCCAGGGTGTCTCAGCAGCAGGAGCTGTAGTGCCTGCTGAGACCGGCCCAAGCGGCTCAGGACCTAAAGATTCAGCAACCCAGACTCCTAGCGAAATCATAAAGGAGGTTGCTGAATACGCTGAGGAGGATTCTGATGAGGAGGAGACTCCTCTGCCTACTCCAGTGCCGGGGAAAGGGAAGAAAATTCTGAAACTCCCTACTCCACCTAAGAAAGGAACTAGAAGGTTTATATCTCCTAAGGAAAGAGCCCAAATTGAAGTTGATGAAAAGCTTGCAAGGGAAATAGCCGAGGCAGAGGCTGCAAACAAGCCCAAAGAAAGCGCTTGCCAAAAGCAAAACCAAGGTTGAAGGGGGAAGGAAGCCTGGGACAAGGCAACCCCTAGGAAACTGAAAATCAGCGACAAAGCTGATAAGGAAAAAGAGAAAGAGCAACAACAACAGCAGCAGTCTGGTCAGCAGGGTGGATCAAAATCAAAATCACCAACACCTGCTAACTCAGAAGAAGAGCAAGAGCATATTCCATCCTATGCCCCTTCCAAAGCTCAAGAGCAAGAAATGAAAGAGATATGGGATAAGATGGAAAGATATCTGGACAGAGGAGCTGAAGCCAGATAGATAAGTGAAGCAAGAGAGAGGCTCAGACTCGCTGACCTAGAAGCTCTAAGGCTCAAAGCTGAGAAAGAGGCTAGAGAAAGGGTTCCTGAGAAGGTTGAGATTCCTTTCAAGTACAGAAGACTCAGGAAGCCTACTGATCTCAAGATTAACCGATGGCCCAAAATCGATACATGGATGCCATGGGAGTGTACTCAAAGGTGGGAGACACTTAAAGCAGACTTTATCAAGAGGTACTATATCTGGAGATACTGGCCTGACATGCATAAGGCGACAGCTTTTGCTCAGTGGCTTCTGAAAAGCGACCTAGAGATATATGGAAGAGTTCAGAAGGCCCTAGCTGAGAAGATAGATGTCAGAGTCCCAGCTCCTAGACCTTTGCCCCCTCCACTGAAGCTCGATGGATCCTTACATATTAGTGTTATAGAAGGAGAGGTCAGAAGTGCAGTTCAAGCCAATGATCTTGATGAGACTCATCCTGCTAATATGTTGCTGATACAGAAGCTTAGAAGGGACACATTCAGAATGTATGGATTGCCGCTACCTGAAGAGAAGTCTAGAGATTTTAAAGCACGGATCGAGCAGTTCAGGAAATAGCTGATAGCTTCTTGTATCTTGTTTTCTTTTTCAAGAATAGCAAGCTGATATACTGCACTTAAACTTTCTGATATATATAAAAGATCATTGTTGTTCGGCCCAGACAATACCTTATTGTCTTCATGGCCTTGTTATTCATGCTTATCACTCAGAATCACCTAAGTGATTACTGACTCACACACTCACTGAATTTATATCTGTGTCTATCTGTTTTTACTTAGATTGATAGATTGTTTGATATATTTATTAAGAGGAGATTGTTGTTAGAAAGGGGGAAATTACTGTTAGATTTCTGTATAGGTTCTGATATTTCTTCCCAGAACTCCCTCGGTAGTCTAGAACTTGAAGAACAACTCTAGTGATTCTACTTGTAATATTTGTAAGGAGTCTGTTTCTGACAGTTTGTAGTCTTAGGTTTTGGCTTCATCAAATAGGGGGAAATTGTTGGGAGATGATTCAGTAGCCTAGTGCTCAGTAGATATGAAGATCCCAAAACCCTACTTTGACTGATGAACCATTCAGATGTATTTATTTGTTCTGTCTCTGAGAGTTTCAGACTCAGTAGACACCCTTCGACATAGTTCAGGCGTTTAGTTCTGTCCGCTGGTTCTTCAGCAGACTATCAGCCTCAGTACCATGAGAAGAAGACTCATTAGTACTGGACTCAACAGGAGCAGTATACTGAAAGGAGTCAGTGGAACAGAACTCAGTAGGAGTAGTTCACTGAACTCAGACTTAATCTTAAGTAGAGCTGAACTCAGCAGGAGTATGCTACTAAACATAGATCAGACTCAGCAACGGCTAGACAGTCTTCTGACTCTTAGGAAATCTTATAAGTCCAATCAACAGAGTCATACGAGGTATAGAGAAGTCGGCTTCGGATCTACCTTGAAGTCTGTTTGTCTCACGTACTTTCTTCAGCCTCGACTGATGACAAGCGGCCAGCTGTCTACTTTCTTATTAAAGTTGCAAGTCAATAACTTTCCAGAAATTAAGGGAAAGGACTTTGTCACCAAACTTTGAAAGAGTCGTTAGCTACCCAAAAGAGAGAGACACATGGATCGTCGTCTCCAACGGATCTATCCATCTCATTGCTCTATAAATAGAGGGAATATTTCAAATCAAAGCTCACGACACACAGAAGAACACACGAGCATTCACGAGCAACTCAGAATCGACTTAAGATTTCCGCCAGAACTTCAAAGAGTTATTCCCAGTGAAAGGCGACATACTTGCTCAAAGGGAACCGAGCTGAATCAGATCGTAAGCCTCTAGTATCCAAGCGACTGAATACGAACTCAAAGTTTATAGTTAACCGTTCGTCGCTCTAGAAGCCACTTTCTCGTTCCCTTCCCTCTAATCTAAGCTCAGCAGACCATATCTATAGCTTAGAACGAAGGAGTTCATCTTTGAACTGATCCTTATTGTAAAGGATTCCTTCATAGTTGGAGAGTTTGTCAAACACTTAAGTTTGATACCTTGTAAACTGAGACTTGTTCAGTATAAATCTCAAGACCAGTGTTTGTCCAGTGCACAAACCGACTGAGACTAACTCAGCATAATAAAATAGCCTCCTGATCTTTTCGGGACAGTGGATGTAGGATTGTTGGATCCGAACCACTTTTAAATTACTTGTGTTCTGTGTCCTTTGTTTTTACTGTTGCATTGATTACTGTTCATACTGAAAATATCTTTCAAAATCATTCAAGTGTGTTTCAGCAAGGCTTAAAAGATTGCACTAATATACTGAAACAGTTTTCTTAAAAACGTTTTCTAACTCAACTAAATTTGGGCCTACACATTTCCGCACTCTCCGAACTTCACGAATGAACGATCGAATTCGACCTAAGTCGCCTAGCGTGGCCTCAGTGAAGTCAGCCACTCTGCCACGCGATTCAGAACAACTTATCTAGTCTACTGAACCTGTTCAGTACGACATCTTCCTAAAAGGGACTGTTCGCGTTTTATGTTGAGAAAAAGTTTTCAGGTGTATTCACCCCCCCCCCTACACTCGAACGTTTATCTCGAGACCAACAAAGGGAAAATGCAATGTTTGTGGAGCCTTCATTAATGTCAATTAAAAAACAAACGGCACATCTGGTGTGAGGGTTCACTATGAGTCGTGTAAGAAGAAACACGAATCAACTATCAATCAAACACAACTCAATCTTTAGCCCAGGGCCGATGGAAGGGGGAGTTGACTTGTTGGAAAGTCGACCAAGTAAAATGACGAATTAAGCTTGTTGAGATGATCATATTGGATGAGCTTCCACTCCGGTTCTTTGGGCCAATAGTCTTCAAATTTTTTATGTTTACCATATCTCCGAACTTCAAGCTCCCATCTAGGCAGAAGTTAAGAGAGGACTACCTCATGCTCTTTTTGCAGAGAAGACTAAGTTTGAAGATGTTTTTCCAAGAAATATACGGGAAGAGTGTCAATCACTAGTGATTGTTGGACAACAGTGAATAGCACAAATATTTGTGTTATAGGTTTGTAATTGTTATTTGTAATCTTGAAAGTGAGATTTTATTTTATTTTTTATTGTTATTGACTAACTCTATTCATACTTTTTGTTTTTGTGTTTTGCAGCACACTTATCGATGAAAGATGGAGGTTGAACAAGAAGATTATTAGCTTTGTAATAATATGCAATCACAAGGGCGAAGATATTGCAGGAGCAATTATTCAATTACTTGAGGATTGGGATTTTAAGAATATAGTAAGTTGCACATTGGACAACGCATTTGCCAGTGACAATGCAATTAGGCACATGAAGCCAATACTGGCGAGTTGGGGTTCGAGTGTGCTTGGTGGGAAGTTTCTACACTTGAGATGTGTTGCACACATATTGAATTTGACTGTAAAAGATGGGTTATAAGAGATTGACATGTTGGTAAGGCGAGTTAGAGAGGTGGTGAAGTGGATTAAGGGTTCCGGTTTGAGAACCGAACAATTCAAGCACACAACTACAATCGTGAAAGTGAAATGGAAAAAAATCTTTGTGCTTGGATGTTCCAACGAGGTGGAACTCCACATTCATGATGCTACAATCTGCACATCTATATAAGGAGGCATTTAAGGTACATAAGTTCCAGTGTCATGAGTACGAGCGTGACCTGAATCGTGTGAAGCACGATGATGTGGTTGTTGGGATACCCTTGGAGGAGGACTTCTTTAACACACGAGCTATGTGTGGTTATTTGTTAAGTTTCTATCGCTTCACCAATCTTGTCTCCAGCACCAAATATGTGACTTCGCCATTATTCTTCTCCGAGATGTGCGGTATACTCCAAGTTATTAATCGCATGGAGTCGAGTACCGAGATAAGAGCAAGTCAAATGGCTAAAAGGATGAGGCAGAAGTTGGCAAAATATTAGAGAGAGGAGGATTGTGTCAATTTGAGGATGAATCCTATTTTATACATCGCGCACTGTTGGATCTAAGAAAAAAGATAAAACATGTTGAAAAGTGCTTGGAAGCTGTGTATATTAATCAACAACGTGCGAATGAGATAATTGAAAAAGTGAGGTTCACGCTCGACGAGTTGTTTGAGTTATATAAGACACAACACTTGCCTCCTCCCTAGACTCCAGGCACACCATCTGATTCTAATACATCTAGATTTTCAATTGTGGACAAATGTGACATGCCTGAACCCTCATTTGAAGATGATCTATTTATTGGATCGAGTACCCTTTTACAAGTTGGTTCTCTTCATCTTTATTTTCTAACAAGTTGGTTTAATACTCACATGCGTACTTATTTTCTTTCATTTTGAATTTTATATTACAGGGTGATCAGGACAGAGATGTAGATACATCGGAGATTGCTCTCTATTTCACAAAGAAGCTTCTCATTTTGTCTGTGGCTGAGTTAGCTAAGTTTGATGTCCTACAGTGGTGGTCATAAACTCTCTGCGCTTTCCTATTCTAGCGAAGAAAATCAAAGATGTCTTTGTTATTCCAATCTCGAGTGTTGCTTCAAAGTGTGCATTTAGCACGGGAGGCCGTATACTATCTCCATTTAGAAGCTCATTAACTCTAGAGATTGTTCAGGCTTTGATATGCGTGGAGGATTGGTTGAGCTCCAGTTTAGCTAATGCGAATGTGATGCAAAAGATGTTGAAGAAGAGATGTCTGAAGAGGAATCACGTGATTTATTTGAAAGGTATTGTTAAATAATAAAATATTTAACTTTTCAATATGTTACTTAATTTTATC
Source organism: Lavandula angustifolia (assembly GCA_028984105.1). Taxonomy (NCBI): domain Eukaryota; kingdom Viridiplantae; phylum Streptophyta; class Magnoliopsida; order Lamiales; family Lamiaceae; genus Lavandula; species Lavandula angustifolia. The sequence goes on along the minus strand of CM054806.1, from coordinate 5,985,161 downwards.
TTTGTTTACAAACTGAGCAGTGGCACGGGAATACAACCAGCGGACAGAGAGTGCTCAGGCGAACCGGACTAGTGTGTGAAAGTGAACTAGTGAAAGTGAAATATTAAGTCGGGAAACTTTTGAATTGTGTTTAATTTGGTTGTTTATGACTTTTGAAACATGTTGGATTGTGTTATTATCTTTTGACTTATGACTAAGAGACTTGGAGTTATGATTTATGACTTATGAATTAAGATGATTGATCTCGATTGTCGAACAGGTTGTGGACTGGATATAATAGAGAAACAAAGGAACTTTGGCGAAATTTTTATTGAAATTAATAATTAAACTATTAATATTATGACTTAGAGTTGTCACTTGTCATCTCCAATTATCCATAGGACTGACTAATCGTCGTAGTCGACTACACTTATAAATTAATAAAACAATATAATATGATATTTGAAAGAGAATAGAGTCATAGTCTCATAAAGATTTAGAAAATAAGAGATAACTTATTAATTATTATCAATATTGAAAATAAAAACTTAAAATTTGAAATTTCTATTCAAATTTTGAATGAAGAATTGAAGAATATGTGATTTATTATACTTTACAATCTTATTTATGAATTAAGATTGAAAAAAAATTATGTTTATGTTATGTTACAAATACAAATAAGTTGAATTTTAATTTTAAAATATGTCGAGCACTTGTAGCTTGTGAGATGTGACTTGCGGAAAAAGTCAAGAAATGTAGGCTTAGGAAGTTATGAACTTAGGAATTATGATTTACGATTAGGAATTTAGGAATTAGGAATTAGGAGCAATTGTGTGGTTTCGACTTTCGACCTTCGAGTTTCTTAATTTAATATGTTTTCGCGATCTATTAATTGAATATCTAATATTTTTTCTTTTTACTTTTTGTTGGTCCGAAGACGAGAGTCAGGTGTAGAGGGGGGGGGTGAATACACCTGAGTACTGTTCTTTTTCTCAAACGCGAAGGACAGCTGAGCTGTAGGTTGCTACTGATGAACAGTGCCAAATAGTAACCTTCTGATCACGGGTAGAGAGTGCTAATTACTGAGTCTCTCCTACTGACTTTAGTCAGTGCTTGATTCTCAGTTGAAGACTTAGTGCGGATAAGTGTGTAGGGCCCGGAGATTCGTCTCAGCTGAAAATGCGATTTTCACAAATTAAAGTAGTTTTGGCTAGTGCAGTTTTTCGAATACGTTTTACGCAAGATGTGAATTTGTAAGATGTTTGTATGCAGTGCAATAAAACAGTAAACAACACAAGCAATTTTTAATGTGGTTCGGATACGCAAGATCCTACGTCCACGGTCCTGCTGAACATGAGGTCTTGTTGATTAATCTGAGCAAGCCTCAGCAAGGTATCTGTGCACTGGACATACCCTTCTAAGTTATAGTCCTTAGCGACTTTTACAAATCAAACCTAAGTTTGAAAGGGAAGGGATTTTCTCCCACTAGGAAGGAGTTCTTACAATAAGAACAATCACTAAAAGTGAACTCCTTCGAGATTCTAAGCTATAGATATAAACGTTAAGCTTAGCTAGAGAAGAGGGATCTAAAGAACTCTAGAGAGAAGAACTAAAGGTATTCTATTGGGCAAGTTCTTTCGCTGGATATATCTTGAATGCGCTAGAGTTGTTTCGAAAGCTTGAGCGTTTTGTCCCTTTGATATCTCGTGCGTGGAGCTCGGATTTGCTTCTCTAATTATAGTCGTGACCCAGGCATTTGCCCGTTGGAGAGGACGATGCCACGTGTCACAAGCTTCCAAAGAAAACGGCCATAAGTTCGAATTGTTGCAGCAGAGTTGTTGATTACTGTGCATGAGAGATGCTTTAGTTGGTCAGAGCAGGTAGTGCGTTGACGGCTTCTCATTGGTCGAGGTTTGTGGTCGGTGAGATATGTCAGACATTGGTCTTCATCGGAGTTGACTCTCACTCATCCTTGTATGATCTTCTACTGAGTTTCGAATGAAGTTAAAAGTTGGGTCGTTTCCTGTCGGATACAGTAGACTTGATGCAGTCTCTGTGTTCTTCGTCTGAGTCGGCTGATAGAGATGTTCTACTGAGTGTAGTCAGCTGATGACTGCAAAGGTACTGAGCTTTGTATAGACGGTTCTTCTACTGATGTCTGTTAGCTGATGAGATGTCTTCTACTGAGCGAAGATCAGCTGATGACTTAAGAACACAAGCTCTTACACTGATGACGTGAGGCTCTGGAAAGTAAACTTCCTAATGAAGATCAGTCCAACATTTTACCCCGTACAGGACTTAGACATAAAAGATAGAGAAATCTAAAACAGTTTAGCCTATTACATCATCTAGTCCTATCGACACTACACTACTGATACCACCTGGGTTTTAGGATCTTCAATTCCATAGCATGAACACTATGATTTCGCCCAATATTATTTTACCCGATAAAATGCTAAGTATCTTCTACTGACTCATAACCCAACAATTTCCCCTTAATTGATAATGCCAAAACCTCTATAAGTTCTAAGAATATAAGTCCCAACTACTGACATAAGAGACTTCAGTAAAACTGAGCAAATAACTTAAGGAAGTCAGCAACAGAAAGATAGGCACATCAGAGAATGGTTATGTGTGAGTGTATATCAGGTCACTTCAGTGATCAGTTGAGATAAAGATAAAACAAAAATAAAGCCGTAAACAATGAGTGATTGTCTGGCCAGAAGAAGGAACTGTTATATATATGTGAAATGAGTTACACGGTTCCTAACTTCTATACAAGATATGAGGACTACTGCTAACGTCTGAACTTCTTGGTCTTGCTCTTGAAATCAGCAGACTTGTCAGCAGGAGGATCCAACCTATAGTATTTGTAAATTCTGGCACAGAGTGTTTGGATTTCCTCGAGATCGCTGGGCAGCTGAGAACTTAGATCATGATAGCGTGCTGCTGCGTCGACCTCGTCTTCAATCTCCTTGGTGTATAGATCACCGCGAGTGGTCATGGGAGGAGGTACTCTCCTGAAAGCAGGAGCAACGAGTGGCAGCTTCTCCTTAGCTAGGATAAGATGGATTTGCGCTCTGAGTCTGATTTGCCGGAGTGGCAGCTTCTCCTTAGCTAGGATAAGAGGAGGTACTTCGATTGATGAAGGAATTCATCGAAGAGTTTATTTGCCGGAATCTCAGACGGATAGCATTTCCACACGTAGTATCCTTTGATGAGCTCGATTTTCAGTTCCTCCCACTCCTCATTCAGATTCCACGGTATCCATTTGTCTACGTGGCGGTGAGAAGTTTTCTTCTGATAAGTAGCTCTGGGAGCGCCTCGCCTGTAGTACTTGGAAGACCTGGGTATCTACTTTCTCCAGTCGATAACTGGTTCATTGGCCATCTTATCAGTCATTTCTATGATCTTGGCCAAATCCTCCAGTCTCTTCTTTTCTCTGAGGGCCGCAGCTCTAGTGTCTCCTCTCTGGAGATTCAGTCCCTGCTGCGTTGCCTCCAAGGTGGCTCTATCTTCTGCCTCCTGCTCAGGAGTAAGCTTAGTCAGATTTTTCATTCTCTGAGCCAGGGGTTGAAGATCAGTGTCAGAAGCTGCTTGCTCGTCCTGAGCCTTTTTCTTCTTCTGTTCATCCAAGAGTTTTCTGGCCTGGCTTTTGGACGCTCTGACACTTGGCTGTTTTGGCTTCTTAGCCTTCTGAGCCTATTCTTCACGTTGTCGCTCCTGATCGAGCTCATCTTGGAGCTTCTGAGCGATTTTCATGTCATACGCCTCTTGCTCCGCTTTGGTTTTAAATTTGGGTGTCGGGGAAGGCGGAGGAGATGATTCAGTAGCTTTCTCCTTCCCGGGCCTTTGCGGTGGCAGTGGCTCGTCCTCTTGGTTGATAAATTGAGTGACCTCCTCTATGTGCTGAGCCGTCTCCGCCTCACCCTTATCTTCCCCCTTTTTAGCATCATCAGCCAGGGAGAGACGAGTGCGGATGGCAACCACTACCTTCTCTAAGTTGAAGATCATTGTTTTGATGGAGGCAGTGGTGGTTTCGAAGTCTTTGATGGCATCACAATAGTGCTCCCAGTCAGTCTCTTGGTCAGCACGTATCTGCTGAATTTGGGCTCCTGTCTCCTGTCGTTGCTTTAGGAGTGATGCGTCAAGAGAAGCGATCATCTCAGCTTGGATGAGCTTAAGGGCCTCCGCCTGAATTTGTATGGCTTTCTGTACGCTGGAGGTGGCCATATTATTTCGCTCATCCATAGTGGTTTGGACTGTGGCGAGGCTCTGAGTCAGCTGCTCAGAAAACGTCTTATGCTGAGCCTGAAGGAGCTGCTGACTCTGAGCGGCTAAATCCGCCTTCTGAGCTACGAGTGCGGTCTCAACTATCTTCTAGATATTCATAGAGGGAGTAGGAGCTTCGAAGACCTTCTTCATCTCGCTGGCAAGTCTGTCAACCGTCTCCGTATGAGACTTAGTATATTGTGCCCACTTCAGGTGGACATCTTTAGCGAGGAGACGATTTTTATCTCCCTACTTCCTGATTGCTCTGTTGACAGACTTGGAGGACACGGAACTGATAGGTTGAGCTTGATAAGAGCTGGTTCCGAGCCTCTGCTCATATGCTGCGAGTTGTTGCTTCCTACTGGGCTTCGAAGCAACGTGGGCATCACCTGATGTAGAAGGTGGAGGTGGTGATTTGCCCTTCTCACTGGGAGTTTTACCCTCAGTAGATCCTCCCTGGTCTGCTTCCTTGGGTGGTGCTTGATCCACATTATCGTCATTGTTGTCGTCATTGTCATCGTGATGGGAAGGCTGCGATGGGCTACTGACATGTTGTTCTGAGGATCTCAGACTGAGAAGATATAGCATGGCTGCTCTCAGATCCTCGAACGAACATCTTCGATAAGTATCGAGAATCAGCAAAAGATGCGTGATTCGATACTGAGTCTTCGATAAGTACGGACATCTTCGTCCCTTAGAGAAGCTTGCCCATACTAATTAGTCTCCTCTCTCCTGAGGGTATGTCGACAAACTTCTGTGCCTGAGCTTTGAGCTCAGTCACATAAAATTCCATCCAGTTGACCTGGACACCATCCACTATTGCCATCATCAGCTGGAGTCGTGGCTTTGATAGCTGATCGAATGAGCCGGCGGCGCTCGTCAGAATATGAGTGACGACGTAGGCGAGACCGCGGTACTCTGGCAGAAGCTGGTTCTTCGGCAAGGCAGATTTAAATGAAATGTCGTCTCTGCCGCAGAACCGGTGGATATAGGAGTTGAGCTCATTTTCCTTGTATCCAGCAGGGGTGATCCCATGGGCAGGAAGATCGAACGACGCCTTCAATGTTGCCCTAATGTTGATGTCGGAGTGATCAGACTCCCATTTCTGAGGGGTCACCTCCCTCATGTATCCGAACTGGAATACCTCGTCATCCGTATCTTCCACCGACCTCCAGTTGTAGTACACTTCGGCCACTTGGCGGGGGAGATACGCCCTGGGGTGCTTCGTCACCAGAAGCTCTAGGCCGGACGCCTCCAGAGCCGAGAAAATAGGCTCGAGATAAGGAAGGTCCGCCTGGTGAAGGACCATCGTAGGCTCAAACTGAACCTTCGACTTGATGATCTCTTCGATGTTTGGTGGGGTCATAACAGTCGCCATGAATATCTGCAAAAAACTTGTTAGCACTTGAAAGTAGAGTAAGTTAGCAAAGTTTTAAGCAGAGAACAAGGAAAATTACCGTATACAAAGAGCTTGAATGAGATGCAAAAGCAGTTTAGAGAGGATGAAAACTGAATGCAGAGAGCTCTTACGAATAAAAATGGCGAAAAAGATAGATTAGAGTGAAAAACGAGAGATTTTATAAGATTATGCATATCAACCGGTTTTGATCGAACGGCTGGGATTAAATCTCGCTTTTTAATGACAGCTGTGATTTGATGTTATAAACGGAATGATTACTAAGGCCGCCTCTAACCTAGACCCACGTAAGATATGCGCAGTTAAGGTAAGGTGAGAAGACATGCATTAAATGCGTTGCAGGCAGCATTAAAGTCTAAGCCTTTTAAATGAGAACGATTTCCTACTGACTTAAACCTTAAAAATGAATGGCGGGAAATAAATGCTCATTAACTACTGAGTGCAAACGACTGATGTAATAAATGCGAGCATGCTTCTGAGAAGGTTAAGTGTATAAGACTACGCAAACCTCTTCAGTTGAACTTTTATGATCAGCTAGTTACCGTTAAGACTCAGGAGGACATTTGATGTGCTGATGACCACGTTCCCCCTTACTGTATACCGTCTGATTCACCCGAATGAATCAAGGTACTGACTCTTCTGACCTGTCGTACTGTTTCCTTCTACTAACTCGATTCTGTAGGATCGAGTAGACCCAGCTCAACTGATAGTTCTCTAAATTTGTTCTCAGCTAGTAGTTTGGTCAGTATGTATGCCCTTTGCTTGACAGTATGTATCTTCTCCATCCTGATATCCTTCTTCTCGACATGGTCTCTGATGAAGTGGTGTCGGATATCCACGTGCTTGCATCTCGTATGGAGAACTGGGTTCTGAGTTATAGCAATTGCCCTGATGGAGTCGCAGTAGATGGGCACTTCATCCTGAGATATACCATAATCTCGCAATTGTTATTGAAGCCAAAGGATCTGGGCACAACAACTTCCAGCAGCCATGTACTCAGCTTCAGTAGTGGACGTCGCCATTGAATGTTGTTTCTTTGAAAACCATGATATCAGCTTGCTGCCTAGGAACTGACATGTTCCAGAAGTTGATTTTTGATCTATCCTGCATCCTGCATAATCAGCATCAGAATAACCTGTCAGTATAAGATTATCATCAACAGGATACCATAACCCTGCGTCAAGTGTTCCCTTCAGATATCGCAGAATCTTCTTTGCTGAGTCCATATGACTTCGTTTGGGATTCGCTTGAGATCTGGCACATACACCTACAGCATAAGTTATATCAGGTCTGCTTGCTGTTAAATATAATAAAGAACCAATAATAGCTCTATAATCAGTAGAGTTAACAGAAGCTCCCTCTTTGTCTAGATCGATTTTGAAATTTTTATTCATGGGGATCTTGACTGGCTTGCTTGAGTCGCAACCGAATCTCTTTAGGAGGTCTCGAGTGTATTTGGCTTAATTGATGAATATTCCTTCAGGTGATGCTTCACTTGAAATCCAAGGAAGTAATTTATTTCTCCCATCATAGACATCTCGAACTTCTCCTTCATCATTTTCTTGAATTGTTGACATATAGACACGTTTCTACAACGGAAAATGATGTCGTCCACGTAGATTTGCACCAGTAGGATGTCATCTCCTGACTTTATGTTGAACAGGGTGCAATCTACTGCCCCCTTCTGAAAACTTTTCTGAAGCAGAAAGTCTGATAGGGTATTGTGCCAAGCCCTGAGTGCTTGTTTTAACCCATACAGCGCTTTTCGAAGTCGGTACACCTGATGTCCCTGCTGAAAGTCGGGCGGTTGTTCCACATAGACTTCTTCCTTCAGTACGACATTTAGAAATGCTGACTTAACATCCATTTGATATACTTTGAATCTCTGATGCGTTGCATAGGCTAGGAACGGACGAATAGCTTCCAATCTGGCGACTGGAGCGAACGTTTCATCAAAGTCTATCCCTTCTGCATGACAGTATCCCTTGGCAACAAGTCGAGCTTTGTTTTTGACAATGACGTTGATTTCATCTTGCTTGTTCTTGAAGACCCACTTAGTACTGATCACGTGCTGATGTCTAGGTCTATCAACAAGCTCCCAAACTTCGTTTCGAACGAACTGGTTCAGCTCATCTTGCATGGCAATGATCCAGTCAGCATCGTTGAGTGCATCCTATAATGTCTGAGGTTCTTCTGTGGACAAGAAACAAGAATAGAGTGAGCTTTCTCCTTGACTTAATCTAGATCTCGTCGCGATTGTTGCTGACGGATCTCCTATAATAAGATCTGAAGAATGAGCGTCAAGCCATGAGCGTCTAAGTCTGGCTTCTTCTTCTGAGACTACTTCTGCACAGTCAACAGGAGTGTTAGGCATTTCAGTAGTACTGTTCTGTGACTGCAGCAGTTCAGTAAGAAGGTTAGGATCTACTTAGTTTCCAGGTTCAGGGGCATTTAGCTCAGGAACATTAGTTGTTCCCTCTGAGTTTATATTCTCAGTAGAGGTCTCAGTTACCACTGGGGCTTCCTCATCAACTGTTGTTACCTGATGTTGATTCTATTCAGTAGAATCAACCAGGTCAGCTACATTGCATGTGGGATGGGTCTGAATTTCCTCATTGTCTGACTCATCATCCCAACAATGCTGAATCTTTTCTGATTTGTCGTTTAGTGCGAGATCCTGTAGCTTGCTGCTGACATCTTCAGTGTTTGTCTTCTTAGATTTCCTGTCCTCAGTAACAAACTCATCAAAGACAACATGAGGGCTTTCCTCCACGCAGAGAGTCCGATAGTTAAAGACTCTGAAAGCTTTGCTGACTCGAGAGTATCCTAAGAATACTCCTTGATCAGATTTGCTATCAAAGACCTTCAATTGATCTTTCCCATTATTGTGGATAAAGCAAGGACAACCAAAAATATGAAAATGAGAAATAGAAGGAATTCTCCCTTTACATAGTTCGTAAGGTGTCTTCATGTGTTGCTGTGTAAGCAGTGAGCGATTCTGAGTGTAGCAGGCGGTGTCAGTAGCATCAGCCCAGAACTTTGAGGTAGTCCAGAGTCTGCTAGGAGCGTTCTTGCTGCTTCTTTAAGTGTTCTGTTTTTACGTTCAGCAAGTCCGTTCTGCTGAGGGGTGCGAGCTGCTGATGTCTCGTGCTTGATTCCCTCCTTTTCGCAGTACTCTTTTACTACTGAGTTGAGAAATTATGTTCCTCTGTCTGAGCAAATTCTCTGAGTCTTCATGTCCTTTTCCACACTGAGCTTCTTCAGCAGTTTCGGTAACTCAGTCAAGACATCAGATTTGTTGGCTATGAAGATGACCCACGTATATCTTGAATAGTCGTCAATAACGATGAGGGCATACTTCTTGCCTCTTATAGTCACTGGAGAGACTGGCCCGAATAAGTCCATGTGTAGCAGTTGAAGGATTCCATCAGTGGAAGGTGACGGAATTGGTGGATTGTTGTTCTTTGTCTGCTTTCCCTTCAAGCATGCTTCAAAGTTTCTGTCTTTGATTAAAGATTCATTGGGCAGTCCTCTGACTTTAGAGTTCTTGGCTAGCTTGTTCATAGTCTTGAAGTTCAGGTGACTGAGTCTCTTATGCCACAGCCATCCTGCCTTGTCATTAGATTTTGTCTGTGCGAGTAAGCAAGCTTTAGGTTCTGCGGTTTTCCAGTTTGCAACATAGATATTCTTCCTCCGCGAACCTGATAACACTGTTTTCCCTGTAGATTTATCAACAGCATCACAGAAACCAGCGTCAAAGATAACTCTATTCAGATTATCACAGAATTGACTAACAAAAGGAGATTGTGTTGAAGTCCTTCAACATATGTTACTCTTGGAACTGAAGCAGTCCCAATATTCAGTGTTCCGTATCCCCTTGTATAGCCTTTAGAGTTGTCACCAAACTCAATTCTGGGACCATCTTCTTGTAGGTAGTTGGTCAGCAGTTTCTTTTGATAAGTTATGTGTCTCGAGCAGCCGCTGTCCACAATCCAAGGGTCCTTATGCACCTGCAAAACAGAAACAGTTTTAGGTACCCTTTGGTTTAGTTTGGGTCCTTAAGTGTTAGTGGGTGATTTCGGAATCCAGATCTGTCTCGGGACCTTAGAAGTCTAAGACTTCTTCTTCTGAACCTTGTCAGCTTTCTTCTCCACAGGACTTGGAGATACTGACTTTCTGGCAGTTTTGGGTTCAGGAGCTTTCTTCTTCTTAGGCTGTGTGCTCCTCCTGACCTTGGCTCATAGTAGTACAAACCATACTGTGCTGGATGCTCATATAGCGGTTCACTGTACTGCTCTGCCCATCTGACCTTCTTGGTTCCCCCTGAATTTGATCGTGGTGTCCTGGGGCTAGAACCTCTGGTTAGTTGCTTCTTATTGCTCGGCTGAGGTGCAATCATCTTCTGTTTGTTCTTCGCCTGAGGTGTTGATTCAGTTACCTGAGCTTTTCCTCTGACGAACCTATCAGCCAGCATTTCTGAGCTTTTCGATGTTGAAGTGGAAGCTTCATGAGTATAGCCAAGTCCTTCTTTCATGACCGTTGGCCTTTGAGCTCTGAGCATACTTTCCAACTTCTCCTTAGCTCCTAGGTACTGTTAAGTCATCAGTCCTCGCCAGACCTCATCACTTCTCCGAAGTGATTCATAATCTTTTTCGACTTCTACGAGCTTCTGACTAAGTCGGGCTATTTCAGTATCTTTCTCAGAATTGTCATTGGTCAGAACTGATATCTAAGTTTCTTGAAGATGAGACTTAGTCATAAGAGATTTAATCTCTTCCTTGAGTCTCACAACCAGATTCTCCGAATCAGTAGAGACCTGACAATCAGAAGATAGTCTCTGATTTTCAGCCTTTACTTGTTCCAGTTCCTGAATGGTTCTGCTGAACTCTCTGCTCAACTGAATCTGCTCCTCTAGTAGATCATCGTAGCCTTGTACCACGTCTAGAGGTTCATCTGTGACCGAGCACGTGTCGTGTGTGCTGTGTGAAGAAGAGGTTATATTAAGTTTAGAGTATACCTCAGCCTCTTCTCCGGCCATCAGACAGTATTCTGCAGTTGATTCAGGATCTATCTCTCCGACCTCAACGGCGACAAATGCAGCTTCGTCTTCAAAAGAATACATGAATGTATCTTCCTCGATTGAGTCATCGGATATCTCTCCGGCGATGTAGGCCTGCCTCCTTCGGGCAAATTTCTCGCGTCTGGCCTGCCGTTCTGCTCTTTGAGCAGCCGAGAGTTCAGGACAATCGTACTGATAGTGTCCCTCCTTCTTGCAGTTGTAACACACAGACGATCTGCTACCTTTTCCAGCTGAGTCGTTGGATGGACTAGCAGTAGGTTCTGTGTTCCTGCAATCAGTAGTTGGTTTAGATTCTTCCCTTTTTCAATATTCATTCTTACCTGAGGGAGAATCTCTGTGGTATTTCTTCAGCTTTCTGACTCTCTCCTTTTCTCTTTGATATTTGAGAGCCATAAGTGCAAGCTGGTCAGTGCCAAATGTCTCAGAAGACTTTGCGTCTGTCGGGGCTACTGCTTTGCTGGAAGAAATGGGTTTGGTTCCAATTTTGCTGACTGTTGCTTTGAAAGCATGATCTATCTGTGTGTTAGCTGGGGCGCTGGAACATCGTTGGGGTAGGCTGTGCTCAAATTCCTCCGTCTTTAATTCTAAAAAGATAACTTGAGGAGTTAGAGCATTAAGATCTGAGCGACGTAAATAATTAGCAAAAGGAACCACTTCAGTCGAGGTAGTGCTCTCAAGATCTTCGTGTTCATCTCTTTGTTGGTGAATGTCCTCCCCAGCCCCTTGATCACATTGATCTAGTTAGTAAATCTGACGCTTAGCTTGTCAATGGTCTCATTGGGCTCCATGGCAAATGTATCGAACTTCTGTAGCTCTAGCTCGAGCTTATTTTCCTTGATCTGCAGGGTTCCTTGGCTCAGTACAGCCAGGGCATCCCAAAGTTCCTTTGCCGTCTTGCAGTCTTGCCCCCTCCCGAGGTGTGAATCACTGAGCGTAGTCAGGATTGCATTCCACGCAACTCGGTCGAGGTTGTGCAGTTTTTTCTCTTCTGGCGTGAATGCAGATTTGTCTTTTGCGACTTTAGCACCAGTCTGTGCTCCTACACCTCCCGCAACAGCAAATTGTACGCTGTCGATCATGGGAATGATGGGTCCTGTCTCAAGGACATCTGTCATGCTGTCATGCAACGATGATAGGTGCACCTCCATTCTTACGGGCCATATAGTTCTCTACGGAGAACATCGGCACCATCCTAATACCTGACATATCAGACATTATGCAGTGAAAAACGTTTTCAGGATCTGTTCGAGAAGACCAGTAGTTTCAGAACCGATGATCAGAAGAACACCGTCGCTCTGATACCAATTGTTGGTCCGGAGATGAGAGTCAGGTGTACAGGGGGGGTGAATACACCTGAGTACTGTTCTTTTTCTCAAACGCGAAGGACAGCTGAGCTGTAGGTTGCTACTGATGAACAGTGCTAAATAGTAACCTTCTGATCGCGGGTCAGAGAGTGCCAACTACTGAGTCTCTCCTACTGACTTTAGTCAGTGCTTGATTCTCAGTTGAAGACTTAGTGGATAAGTGTGTAGGGCCCGGAGATTCGTCTCAGTTGAAAACGTGATTTTCACAAATTAAAGTAGTTTTGGCTAGTGCACTTTTTCGAATACGTTTTATGCAAGATGTGAGTTTGTAAGATGTTTGTATGCACTGTAATAAAACAGTAAACAACACAAGATATTTTTAACGTGGTTTGGATATGCAAGATCCTACGTCCACGGTCCTGCTGAACATGAGGTCTTGTTGATTAATCTGAGCAAGCCTCAGCAAGTTATATGTGCACTGGACAGACCCTTCTAAGTTATAGTCCTTAGCGACTTTTACAAATCAAACCTAAGTTTGAAAGGGAAGGGATTTTCTCCAACTAGGAAGGAGTTCTTACAATAAGAACAATCACTAAAAGTGAACTCCTTCGAGATTCTAAGCTATAGATATAAACGTTGAGCTTAGCTAGAGAAGAGGGATCTAAAGAACTCTGGAGAGAAGAACTAAAGGTATTCTATTGGGCAAGTTCTTCGCTGGATATATCTTGAATGCGCTAGAGTTGTTTCAAAAGCTTGAGCGTTTTTTCCCTTTGATATCCCGTGCGTGGAGCTCGAATTTGCTTCTCTATTTATAGTTGTGACCCAGGCATTTGCCCGTTGGAGAGGACGCTGCCACGTGTTACAAGCTTCCAAAGAAAACGGCCATAAGTTCGAATTGTTGCAGCAGAGTTGTTGATTACTGTGCATGAGAGCAGCTTTAGTTGGTCAGAGCAGGTAGTGCGTTGATAGCTTCTCATTGGTCGAGGTTTGTGGTAGGTGAGATATGTCAGACATTGGTCTTCATTGGAGTTGACTCTCACTCATCCTCGTATGATCTTCTACTGACTTTCGAATAAGTTAAAAGCTGGGTCGTTTCTTGTCGGATACAGTAGACTTGATGCAGTCTCTGTCTTCTTCGTCTGAGTCAGCTGATAGAGATGTGCTAGTGAGTGTAGTCAGCTTATGACTGCGAAGGTACTGAGCTTTGTATAGAAGGTTCTTCTACTGATGTCTGTCAGCTGATGAGATGGCTTCTACTGAGCGAAGATCAGCTGATGACTTAAGAACACAAGCTCTTACACTGATGACGTGGGGCTCGGAAAGTAAACTTCCTAGTGAAGATCAGTCCAACATTTCACCCCGTACAGGACTTAGACACAAAAGATAGAGAAATCTAAAATAGTCTAGCCTATTACATCATCTAGTCCTATCGACACTACACTACTGATACCAGCTGGGTTTTGGGATCTTCAATTCCATAGAATGAACACTATGATTTCCTCCAATATTATTTTACCCAATAAAATGCTAAGTATCTTCTACTGACTCATAACCCAACACTTTTTTTACTACAAAAATCGGGGGACGGGTGCACGATTCTATATTTCTATTTCTCAACGTAAGTTACATAACATATTACATACATTTGAATTTAATATTAAAAGGTAAACTAGTAAACAACTTTACTCTATGTCTCTATGTATTAAACAATTCAAAGATAATTAACAAGAATTTAATTTAGCATAATGGTTAATTCCTTGCAAATAAGAATGTGTTTGCAGTATTGTTCGTATTCGAAACCAAGCAAAAGCAGTATTTAAAAAATAATCATTCGGGATTTTTGGTAATATCGAAATGCCCTACCAAATCCCGACTTACCGACCCCCGAAATGGGATCGGTTTTGGGATGGTATTTCAGCTATTTTCGGGATCGGGATCCCAAAAATTGGTATTCAGATTACCGATCCCATCCCCGGTCGACACCCCTATTGCTCACCCTAGGTTGCCCAGTCTATAGCTAACTTAGTGCTTCCATCATTTCTCATGGAATAAGGCTAGGTAAGTAGCAAGGTTATTCAAAAGATTAATTTGATTAAACCGATAGAAGACTATTAGATGTCCAACATAGGAGTAGACTCATATACTAGGCACCCTTAGATAATAAAGTTGTCTAGTTATTAAATCTATTGATTTTCCAACAACGTAGGTTGTAATTAGAGATGAAGTCATTTAGATGCCCAACATGACGACTACCAATTAAGTAAGTGGGAGTGAGGGTTGTGTCAGTTTAATTACAATAATCTATAACTAGTAGATTCTGAAGATTAACTAATATTAAATGCCGATAATTTGAATTATGTGTGCGTGAATATTCTGCTGGACCTGTCGCTTAATTGCCTAATTAATACACTTTTTATTTTAGTTCATTTTTTTACAATTTCTTAGTTTAGTGGAAATCTCAAAACCTGCGTGGTTGCTAACCAAAACCCTAGATAAGAAGGAAAAATATCATGTCTTGTCCTCTATTCCCTGTGTTCGATACCTTGTTACTATACTAAATTAATTCTCAGAATTTGCAGATTTATTTGGTGCAACTCAACGATCACTAAATTAGCGTCGTTGCCGGGGAATGGTGTTATCTAGTTATATTCATTTTTCTACTAATATTTTTGTACTTTTAAGTGATGCATGAGTAGGTCTTCCAGTACTAATCTTGTATTTTACCTTGAGATCGAGAAAACAACAAGGAGAAATAGGAAGGAGGCAACGCTGCATAGGCAACAAATTTTGTCCGAGGCATGACACGTCTTAAGTGCCTAATCAAGTGACAGAACAGACGCCGGTGATCAGACCAGTAAATCTGAACCAGAGACTGTCTTGTTCGACAAAACAAAGCAGAATACTGTAGTAGAAGGTTCAGAGTTTTAAAAGGAAGAGATGGCTGATGGAGTCGATCCACCGCCACTATTGCGGATGAATTCCGGAGCCCTTGACATTGGAGAGAACCTACCTGGACTAATCCAAATAACCACCAATGGTAAGATTGATGTTAAGCTTAATAGGGTGATATCAATGCCGAAGTTTTATGGGGAGACTACAAAAACCCTAATTCCTTTTTATGCAGTTTAATCAGGTCTGCAGACTGCACATGGAAGGCAATCTGGATGCATTCAAGCTCAAGGCATTCCCTTTCACATTACAAGATGGAGCACAAGCATGGTTCTCGAGCCTTAAGCTGAATACGAACATGACGTGATCCCAAATGCGTCCAGTATTCATGAAGAAGTATTTTTCGCAGTCAAAGACGAATGCACTCAAGAAGGAGATACCACGAATCGCTCAAGAAATAGACAAAACCTTTGGCGCCTATTGGGAGAGATTCGAGCGACTTATCGATACTTGCCCTAATCATGGCTACTCGGACGTGGAGCTTTTACAAATCTTTCATCAAAGTATGACTGACGAAGCAAAAGTCATGGTCGATAGTGGATTGAAAGGAAACTTCCACACTAGTCTCTATGAATATGCAAGAATAATTATAGAGGGACTAGCCGAATTCACCTTGTAATACAAGGGACCGAGAACAATAAGAAGAGCCATCAATTTATCTCATTCTGACTACATGGACGAGATCGATACTAAGGTGGAGGGAACATTCAGCCAATTAGAAGACAAGCTAGACCTACTGCTTAAGCAGAATGCTTCTGCTTCAAGTCAATCGATTGCTGATAACACATGTGGAGCATGCGGTCAAAAATGTCATGCATTGCTACAATGTCTGGGTGCAGAATTTAACGCAGCTGGAAATTGAAGCGGACAACAAGGCATCCTAACTTCAGATGGAGGCAATCGGAAGATCACATTCAACCAAGGAATCCGCCTCAACAACAATTTTAGCAGCCATACCATCCTCCACAATAATAGAATTACCAGCATCCGTATAAGCCCCCGCATCAAAGAAAGTTTCAGCAGCAGAGTGCTCCGCCTGCCCAACGAGAGTAGCAGAGCCCATTGGAAAAGCTTTCGGCCTAAATGGTCTCTTCACATAAGGATACTACTGCATTTTAACAACAAATACAGATGGAGATTAATCATACAAAGAAGTATTAGCAAGCTACAATGGATAATTTGGCCAAATAAATGAATAAGCTGAATTCTACCATGCAGGAGATGAAAAATTCTCAAGGATAGCTTCCAGCTCAAACTCAACAAAATCGAATGCTCAGAACTGCAATCAGATTACACTGTGAGGAGGGAAAGACCTGTCTGGCCTGATTGTGCAAGAAAGACACCCAAAGAAGCTGGCAGAGAAAAGGAAGGATGTAGAACCGCCTGCACGACAACAGAATGCTAAAAATCTTGAACCAGAACAGGATGAAGAGGTCGTCCAGATTGGCCAATTAGAATCTGAAATGCTACTACTTCTGCCATTCCCAGAAGCCTTGGAAAGGAAAAGAACGTCGAACATAGAGTACATGGATTACCTAAACTTGTTTGAAAAGCTAGAGATCAATATTCCTTTGCTTGAAGCCGTAAGATTCCCAAATTTGAGAAATTTGTGAAAGACTTCATCGCCGATAAAGTTTTGAAGATGGGAAAGGTTGTGATGAACCACTCTATATCGACAATTATTCAAAGGATGCTGCCCGCCAAGTGTGCTGACCCAGGTATATTTACACTACCCTGTCTGATGGGGAATGTAATGATTAAGCAAGCTATTTGTGATTTGAGTGCATCCATCAATGTTATGCCACTATCTGCGTAAAATCAATTAATTGGAGTTGATTTAGTGTCCACTAAAGTAATCATTCAATTAGCGGATAGGTCTTGCATTGCTCTGGTCGACTTACTCGAAAATATTTAGGTCAGAATTAAAAATTTCGTATATCCAGTAGATTTCTATGTTATAGATACTAAAGATAGCCAAGTTGAGGGTACTGCTGGTGTTTTATTGGGTAGGCCATTTTTGAAAACTGTGAAAGCTATTATTAATGTAGATGAGGGTTCTATAAGTGTTGCATATCATAATGAAATCAATGTTCATCACATTGCCGACGCACTTAAGAAGCCCTTTGATCATGTTTTATCTACTGACTCTATTGACAGCTTTGTCCAAGAATATCTTGAGACATATGTGATGTAGGATAAAATGGAGGTCACCTTAACTCAAGGGCTGACTGAAACAGATCTTGAGGATATGAGAGATGAGGATATCAGAGAAAGCAGCTCGGCTTTATACGCCACTCCAGAACTAGCCACTGTCAGCAGTGTGTCTCAATTGCCCAAGCAAGACACTTCTGAAAAATGCTACCATCGATCATCAAGGCACCGAAACTGGAACTTAAACAATTTCCAACACATCTGAAATATGCCTACCTCAAATAAAAAGAGAAGCTGCACAACATAATCAACAAGGAGCTTGATGAGAATTAAGAAAAGGCGTTGTCGATAATCTTGAAGAAGCATAAGAAGGCCATTGGATGGACCTTAGCCGACATCACCGGCATAAGTCCCAACATTTGTCAGCATTCTATCCTTATGGAGCCCGATAGCAAGCCCTTCCATGATCATCAGAGAAAGCTCATTCCAAAACATGCGGGAGGTCGTGCTGAAAGAGGTATTAAAGCTCTTATCTATGGAAATTATCTATCCCATACTTGATAGTAAATGGGTAAGTTCCGTACACGTCGTGCCAAAGCAGTCCGGATTCCAAGTGGTCGAGAACAAGAAGAACGAATTGGTTTCGGTACGTTTAGTGACAGGATAACATATGTGCATCGATTATAGGAAGCTCAATGCGGCAACTCACAAGGATCACTTTCTGCTTACCTTCATCGATCAAATGCTCAAGAGACTTGCGGGGCAAGTTTATTTTAGCTTTTTAGATAGATATAGCGACTATTTCCAAATCCATATGCGAGATGAGCATCAAGACAAGACGATGTTCATATGTCCTTATGGAATATTTGCTTACCGCCGAATATCGTTCGAACTATATAATGCACCGGGAACCTTTCAAAGGTACATGATGAGCATATTATCGGACCTTATCAAGAATTGCATAGAGGTTTTCGTGGAAGACTTCATTGTTTACGGTTTTTCTTACATTTCATGTTTGGAGAACTTGGACAAGGTCCTAGCCCGGTGCGTAGAGAAGAATTTGGTGTTGAACTACGTGAAATGCCATTTTATGGTAACCGAGGGGATAGTGCTTGGTCACGTCGTTTCAAGGAGAGGAATCGAAGTCGACAAAGCTAAGTTCGAATATATTGCAAAGTTGTGGTACCCTACTACGGCGAAAGAAGTTCGTGGTTTCCTTGGCCCCGCCGATTTCTATCGGCGATTTATCAAGGATTTCATGAAGATTGCTCAACCGCTTACGAGGAAACTTCAACAAGACGTCAAATTTAATTTCGATAATAAGTGTAAGGAGGCGTTTACCCTCCTAAAAAAAAGCTTACAACAGCTCCGGTGATGCAGCCGCTGGACCGGAACAAGTGTTTTGGAACTATGTGCGATGCCTCCATTCATGCAATCGAAATCGTAGGGACAAAAATCCAGAAAGGAAGACACGTGATTTACTATGCTTCCAAGATATTAAATCCAACTCAATGTAATTATTCCACCACAGAGAGGGAACTGTTTTCGATAGTTTTTGCATTTGACATGTTTCGTTCTTATTTACTCGGCTCGAAGATCATCGTGTATACTGACCACACCACCATCAAGCACCTTCTTACGAAGAAAGAATCAAAGCCAAGACTTATCCAATGGATTCTTCTTCTACAAGAATTCAATTGGGAGTTGAATGACAAGAAGGATGCCAAACACCATGTGGCGGATCACTTGAGCAAATTAAATCATGAAGACAATGGAGAGCCAATCAAGGAGACTTTTCCCGAAGAATATGTTGTTCCAGAAACTATATCCAGCATTGCAAAGTTGCTACCCGAGAAGTGTTTTGCAATTGAATCTAGGGAGTGTCTTAGTTGGTCGAGCAAGACACCACCTAACCAGAATGGTTGAAAGTAGTGGGTAAGGTTTCTAATTTATCTTAGTTTGCTAATACTGTGAATTCCTTGACATCTAAGCAACTTCCACCTGAGTTTACTCATGCTCAAACGCAAAGTTAAAAAGCGAGTGTAAGCAGTACTTCTGGGACTCTCTCATCCTCTAGAAAATGGGAGTCGATCAAGTGATTTGTAAGTGCATTCCCGAAGAAAGGTGTTGGATGCGGGATTCTTGTGGCCAAGCCTTCACCTCGATGCCTATAAGTATTGTAACTCATGTACATGTTGCCAAATGACCGGGAATATATCCATGAGTCATTGATGAAGAAGTATGGAGTAGCTCATCGAGTTTCTACCGCTTACCATCGACAAATGAATGGGCAAGCTGAAGTTTCAAACCGACAAGTCAAGACTATATTGGAAAAGACGGTCAATACATCAAGGATAGGTTGGACCACGAGGCTGAATGACGCCTTATGGGCATATCGGACAGCCTATAAAACTCCTCTCGGAATGTCTCCATATAGATTGATCTTTGATAAGCTATGTCATCTGCTGTGTAACTGGAGCACCAAGCTTGGTGGGCAGTCACAAAAATCAACATGGATACGACCGAATATGCTAAGGAGAAAAATATCAGCTTCAAGATCTTAAAGAGATCCGATTGGAGTCCTATAATGCCACAATGCGGTACAAAGATCGCATTAAGGCGTGGCACGATAAAGCCATCTATTTGAAGAAATACAAGCTCGCTTAACTCATGTTACTGTTCCAATCACGCCTCCGGATCATGTCGGGAAAGCTAAGATCCAGATGGATTGGTCCATTCCGGGTTCAGTCTGCTTGGCCAAGCAGGGCACTAGTGATACATAAACTCGATTTTGATGAAACTTTCACCATCAATGGTCATCGCCTTAAAATCTACCATGCTGCTGCGATGATGGAAGAAGTGGACGAACATGGCTTGTCCATTCCCTCTTACGTTTGACACTTTGAAGATGAGGTCTAGCTGAATACTTTAAAGAGAAGCTCTTCCGGGAGGCAACCCGCGTTTTTCAATTATTTCCGTTATATTATTTCATGTTTTGCTTATCCGATTTTATGCTTGGTGTTTTTTCTTCTTGTTTTCAGAATTTTAGCTAAGAATGGGAAATGGATTAAGTGTAAGGAGATACAATTTTATGGTGAATTTAGAGAAAAGAATTCCTGGAGGGACCTAATTGCAATTTTAAAAAGTTTAGAGGACCTAATCGAAGTTTATAAGGTTCTAAAGGTGTTGATTTGCAAGAAGGAAATTTTGTTGGGGTCAATTGAACTTGGTAGAAGGTTGAGAACTCAATTGCATAAAGGTGGGGGTGACTATCCTAATTGTGCAAGTGCAGGGACCAAATTGAAAGTCTACATCTATATAAAGGAAGGGATCTTGAAACCCTATCCACTTGACACTATTATCCTGTTTTTCCTCCTACTCACACCTCCCCCTACTCTCTCTCTCTCTCTCTCTAAATCTTTCAAAATCCATCATCACCCTCTCAACTACCCAACTAAGCTATCACACCACCACTCCATGGCGCCCCACTGGTTCGCCGTCATTCAGTCTGACCACGAGACACAGCACCGCCGCAGCACCACTGTCGCACATCGCGCCGCCGTGTCGCTTCAAAAAGTGTTGTTCACCAAGGCTTAAGTACTGCCACAGCCGTGTCGCGCCGAACTCGTCGCCAGAAGTTGAAGATCACGTCCTGCCATCTCATTTTATCTCGGAATCTTCATCACCCCTTAAACTTCCGCGGAGATGGTTACAAAGTAATGAAGCTATTCACATCCAAGAGCCCTCACCGCCTCGGAGCCACCGATCTAAGGCTCGGAAATAACCCACACGTTTCAAACAAGGAGCCTCATCCTTCAATCTTTCGCGTTCCCGTCAAGATGTCTACGAGTGGCTGCCGTTTGTTGAAGAGCAACACGCACAACCGCCACCACAATACTACGGTGGAATCAATTAGACATAGAGTATCCGCAGCAACTTACCGAGTGATGAGTAGGACTCGAACTACGTGTCTGATGATCACAATGGTGCTTTCGATGGTGACTTTAACTGGAGCAGACTCTCTTTAGCCGATTCCGACTCTTTAGCCGATTCCGACTCTCTTTAACGAGAACGTGCATGACAACCGTAAAATTATCCTCTTTGACAATCCCAAAGTCGTCGCTGCCCTATCCTGATTCGAGATCGAATACTTGGACAACCGCCTTTTGGAGCGCGAAGGTAAGGAGTTCCGAAGCGGACGACTACTCGACCGCGACTTCCTTCACCAAACAGGTAATATCATTCATTTTTATACATATTTCGGTCGAATTGGTTTCTCATGGTTATTAGAGTCGCATCACTATGCATGCTATAAGGAAGTGGCATGGGAGGTTTTTAATACTGTCCATTTTGAGCTTGATAAAGACTTGTATGTGCCTTGCACTGAGTTTCGATTGTTTTAAAATTATTATCATCTTTCTATGGCTGAGTGGAGTTCTAGGCTAGGTATTACTTCTTTCGATAATTTTCTTGAGTTGAGGTATAAGTTAGGTGTCTATTGCTTGTCGAATAAGGATCCCCAGTATATAGGTTCAATGAATGCATGGAAGGTTTTAGCCCCAAGGGATCTGGAGGACTTCCCCACTTCGGGTTCGTTTTGTAGGTATATTGAGCATCCGACTCTTCGCCTTTGCCACAATATTTCATCCATAACCTAACCGGTAAGAGCACGACCTTCGATAAGGTCAGGACTAATGAACTCTACTTTCTTTGGTGTATGCATGTCGGCCGAAAGGTAAATTTAGGTTTTTGGATTGCGAAGAACATGTTTGTCATTGTTAGTCACACCCAACGCCACCTTACTTTGTGCCATTTGCTTTCTCGTTCATTGAACGTAATTTTGTGATATATGGTGATCAACTTTTAACTCATGTGCCCACACCCACTGCATTTCATATGTCTTTGTTGCAATACTCTCGCGTGTTGTATGAATTGCCTAACCACGATATCCAGTTTAATCCACTGGGACCTCGTGTCTCGAGTGCGTCTCCCAATGCAGGTGGATATTTTGTTAAGCTGCTGCTCATGGATTTGAATTCCTTGGGCCGGCGAGTTGACCCCCTTCGCTGAACTGTGATGAGTCGATTGCTTTGCTTGCCCAAGCGAGGCGACAAGTAACCTTCTTCCCGAATGTTTATTTTTCATTTTTATTTTCGGTTTTGCGTCTTTTTTTCTGTGTCTTTCGTGTTCTTATATTTGATACAGATCAAGTGTAAGGAGGGGGGATGTTTAATCTCTTTCATTTTTTCTTTTGTCTTGGTTTTTGTTCACACTTGATAGGGATCAAGTGTAAGGAGGGCATTTTCTTTTATTTTTTCATGCATTCTCTCTCTTTGTTTTGTCTTTTCTTCCTCGAGGGCGAGCAAGGTTTAAGTATAAGGAGGGGGGATATTTTGTGTAGAAGCATGCCAAAATTTTCAATTTTTGAAGCGCCGTTTTCTATGTCAAACATGTCTTATTTGTGCCTTTTTGTTTAAATATTCTTCCTTGTAGTCTTTATGAAAATTAGATCTAGGCACATGTGTGTATATAATTTGGGATGAGGAAAAATAAACTTTGTTGGATCGAAATATTATAAACCACTCACTTATATTAGATTTGAGTCGTAAAGTAGGACACTTCCTACTATTTCTTTTGAGAGTGTTTGCTGCAAAGTCGCAATGTTTGAGTCACTTATGATAAATGATAGGAGGCACTAGGAATTTTTAGCCACACGGCTGCGATAAAATACTTCTGACCTTATATTATCCCTTCGTGAACTAATTTGAGTCTTTACCGATTCTTTGATTTAAGTTAGTAAAAATTTAGCCAAGCCTTTTAGACATTTTCTTGGCCTATGTTATTGCTTGTCTTATGAACTTTCTTGTGCATAATAGTCATTGTTTTGAGGATTGGTACATATGTCCTCTGCCTGCCAGTTTAGACGTGCTGCATAAAATTGTATATGCCAGAAGTTCAAAGTGTAGAATATGTTATAAGTAAGCAGCACCTAAGTGGTCTGATTGCACAGTTAAGACAGTTTGTACCCTGAATATTTAAAAAGAAAAGAAGTGTGCCACGAAAAAAAATATATAAGAAAAAATTCAGAAATAAAAAGAGGTGGTAGAAAAAGGAATGAATGGGAAAAAAGAAGTGTTAGGGTGTTTGAAATTCGGTGCTGATTGCACAAGTAAGTGAATTTGACATGCATAACATTTAATTTAAATCTTAATGGTGTTCGGATTTTGTATACTGGAAGCAAATTTTATACTTGTATACAATGTGTTTTGTCCCTACCACTATTTTATTCTCCTATCTGATAAATATATATATTTGCGCGTGTTATCATTTATCTTGTATAAAAGTTAGATTTGAGTGGTGTGTCGGGTATCACAGAAAACAACACAAATTGGTTGAACTGACAAGATATAAACAATTATCACAGCTGAGACAACTTAAGGATAAGTTATCGGTTTAAGCTGCAGTTTAGATAAGAAGTAGCTTGCTATAATTTTAGATTTACATTTCAAAGTTTGAAGAACAACTTTTCATTTCGGTTCGTGGATAGACCGTCTTTTGTAATCGGTTCTCTCGTTTTTGTTATTTCCATTCGTGCTTCGTTTTATGCTTTTATTATGTATCTACTATTTAGTTCTTTAATTTCGAGCATGTTAGTTTTAGGGTTGTAATTGTTTTTGTTTCTGTTCTGTGGAGTGTCCTGCTCGCACAACCAAGACGTGTGCATGAATAGATAAGTTTTTAAGGGTTCGGCGGGATGTGAAACATACAGAAATTAGTATATAAGGCTTAGGTTCTTATAATTAAATAAAAGGGTTTTGAATTAGTTCTGATTTAATTAATCTGACTATTAGGTTGCCCAGTCTGTAGCTAACTTAGTATTTCCATCGTTTCTCGTAGAATAAGGCTAGGTAAGTAGCAAGGTTATTCGACAGAGTAATTGGATTAAACTTGTAGGAGACTATTAGATGCCCAACATACGAGTAGGCTCCTATACTAGGCTCCCTTAGTTCGATAAAGCTGTCTAGCTATTAAATCTTTTAATTTCCCAATAACGTGTAGCTAGGTTAGGGAAGTAGTCGTTTCGATGCCCGACAAGGCGGTTACCGACTAAGTAAGGGGGAGTGAGTGTTGTGTCAGTATAATTATGGGAATCTATAACTAGTAGATTCTTAAGATTAATTCATATTAAGTGCCGATGATTGGAATTATGTGTGTGTGAATATTCTACTGGACCTGTCTCTCAGTTTCCCAGTTAATACAGTTTTTAATTCAGTTAAGTTTTTAAGCATTTTTGATTTAATAGAAAACCCAAACTTGCATGGTTGCTAACCAAAACCATAGATAAGTAGAAAAATAATGTGTCTTGTCCTCCGTTCCCTATGTTCGATACCCTGTGAACTATACTGATTTAATTATCAGATTTGCAGGATTATTTGGTTCAATACAGCGATCACCAAATTTGCGCCGTTGCCGGGGAACGGTGTTAACTACTTTTCTTTATTTTTCTACTAATCTTTTTGTGCGTTTAAGTGTTGCATGAGCAGGCTTGCCAACCCTAATCTCATATTTGATCCTGAGATCGAGAAAACAGCAAAGAGAAATAGGAAGAAGACGAAGCTGCAACAGCAACAGAATCTATGCAAGGTGGCAGACGTCTCAACTAACCAATCAGGAGACAGAACAGACGTCGTTGATCAGAAGAACGAGTCAGAGCCAGAGACTATTTTGTTCGATAAGAACAAGCAGAACACGCCTATAAACAGCTCAGAATCTTAAGAGGAAGAGATGGAAGATGGAGACAACCAACCTCTACCTTTAAGAATGAATACCGGATCGCTTGACATGGGTGCGTACTTACCTGGTCCAATCCAAATCACAACTACTGAACAAATGGATGTCAAGCTGAATATGGTCGCATCCATGCCTAAATTTTACTGGAGGACGAACGAGAATCCAAATTCTTTTATAGCATCGTTCAACCATGTCTGCAACTTGCACCGGCAGGGCAACCTAGATGCATTCAAGCTCAAGGATTTTCCATTCACACTCCAAGACGGAGCACAAGCATGGTTCTCAAGTCTTAAGACAAACACAATCACGACGTGGGCCCAAATGCGTACAGTCTTCTTGAAGAAGTATTTTACACAATCAAAGACGAATGCACTTAAGAAGTTGATTTTCGGGATCGCTCAAGAAATCGACGAAACTTTCGGCGCATAATGGGAGAGATTTGGACGACTTGTCGATAGTTGTCCGAACCATGGCTACTCGGATGTGGAGCTTCTACAAATTTTCTATCAAGGGATGACAGACGAAGTAAAAGCAATGGTCGATATTGGTCTGAGAGGGAATTTCCATACAAGCCTCTACGAAGATGCAAGGAACATTATTGAAGGACTTGGGGAATCTACCTCGCAATACAAGAGGCCAAGAACAACAAGGAGAGCTGTCAATTGGTCTTGTTTTGACTACATGGATGAGATCGATACTAAAGTGTATGCAAAATTCAGGCTATTGCTAGACAAGCTCGACCTAATACTCAAACATAATACTTCTGCTTCAAATCGAACGATTGTCGACCATTCATGTGGAGCATGCGGAGAGAAGGGACATACGTCGCTGCAATATCCGGGAGAAAAGTAAATGCAGTTGGAAATTGGAGCGGGCAGCATGGGGTTCATCCGAACCTTCATTGGAAGCAACCGGAAGAGCACTTTCAACCGAGGAATCCGCTCATTCACAATTTCAGCAATCATACTAGCAGCAGCAGAGTTATCAGCAGCCATACCAGACTCCTAATCAGAATAGCTATAAGCAGGCGTATAGTCCTCCGCATCAAAGGCAGGTTCAGTAGCAGAGTGCTCCGCTTGCCCAACCGGAGCAGCAGAATCCGTTGGAAAAGCTTTTGGCTAAAATGGTTTCTTCGCAGAAGGACACTACTGTATTTCAACAACAAATGCAGAAGGAGATGATCCAAACTCAACAAGAGATGAATCAAACGAAGAAAGATCAGTAAGCTACTGTGTATCAGTTGGCTAAGCAGATGAGTAAGTTGAATTCTCCCATGTAGGAGATGGCTACTTCTCAAGGGCAGCTTCCAGCTCAAACTCAGCAAAATCCAAATGCCCATAACTGCCATCAGATTACGCTGCGTGGAGGAAAAGAACTGCCTGAAATAATTGTGCAAGCAAGACACCCAAAAAAAGCTGACAAAGAAGAAGAAGGCTGTGGAATAGCCTGCACGAGCACACTGCCCAACAGAATCGCATGATGAAGATGCTGAACCAAAACAGGATGAGGAAGGTGTTACGACTAGCGGTTTAAGCTGCAGTTTATATTAGAAGTAGCTTGTCTTAGATGCTTGTCTTTACTGGTACACTTAAGGTGGTTTATTGATGGATTACAGTGAGATGTGTTCTCCTAACTGACCTTCATGGAGAACCAAAATCTCGGTGACTTAGCTGGTCTTAAGCTTGGTAAGACTTCAGCTGAGCGCATTTAGCTATCTATCACTTTGACCTACTATGGTGAACGTCATCGCGGCCGGATCTACATATCTTGGGTGCTAGTAGTTATTTGTGGCTCAGGCTGGTTGTCTGTATCTTGCAACCGTATCCTAGTAAAATGGGTTGATAATATCCCCTGAGGAACTCGAAAGCATTAGCCCACTAAATCCGGCCGGTTGATTAAGTTCAGGTGTGTTAATAAGGTCGAGTGGTACTACTCAGGAATATAAGATGTTAATTAATTTAAGCTGTCAGTAAGCTTAATTAATTAACAAATATTTCTATCTTAAATACGAAGATCGATTAAGTCTAAAATACAAGCCCTTGCTCAATTTGGGATAAAGGGGTAAGTCAGCACGAATACTCTAGTGGAATGAATCTATGTTTATTAATTAATTTTGCTCTGGGCTGAGCATAGATAATTAATTAATTATATTATTGGCTAATTATGTGGAAGCTCATTAGGAATATAATTAAATTAATGGGCTACAGATATATTAATATTATATTGGCTTTTGAAACCTATATAAATTAGTATTCTGTTCATAAACAGAATACACACATACACACAAAATTAAAAACGTCGTGCGTGAATTTGTGGAGAGACAATATTCTTAATTTTCTCCAGTTCTCTGACCACCCAGAGTGAGAAAAAGGCCGGGACACAGATCAGAAGATCTGACACATGAGCAACAATCAGAGCTGCAACAACATACGAAGGAGGAAGGTATCGTTCTTAACCTAATATTTCCTTCAATTGGTATCAGAGTTTGGTTTAGGCTCTGATTTTGCTGTTAGGAGCATGATTAGGGTTTAATTCCGTCGTTATCGGGTTAATTTTCATGTTTGGGGCAGCCTGCGAGCCACTGTTAACATTTTTCTCGTGAGAAAAACCACGAGTAGTTGATAGGACCAATGTGCGTCGCTGTATTTGCTGTTTTATACTGCATTTTCATCCGAATTGCACGAAAATTGAGGCGCGACTGTGCAGAAAGATGGAAAATGCGAAACCCTAGTTTTTGGCAGAACACGACCATCGTGTTCAAGAGGCGCGTGGGGGCGCATGCGGACTTATTTGTCCGATCCGTTCGGATAGTTTTGTTCATTTTTTCGTTAGCTGCGTCTGGATAGGTCGCACGAGCCATTCCAATTTCTGGTTTGCCCAGAATAGCGTCGTGCTGTCCATAAATCCTTAATTCGGACGAAAACCCTAATTCGGCTATGGTTCCGCCGCATCTTGCGGCGGCGATTCCCGGCAGGTCCGGGGTCAGATTTCCAATCATCTTGAACCGATGGATTCCTCGTCACACAAGATTCATGTCGATATGTCGTATAGGATCATACGATCCTGGATGCGACCAAAATCGATGTCGGAAGTGAGCTGCTCACCATGATTTCTTCCGGCGAATCGTTTGAGAATTAAGGGAATTTGATGGACGTTTTTGGCCGGAATCCATTCATGGTGGCCAAAAATCATCCAAGCATCATTACCCATGTTTCAATTAATCGAATCGTGGCTCGAAAACATGCAATTTGAGTGGCGAAACTCACCGGCGACAAGCTGCTTAATTACGCAGCGGCACAGTCACGGCGGCGGCACCAGGCGACAGTTCTGCACGGATCCGACGTCTGGGTGACGTCAGGGGGCTGTGGAGATGGTGGAGGAAGGCTGGGGACGGCCGGGGACGGTGCAGGCGGGCACGCGTCACGCGGCGCGGCGATGCGCCGCGTGTGCGCAGCCCTGGCTTGCTCCGCTGCAGGCGACGACGCCAAGCGCGAATGGTGGTTTTTGGTTCGCCGTCGTCCGACGCTCCTCCTGGTGTCGGTGGCCGGCTGAGAACCGGCCTACAGCGGCGGCGGGAAGTCAGCCTGCGGCGACAGTGGTTTGTTGAAGAAGACGCTAATGTGGCCGCTGACGTGGCGCACCACGTCAACCCTAGCTGACACGTGGCTGCCACGTGTCTGACACGTGGCTGTTGTCGTGATAACGTGGCGACGATACATTTTTCGATGCAGTTTTCAGATTCGGAGATTTTTTGAAGATTTTGAAGAACTGTAAATTTTTTATCGGGCTATGTAATAGTTAGGAATTACGTGTTTTAAAGCCCGATAACGACGTTTTAAATTTCCTATTTGCGCATTTATTTATTATTATGCTTTAGCATGCGATTATATGACTACTTGCGTTTAGAAAAGCATGTAAATAGGATATACGTCGTATTAAAGCATATTTTATTTTTCGCGAGCACGTTTTAGTATGTGCGCTCAGAATTTGCATGCTTTAGGAATTATGTGGATATGCATGATTCAAAACGAACTTTTTGAAGAAAAATACTAAGCAAATAAAAAATTAAATATTTAATTGGATTCCATTTAAATTGGAAATTAAATATTTAACCGGACCTCCATTAATTGGACCCTACACAAAAGTGGAACAATTATATGAGTAAACTTCCACCACGAGTTTGTGAGATGGGTTTTCTAATGTAATATTTAATTATTATTAAGTAGTGGGAGTGAAGCCGTAAACGTCCACCTGAGTGGCTTGCGTGCCTAGTAAACACGAGTACTCTAGCATATAATAATTAAATAAGATGGCCAATTAAATCAAATTGAAAGCGGTATGGTTCACGTAAGTATGTCAATTTCGAGAATTTGATGTTAATTTGGTCAAATTAATGGTCAAAGCTTGGATGTCACCGCGGGTACAACTTCCTGAGAAGTCCCTTCCCGCATTTTAATATTAATAATGACATGGTCCAGAGATATCGGATTATTAATTTCATTCGTCTTAAGAACCTAGGCGTGGATTGAAATTATAGAGCTAGGTATATAGCTTCGTCTAGGGGTACACGAGTAAACGTCCACCTGAGTGGCTTGCGAGTGTGATCTCTAGGGCTATTCGAGTATTTAACATCATTGGTTTTTCAAAAGGTTACAATGATGGTTAATTACGAATTATGTGCAAATATAATTTCATACAGGCTTTTAAATTACATTTTTCAGATATGTCTGTTCGAAAAATTTTCGAGTTCCTAAACAGTCTCACCAACCAAACCCTAACGGGTTTAAAAATTTAAATAATTTCATAGTGGAAAAGATATCTTACCTTCCCAATAAATGCTCTGCAAAGGTCCTATAAGAACTTCTATTTTAGGACCGCTATGTCTAAGAACGAGTTTACTATGAGTATGTTACTCAAATATTTGGTAGCGGTCAAAGATGCTATAGGAAAGGGCCAGAGTGCTCAAGTCTTGAATATCCCTAGTAGTTCAAGGAATCCTCCGAAAGGCGGAAACCAGAAAAAGAGCAGAAAGAGTGGACATTTCAAGAAGAGCAGTGGGAGTAAGAAGACGGTCCTTATCGGCGGCATGCGAATGCCAAAGAAGAAACGAATGTTCTTCAATTATGGTTAGAAAGGACACTAGAAGAGTTATAATCCAGATGTCAAGGCAAAACAGAAAGAGACGCGAGTCGCTCTTGTAACTGAAACTGTTATGGTTTCCTCTTCTACCCACGAATGGGTAGTGGATTCGGGGGCAACTGATCATGTTTGTTACACCTTGCAAAGTTTTTTTCAGAAAAGGCAATTGAGCAATGGCGAGGTGGTAGTTTCAATGGGCAATAGATCGAAAGTTCCTGCAATTGCCATTGGAGATTTAAATAAATCTTTTGATAGTCTTATTTTGGTACTTAAAGATGTTTTAGATGTGCCTGAGTTTAGGCGAAACATCATTTATGTTTCAAAACTCTGCACCATGGATGGTTATAAATCAAGTTTTGATAGTGAAGTTTCTATCATGAAAAACGATGATTTTATCTGTGGTGGACCATTAAACGGATCTTTATATACTATTACTTGTAAACCGCGTAGTTCTGTTAATATTGCTTCCTCATCATCAAATCCTAAGAAGAGGAAAGAGTCTTCTAAGGTAAACCAAACTTATCTGTGGCACTTAAGCTAGGTCACATCAATCTTAATAAGACTCAAAGGTTGGTGGAATATGGATTATTGGAGTCTCTACAAGTTGAATCATTTCCAACTTGCTAAACCTGTTTGGAAGGAAAGATGATGACTATGTCTTTCAAGCCAAAGGGTAATAAAGCCACAGAAGTATTAAGTTTGATACATTCTGACTTTGTGTGGGTTTATGTCTACACAAGCTCGTGGAAGGTATGAGTACTTCGTCACTTTTACTGACGATTACTCGAGGTATGGATATGTTCACCTTATTCGCCACAAGTTAGATTGTTTTGAAACCTTTAAGGAATTTAAGGCACAAGTGGAGAAGAAGCTAGGTAAAGAAATAAAAACACTACCATCTGATCGTGGTAGGGAATACCTATCCAACGAGTTCAAGGACTACTTGACAGAATGTGGGATTACATCCCAGCTGACAGCACCGGGCACGCCTCAGCATAATGGTGTGTCAGAGAGAAGGAACTGAACTCTCTTAGAGATGGTTCGGTTGATGATGAGTTATGGAACTTTGCCAGTTTGGTTTTGGGGATATGCCCTAGAGACTGCAGCATACTTGCTGAACCGTGTGCCTTCTAAGTCGGTACAAAAGATCCCTTTTGAGTTGTGGAGCGGGCACAAACCCAGCATGCACCACTTAAGGATTTGGGGTTATCTTGCTTATGTGCTAAATAGGCAGGCCGACAAATTGGAATCACGTTCAGAAGTGATGTTGTTCATAGGATATCTGAAGGAAACAAAGGGTGGATACTTTTATGATCCTAAAGCACAGAAGATCGTTGTTAGCCCTAACGCTCGGTTTTTAGTAGAGGATTACATTAGTAACCATAAATCTCGAGTCGACATCATACTTGTGGAATTACAAGGTGGTCAATTTCCACTTGAACAACCAGTTGTGCAAGATAGTACTCCACGAGTAACTGCACAATCTGTTAACACAGCGCCTGATACTATTTGACGTAGTGGGAGGATGATATTTACACCTGATCGGTATATGTTCACTGGGGAGACGTTTGATCATCTCCCGACAGATCAACAAGATACCGTGGATCCCTGGACTTACAACGAAGCAGTGGGAGATGTAGATGCAGATTCCTAGCGAATCGTCAGAGACTCAGAATTTAAGTCCATAATTGATATGGATGTATACGAGATTACTGAACTACCTGAGGGCTACAAGACTATTGGTAGTAAGTGGGTATACAAGAGAAAGAGAGAGGACCGAATGGAGAGATCATGGCGTTTAAGGCCAGGCTAGTGGCGAAGGGTTTTACCCAGAAAGAAGATATCGATTACGAAGAGACCTTCTCGCCTGTAGCAATGATCAAATCCATTTGGATTCTCCTTGCCATAGCAGCTCACATGAACCTAGAGATCTAGCAAATGTATGTCAAAACCGCATTCCTAAACGGTCACCTTGAAAAAAGGTAGGGACATCTACATGAAACAACCAGATGGTTATGTGAAGGAGGGCGAAGAGCATCTAGTTTGGAAGCTTAAGAAGTCTATTCATGGACTTAAGCAAGCTTTCCGGTTATGGCACCAGCGTTTTCGACGGGGTAGTCAAATCCTATGGATTTGTATACTGTCCTAACGAGGTGTGTGTACCGTATTTATGTTAACGGATCAGTGGTGTTTCTTGCATTTTACGTAGATGACATCCTTCTCATTGGCAACAATGTTGAAGTGTTATCAGACGTAAAGACGTGGTTATCTGAGCAGTTTCAAATGAAGGACTTAGGTGAAGCTGCTTACATCCTTGGGATCAAGGTTATCCGAGATCGCTAGAAAAGGATGTTAAGCTTGTCACAAGCATCCTATATTGACACTGTTATTGCTCATTTTAGCATGCTTAAGCCAAGAGAGGTTCAGTACCTTTCAGACATGGCATTTTTCTATCCAAGAATCAGTGCCCTAAAACGCCTGAAGAGATAGAAAGTATAAGGCTAGTACCATATGGTTCCGCTGTCGGTAGCCTCATGTATGCGATGCTTTGTACGAGAGCAGATATCTCATATGTTGTAGGCAAGGTGTCAAGATATCAGTCTAACCCTGGAAAGGAACACTGGACTACGATCAAGCATATTCTCAAGTACCTTAAACGGACTAGATATTATAGGCTTGTTTACCAGTCAAACAGTATAGTGTCTTTGGGTAATACAGAATCGGATTTCCAGGCTGATAGAGACGAGAAGAAGTCTACCTCGGGTTATGTGTTTACCTTGGGAGGTGGAGCCATTTCATGGAGGAGTGCAAAGCATAAATGCATTGCGGACTCAACCATGGAAGCAGAGTATGTGGCTGCTTCAGAAGCTTCGAAAGAGGCAGTTTGGCTCAAGAGCTTCCTCATGGATCTTGATATTGTTCAGAATCTGCCTAAGGCGATAACTATTTCTTGTGATAATGCGGGTGCATTAACAAATTCTAAGGAACCTAGATCTCACAAGGCATCTAAACACATAGACAGGAAGTACCACATTCTTCAAGTATTCGTAAATCGAGATGACGTGGTGATTGACAAAATTGGAACTGAAGTCAACCTAGCTAATCCTTTCACAAAGAGCTTATCACTCCCAGCTTATGAGAAGCATGTTCGTGGCTTAGGAGTGGTAGAGATGCTCCCCCACTTAGGACTACAAAAACTTTTGTATAAGTGGGAGAAGATGCATTGATAGATAGGATATATAGCAGAGTGATAGTTGAGTACTAGTTTGTACCTAGAACTGACACATTGTATACTAAAAGTTTGCTTTAGTATAAGTGGGAGAATTGTTGGGATTTTGTATACTGGAAGCAAATTTTCTGCTTGTATACAATGTGTTTTGTCCCTACCACTATTTTATTCTCCTATCTGATAAATATATATATATTTGCACATGTTATCCTTTATCTTGTATAAAAGTTAGATTTGAGTGGTGTGTCGGGTATCACAGAAAACAACACAAATTGGTTGAACTGACAAGATATAAACAATTATCACAGCTGAGACAACTTAAGGATAAGTTATCGGTTTAAGCTGCAGTTTAGATAAGAAGTAGCTTGCTATAATTTTAGATTTACATTTCAAAGTTTGAAGAACAACTTTTCGTTTCGGTTCGTGGATAGACCGTCTTTTGTAATCGGTACTCTCGTTTTTGTTATTTCCATTCGTGCTTCGTTTTATGCTTTTATTATGTATCTACTATTTAGTTCTTTAATTTCGAGCATGTTAGTTTTAGGGTTGTAATTGTTTTTGTTTCTGTTCTGTGGAGTGTCCTGCTCGCACAACCAAGACATGTGCATGAATAGATAAGTTTTTAAGGGTTCGGCGGGATGTGAAACATACATAAATTAGTATATAAGGCTTAGGTTCTTATAATTGAATAAAAGGGTTTTGAGTTAGTTTTGATTTAATTAATCTGACTATTAGGTTGCCCAGTCTGTAGCTAACTTAGTATTTCCATCGTTTCTCGTAGAATAAGGCTAGGTAAGTAGCAAGGTTATTCGACAGAGTAATTGGATTAAACTTGTAGGAGACTATTAGATGCCCAACATACGAGTAGGCTCCTATACTAGGCTCCCTTAGTTCGATAAAACTGTCTAGCTATTAAATCTATTAATTTCCCAATAACGTGTAGCTAGGTTAGGGAAGTAGTCGTTTCGATGCCCGACAAGGCGGTTACCGACTAAGTAAGGGGGAGTGAGTGTTGTGTCAGTATAATTATGGGAATCTATAACTAGTAGATTCTTAAGATTAATTCATATTAAGTGCCGATGATTGGAATTATGTGTGTGTGAATATTCTACTGGACCTGTCTCTCAGTTTCCCAGTTAATACAGTTTTTAATTCAGTTCAGTTTTTAAGCATTTTTGGTTTAATAGAAAACCCAAACTTGCATGGTTGCTAACCAAAACCATAGATAAGTAGAAAAATAATGCGTCTTGTCCTCCGTTCCCTATGTTCGATACCCTGTGAACTATACTGATTTAATTCTCAGATTTGCAGGATTATTTGGTGCAATACAGCGATCACCAAATTTGCGCCGTTGCCGGGGAACGGTGTTAACTACTTTTCTTTATTTTTCTACTAATCTTTTTGTGCGTTTAAGTGTTGCATGAGCAGGCTTGCCAACCCTAATCTCATATTTGATCCTGAGATCGAGAAAATAGCAAAGAGAAATAGGAAGAAGACGAAGCTTCAACAGCAACAGAATCTATGCAAGGTAGCAGACGTCTCAACTACTCAATCAGGAGACAGAACATACGTCGTTGATAAGAACAACGAGTCAGAGCCAGAGACTATTTTGTTCGATAAGAACAGGCAGAACACGCCTATAAATAGCTCAGAATCTGAAGTGGAAGAGATGGAAGATGGAGACAACCAACCGCTACTTTTAAGAATGAATACCGGATCGCTTGACATGGGTGCGGACTTACCTGGTCCAATCCAAATCACAACTACTGAACAAATAGATGTCAAGCTGAATATGGTCGCATCCATGCCTAAATTTGACAGGAGGACGAACGAGAATCCAAATTCTTTTTTAGCATCGTTCAACCATGTCTGCAACTTGCACCGGCAGGGCAACCTAGATGCATTCAAGCTCAAGGATTTTCCATTCACACTCCAAGACGGAGCACAAGCATGGTTCTCAAGTCTTAAGACAAACACAATCACGACGTGGGCCCAAATGCGTACAGTCTTCTTGAAGAAGTATTTTCCACAATCAAAGACGAATGCACTTAAGAAGTTGATTTTCGGGATCGCTCAAGAAATCGACGAAACTTTCAGCGCATAATGGGAGAGATTTGGACAACTTGTCGATAGTTGTCCGAACCATGGCTACTCGGATGTGGAGCTTCTACAAATTTTCTATCAAGGGATGACAAACGAAGTAAAAGCAATGGTCGATATTGGTCTGAGAGGGAATTTCCATACAAGCCTCTACGAAAATGCAAGGAACATTATTGAAGGACTTGGGGAATCTACCTCGCAATACAAGAGGCCGAGAACAACAAGGAGAGCTATCAATTGGTCTCGTTCTGACTACATGGATGAGATCGATACTAAAGTGTATGCAAAATTCAGCCTATTGTTAGACAAGCTCGACCTAATACTCAAACAGAATACTTCTGCTTCAAATCGAGTGATTGTCGACCATTCATGTGGAGCATGCGGAGAGAAGGGACATACATCGCTACAATGTCCGGGAGAAAAGTAAATGCAGTTGGAAATTGGAGCGGGCAGCATGGGGTTATCCGAACCTTCATTGGAAGCAACCGGAAGAGCACTTTCAACCGAGGAATCCGCTCATTCACAATTTCAGCAATCATACTAGCAGTAGCAGAGTTATCAGCAGCCATACCAGACTCCTAATCAGAATAGCTAGAAGCAGGCGTATAGTCCTCCGCATCAAAGGCAGGTTCAGCAGCAGAGTGCTCCGCTTGCCCAACCGGAGCAGCAGAACCCGTTGGAAAAGCTTTTGGCTAAAATGGTTTCTTCGCAGAAGGACACTACTGTATTTCAACAACAAATGCAGAAGGAGATGATCCAAACTCAACAGGAGATGAATCAAACGAAGAAAGATCAGTAAGCTACTGTGGATCAGTTGGCCAAGCAGATGAGTAAGTTGAATTCTCCCATACAGGAGATGACTACTTCTCAAGGGCAGCTTCCATC
Organism: Lavandula angustifolia; assembly: GCA_028984105.1. NCBI lineage: Eukaryota > Viridiplantae > Streptophyta > Magnoliopsida > Lamiales > Lamiaceae > Lavandula > Lavandula angustifolia. Next base: position 5,948,865 of record CM054806.1, on the reverse strand, counting down.
TCAAACTCAGAAAAATCCAAATGCCCATAACTGCCATCAGATTACGCTGCGTGGAGGAAAAGAACTGCCGGACCTAATTGTGCAAGCAAGACACCCAAAAAAAGCTGATAGAGGCCCAACAGAACCGCATGATGAAGATGCTGAACCAGAACAGGATGAGGAAGGTGTTCCGACTGGCCATCAGAGTCCGAACCGATACTAACTCCACCATTTCTGAAAGCTTTGGAATGGAAGAGAACACCGAACAAGGAAAGCATGGATTACTTGAAGCTATTCAAAAAATTGGAGATAAATATTCCATTCCTCGAAGCCTTAAGGATTCCCAAGTTCGAAAAATTTGTGTAGGATTTCATTGCCGGAAAAGTTCCCAAGTCCGAAAAAAGTTTTGTTCGACCACACGGTATCAGCAATCATAAAAAGATGTTTCCTGCTAAATGTGCTGACCCATGTATGTTTACACTGCCATGTTTGATGGGTGATATTATGATTAAACAAGCCATGTGTGATTTAGGTGCATCAATAAATGTTATGCCTTTAGTATATAATAATTTTGTAGGAGCTGAGTTAATATCCACTAAGGTGATTATTCAATTAGCGGATAGGTCATGCATCGCACCAGTTGGCCTACTGGAGAACATTCTAGTCTGAATCAATAATTTTGCTATCCGACAGAATTTTATGTAATTGATACAAACGATAGGCAAGTTGAGGGAAATGCGAGTGTGTTGTTGGGTAGGTAATTCTTAAAAACAGTAAAAGCTATAATTAATGTAGATGAGGGTTTGATAAGTGTTGCATACCATAACGAAATCTATGTTCATCACATTGCCGATGCACTTAAGAGACCCTTTGATCATGAAAATGAAGATGCTTTTTCTACTGACTCCGTTGATAGCTTTGTCCAAGAGTATCTTGAGACGTATGTGATGTAGGATAAAATGGAAGTTACATTGACTCAAGGAATGACCGAAACAGATGTCGAGGACATGAGGGACGAGGAGATCAGAGAAAGCATCCTTGCTTTATATGCAGCCCCAAAACTGGAAACTGTCGGCAGTGTGTCTTAGTTGCCCAACCTAAACACCTCCGATAAGCTGCTGCCATCAATCATCAAAGCTCTGAAGCTGGAACTTAAACAACTCCCTACACATCTGAAGTATGCGTATCTCGAAGAAAATGAGATGCTACCCGTCATCATCAACAAGGAGCTTGATGATAATAAGGAAACGACATTGCAAGATATCTTGAGGAAGCATAAGAAGGCTATCGGATGGACTCTAGCCGAGATTACCAGCATAAATGCCGATATTTGCAAGCATTCAATGCTTATGGAGCCCGATAGCAAGCCCTTCCGTGATCAACAAAGAAAGCTCAATCCGAATATGCGGGAGGTCGTGCTAAAAGAAGTGTTGAAGTTGTTGTCTATGGGCATTATCTATCCCATATCGGATAGCAAATGAATAAGTCATATTCACGTCGTGCTGAAGAAGTCCGGATTCTATGTAGTGGAGAAAAAGAAGAACGAATTGGTTCTGATACGTTTAGTGACGGAATGGCGCATGTGCATCGATTGTAGGAAGCTTAATTCGGCTACACGTAAGGATCACTTCCCGCTTCCTTTTATTGATCAAATGCTCGAGAGACTTGCGGGACAAGTCTATTTTAGCTTTTTGGACGGGTTTAGCTGCTATTTCCAAATCCATGTGCGAGACGAGGATCAAGACAAGACGACGTTCACATGCCCATCTGGAACGTTCGCCTAGCGCCAAATGCCATTTGGATTATGTAATGCCCCGGGAACCTTTCAAAGGCGCATGATGAGTATATTCTCGGACCTTATCGAGAATTGTATAGAGGTCTTCATGGACGACTTCACTATTTACGGTGACTCTTACACTTCGTGCTTGAAGAATCTAGACAAGGTCCTAGCCCGATGCGTAGAAAAGAATTTGGTGTTGAACTATGAGAAATGCCATTTCATGGTGACCGAGGGGATTGTAATTGGTCACGTCGTTTCTAGAAGAGGAATCGAAGATGACAAGGCCAAGGTTGACTCCATTGTAAAGCTTCCGTACCCTACTACCTTGAAAGAAGTTCACGGTTTCCTAGGGCACGCTGGTTTCTATCGACGCTTTATCAAGGACTTCGCAAAGGCCGCTCAACCGTTAAGAAGGCTACTTCAAAAAGAGATCAATTTTGATTTTGATGACAAGTCTAAGGAGGCCTTTACCCTCATAAAAGACAAGCTCACAACAGCTCCAGTGATGCAATTGTAGGATTGGCACAAACCCTTTGAAATTATGCGTGATGCCTCTAATTGGGCAATCGGAGCAGTGCTGAGATAGAAATCCGGAAAGGAGAGACACATGATTTATTATGTATTAAAGACATTGAATCCAGCTCAATGCAACTATTCCACCACAGAGAAGGAGCTGTTGGCAATAGTTTTTGCAATTGACAAATTTCGCTCTTATTTACTCGGCTCGAAGATAATCATGCATACCGATCACGCCGCCGTTAAGCATCTCCTATAAAAGAAGGAATCAAAGCCACGACTTATCCGATGGAATCTTCTTCTACAAGAATTCGATTGGGAGGTGAAGGACAAGAAAGATGCTGAAAATCATGTGGCGGACCATTAAGCCGATTAAATCAAGAAGACGGTGGAGAGCCAATCAACGAGATCTTTCCCAAAGAAGACTTATATATTGTTCTAGAGACAGTTTCCAGCCTTGCTCGGCAGCTGCCCGAACAGTGTTTTACAACAAGGAGTGTCTCAGTTGGTCAATCGAGTCACCACTGAGTCAGAACAGTTAAAAACTAGGGGTAAGACTTCTAATTTACCTTGGTTTGCTCATATTGTGAATTACTTGACATCTAAGCAGCTTCCACCGTAGTTTACTCACGCTCAAAATGCAAAGTTGAAAGCGAGTGCAAGCATTGTTTTTGGGACTCCCCAATTCTGTGGAAAATGGGAGTCAGTCAAGTGATTCGCAGATGCATACCCGAATATGAATAAGGTGACATCTTATTCCACTGCTGGTGATTGTTGTTTTCACCAAATAAATCCTGCAAAATTGCTAAAACTGAAATCAGTATAGCAAACAGGTATCGAACACAGGGAACGGAGATTTTTAAACTTAAATTCCTATTAATCTACGGGGTTGGTTAGCGACCACGCAATTTTGGGTTTTTATCTATTACTAAAACAAGGAATTAAAATCTGCAGGAAATGAAAACGGAGTAAACTAATTCAAGAAAATAGGTCCAGCAAGATGATACACACACACACACAATCGATCATCGACACTATTAATTAATTAATCCCCTTAAGTCAATTAGTTGTAGGACGCCGTAATTAAACTGACACATCCTCTATTCCCCCTTAATTATTCGGTAATCACCATGGTGAGCATTGAAACGACTACTTGTCTAAATTAGATGCAACCTACGTTGGTGGGCAATCAATAGATTTAACACCTAATCAGCTTTAAGAACTAAGGGAACCCAATTTAGGAGCCTACTCGTATGGTGGACATCTAATAGTCTCCTACCAAATTAATCCAATTGTTCTAAGAACAATTTTGCTACTTATTTAGCCTTATCCCACGAGAAACGATAGAAGTACTAAATTAGCTATGGATTAAACTAATCTAGGGTGATCAAGCCTAAATTAACTATTCCAATTGATTAATCTAGATTAATTCGGAACCTAAGTGATTAATTATAATGCCCTAGTCTCACGAAATAATGGTAATGTGTGTTTCACATCTCGCCGGCCCTAAATGATTTAGCCATGCATATCGGCCCGACTAGCCAGGCGGACTGGTTTACTAGGCAGAATACTGAACATGCTGAAATTCGGAAATAAAACACACGAAAACTATAACAACTTGACGAACTGATTTAAAACACGAATGCAAACGAAATTAACACTAAAAGATCAGAAGGTACCAATATGTAGAATCCAAATCATCCAAATGAAACGCATAAATCGAAATCTCCTAAGCTAAACTAAGAAACGAAAGTAAAATAGTGTTTTTGTCTCCAAATCCTTACTTGAACGAAAGGAATAGTCGGTTGTCTCTCTCTCGGTCTTGCAATGGTGTAAAGATGATGTAATTTTCGTTCGTCTCCTCTCCTGTATATAGGGCGGCTCCTTTTCCTTGTAGAAGTAGGGTTTTTATATCCAATATGGAAAGATATTAATTAGATAAATCATATCCAATTCTTTCCATATCATCTCTTTCCTTATCCTCTACCTTCATTCTCTATAATTTCGTCAAAAAATCAATCTTTTAACCCCAAATTCGTGCCTGCCACCTCAGCATCTTGTCATCGCCACGTCAACACTAAAATCTGCAAGACAGCACAGAAAATACGGTCCAATTGGCCAGGTGGGCGCCAAAACAGACACAATTTGTATAGTAAGAATTAGACTCATCAACTGTCATTCATGTGCTTATGGTGGACATTTTGGTCCAAAAAGAACCGCAAGGAAGGTGTTGGATGCGGGATTCTTTTGACCACGCCTACACCTCGACGCCTACAATTACCATAAGTCTTGTACGCGTTGTCAATTGACCGGAAATATATCCATGCGAGATGAAATGCCCCAAAAGCTTTTATGATTTTGTGAATTTTTTTATGTATGGGGTATGGATTTCATTGGTCTGTTTCCTAACTCAAATGGTAACGTGTACATTTTACTTGCCATTGATTATGTTTCTAAATAGGTTGAGGCAAATGCTACAAAGACTAATGACTCTAAAGTTGTTGTAGGATTTCTTCGTACTAAGATATTTTGTAGATTTGGCGATCAAGGCATGCAATTTTGCAACCGCACCATAGAGTCATTAATGAAGAAGTATGGAGTAGCTCACCGGGTCTCTACCGCTTACCATCCTCAATCGAATGGGCAAGCATAAGTGTCCAATCGAGAAATCAAGAATATATTGGAGAATACAGTAAACCCATCAAGGAAAGATTGGAGTACGAGGGTGGATGACGCCTTATGGGCCTATCGGACAACCTATAAAACCCCTCTCGGAATGTCTCATTATAGATTGATTTTTGGTAAGTTATGTCATCTGCCTGTGCAACTGGAGCACAAAGCTTGGTGGGTTGTCAAGAAAATCAATATGGACCCAGCCGAATGTGCTAAGGAGCGAAAATATCAGCTTCAAAAGCTGGAGGAGATTCGGATGGAGTCCTATGACGCGGCAATGCGATACAAAGATCGTACTAAAGCATGGCATGATAAGGCCATTCGTGCGAAGAAATTTGAGCCGATGCAACTTGTCTTACTATATCAATCACATCTACGGATCATGCTGGGAAAGCTTAGTTCCAAATGGATTGGCCCATTCCAGGCGCGCTCTACTTGGCCAAGTGGAGCAGTCGTAATACAAAAACTCAATTCTGACGAGGCTTTCACCGTCAATGTCAATCGCCTTAAAAGCTATCATGCTGCCGCTATGATGGAAGATTTATGTTTGACTCTCTGAAGAGGAGGTCTAGTCGAAGACTCTAAAGAGAGGCTCTACCGGGAGGCAACCCGCGTTGGTTAATTATTTCTGTTTTTCGTTTCGTATTTTGCCTTTTTTCTTTTGCCATTTTTAAGCTTGGTGTTTTTCTTCTCATTTTTTTCATATTTTTGACTAACGATGGAAAAGGGCTTAAAAGTGAAAGGAGATACAAATTTTTATGGTGAAATTATAAGAGACGAAGTTTGGGGGACCAAATTCCAATTTTGGAAAGTTTGGAGAACACAATTGAAGTTTCTAAGGTTCTAAAGGGGTTAATTTGCAAGAAGGAAGTTTTGTTAGGGTCGATTGCACTTGGTAAAAGATTGGGGACTAACCTGCATAAAGGTGGGGATCATTGTCTCAATTGTGCAAGTGGATGGGGTCAAGTGAAAATTCATCAACTATACAAGGGGGAGATCATGAAACCCTAGCCACTTGACATTATTCAACCCTCCTTCTCTCTACACATGCCCCCCTCCTCTTTCTCTCTCTAAAATCCTTCCTCTTCCATCCAACACCACAAGCCTCTCAACTGCCCAACCGAAGCATCATGCCACCGAAGAAGAAAATTAGACTTCGCGCTGCAGCCCTCAGGTTAGCCGCTGTCCAAGATGACCCGGAGACACAGCGCCGCTGGAATGCTGCTGCCGCCCGCCATGTCGCCGTGCTGTTGCAGTAGGTGTCGTTCTCCGAGGCCGAAGCATCGCCTCCGCCGGTATTCGAGTATGTCCAAACCGTGCCGAATTCAGTGCCGGAAGATGTAGAACATGACCCGCCATCTCGTTTTGTTACGGGGTCTTCCTCCCCTCCAAAACGCCAAGGCGACGGTTACGTAGCCAAGCGGGCGTTCGAATTGAAGAACCGACTCAACCGCCTTGGGCGGTTATTTTTGAAGATATGCCCGAAGACAGCCCCGTGGAATCATCCGAACCCACACCAGTGCTTTCACCGCCTCAGAGCCGACGCTCTAGGGCACGAAAGTCATCCGCCCGCACCGATGAAACCTCTTCTTCCCAACCACCTCGATCTCCTCAAACGGTGTATGATTGGTTGCCATTTGTTGATGAAGAACATGTAGCACAGCCGGCACCGCAACTGCAATATTACGGAGGCATTAATTGGGCCGAGAGTCTTCATGGAGGGTTGCCGAGTGAAGAACAAGATTCGAACTTCGTGTCCGATGATCATAACGGTATCTACGAGGGAGACTTCAACTTGAGCGGCCTCTCTCTTGCCAACTCCGACTCCTCGTCCACCTTTTTCACAAGAGAATATGTATGGTAATCGTACCATTATTCATTTGGACAAGCCCGAAGCCGTCGCTGCCCTCTCCGACTTCAAGATTGAATACTTGGACGACCGCAACATGGAGCGTGAAGGAAAGGAATTCCGAAGCGAACGACTCATCGACCGCGACTTCCTTCGCCGAACGGGTAACATCATTCATTTCTATAATTATTTCAGTTGAATTGGTTGGTCTTGGTTGTTGGAGTTACATCATTATACACGTTATAAGGAGGTGGCTGGGGAGTTCTTTAATACATTCCATTTCGAGCTTGATAAGGATTTGTATGTGCCATGCATCACATTTCGCTTATTTGGAAATCATTATCATCTCTATTTAGCCGAGTGGAGTGCTAGGCTAGGCATTACTTCTTTTGACCATTTTCTTGAGTTGAGGTATGAGATAGGTGCCCATTGCATGCCGTTCAAGGATCCTCAATACATTGGTGCGATTAATGCATGGAGGCTTTTAGTCACGAGTGATCCAGAGTAGTTTCAATCCTCGGGTTCATATGTTTGCTACATTGAAGATCCGGCTCTTCGCCTTTGCCATCAATACATCGTCCATAACCTAACCGATAATAGTACGACCTTTGATAAGGTGGCGACTACTGAACTTTATTTCTTATGGTGCATGCATGTCGGCCGCAAGGTCAACTTAGGTTTTTGGATTGTGAAGAACATGTTCATCATAGCTAGTCACACCGCACGCCACCTCATTTTATGCCATTTGCTTGCTACGTTCATTGACCGTAATTTTGTGATATATGATGATCAACACTTAAGTCGTGTGCCCCCACCTACTCCATGTGATATATCTTTGTTGCGGCATTCTCGCCTGGACCTCGTATCTCGAGTGCGTCTACTAGTGCAGGTGGAGATTCTGTGGAGACGCTGCGTACTGATCTAAATTCTTGGGACGCCGATTTGACCGCCTTCGCCGCACTGTGATGAGCCGACTGCCTCGCTTTCCCAAGCGAGGCGACAAGTAATTTTTCTCCCCAATTTTTATTTTTATTTATTTATTTATTTGTGTTTTGAGTCAATGTGTGTGTGTCTTTTGTGTTCTTACACTTGATAGGGATCAAGTGTTAGGAGGGGAATTTCTATTTGTCTTTTGTCTTTGTTTTTATTTCCACTTGATAGGGATCAAGTGTAAGGAGGGTGTTTTTGTGTTTATTTTGTCATGCTTTCTGTCCCTGTTTCGTCTTATTTTTCTTGCTCGAGGGCGAGCAAGTTTTTAGTGTAAGGAGGGGGGTATTTAGTGTCGAAGCATGCCAAAAACTTTCTATTTTTGATACGCCATTTTCTATGATCAAGCATGTCTTATTTGTGATTTTGTGTTTCAATATGCTTGCTTGTAGACTTTGTGAAAATTAGATCTAGGCACATGTGTGCATATAATTTGGGATGAGGAAAAATAAACTTTGTTGGATCAAATTTTATTAACCACTCACTTAAATTAGATTTGAGCCTTAAAGTAGCACACTTCCTACTATTTCTTTTGAGTGTGTTTATCCGCAAAAATCGCAATATGTTTGAGTCACTTGTGATAAATGATAGGAGGCACTAGGGATTCTTAGCCACACGACCGCGACAAAATACTATCGACCGTAAATTAGCCCTTAGTAAACCAAGTTGAACCTTGACTGATTCTTCGATTTGATTTAGTAAAATATTAGGCAATGCCTTTTAAACTTTCTCTTGAGCCATGTTATTGCGTGTTTTATAAACCTTCTTGTGCATAATAGTTGTTGTTCAAAGGATTGTTACATATGTCCTCCGCCTGCCCAATTAAGATGTGCTGCAGAAATTGTATAGGCTGGAAATTCCAAGTGTAGAATCTGTTTTATGTAAGAAGAATACAAGTGGCATGGTTGCACAATTGACACAGTCTGTACCCAGAATATGTATAATATATATATATATATATATATATATATATATATATATATATATATATATATATATATAAATTCAGAAAAGGATAGATGTGGCAGAAAAGGAAAAAATGGGTATATTGTAGCATGTGTGCGAAGTTCTTAAGTGGCGGGATGATTTGAAATGTTGTACTGATTGCGCAATTGAGTGAGTTGGACATGCATAACATTGAATTACAATTTTGTGGAGCTTAGTACCCCTAGGACCCTTACCAACATCAATTTGTCTAAGTCATAAGCCCCGTTACAACCAAATGAGAAAGACCTCCTTGATATTGCTATTGTGACGATCTCTTATCGTGATTGCGTGGATTTATTTTGTCGAGTGGCTTGAACCGGACCTAGACTAGTTGAGTGTCGAGCGAATCTTGAGGAGATCCACATTGTTTAGATTTTGACCAACTTGATATATATGTGCTTAGCTTCGAAATTTACATCGTCTACTTGCTTGATGAGATCATACTTGCATGATTTGCCTTGCTTGTCTAGTTAATTCGTGTTGAGAATTTCGATTTGATTGGCGCTGTTTCATGTCTTTGTTTTGAGTCCGTGTGTTTTTCATTATGTCGTAGTTGCGTCCGTGTTCTTGTGTCTTTGTTTTGTCGTGTCTTTGTTTGCCTTGAGTCTTTTATTTTGTCTTTGTTTTCCTTGAATCTTTTATTTTGTCTTTGTTTGCCTTGAATCTTATATTTTGTGTTTTGTGTCTTGGGGATCAGTCGAAATGACTAAGTACTTATCTTTGTTTCGTCTTATACTCAAGGGAGAGTATAAATCAAGTGTAAGGATCTTTGATGAGTTGTTTCTGTACTTAGTTATTTCTGACCGAAAAGTGTCTTAATTGGTCAATCAGTGCACTCGCAGGGGTAAAAATGCAGGTTTTTAGGTGCTGACGTAGCATGATGACTAGGATGCAATTTGGCGATTTTTGATGATGATGAGGCACGAGAATGCTGAGGTGGACACGTAATTTGATGGAGGGAAATATTGTGATCATAATCGTGATGGATAAGGAAAGATATGTTTTCCTTATCAATCCAAATCATTTCCTTCCTTGGGGGGATTTTAACCTAATTGAGGAATGAAGATAAGGAGTATATAATGAGGAGAAGTAGAGGAGAAGAAGAGTTCTTGAACCCATTCCATTCACGCCGTCACTTCAAAATTCGAGAAACCCTAATCCCGAAGAACTTCCGATGCCGACAACCGCCGATCACGCCAAAGATCCACACCGTCGTTCCATTCCTTTGAAGAATCCAAACAATTCGTAGTTATTAGGAGAAGAAGAAACACTTTACTTTTTGTTGGTTTGTCCGTTTAAGTTTTCGAAGTTGAATTCTAGTTTTAAATTTCGTTTGTTGCTTATCGTTCTAGTTAGAGATCGAATTTACGTTTTAAATACTAGTTCTATTTTAATTCAAGTTTTTAGTTCAGTTTCGTAGGTCCTATTATTCTGATATTTCGTGTTTAATTATTTTAAATTTCGTGGATGCTAGATCTAGGGTTATTCAAGTTTATGTTTCTGTTCTGCGAATTGTCCCGGTTGCACAACCGATGCGTCTGCATGAGTAGCTAAATATTTTTAGGGTCCGGCAGAATGTAAATACACACGTGAACAGTACATGAGGCTTAGGTGCGAATAATTAATCAAGAGGGTTTCAGTTTAGTTCTGAATTAATTAATCTTACTAGTAATTTAGGCTTGATCAAGCTAGGTTGCGCAGTCTGTAGGTAACTTAGTACTTCCATCGTTTCTCGTGGAACAAGGCTAGATAAGTAGCGAAATTATTCGTTAGAATAGTTGGATTAACCGATAGGAGACTATTAGATGCCCAACATACGAGTAGACTCCTATACTAGGCTCCCTTAGTTCGATAAAACTGTCTAGCTATTAAATTTATTGATTGCCCAACAACGTAGGTTGTAGCTAGGTTAGGGAAGTAGCCGTTTCTATGCCCAACATGGCGGTTACTGACTAAGTAAGGGGGAGTGAGGGTTGTGTCAGTTTAATTACGACAATCTATAACTAGTAGATTCTTAAAATTAATTCATATTATGTACCGATGATTGGAATTATGTGTGAATATTCTACTGAACCTATTTCTGAGTTGCCCAGTTAATACAGTTTTTAATTCAGTTAAGTTTTTAAGCATTTTTAGTTTAATAGAAATCCCAAACTTGCGTGTTTGTTAACCAAAACTATAGAGAAGTAGAAAAATAACGTGTCTAGTCCATCGTTCCCTGTGTTTGATACCTTGTGAACTATACTGATTTAAGTTTCATATTTGCCAAATTATTTGGTGCAGTACAGCGATAACCAGATACTGAGTTGACTTCCTCTTATACCTGATACACATTACTGAAAAGTTATCTACCAACATTCTTCAATGTCTTCAGTATATTGACCGCTTCTTTATTCTGACTTCCCAACACTCATTCAGCCGATTCGCCTTGAATCCTACCAAGTCTTCATAAAGCTAAGTTTCCAGAAACTGCTCACTAGTATTCTTCTATTGAGTTCATACCAACTACTGAAAAAGCTATCTAGCCTACGAGCTCCTAACATGCTGAGCTCTTCTCTATAAGTTGTAAATCTATTATAATATATTGGTTCATCATTCAACTAAAGATTTTGGGATCTTCAAATCATATATTATAAACCATCACCCAACAGGTGTTTGCAAATGCTTATTTTAAGCATTTATCTGCTTATTGACAACATAAATAATTTTTTAGTGTTCGGAAAATATATTTACTGCTACAGCTTCTCTGAAATTAAGCAACTTTTAAGATGTTTTTGGTGTTTAAAGCACCATAAGTTCTGAAACTACTAAGCTAGTATTTAGAAGAGGTTTTTTAAGCAGCTTTTAGTTGCTTATGATTAAAATTGTTTAAAGTTGTTTTTAAGCAAAAGTTTTTAATTAGTGTTTGCAATAGTAAAAAAAAACTTAATTTTAGAGATGACTGTTTTGCAAACATTCTCATAAGCTGTTTTGCAAACATTCTCATAAATACTTCTACGGTAAAAAAAAATACAGAACATTCCAAGCATCCTTACTAAGCTACTAATCTAGAAAGCACCGCCACTCCACAAATCTTAATGTACCATCTTGCACATACTTAAAACCTGTCGGATACTCCAAAATGGTGTCCATAAAATAATAATAGTATAATAAAAGAAATATCGTGGACGTCGTTTACCAAATTCTAATAAAAATAAATCAACTTTTTAATTTATCCTAGTTTTATCAAAAATTCAAAATCATTATTATGTCCACCTCATCCACCCTCACCCCTCTTCTTCTTGTGATCACAACCATTTCCTGGCGTGTGAGGCCATTGTTCCGTTGACACTGGTAACCATCTGCATAGACGCGTAATTGCAGCTCCCGAGCCCAATGTAAACTTGTCTTGAAACACAAATTGTTGTGATTTTATTACACAACTAGTGTTTTTGCCAAGTCAAATTGTCCTGGTAGCACCATTTTTATGTTTTTCTTACTATTTTTTTACCTTAGTTGTTGTGAGCTATATATGTCTATTATAAATCCATATATATATATATATATATATATATTTTAATATTTTTCTTGATTGTATCTAGTATCATGTGTCGCATGTCTGCAGTTTAGTTAGTAAATTAAATTTTAAATACGTACTCGTACTAGACCCATTTTTATAATATTGCTGAAAGCAAATGGTTTAATTCTTCTAATATTTATACGATCATTGTGTACATTTATTAACTTTTTGTTAAAGTAAGTACGAGTAACAAACCCATGAGAATTTATTTAGCATAACTTTTGACAACGAATTTCGCGGGAATGATGTATTAATAATCTATGTAAGACAAAGCCAAGAATTATCCCCACTGTCTACAAAATTTATGCATTTGACCGACGGAATTACCGACGGAATAAAAACACGGGTCGATTTATCGACGGAATGTAAAACTCTCAACTTACCGATGGATTACCGACGGAATAAATCCGTCGGACTCTTACCGACGGAAAATTCCGTCGGTAAATCTTGAATTTCCAATTATTTTTTTTATTATTTTATTGCCGACGGAAAATTCCGTCGGCATAGTTAAAGTATAATTTATATTTTATTTTAAATATTGAACTTAAATTTATCGACGGAATATTCCGTCGGTAAAATTAAACTATAATTGATACTTTATTTAATTTTTGAACAAAAAATTACCGACGGATATTTCCGTCGGTAGTAAGTTAAAAATTTACCGACGGATTTTTCCGTCGGTCAATCCGTCGGTGAGCCCTAAATTAATACACGGGCAGAAGCCCGCTGAACCAGAATACAACAGCTTCTTCCTCCGTCGCCGCGCCTCCGCCATCGCCCGTTCCCGCGCCGCTGCCGTCGCCCCGTCGCCGCCGTCGCCACCCTCCTTCAACTTCCTTACCTTGTTATACATTGGTAAGTGACTTGCTGTATTTAATTTGTTGGTTTGATTATCTCTTCTTTTTCAACAAACACAACTTATAATTAAGAGTTTCTTAGGAATGTTATATGTTTTAGTCACTAAAGAAGATTTTTTATCTAAAAGAAAGATTAAGTGCTGATAACTCATTAATCAATGGAGGCAAAGCTTAGTTAGAAGAGGAAGAACATAAACTGGTATTTGTTACTTGTTAATGCATAATCTGACCATGTTTGTTTTGTGTTTTGGTATTTGTTACTTGTTAATGCATAAACTGATATTTGTTACTTATTAATGAATAATCTTTGGGTAATTGTGTTTGTGCATATGAACATGTGAATTAGCAGTCCTCATGAGTTCTTATTGTTATGAGTTCTAAAAAGTAAATTGCTGAAATGACTGTTAAGATAATATCTAATTTGATGAAATGACTGTTAAGCTCAATTTCAGATGTTACTCAGATATGAATCTAGGATGTGTGCACCAACTTTCTAATACCCGAAAGCTACTATTTATCAAATGTATAAATAATTGTCCATTATAGTTGCCCAATATTAATCAGGATTTGAAATAATGAGTCGTTCGTGGATGTATACACGGTGGGCAATAGACGGTTCATTGAATCCTCAATTTGTGAATGGCATTGAGGATTTCATTGATTGGGCAAGTAGCCAGACAACTTATACGGACGGGGAAAAAATTAGACATCCTTGTAAAAATTGTAAGAATAAGCTGTTTTTGACTACACAAGTTGTAAGAGAGCACGTTTATATGAAGGGATTCGTTAAAAATTATAAAGTTTGGTCATCTCATGGGGAAAAATACGTGACCCTAAATGAGCAAGCTACGAGAAATGTGCAAAATGACACGTCGACCTCCTATCAGAGGATGGTAATGGATAATGCTGGGCCAAATTATAATGATGCGGATATTGAGGAGGCGCCAAATAATGAAGCAAGCAAGATCTATGAAATGTTGCAGGCAGTCGACACGGAGTTGTGGTCTGGTTGTGAGACCTACTCACAATTGTCTGCAGCAGTTCAGATGATGAACTTGAAGGCTGAGAATCATATGTCGCAGAGGGGCTATGCCATGATGAATCAAATGATCAAGGATATGCTTCCCCAAGGAATTTTGATTCCTAATAACTTCAGCGAGTCTAAGAGATTGCTTAGTGGCATAGGGTTGCCGGTAGAGAATATTCACTGTTATCCAAATTCATGCATGATCTATTGGCGGCAAGATAATGAACTGGAGAGTTGTAAGTTTTGCGGTACCTCGCGATATTTAGATTACAGTCCGAAATCTAGTAAGAAAGGGAAGAAAAAATTAGTGGCCGCTAAGAAAATGTACTACTTTCTTGTATCCCCTAGACTCCAGCGGATGTATGCATCTAATGCAACTGCTCCTCACATGCGTTGGCATGCTTCATCAGTGGACGATGGAGTGATGCGTCATCCTGCATACTCTCCAGCATGGAAGCACTTGGACTCGACGTTTCCTGATTTTGCCTCGGAGATTCGAAAATGTTAGATTAGGTCTTTCTACAGACGGTTTTCAAACATTTACTCAATTTGGGATACAATACTCTTTGTGGCCAGTTATTCTAACTCCTTACAATCTGCCGCCTAGCATGTGCATGAAAGATCAATTCATGTTTCTCACAGTATTGGTGCCTGGACCTCGAAATCCAAAAGATAACTTGGATGTCTTTCTATAGCCACTGATAGCCGAATTACTGGAGTTGTGGGAAGATGGGGTGTCTGCGTATGATGTTTCAAAGAAGCAAAATTTCAATATGCGAGCTGTTTTGCTATGGACCATTAGTGACTTTCCGGCCTACTCAATGTTGTCTGGATGGAGTACAGCTGGGAAATTCGCATGCCCACAATGCATGGAACAATCAGATGCATTTTATCTTGAGAAGAGTGGTAAGATGTCGTGGTTTGACAATCGTAGAAAGTTTCTACCACTAAGTCATCCTTTCAGACGAAATAAGAATGTTTTCCTGAAAAATAAAGTTGTAGCACGTTCACCCCCTGACATGAGAACATGAGAAGATATACTTAGTCAAATTGAGGCTTATGGTTTTGTGAAAGTCACCGAAGACTACGATGGATATAACAAATATGCCTCTAAAGAAAATGTTACGGGATGGAAGAAAAGAAGCATATTCTAGGATCTCCCTTATTGGAAAATCTTGTTGCTTCGACACAATCTCGATGTCATGCACATTGAGAAGAACGTGTTTGATAATATGTTCAACACTGTCCTAAATGTGACAGGAAAGACCAAAGACACGCCGAAGTCTGAGAAGCATTTACTTGTATATATCTAACATGTATAAATATGTAAATTGCAGAAGCACTTCCGCTGGCCTGCTGACTGGGACCAGGCAGTCCACCACATGTGGCAGAAGAGGGCGTCCAAGAGATTCAGTGATTGGCACCTTCGAAATGAAGAAGGGCCGCCCTCAAAAACCGGACTACATCAACACAGAGAGGTGGGCGGCCCTCAACGAGTACTGGATGCGGCCAGAGGTACTCCAAAAGTCAGAGACTGCTTCCCAGTGCCGCAGGTCAGAGCCAGAGCCAGTCGCCGGGATGAGCAAGCACAAAGGAGGGTCCCCGTCAGCCCTACAGTACTCCCAGTCTACGGTAAGTCTCATTTTATAAGTTTTTAGCTTCTTATGTCTTTGTTTTTGACATAATTTTGTTTATTCATGTGATGAATAGGCTTCTCAGAGGGGATGCTCCTTAGAGTCCACCGCCTTTGACACTTTCCAGAGTCTCCATTACAAAGGTGGAGACTTCTCCAACATGAAGGCGGCGAGACTTCATGTAAGCACACAATTACAATATATAGAATATTATTCTAGATTTATGAGTTTCACTAATTTCTATTTTTATATTGTAATAGGCGGAGATGGAGTGGATTGCTGCTGAAGAAGGCCCCAACGCGGATAAAAACGCGATTTATCTGCGGTTGGAAGGGGTTCGGGACAAGAAGCAGCGGTTGTACGGTTTTGGCGAGGAAGGGAGCGGCTACATCAACGCCGCCACCCGCTCTTCTACTTCTTCACTTGGGCCATCCCAGAGCAATGCTGAGATCATGCGCCAACTGGAGGAGGAGTCGGCGGCTAGAAGGAGCCTCCAGGAGCAGGTCGCATTCATGAATGCGAAGATGGACCAGCTTATGGAGAAGATGGGTTCCTCTAGCCGACGAGACCCTCCGGACGACAGCAACCAATCCCTCCTCCCACCTCTTTATGATTTACTTATATATGTGTTATGTATATATACTGAATATTTGGATTTTATAATTTATATATTTATATTTCAGTTTCGGTTTAAGTTTGAACTTGATTTGAATAATTATATGTATGTGAGCTTTGTTGGTTGGTAAAAAAAATGCAGGTTGTCGAGAACTGGGTACGAAAAAATAAAAAAATTTATTAAAAAAAAAGCATTACCGACGGATTACCGACGAATGTCCGTCGATAAAGTTCGAAAATTGCCTACGGAAAATTGTGTCGGTAAACTTTACCGATAGATAAATTCCGTCGGTGACTACGCCCCGACAGAATATCAGACGACATTCTACTGGCGGAATATTCCATCGGTAAATATTACCGACAAAGCCTGATCCGACGCCATAATTCCGTCGGTATTCCGTCAGTAAATTTATTACCGACGGATTTTGATGGTTTACCGACGGAAAATTCCGTCAGTATACGGTGAATTTCTTGTTGTGTGATTTGGATTAAGAAAATGATTGAAGCATAATTCGGAAGTAGAATTCTGACCACCAATTAGTAGTGAGGCTTGGGGCGCTGCGTTATTTTGCTAAATTGGCAATATTCCACTCTCATCCATTTCAATGGGAGTAAACATCTATCAATTCATTCATAATTGAAGGCAAAGTTGTATTTTCTTCCCTTGTGACCATACTTTTCGTCTCGGAGACCTTTCTTCAAGCTTTTGATTGATTTATGATTTTCGATTTTGAGAACTTGATCGGAAATGATAGTTACATTAGTTTGATTCATCTATTCATATTAGGGGAAATGGCAGAGAATATCTTGTGTTCATGTGAAAAATGCGTAAAACTACTCTTTGTTCGTTTTATTGTAAAAAATCCCCATGTTTTATAAAAAGTTGCACGGAAACACCTCATGTTAAAATTAACAGAATATTTATGTCAATCGTTCTTAAATCTTTAATAGTGTTAGTAGCTAAATGAAGTTACTAAACTAGAGGAGACAAAATCTAAAACACTAAATAAGAATGTGGAGGAAATGTGAAATTTAAAGAAGTGAGAATGAATCGATTTAAAATGCGAACTACAATACCAACGTACATGTTTGTGAATTTATTAAATTAAACATTGTGAGAATATTTCAGATATTGTATAACAAAAAAAATGTAAAAATCTTTTCCAAATACAATCAGAACGATTGAAATATACGTGTTTCACAATAGGGATTTTCTTTCAACAAGTTTAAGAAACAGGGGTGTTTTTGCAATAAAACCAACACGAAGTAGTTTTATTCATTTTCACCTGAACACATCGTGTTTTGTTTTTTTCTCTTCTTCCTTATTAATTTTATGTATGAACCATATCAGTTCTATTTTTCGGATATTAATTATTGTAATTTCTATTTTCTCCTTTTTTTCCAGATATTAAGAAGAGGGATTATCAAGCTGCGGTGAGAGTACTATAAGTCAAGATTGAAGCAGTGAAAATTCATAAAATGATGAGAAATAATAAATATAAAATGACAATGGTGTCCGCTTGAGAATGACCTTGTAATTATTGTGGTTGACTTTATGACTTAATGTTACATGTGCAGATTACACCAACACTTATAGGTTTGAGTTATGCTACACATTCTTAACCTCGCTAATGTATTTTACACATATATATTTTTTTAATTTGCAGTTATAAAAATGGAGCTTACATAATATACATTTCAAATAGTGGCTGCGTCTTTATCTTTATCATTAAAAAATAAATTATAGTGGTGTTTGGACCCAAATAATATTAGGATTGGATTAACGATAAGACCTTGCATGTGAACTTAGGACGGCTAAGTTTGGCTTATGCTAAGGCGTAACATGGTTTGTGTTGGAATTATATGTGTACGTATAGTGTTCAGAGTGAGTGTAGGGAAATCTATGGATAATTTTAAGTGAAAATATAATTGAACTAATTGTATGTTTAGAAACTAACTTTTTGTGGATTAATCAAATTGAATTGATATTTCAAATTCTGTTTGTATCAATTGAGAATTTTATATATACAAAATATAAGAATTTGAAGGGTAATGCAAAGCGGCATGAAGGAAAATGAATGAAATTTAACCACGTGTTAATCCGATTTGAGATAATTTTGTGTCAAACAATTGGCACTGGCCGTCGGAATCATTATGTATTTACATGTAGGATTATAAAAGTCAAGCTACTTTCGAGCTTCTCGGCCTAAAATACGAAAGACGAGATAAGTCACATTCGTAACATTCTCATTATTCATTATTTTGAGAAAGTGCTCAAATTAAATCATTTTTTTTAGTGAGCCGCTGATACACTTTATGAACATTATGGACCTCTACTTGGTTAGATGGAATAGTTAATAAATACCCTATTACAGGTAGGTTAATATACATTACAAAACTTCACACTTTACCATTTTCCAAACTAATATACTAAGTAAATTGACTTAGGCAATGCATGAGAAATTTCACGAGCCTTAGCAAAACATTCAATATAGAACTTATAAGAATCGTTGGGTTGTAGATCATCCAATTTATTTATAAACATGAGCTACTATCCCACAAATGGTTGCATTGCGATGTGATGAAGATCCATGAAAATATAGTTATAGATTGAAGGATAAGGAAAAACTTTACGATTGGAATAAATCGAAGTCAAGATTAAGTTTTTAGTATTTGATGGATCACCTCTATTTGAGGGTATCACCTCTGTTTCAGGGGTGGCTCAAACTTACGGAAGCTTAAGGCAAGATATAAAAAATATTTCAATTATATGTAAAATTTATTAAATAATCTTGACCTAGTCGGAACACTTATTGATTTATTAAATCACCTGGATTCAAAACCTTTCTACATTATATAAGTACTGGTACTTCTTTAGATGTAGAAAAATTTCAATTATATGTAAAATTTATTACATAATCTTGATCTAGTCGGACCACTTACTGATTTACTAGATCACTTGGATTCAAAACCTTTCTACATTATATAAGTACTAGTACTTCTTTAGATGTAGAAAAACAAAAGGCAAACTAGTATTCCCTCCGTTCCACTCCATAACTCCAGTATTCTTTTTCAGGTTGTTCCACTCCAATAGCCCACTTTCCTTTTTAACTTAAAAGAACACTCTTATATTTTCTAATGGACCCCACTACTTTATACTACTTTACACACAATTAACAACTTTCTTAATCTCCGTGCCGAAAAGAAAGTGGACTAATGGAGTGGAACGGAGGGAGTACTTCTTTAGATGTAGAAAAACAAAAGGCAAGAAGTGTTAGTAATAGGATTCGTACCCCAAACCTTTATAAGAAAGGAAAATACTATAATCACTAGACCAAATAGACTCTTAAAAATATTTACATGAGAATAATGAATTATATAACCATGAGGCATTCAATTTTAAAGATAGTCTCGATCACGAGGGCTTGTTCATTGGGGCCTAAGGCGGTAGCCTTGGCCGCCTTACCTATTACATAAACGACCTTCAGCATGCTTTGTAACTTTGAGCTAAGATAGTGAAACTTCATCTGTTCTCACCGACTCTCAATTTGTTCTATATTTAGATCTAAAGCTTTCATCTTTTTCCCTTCTCCCTTCTGGTTCTAACATTGTATCAGTCGCCTAGATTTTTTCCTCTTCCGCACTCGGTGTTCTACACCCATTGTGCGTCCACCTCACCCTACCTGGGCTGCTACTGTTATCGGTGCCACTACCAGCGGAGCCAACCCCGGGGGGAAATACTAAATCTCACACTGAGGGGATTGGATCTAATCAGTCCATCTCTCAAAATTGTACATTTGCGGACAATTCTGTCCATAATCATACTACTAGAGATAATGATGTTTATGCCAACTCTCCGCATGATCATGTTGGTTTGTGGGTTCGTTGGTGCCCCCATTAATGGATCCAATTATTATGCTCTAGTAGAGCTATTATTGCAAGAAACATACTTGTTTTTATCGATGGTAAGATCCTTCAACCATCTGAAGATGATGATAACTATCAAGTATGGGTTCAAGCTGCTAACTGGATAACTAAGTGTATGTCTAAAGATTATGTGATTCATTTGTGTATGCTGAATCTTCCTATCAACTCTGGCAAGTGCTCAAGCAACACTTTGACTAGAGTAATGGTTCCAAAATTTTGAAACTCAAGAGGGTGGCAAACTGCCTTTTTGCAGGGTAACAGCTCGTTATGCTTTATTATACACGCTTAAATGTTTATTGAGATGAACTACAACTCCGTGTACCTCACCCTACGTGTATTTTGGAAAATGTACTTGTGGGGTGATAAGGTAAAAGATCTAACAAACAGTGAGAAGTTGTTCCAATTTCTCCTTGGACTTAATGATAGGGGTGAAGTGCAAAAATACCAATATGTAAAAGTAAAAATTCAAATATGCCCACAAATTCGTATAAATGCATAATACCCATTATATCTTTTTTGCCATAAAAAAGTTGGTCCACACAATAGGCTGCCATGTGCAGGCCTAGGTTGATTCCCCTCTCTCCAGCCACATCAGAGATGTGCAGAAAAAGATGGCGGCTTGTTTCCTCTCTCCAGCCACGTCAGCTTTGTGCATAAAATGCTGGAAGCTTGAGTCAAAACGTCTTGTTTTCCGGAATTACTTTTTGAAGCTTTGTACACTGTGATGTTTCGTGTTCAGCAATACAATTGCACATAAAGCTGCACATGCATGCTGGAAAGTAATCAAAATTGTTTTGTAGCGAAATAAATATTTTGATTTTTTTCTGATTATTTATTTTAATGAAATAATGTTGGTTTCAAATTATATATAGAGAGGTTAAGTTATTCATATTTCAAACATTTGACAGCCATCAGACGTTTAGAGAGAGTGAGAGAGAGAGAGAGAGAGAGTGAGAGAGAGAGAGAGAAAAGAAACATATTCGTATTTTGCGCAAAATTGGATCTCGATCTACATTTTGATCATTTTAGCACAAGGTATGTAGTATATTTAAAGCATTTTAGACGTAGTATATTTGTCATATCCATTTCTACGTATATATTTCAAGCGTTTCTATGTTATTATATTGTTCTTAACATTGTTCCATATAAATATAATGATTTCGGTAGGTGATACTGATGATATAAGTTGTTACATTGTAAATAGGGTTAACATTGCATTTAAGCATACGACATGAATTTTACAATGTAGAGTGTAACTTAGGTCTCTGTTTACTATACAACATTTAATTTAATATGTACAATATACGACGTTTCTACTGAGATTATAAACTGTTGGGATAAGGATTCAGTAGATGAACCTATAGATCTAATAGTCTTGATAGATTTGATAGACCCAAAACCCTAGCTGAATATTGTAACTTCGTATCTGTATAGCCTAGTCGAGTTTAGTTGTTAGAACTCAGTAGGACAGAGTTCAGTAGCTGCATGATTCAGTAGAAGACCTCTCTCAGCTGAAGAACTCAGGATCGAAGAAGTCAGTTGGACATCAACCTCCAGCTGAATCTGCCCAGGATTCGTGCCCATGCTCAGAAGAACGTCAGTAGGAAAGACACTTCAGTTGCAGGTCCGAGGGTTCAGAGGAAGTCAACCTTGGTGTTTGACAAGTCTCAACTACCAATCTACCTCGACCAATAAGGAGCCGACAACGACCATCTACTCTGACAAAAGCTGCTCTGAAACTGAAAAAGAGGAGAATCTCTACAGTGTACCTGCTCGACAATGTTCAAATTAAAGGAGCCATTTTCCTTGTCGTATCGACACGTGTCTAGACCTCCCACCAACGGATCTATTCACCATCGACGACTATAAATAAGAGAAGTCGTCATGCAGAGACGACACTGGGAACCCAAGCTATCTACGCACAAACTCTTAGCAATCTCAAAGCCGAATCTAGTGAAGAACTAGCGTCCATTGAAGAACACCTTTAGTTCATCACTTAGAGTTTTATTTTGTTCCCCTTCTCTTATCTAAGCAAGCTCATTGTAATATCTTTAGCTTAGAAACCTCGAGAAAGTTCACATCCTTGTGAAACCGTTCTTATTTGTAAGAACTTTCTCTTAGTTGGAGAAGACTCAAACCCTTCAAGTTTGAACCCTTGTAAAAGTCACTACGACTATAAGTAGAGAATCTATCTAGCGCACGGATCACTGAGAACTTGCTTAGTATAAACTTCAAGGTTCGCGTCTGTCCAGTTAACAGACCAACTGAGACTTGCTCAGTATAAATATAACAAGTATCCTGCTTTGGTCAGGACAGTGGGCGTAGGACCCAGCGTGTCCGAACCACTTTAAAAATCGCTCTATTGATTTACTGTTTTATTTAACTGATCATACTGCATACAAATCGTATTTCACAAAACTCAGCATAAAAAACCGGTGTTTTCTAACCGAGATGTTTCATAGGGCCTACACTTCCGCACAAACTCTGATACTGAACGACTGTTCGACTGACTAAAGTCAGTAGAGATGAACTCAGTAGAAGATTTTTTGCCCACACGATCTGAAGTATATTTGGCTATCTGACAAACAATTGGTATCAGAGCTCAGTGCTCTTAACTGATCATTGTTCTCTGAAACTGGTCTATCTCGAACAAAGATCCTAGAAACCCATTTTCTCTGCATCTTGCATTTCTTCAGAGCATCAAATACCCTGTAGTCTTCAATGGCTAATATTTCAAGTATTAGGACTGTGCCAATGTTCTCTATTAAAAACTATGCGATATGGCGCGTAAGGATGGAGGCGCATCTGACTTCGCTGCACGACAGCATGACCGATGTTCTGAAGAAAGTCCCCATTGTTCTGATGGTCGGCTCAGTCGAACTTGTAGGAGATGGAGCAGGCGGTGCCAGAAGCGGACCTAAAGTTGCGAAGGACAAGAGCCTCTTCACTCCTGAATAGAAGAAACTGCACAACCTCGACCGAGTCGCTTGCAATGCTATACTGATGACATTCTGTGACTCTTATCTCTGGAGGGTGCACGCCGCAAGATAGCTAAGGAGCTATGGGATGCTCTCGCAAGTGCTGAGCCAAGGAACTCCATAGATTAAAGAGAACAAACTGGAGTTGGAGCTGCAAAAACTCGAGGCATTCGCTATGCTTCCTGGGGAGTCCATAGATAATTTCAGCGCACGATTTACAAATCAAATCAACATCATCAACGGACTGGGGAAGATATTCAGCAACAAGGAGACCAACACAAAAATTCTACGGGCTCTTAGCAAGCCCAAGTGGTATTCTTTTGCTACGTGTATGAGGAGAACTGACTTGGATTCTGTTACTCCTGACTATATATTTTCAGAACTTAAAGCAGAGGAGTTCGAGTTCAACCTCCCACACACATCCGGTGCTGAAGCTGAAGTGTCAATGGATCATGCTTATAAGGCATCAACAAGCACTCCCGGAGCAAGTCCCTCAGCAACAAGCCAGTCAACTGGAAGCTCAGTAACTACACCCACTGCTGACAACTTGGCTGAGAAGTATGCCCTCCTCGCGGTGAAATACCAGAAGGAGAAAGAGATGTTCAGACGAAAGATGAAAAAGACTTCCCAAAAGTTACAAGGTAAGAGTGATAATAAGCGCTCGAGTAGTGAATCTAAATCTCTACATGATTGTAGGAATGCTGAAGCTGTCCCACTAGAACAAAAAGATACACCCAGAAGGGAAGGCAGAACCTCAGCTGTAAGAAACCAGGACACTACCAGTATGAATTTCCTGAATCTCAGCAGCAGAAAGAGCTGAAAGGCAAGCCAGACGCGACAAGTTCATGAAAAAGAGGCAAGCCTACATTGCTGGAGAGTTGTCCTATTGCTCAAGTTATGAAGAGCTGTTCATGGAATCGTTTGATGACGATGCCGCATTCATGGCAATCGAGAAAGAAGATGTTGAACCGTGTATGATGGCCGGAGAAGAGGCTGAGGTAAATTTTGAACCCATTATATGCCTCTCTTCACCTGGCATACACGACACAAGCTCTGTTGCAGAAGAACCGCTAGATTTGGTTCTTGCATACAAAGATTTGCCGGAAGAGCAAATTCAGATGAGCCAGCAGTTCAACAAGACCATTCAGGTGATGGATATCCTGAAAGCAGAGAATCAGAGACTTTCAATGAAAAGTCAGGACTCTACTGAGTATGAAGGACTTGTTCGGAGACTGAAGGAAGAGATTAACTCTCTGATAACTAAGTCTCATGATCAAGAAACACAGATCTCAGTGCTGACTAAAGACATCTTTGAGAAAGAGACTGAAATTGCTAATCTCAAGGAAACTCTCGCACATACCAAATCTGAACATGAAGCTCTAAGGAAGAGTGATGAAGTGTGGAGAACCTTGATGACAGAGCAGTATATTGGAGCAAAGGAGAAGTTAGAGAAGCTTCTACGAGCACAGAGACCACATGCCACCAAAGAAGGACTTGGCTACACATATGAAGCCTCCACTTTAGGACAGAAGAGCTCCAACAAGCTGACTGATAGGTTTTTCCAGGGGATAACTCAACATGATGAATACACATCTAGATAGGTTTTTGTGATGTTCTTGATAAATCTAGAGGAAAAACTGCGTTATCAGGATCGCGGCGAAGAAACATATACTATGCTGAATGGAATACCGCCGAGCCTGAAGCTTGGCTGCTAGCACACACGGGGTCAGATGACAAAATAGCAATGTTGTGGCATAGACGACTGAGTTATCTGAACTTCAGGACAATGAACAAGCTAGCTCGCGATGCTAAACTCAAAGGACTGCCCAACAAAGTATTCAAGAGACACAAGAATTGTGAAGTATGTCTGAAGGGGAAGTAAAGAAAGTCAAGCAACCCGCCTATTCTGTCGCCTTCCACTGATGGAATCCTTTAGCTGCTGCACATGGATTTATTTGGGCCAGTCAATCCAGTGATGATCAGAGGAAAGAAGTATGCTCTTGTGGTCTATGATGACTATTCGAGATATACTTGGGTGATATTCATCGCCAACAAGTCTAACGTCAAAATTGAGCTGCCGAAACTACTGAAGCGGCTGAACGTCGAAAAGGATATCAAAATTCAGAAGATACACTCAGATCATGGAACTGAGTTTCTGAACTCAATGGTAAGAGAATTCTGTGAGGCTGAAGGCATTGAACACGAAACATCAGCAGCACACACGCCTCAGCAGAACGAACTTGCTGAAAGAAAGAACAGAACACTTAAAGAAGCAGCAAGGACGCTACTCGCAGACTCAGGTCTTCTGTTGAAGTTATGGGCAGAAGCTATTGACACGCTTCCTACACTCAGAACCGGTCACTACTGACTCAGATGCACATGAAGACGCCTTATGAGCTGTGGAAAGGGAGAATTCCTTCTATTTCGCATTTTCATATCTTTGGTTGTCCGTACTTTATCCACAATAATGGAAAGGACCAGTTAAAGGTCTTTGAAAGTAAGTCAGGCCAAGGAGTTTTCTTAGGATACTCCAGGGTCAGCAAAGCTTTCAGGGTTTTTAACTACCGGACCCTTTGCGTGGAGGAAAGCCCCCATGCTGTATTTGATGAGTTTATTTCTGAGTACAGGAAGTTAAACTCTCAGCCAGAAGCTGAAGAGGTTAGAAGCAAGCTACATGATCTAAGCTGAAAAGATAATACTGAAAAGATCCTGCTTTGTTGGGATAATGATTCAGATGATGATCTTCAGCACCCAACAACAAGCGATGTAGCTGAGGAGATTAATTCTAGCAAACATAATCAATCCGAGGTAATTATGGTCGATGAGGAAACTGATATGGTAACTGAGACCTCTATTGAGAATAACAACTCAGGGGGAACTTTTGATGTTCCTGAGCTGAATGCCTCTGAACCTGGTGACTCAGTAGATCCAACCCTTGTTACTGAATTACTTCAAACACAGAACAGTACTACTGAAATTCCTAATACTCGTACTGTTTGTACTGAAACAATTCCAGATGAAGTAACAAGACATCGTCGCTCATGGCCATATGCTCACTCTTCAGATCTTATCATAGGAGATCCTTCAGCTAGCGTAAGGACACGATCCAAATTCTGTCAAGGAGAAAGTGCCTTGTACTCATGCTTCTTGTCGACTGAAGAACATCAGACAATTGAGGACGCGCTGAATGATGCTGACTGGATCACCGCCATGCAAGAAGAGCTGAACCAATTTACACGAAATGACGTATGGGAGCTTGTTGACAGACCTAGATACCTACACGTAATAGGAACGAAGTGGGTCTTCAAGAACAAGCGTGATGAAAACAATGTCGTCGTCAGGAACAAAGCTCGACTCGTTGCCAAAGGATATTATCAGTCAGAGGGAATAGAGTTTGATGAAACATTCGCCCCAGTCGCAAGATTGGAAGCTATTCGTCTATTCCTAGCCTATGCAACACATCAGCAGTTCACGGTCTATCAGATGGGTGTGAAGTCAGCTTTCCTGAACGGCGTACTGAAGGAAGAAGTCTACGTTGAACAACCACCCGATTTTCAGCACGGACATTAGGTTTACAGACTTAAGAAAGCTTTGTACGGGTTAAAACAAGCACCCAGGGCTTGTTACAATACCCTCTCAGACTTTCTACTTTAGAAAGGTTTTCAGAAAGGAACAGTAGATCACACCCTATTCAGTATCAAGTCAGGCGAAGACATCCTACTGGTGCAGATTGGTGATCGTTGTATTGCACCAAATAATCTTATTTGGTAACCGCTATGTTGGGCATAGAAACGACTACTTCCCTAACCTAGCTACAACCTACGTTGTTGGGCAATCAATAGATTTAATAGCTAGACAACTTTATCGAACTAAGGGAGCCTAGTATAGGAGCCTACTCGTATGTTGGGCATCTCATAGTCTCCTATCGGTTTAATCCAATTACTCTTACGAATAATTTCGCTACTTACCTAGCCTTGTTCCACGAGAAACGATGGAAGTACTAAGTTAGCTACGGCATCGCGCAACCTAGGGTGATCAAGCCTAAACTACTAGCCAGATTAATTAATTCAGAATTATCCCGAAACCCTTTTGATTAATTATGAGCACCTAAGCCTCATGTACTGTTCACGTGTGCATTCACATTTTGCCGGACCCTAAAAAGTTTAGCTACTCATGCTGACGCTTCGGTTGGACAACTGGGACAGTTTGCAGAACAGAAACATGAACACGAATAACCCTAAATTTAGCATGCACGAAATTTAAACTAATTAAGGTACGAACTAGCAGAAAATAATAACTTACGAAATTTAACTAAAATCTTGAATTGAAATAACAAAGAGGTTCGAATGTAAAATATTAAGTTCTTAGAAAACGATTAAATTCAAAACAGAAATAAAACTAGAGTTCAACTACGAATTTATAGAACATAAGTCTAAAATTAAAAAGTGTTTTTCTTCTTCTAATAGCTACGGAAATCTGGTTCAGCTGGTTCGGAAGGTTGTCCGGCTTCGGCGGTCGGCTTGGGCAGTTCGGCGGCGGCAGTGGTCGTGCGGTGGTTCGGAAGGGAGCAATGGCCGGAATGTGAGCTAATGTGAGCTCAGGATGTTTGGGACGGGTTCTATGGTGTAGAGAATGGTCTCGCGTGTCTATTTTTCGTCCCTCATCATCCTCTTATATACTCCTCATTTTCTTCCTCTCCAAGGTAGGTTAGATCTTGATTAGGAAAAGATTTGGGTAGATAAGGAAACCAGATCTTTCCTTAACCACCTTAAGATATTTTCTTGATCCTTTCCTTTTCTCATAACCGTTCCTTTCTCGCGATTTTCCGCGCCTTTTCTTCACCAAAACGCGCCAATTAATATCCTTGTCATCCTGCCACGTCAGCGCCAAAAACTTGCATTATACGCCATGCTGCGATCGCACCCGTTGGCCAATGGACGCACTTTTCGGCCTGAAATCACTAAGTACGAAAACGACTCATCAAATATCCTTACACTTGATTTATGCTCGCCCTCGAGTATAAGGAAAGAAAAAGATAAGTACTTAGTTATTTCGGCCAATCCCCAAGACTCAAAACAAAAATAAAAGACTCAAGGAAAATAAAGACACGACAAACAAGGACATAAAGACACGAACAAAAACAAAGACACGAAACAAACACACGGACTCAAATAAAAACAAGAAAAACGACGACATGAAGCAAGCACCAATCAATCCAAAATTCTCAACACCAATTAACTAGCCAAGCAAATCAAATCATGCAAATATGATCTCATCAAGCAAGTAGACGATGCAAATTTCGAAACTAAACACACATATATCAACTTGGTCAAAATCTAAACAATGTGGATCTCCTCAAGGTTCGCTCATCACTCAACTAATCTAAGTCCGGTTCAAGCCACTCAAGAAAATAAATCCACGCAATTACGATAAGAGATTGTCACAATAGCAATATCAAGGAGGTCTTTCTCATTAGGTTGTAATGGGGCTTAGGACTTAGACAAATTGATGTTGGTAAGGGTCCTAGGGGTACTAAGCTCCATAAAAATTACAATTTAATGTTATGCAGATCAAATTCACTTACTTGTGCAATCAATACAAAAATTTAAAACATCCCACCACTTAACAATTTCGAACAAATGCTACAATTATGTAATGTACCCATTTTTTTTCTTTTTTCTTTTTTTTTATATATTTTTTTTTTTTGCCACATCTTTTTTTTTTTTCTTTTCTGAATATTTCATATGTATTTTTCGTGGCATAAATTTTTTCTTCTTTTTTCACATTATGGGTACAAACTGTCTCAACTGGGCAATCAGGCCACTTAAAATCTGCTTTCTTCTTTCGTAGCTTATACATTCAACTTTCAGCCTATACAAATCTTTTTGCAGCACCTCTTACTTTGGTAGGTAGAGGACATATGTAACAATCCTTTAAACAACATCTATCATGCACAAGAAAGTTTATAAGACACGCAATAACATGGGTCAAGAGAAAGTTTAAAAAGGCCTTGGCTAAATTTTTACTAACTCATATCAAAGAATCGGTCAAGGCTCAACTTGACTCACTAGGGGATAGTTTAGGGTCGGAAAAATTTTGTCGCGGCCGTTTGGCTAAAAATCTCTAGTGCCTCCTATTATGTATCACAAATGACTCAAACTTATTGCAATTTTGCGGATAAACACTCTCAAAAGAAATAGTAGGAAGTGTCCTACTTTAGGCTCAAATCTAATTTAAGTGAATGGTTTAATAAAATTCGATCCAACAAAGTTTATTTTTCGTCATCCCAAATTACATACACATATGTGCCTAGATCTAATTTTCACAAAGTCTGCAAGCAAGAATATTGAAACACAAAAGCACAAATAAGACATGCTTGAACATAGAAATCGGCGCTTCAAAAAAATCGAAAATTTTGGCACACTTCGACAAAAAATAAACCCCCCTCCTTACACTTAAAACTTGCTCGCCCTCGGGCAAGAAGAAAAGACAAAACAAAGAGAGAAGGCATGACAAAATAAAAACAAAAAAACATCCTCCTTACACTTGAACCCTTTCAAGTGTAAGAACATACAAACGATAAAAAGAAAATAAACTACCCCTCCTTACACTTGAACCCTTTCAAGTGTAAGGACACAAAAGACTCACAAACACAGACTCAAAACAGAAAACAAAAACAAAAACACAAATTGGGGAGAAAAGTTACTTGGCGCCTCGCTTGGGCAAGCGAGGCAGTCGGCTCATCACAGTACGGTGCAAGCGGTCAACACGGCGTCCCAAAGAGTTTAAGTCAGTGCGCAGCAGCTCCACAGAATCTCCACCTACACTCGAAGATGCACTCGAGACACGAGGTCCCGGTGGATAGAACTGAATGTCCTGGTTAGGTAGTTCGTACACTAAGCGAGAATATCTCAACAACGACATATCAAACGAAGTGGGAGGGGGCACTGGACTTAAAAACTGAGCATCATATATCACAAAATTACGTTCAATGAACGTAGCAAGTAAGTGGCACAATGTGAGGTGTCGTGCGGTGTGACTAGATATGATGAACATATTCTTGGCAATCCAATAAGCAAGGTTGACCGGTCGGCCGGCATGCATACACCACAAGAAATACAACTCATTTGCCGTTACCTTATCAAAAGCCGTACTCTAACCAGTGAGGTTGTGGACTAGGTATTGATGACAAAGGCGGAGAGCGGGATCCTCGATGTAGCACACGTACGAACCCGAGGATTGAAAGTCCTCCGGGTCGCTTGGTGCTAGAAGCCTCCATGCTTCCATCGATCCTATGTATTGCGGATCCTGTTCGGCGAAGGAAGTCTCGGTCAAGTAAGCGGCCGCTCCGGAAATCTTTACCTTCACGCTCCATGTAGCGCATATCCATATACTCGATCTCAAAATGAGAGAGTGCGGCTACGGCTTCAGGTGTATCCAAGTGAATGATGGTGCGATTACCATATTCGTTTTCTTGCGGGAAGGCGGATGTGGAGTCGGAATCGACTAGAGAAAGTCCACTCAAGTTGAAATCTCCTTCATAATTGCCGTTATGGTCGTCGGACACATAGTCCGAATCTTGGTCTTCGCTCGGCAACTCACCATGTATTCCTTCCAACCACTTACTTCCTCCATAATATTGCGGTTGCGGCACCGGTTCACATACTCGAGCTTGGTCCACAAAGGGCAACCACTCGTACACCATTTGCGGAGAGCGAGGCGGTTGAGAGGACGAGGCTTCACCGGGATATCGGGCAGACGATCGTCGGGCATGAGATCGGCGAGGTGGAGACGGCGGTGGTGTAGGCTCGGGTGCATGCTCGGGAGACTCCTCGGATGTTGTTTCCGTGAGATCCGCCCTCGGTGGTTGGATAGGTTCTTCAATGCGAACTCCCGCATTACTTCTTAACCGTCTCCTTGGCGGTTTCGGAGGTGAAGATGATTCCGTAACAAAGGTTGAATATGTACCTTGCGTGTCTTCCTCCGGCTCCGGTTGGTATGTAAACTCCGGCGGTGGTGCGACATCTTCTTCTTCAACTTGTTGGAAAGGCACAATGGCAAGTGATTGGGCTCGAGCTTGAGCAGCGGCGGCCTCAGCGGAAGCTTGAGCGGCGGCGCGGCGGCGCTGTAACTCTGGGTCATCCTTGTATGCTGTGAACCACTTTGCGGCGGCGCGGAGTCCAGATCTTTTCTTCGGCGGCATGATGTATCGGTTGTGCAGTTGGTAGGGTGGTGGAGAGGGAAGTTGTAAATCATGTTGAAAATTCTTTGAGAGAGAGAGAGAGAGAGATGTGGACGGCGGTAATGGGAGGAAGTTATGGGAATAGTGGCAAGTGGGTAGGGTTCAAGATTTCCTTCCTTTTATAGTTGCTAACTTTTGCACTTTGACCCCTCCACTTGCACAAATTGGAAAAGTTACCCCATCTCTTGCAATTGAGTCCTCAAACTCTTTCCTTCTAATTTTTTACCACACTCTCCTTACATTTAAACCTTTTCATCCTCAACCAAAAATTCTGAAAAATAAGAAGAAAAAACATCAAGCATAAAATCGGCAAAAATAAATAAAAACACAAAAAATTAAAATAAAACGCGGGTTGCCTCCCGGTAGCGCCTCTCTTTAGAGTCTTCGGCTAGACCTCCTCTTCAAAGAGTCAAATGTAAGAGGGAATGGACAAGCTCTGCTCGTCCACATCTTTCATCATGGCGGCTGCATGGTAGATTTTAAGGCGATGGCCATTTACGGTGAAAGCTTCGTCCGAATCCTGTTTCTGTATGACCACTGCTCCGCTTGGCCAAGCGGAGCGCACTCGGAATGGACCAATCCATCTGGACCTAAGCTTTCCCGACATGATCCGTAGGCGTGATTGATACAGCAAGACAAGTTGCCCTGGCTCAAATTTCTTCAAACGAATAGCCTTATCATGCCATGCCTTATTACGATCTTTGTATTGCATGGCCGCGTCATAGGACTCCATCCGAATCTCTTCCAACTCTTGCAGCTGATATTTTCTTTCCTTTGCACATTCGGTTGGGTCCATGTTGATTTTCTTAACAGCCCACCAAGCTTTGTGCTCCAGTTGCACAGGCAGATGACATTGCTTACCAAAAATCAATCTGTATGGAGACATTCCGAGAGGAGTTTTATAGGCTGTCCGATAAGCCCATAAGGCGTCATCCAGCCTTGTACTCCAATCCTTCCTTGACGGATTGACAGTCTTCTCCAATATAGACTTGATTTCTCGATTAGACACTTCAGCTTGTCCATTCGATTGAGGATGGTAAGCGGTAGAGACTCGGTGAGCTACTCCATACTTCTTCATTAATGATTCTATGGTGCGGTTGCAAAAGTGTGTGCCTTGATCGCTTATTATAGCTTTAGGCACTCCAAATCTGCAAAAAATGTTAGTACGGAGAAATCCTGCAACAACTTTATAATCATTAGTTTTGGTGGCTTTCGCCTCGACCCACTTAGAAATATAATCGACGGCATGTAAAATATACACGTTCCCATATGAGTGTGGAAACGGACCCATGAAATCCATCCCCCATACATCGAAAATTTCACAAAATCTTAAAGGCTTTTGGGGCATTTCATCTCTCATGGATATATTTCCAGTCATTTGACAACGTGTACAAGACTTATAGTACTTATAAGCGTCGAGGTGTAGGCGTGGCCAAAAGAATCCCGCATCCAACACCTTCCGTGCGGTTCTTTTTGGACCAAAATGTCCACCATAAGCAGAAGAGTGGCAATGGAATAAGACATCTTCTTGCTCTTCTTCGGGTATGCATCTTCGAATCACTTGATCGACTCCCATTTTCCAAAGAATTGGGGAGTCCCAATAGTACTGCTTGCACTCACTTTTCAACTTAGCTTTTTGAGCGTGAGTAAACTCGGGTGGAAGCTGCTTAGATGTCAAATAATTCACAATATTAGCAAACCAAGGTAAATTAGAAGTCTTACCCACCGTCTGCAACTGTTCTAACTTGATGGTGTCTCGGTTGGCCAACTGAGACACTTTCTGAACTTGCATAGCAAAACACTGTTCCGATAACAGTTGGGCAAGGTGGAAAGCTCTACGGAACAGCATATAAGTGTTCTTCTGGAAAGGTCTCGTTGATTGGCTCTCCATCATCTTCTTGATTTAATCGGCTTAAGTGATCCGCCACATGATTTTTAGCTCCTTTCTTGTCCTTCACTTCCCAATCGAATTCTTGTAGCAAAAGAATCCATCGGATAAGCCTTGGCTTTGATTCCTTCTTTGCAAGGAGATGCTTGACGGCGGCATGATCGGTATAGACGATTATCTTCGAGCCGAGTAAATAAGAACGAAATTTATCAAAGGCAAACACGATTGCCAACAACTCCTTCTCTGTGGTGGAATAGTTACATTGAGCCGGATTTAATGTCTTTGATGCATAGTAAATCACATGGCTCTCCTTCCCGGATTTCTGTCCCAGTACTGCTCCGATTGCCCAATCGGAGGCATCGCACATTATTTCGAAGGGCTTATTCCAATCCGGCGGCTGCATCACCGGAGCTATTGTAAGTTTATCTTTTAGGAGGGCAAAGGCCTCCTTACACTTGTCATCGAAATCAAATTCGATCTCTTTTTGCAGTAGCCTTGTCAATGGTTGAGCTATCTTTGCGAAATCCTTGATAAAACGCCGATAGAAACCGGCGTGCCCTAGAAAACCGCGGACTTCTTTTGGCGTAGTAGGGTACGGTAATTTGGCTATGGACTCAACCTTGGCCTTGTCGACTTCAATCCCTATTTTAGAAACGATATGACCGAGCACAATTCCCTCGGTCACCATGAAATGGCATTTTTCATAATTCAACACCAAATTCTTTTCGACGCACCGGGCTAGGACCTTGTCTATATTCTTCAAGCACGTAGTGTAAGAGTCACCGTAGACGGTGAAGTCGTCCATGAAGACTTCTATGCAATTCTCGATAAGGTCCGAGAATACACTCATCATGCACCTCTGAAAGGTGCCCGGCACGTTACACAATCCAAACGGCATTCAGCGGTAAGCGAACGTTCCATATGGACATGTGAACGTTGTCTTGTCTTGATCTTCATCTTGAACATGGATTTGGAAATAACCGCTATATCCGTCTAGAAAACTGAAATAGACTTGCCCCGCAAGTCTCTCTAGCATTTGATCGATGAAAGGAAGCGGGAAATGATCCTTGCGTGTGGCCGAATTCAGCTTCCGGTAATCGATGTACATGCGCCATCCCATCACTAAACGTACCGGAACCAGTTCATTCTTCTCGTTCTCCACCACTTGAAATCCAGATTTCTTCGGTACGACGTGCACGGGACTCACCCATTTGCTATCCGAAATGGGGTAAATAATACCCATTGACAACAGCTTCAAAACTTCCTTTAGTACGACCTCCCGCATATTTGGATTGAGCTTCCTTTGTTGGTCGCGGAAAGGCTTGCTATCAGGCTCCATCAAAATCGAATGCTCACATACATCCGGACTTATACCTGTAATGTCGGCTAAAGTCCAGCCTATAGCCTTCTTATGCTTCTTCAAAACTTCAAGCAGTGCCATCTCTTGATTGTCATCAAGCTCCTTGTTGATGATGACGGGCAGCGTCTCATTCTCTCCTAGATATGCATACTTCAGATGTGTAGGGAGCTGTTTCAGTTCCAGCTTCGGAGCTTTGACGATAGAGGGCAACAGTTTCTCAGAGGTGTCTCGGTTGGGCAACTGAGACACGTTGCGACGATTTCGATCTTTGGGGCTGCGTACAGAGCTAAGATGCTCTCTCTGATCTCCTCATCTCTCATATCTTTGACGTCTGCCTCGGTCAGTCCTTGAGTCAAGGTAACTTCCATCTTATCCTGCACCACATACGTCTCAAGATATTCTTGGACAATAGCATCAATGGAGTCAGTAGAAAAAGCATTCTCATTCTCATGATCGTAGGGTTTCTTTTGTGCTTCAGTTATCCTATGAACATAAGTTTCATTATGGTATGCCACACTAATTGAACCCTCATCCACATTAATTATGGCTTTTACTGTCTTTAAAAATGGTCTTTCTAATAATACTCCTGCAGTTCCCTCAACTTGTCTATCATTCGTATCAATTACATAAAAATCAGCCGGATAGACAAAATTATTGATTCTGACTAAAATGTTCTCAAGCAAACCAATCGGAGCAATGCACGACCTATCTGTTAATTGGATAATCACTTTAGTGGGTATTAATTCAGCTCCTACCAATTGATTATATACAGATAAGGGCATAACATTTATAGATGCTCCTAGATCACACATGGCTTGTTTAATCATGACATCACCCATCAGACAGGGGAAGTGTGAACATACACGGGTCGACACATTTGGCGGGAAGCATCTTCTGTATAATCGCCGACACCGTGTGATCGAACAGGACTTTCCCGGACTTGGGAACTTTTCCAGCTATGAAGTCCTTCACAAATTTTCCGAACTTTGGAATCTTTACAGCTTCAAGGAAAGGGATATTTATCTCCAATTTCTCAAACAACTTCAAGTAATCCATGCTTTCCTTGTTCGGCGTTCTCTTTCTTTCTAAAGCTTCCGGAAATGGTGGAGGAAGTATCGGTTCAGACTCCGATTAGCTAATCGGAACAGTTTCCTCTTCTCGATTTTGTTTAGCATCTTCAGCACGCGGCTCTTCTGAACAGTAGGGTTGTGCAGGCTGTTCTGCGGCCTTCTTCTTTTCTGTCGGCTTTTCTGGGTGTCTCGCTTGCACAACCGGGCCGAGCGGTTCTTTTCCTCCACGCAGCGTAATCCATTGCAGCTTATGGGCATTTGGATTTTGTTGTGGCTCGAGCCGGAAGCGTCCTTGAGAATTCTTTATCTCTCGCATAGTAGAATTCAACTTACTCATTTGCTTGGCCAACCGATCCATTGTAGCTTGCTGGTCCTTCTTCGTTTGATTCATCTCTCGCTGAGTTTGGATTATCTCCTTCTGTATTTGTTGTTGAAATG
The DNA here is from genome assembly GCA_028984105.1 of Lavandula angustifolia. Taxonomy (NCBI): domain Eukaryota; kingdom Viridiplantae; phylum Streptophyta; class Magnoliopsida; order Lamiales; family Lamiaceae; genus Lavandula; species Lavandula angustifolia. The sequence goes on along the minus strand of CM054806.1, from coordinate 5,912,499 downwards.
CAGTAGTGTCTTTCTGTGAAGAAACCATTTCAGCCAAGAGTGTTTCCCATGGATTCTGGTGCTCCGGTTGGGCAACTGGAGCACTCTGCTGCTGGAACTGCCTTTGATGCGAAGGCCTATACGTCTACTGGTAGCTATTCTGATTAGGAGCCTGGTAAGGCTGCTGGTATGGCTGCTGAAATTGTTGTTGAGGCGGATTCCTTTGTTGAAATTGTTCTTCCGGTTGCCTCCGTCGAAGGTTCGGATGAACCCCTTGCTGTCCGCTCCAATTTCCAGCTGCGTTTACTTCTTCTCCTAGACATTGTAGTGAGGTATGTCCTTTTTCTCCACACGCTCCGCATGCGTGATCGGTATTTGATCGGCTTGAAGCGGGAGCGTTCTGCTTGAGTAGCAAGTCGAGCTTGTCTTGTAATAGGCTGAATTTTGCCTCCACTTTATTATCGATCTCATCCAAGTAGTCAGAATGAGACCAATTTACAGCTCTCCTTGTTGGTCTCGGCCCCTTGTATTGTGAGGTGGATTCCGCAAGTCCTTCGATTATATTCCTTGCATCTTCGTAGAGGCTTGTATGGAAATTCCCCCTTAGACCGATATCAACCATGGCTTTGGCTTCGTCTGTCATTCCTTGATAAAAAATCTGTAGAAGCTCCACATCCGAGTAGCCATGGTTCGGACAACTATCGACGAGTCGTCCAAATCTCTCCCAGTATGCGCCAAAGGTCTCATCGAGTTCTTGAGCAATCCCGGAAATCTACTTCTTTAATGCATTTGTCTTTGACTGCGGGAAATACTTCTTTAGGAAGACCGTACGCATCTGGGCCCACGTCGTGATCGTATTCGGCTTTAAACTAGAGAACCACGCTTGTGCTCCGTCTTAAAGAGTGAATGGAAAGGCCTTGAGCTTGAAAGCGTCTAGGCGCCTGCCGGTGCAGATTACACACTTGGTTGAACGACGCCAAAAAGGAATTTGGATTTTCGTTCGTCCTTCCATAAAACTTTGGCATGGCAGCGACCATGTTCAGCTTGACATCAATTTGTTCTGTAGTAGTGATTTGGATTGGACCAGGTATGTCCGCTCCCATGTCAAGTGATCCGGTATTCATCCTCAAGGGTGGTGGATCATGCACTTCGTCCTCCATCTCTTCCTCCTCTGATTCCCGAGCTTGTTCTTGGAGTGTTGTGGAGTGTTTTGTCGAACAAAACGGTCTGCGGTTCTCGAGTCGCCGATCGGATCAACGGCGGATGTTTTGTCTCTTGGTTGGGCGGTTAAGACGTCTGCGCCTCGGGCGAGAATTTGTTGCTTTTGCAGCTTTGTCTCCTTCCTATTTCTTTTAGCTGCTTTCTCGATCTCAGGATCGAATATCAGATTAGGCTTGGAAGACCTGCTCATACAACATTAAAAAGTACGAAAGATTAGTAGAAAAATCAAAGAAACTAGTTAACACCGATCCCCGGCAACGGCGCCAATTTGGTGATCGCTGTATTGCACCAAATAATCTTATTCGGTAACCGCCATGTTGGGCATAGAAACGGCTACTTCCCTAACCTAGCTACAACCTACGTTGTTGGGCAATCAATAGATTTAATAGCTAGACAGCTTTATCGAACTAAGGGAGCCTAGTATAGGAGCCTACTCGTATGTTGGGCATCTCATAGTCTCCTATCGGTTTAATCCAATTACTCTTACGAATAATTTTGCTACTTACCTAGCCTTGTTCCACGAGAAACGATGGAAGTACTAAGTTAGCTACAGACTGCGCAACCTAGGGAGATCAAGCCTAAACTACTAGCCAGATTAATTAATTCAGAATTAGCCCGAAACCCTTTTGATTAATTATGAGCACCTAAGCCTCATGTACTGTTCACGTGTGCATTCACATTCTGCCTGACCCTAAAAAGTTTAGCTACTCATGCTGACGCTTCGGTTGGACAACTGGGACAGTTTGCAGAACAGAAACATGAACACGAATAACCCTAAATTTAACATGCACGAAATTTAAACTAATTAAGGTACGAACTAGCAGAAAATAATAACTTACGAAATTTAACTAAAATCTTGAATTGAAATAACAAAGAGGTTCGAATGTAAAATATTAAGTTCTTAGAAAACGATTAAATTCAAAACGGAAATAAAACTAGAGTTCAACTACGAATTTAAAGAACATAAGTCTGAAATTAAAAAGTGTTTTTCTTCTTCTAATAGCTACGAAAATCTGGTTCAGCTGGTTCGGAAGGTTGTCCGGCTTCGGCGGTCGGCTTGGGCACTTCGGCGGCGGCAGTGGTCGTGCGGTGGTTTGGAAGGGAGCAATGGCCGGAATGTGAGCTAATGTGAGCTTGGGATGTTTGGGACGTGTTCTATGGTGTAGAGAATGGTCTCGCGTGTCTATTTTTCGTCCCTCATCATCCTCTTATATACTCCTCCTTTTCTTCCTCTCCAAGGTAGGTTAGATCTTGATTAGGAAAAGATTTGGGTAGATAAGGAAACCAGATCTTTCCTTAACCACCTTAAGATATTTTCTTGATCCTTTCCTTTTCTCATAACCGTTCCTTTCTCACGATTTTCCGCGCCTTTTCTTCACCAAAACGCGCCAATTAATATCCTTGTCATCCTGCCACGTCAGCGCAAAAAACTTGCATTATACGCCACTGCGACTGCACCAGTTGGCCAATTGATGCACTTTTCGGCCTGAAATCACTAAGTACAAAAACGACTCATCACAGATCTACGTGGACAACATGATCTTTGGATCAAGAAATCTGACTATGTGTCAGAAATTCGAGCAGATGATGAAAGACAAGTTTGAAATGTCGATGATGGGAGAAATGAATTATTTCCTTGGACTTCAAGTCAAGCAATCAAAGAAGGGAATATTTATTAATCAAGCAAAATATACTAGAGATCTCATCAAGAAGTTCGCCTGCGAATCCAGCAAGTCAGTCAAGATACCCATGAACACCAATCTTAAGATTGATCTTGACAAAGAGGGAGTATCTGTTAACTCAACTGAGGTTCTTTATTATATCTTACAGCCAGCAGACCTGATATAACTTATGATGTAGGTGTATGCGCGCGATTTCAGGCGAATCCCAAGAAGAGTCATATTGATTCAGCGAAGAGAATTCTTCGTTACCTGAAGGGAACACCTGATGTTGGATTGTGGTATCTAGCTGATGATAACCTTGAACTAACTTGTTATTTTGATGCTGACTATGCAGGTTGTCGAATCAACAGAAAGTCTACCTCGGGAACTTGTCAGTTCCTCGATAGCAAGCTCATATCGTGGTTCTCAAAGAAACAACACTCAGTAGCAACGTCCACTACTGAAGCCGAATATATGGCTGCCGGAAGCTGTTGCGCACAAATCTGTGGCTTCTACAATAGCTGAGAGACTACGACATTCATCAAGATGAAGTGCCGATCTACTGCGACAGTACCAGTGCTATTGCAATCACTCAGAATCCAGTTCTACATACAAGATGCAAGCACGTGGACATTGGTCATCACTTCATCAGAGATCATGTCGAGAAAAAGGATATCAGAATGGAGAAGATCCACACTGATAAGCAAAGAGGTGATATCCTGACCAAGCCTCTAGTTGAGACCAGATTCAAGGATACTCAGTACTTCTCTTAGATCCCACTGATACGATTCCGTAGATGATCTAGAGAAGTAATGAGTAAGGGGGAATCTATATTCAGTACAGCTGAATACTCAGCATTCGTCAAACGTGGTATCATCTGACTACCATGTTCAGCTGATAGGTTACGAGTATTAAATTCAGCTTTTGGTGATTCATTATTTACGAGTATTAAATTCAGCTTTTGGTGATTCATTATTTCATAGCATTTATTTCCCGCCATTAATGTTCATCGTATTGCACTGACTATGTCATTTTCATTAAATACACGACATTCCATAAACCTGACTGCGGCGCATTAAATGCATGCCATATCACCTTACCACTTAGGCATAAGAGATACTTATATGAGATTATAGGCAGCACAATAATCATAACCTATTATAACATTTAATCTGAGCCGTTTACTGCTTTAAACCTAATTAATCTCAGCCGCTCAGCTGAAACCGCCTTAGATTCAAATCCGAGTATATATATTCCCTCATCTCTAAACTGCCTTACTTTTTCCGCCATTAAAGAAGAATTCGTGCTCTGCATTTACTCACATACTTGCACTTAGACATCTATTGCAATTTTAGCACTCTTTCTTCGATAAGTAATTCTTATACTGAATCTGTAATTAACTATGTCTCTTTTCGAAGTACTATTCCGTGTTTTTGCAGATCTCAAATATATATAATGGCTTTCGCACCGATCACAGACGTCGCTATTCCGCTTGACATGGAAAATATCTTATCCGGGAAGCATGTCTGGTTCGAACCGTTTCTGTCTGTCAGAACTTGTGGGGTGGACTGCGTGGCGTCCGTTTTTTATACCTTGGAGAGATCGGGTCTGCTTCTGATCCTCTCGCGTGCTCCGCACCATCTCCTCCCTCATCAGGTCACGGAATTGTTTCTCAACTTCCACCAAGACAACGATTCCAATGACATCTGTACAGTCATTGTGAAGAGAGAAGTCCTCGCCAATTAGTGGGAGGATAGGGCTTCTCAGATGGATATCTCGAAGAGCCTTCATGACAGTTTCGGCCTGGTCGACGAAGGATCTTCAGTCGCTCGTTATAAGGAATCGGAGATCGATCAGTATCTCTGCCAATTCAGTTGCTTGTCGGACTACGTATTCAAGGTAGCGTTCCCAAAGAACCAGCTGCTTGAGTACCGTGGGTTGGCGTACGTGGTCAACCATATACTTACGAGTTCAGTAGGCTCATACGACCAATTCAACATGATTCGCGTCCAACTGATGATGGCAATAGTGGACGCAGCCAAGTTCAACTGGAATGCATTCTTTCGCGCTGAGTTCAAAGCTCAGTCGCAGAAATTTGTTGATGCTGAAGAGGGAATGCAGTTAGACCAGAAAGGGAAGTTGCGCTATGGGACAAATGTCCCAATCTTGATTGAAGATGAACTCCCCCAAAATGTGTCGTTCGCCAACTCATTCTATTTCGATGTGAAGCTGATGAAATTCACAACGGCCGCTTCAAGTGAGAAGTCGATTGGGAAGGGACCTGCTGCTAAGCGTCCTTTGGAAATCATTCAGTCCCCAGCTCCCATTCGAGCTAAGAGGCCGAAGACACTGAAGAAGCCTATCTCTGATGTGCCACCCTCCTCTCCTATCTCTGTAGAGGACTCAGGGTCTGGCAAGCACGATATTACTATAAGGGAGAAGGTTCAGACGGTCTTCACAGAGGAGACTCAGCAGGACATTCAGGCTGTCACTCAAATTGTTGAGGTTTCCTCTGTACCTCTCTCAGTTCTTCACGCCCGTCTGAAGGTCACAGACGAGGTAGCTGAAGAGATTCCAAAGATCGGGTCGTACCCCAATCTAGTGGATATTGCAATCCGTGCAAGAACTCAGATGCGGATCCGATTCTTGGAATGGGACCTAATGGAGGAAACCATCAGGGTCAGGTCCCTTTCCACTCTGCTCGAGGAGGAGCAGACACTCAAGGAGGAAATTGGCTATGAGGAGCCAGCTGACATTTCCTCATTGAAGGACCTCCGTGCAATGATGTTGATGCTGCTGCACAATCGGACTCAAGGACCTGAGCCATCTTCTACTCAGCCTCCTCCGTCTCCCCCTCCATCACCTCCTCATGATGGTCACAACCACCAAAGGATGCAGATATGGGTGGATCTGCTGAAGGCAACACACCCAAGAACGATCAGTCACAACCGCCGTCTACATCAGGCCAGATCGTTCGGACTTCGTCTTCGACTCAACATCTGAAGCTCCGATATCAATCAGCTGAGATCAAAAACATTACTACTGATTCCATCAACAAGGTCATCAAGCGACAGGCTCATAAGATCAGGAACCTCGCCGATGATGTGAACCAGAAGTGGAGCAGGTTTACGGAGGCCCAGACTAAGTCGCTGACCAGTTTGACAACTAAAGTGCAGAGGATCAGTGCGCCGAGTTATATTGATAAAGACGCGATCCTCGCTAAGGCACTATCAACTCAGCAAACCGACCTGAACGCTCAGTTCGAAACACTTTTACAGTCGCAAGCCAAATCTTTCTCTCAGGAAGTGGCGGCTGTGACAGGTCGCGTTCAGAAGGCAGTGGAGGAGAGGTATGCCTTCACAGCTGACAGTGTAACCAAGGCACTGGTTCAGCAGCATACCTCCTGCCAGACAATAGAACAGAACGCATCTGCTGCAGTGGAAGACTACCTGACTAAATTTGACAAGTCTAAAGATGCTCTCCTGAAAGCGATTGATCAAGAGCACGACAGAAGGTGGGAGTCTTACACTGATGTCACAACGGTCGCTACTGGAATGTCCTCTGTCAAGGACTCCCTAGTTGAACTGACCAAGAAGGTCACTGACCTGGCCACCCTCCTAGATGATGCCAAAAAGGGGTAAGGGTCGAGAGCTGCTCAGCTCAGATCTATTCTGAAGGCTGAAGATCAGCAACAGGGCGGACCGAGCTCAACTGCTGAGAAGGCTATAGTGCCGGCAGCTGAAGGAGTAACTGAGGAAGCCGTGGCTGAGCTGGCCTCATATTTTCAGAATCTACTAGTTGAAGGCTCACCACCCCAGCACCGGAGACAGATACTAAGGGTAAGGGCAAGGGGCATACTGAACCTTGCCCACCCAAAGCTCAGAAGAAGCTTAAGTTTAAAACACGAGAAGAGCAAATTGCTTACGATGAGAAACTCGTGCGCGAACAAGTTGAAGAAGAGGCTAGACAGAAGCCTGCTGCAAAGAAGAAAGGAGTTTAGATTTGTTCTCCTTCTTCAGCACAAATGCGATCAACTGCCACCAAAGAGTCCAGATCAGCAGTGGCTCGTTCAGCAGCTGCTAGAGTTCAGCAAACAAGAGCTCAGCAGACCCAGAAGTCCAAAACTGACCAGTAAGGCGGAGCTTCAGGTTCCAAGTCTAAATCACAGTCGCCTGCTGAGTTATAGGAACAACCTCATGTTCCTTCCTTCGTCCCTTCCAAAGGGCAAGAACAGGAAATGAAAGAGATTTGGGATGCATGTGATAGGGCATTGGATAGAACAGCTAAGGCTAGGCAGATCAGAGAGGCGCGAGAGAGAATTCGCCTGGCTGACCTAGAAGCCCTCAGGCTAAGGACAGAGAAAGAAGCTAGGGAGAGGGTACCAGTGAAGGATAGGAGTATCCCTCGTTCCTCCCGCTTCTTCAGGTGTAGAGAGCCCCTGAGTCAGGTGAAGCGCATTGTTTACAAACGGACTGACGACTGGGTGCCTCTCAAGCACAATCAGCAATGGGAGCAGATGAAGGTGGAATTCATCAAGAGATTCCATGTGTGGAGGATTGGGGATGTAGATCCTACCTCAAATGCTGATTCGTATTTCAAGGATATTCTGACCACCATGAATCCAGCCTTCCTAGCTGATATTCAGACTCTGCTTGACCAGATGGGTCAACCGCAGAAGGCACCTCCCTTTCAGACTCTACCTCCTCCTATGACACATGAAGGGAATCTTTGCAAATAGGAGATAGAAGAAGAAATCGAGAATGCTATCTACAGTAGAGGTCTGAAAGATGATATAGAAGAAGACTTAGCTGATATCAAGGCCTTGAGGAAGCGTGTCTACAAGAGCTATGGCCTTGAGCTCCCTGAGAAGAAGTCAGCAGATTTTCGGGAAAGGATGCAACAGTTCAAGAAGCAGAAGCCCAGCTGATCCCTCCTCTCTAGTCTAGCTTCTAGTGAGATTGTATTTGTAATGTGAATCTCTTAATCATATATGACAATATCACATTTTGGCCCTGACAATCACTCATTGTCTTTACGGTTGTATTTTACCTTTCAGCACGACTGATCACCTCAGTGATCAGCTACTAACTTATCTTATCTGACCTATATGACTTATGTGCTTATCTGCCTTAGAATTATTTCCTACTGATTAACTGTGTTTATCTTACTCTTCTCTGAGTAATTGCTTATACTTAGGGGGAAGAACTCTGTTTGATATAAAAAGAGAGAAATAGGGGGAAATTGTTTCTTAGGGGGAACTTGCATCTTAGAGAGATAACTGATAAATGTTGAACTTACATTTGATGATTAGCTACTATATGATCAATTCCGAACCTTGATTAATTGTATCAGCCTTGTTTTTATGTGAATATGCTGAACTTGTTGTTATGTACTGAAAATTTTGATACCAGTCAGTAGAACCAGCATGCTATAACTATGTTAAACTGAAGTTATGCTCTGATACATTCAGCTACTCTTAATTGTCACAGTTTGTCTATGATACATGACTTATTATCATAGGTTTTCTTTACTATTCTTTACTTGTGATTGCTCTGAACTCTCATTTTCTTTATCTTAGTCAGTTGTACTAGTTGACTGGAGTCTTCCCTTGTAATAGATATTTTATTTAGTAGTTATTAGTCTTAACCCTAGCATGTTTTATGATAGAAGATGTAATAGGTTTTCGCATCATCAAATAGGGGGAATTGTTGGGATAAGGATTCAGCAGATGAACCTATAGATCTGATAGTCTTGATAGATTTGATAGATCCCAAAACCCTAGCTAAAAATTGTACCTTCGTATCTGTATAGCCTAGTCGAGTTCAGTTGTTAGAACTCAGTAGGAGAGAGTTCAGTAGCTGCAGGATTCAGTAGAAGACCTCTCTTAGCTGAAGAACTCAGGATCAAAGAAGTTAGTTGGACAGCAACCTCCAGCTAAATCTACCCAGGAATTTGTGCCCATGCGCTGAATGCTCAGAAGAACGTCAGTAGGAAAGATACTTCAGTTGCAGGTCCGAGGATTCAGAGGAAGTCAACCTTGGTGTTTGACAAGTCTCAACTACCAATCTACCTCGACCAATAAGGAGCCGACGACAACCATCTACTCCGACAAAAGCTGCTCTGAAACTGAAAAAGAGGAGAATCTCTACAGTGTACCTGCTCGACAATGTTCAAATTAAAGGAGCCGTTTTCCTTGTCATATCGACACATGTCTAAACCTCCCTCCTACGGATCTATTCACCATCGACGACTATAAATAAGAGAAGTCGCCATGTAGAGACAACACCGGGAACCCAAGCTATCTACGCACAAACTCTTAGCAATCTCAAAGCCGAATCCAGTGAAGAACTAGCGTCCATTGAAGAACACCTTTAGCTCATCACTTAGAGTTTCATACTGCATACAAATCGTATTTCACAAAACTCAGCATAAAAAACCTGGTGTTTTCTAACCGAGACGTTTCATAGGGCCTACACTTCCGCACAAACTCTGATACTAAATGACTGTTCGACTGACTAAAGTTAGTAGAGATGAAATCAGTAGAAGATTTTCTGCCTATGCGATCTTAAGCATATTTGGCTATCTGACTCAGTTCAATAGCAAACTCAGCTAGAGCTGACTTCGCGTTTGAGAGAAATTTGTATTCAGGTGTATTCACCCCCCCCCCCCCCCCCACACCTGAACCACATCTCAGGACCAACATAAACAAATTGGTTCGTCTAAAAATTTCTTTCATTTAATTCTGCATTTTACAGATAAGAATTTATTTTAGTTCTTCGTATTTTACATACATTTCAATTAGTATGGAGATATACTGTTATTTTGCTGAGAACTGAGATGTTTTAAATCTTCACGTATTCTCTGATGGTCGAATGGACACGCATAATAGTCAAGTATGGAGGAATATTTGAGGGTTTAAAATACAGATATGGGGATGAACAACTTGCAGCAATTTCGCACTACCTACTTTCGTTGTCATCTGGAAGAGCAACCATTGATTCAATCACGCAAACAAATTCAATGCATACCCCGTATCTGTTGTATTTGCTCGAGAGAAATCGCGTCGGTTGGCTCGTGAAGTCACTAATGACGAGTGATGAAGATTTGAATCGACTCGTCGGCTGTGAGGCAGATCCGACTGTCTATGTTGTGACGACGAGTCTGAGTGATGGGGCCGGAACAACTATGTGGCAGACCCGATCGCATGTCCCTTATTATGATGATTGGGACCTAGTTGAGCAATCCATTAGGGATTTCGACAGACATAACTTCTTCGGTGACGAGTGAGAGGAGGAGGAAAACGAGGAGGTGGAGCAAGAGGAGGAAAATGAGTCGGAGGAGGAGGAGGAAGAACAAGAAATGTATAACGATGATTCGACAGACTCAGATGATCTAGATTACATTGTCGAAGAGGCATCTGATGAAGAGGAACACGACGAACTTCAAAGCATCTACGGTACCATGTTGGAGTTTGCAATGTGGATGCGAAATGAGGGTGGTTATAACCGGCTAATGACATTAATCGAACAACCGAGTAACCTACCCATCACCCTTTCGTCATTGGAGGAGGAAGATGGCGACTCGATTCCTGAAATAGCAAACTGGCTGGTTCCATTCTTCCCTTTCACTCAAACTAGAATCATTGGCTGTCCTGATTCGGATGCGATTAACGACGATGTTCTCAAGGTGGATTCGATCTTCTGGAGTAGAGATGAGCTTACAGGCACCGTCGGCGTGTGGCACTTAGAGCATCGCTGGTCTTTTATGGTGTTAAAAATAGATAGGAAATATACGTGGTTTGCATGTTTGCACGGGAAGTCGTGTCCTTTTATGTTGCGTGCAAAAAGGCTAAAGATGTTTGAGAAATTTACAAGGTGGAAAAGAAGCACACATGTGAGTTCGACTTCGAAAGATTGATGCCAAGAAATGTGAGTGCGAAGATTATCGATGTCCTCAATCGACTGAGGTTCTTCAGTAGACAAGAAACAGGAGTATATAGTGCTTTCTCCTTGACAGAATCTGGATCTTGCTTTACAGCTTGCTGACAGATCTTTGATTATAAGATCTGAATTATGAGCATCTAACCATGAACGACAACGTCTTGTTACTTCTTATGAAACTAATTCTGCACAAATAGTCGGATTATGATGATTTTCAGTAGCACTATTTTGTGCTTGAAGTAATTCATTAAGAAGATCAGGATCTACTGAGTCACCAGGTTCAGGGGCATTTGGCTTAGGAACATTAGTAGTTCCCCCTGAGTTGTTATTCTAAGTAGAGGTCTAAGTTACCACTGGGGTTTCTTCATCGACCTGAGTTACCTAGGATTGATTCTATTCAGAAGAATCAATTGGTTTAGCTACGTTGTTTGTTGGTTGCTTCTGAATTTCATCATCTGAATCATCATCCGTGTGATAGGAACTAAGTGGGTCTTCAAGAACAAGCAAGATGAAAAAATGTCATCGTCAAGAATAAAGCTCAACTAGTCACCAAAGGCTATTGTCAATCTGAAGGGATAGACTTTAATGAAACATTCGCTCCAGTTGCAAGATTGGAAGCCATTCGTCTATTCCTAGCTTATGCAACTCATCAGCAGTTCACAGTATATCATATGGATGTTAAATCGGCTTTGCTGAACGGCGTCCTGAAGGAAGAAGTCTATTTAGAATAGCCTCCCGGCTTTCTACAGGGACATCAAGTATACAGACTCAAGAAAGCTCTGTATGGGTTAAAATAAGCACCCAGGGCTTAGTATGATACCCTTTCACACTTTCTACTTCAGAAAGGTTTTCAGGAGGGAACCGTAGATCGCACCCAATTCAGCATCAAGTCAGACAAGGATATCTTACTGCTGCAGATTTATGTGGACGACATCATTTTTGGATATAAGAATCTAATCATGTGTCAGTAATTTGAGAAAATGATGAAAGAAAAAATGGAGATGTGGATGATAGGTGAAATGAATTATTTCCTTGATCTTCAAGTGAAGCAATCTAAAAAGGGAATATTCATCAATCAAGCGAAATATACTAGAGATCTCATCTAGAAATTCTGCTGCAAATACTGCAAATTAGTAAAGATAGCCATGAACACAAATCTCAAGATTGATCTTGATAAAGAGGGAGTATTTGTTAACACAACTGATTATCTTGCTATTATTGGTTCATTATTATATTTAACTGCCATTAGACATGATATAACCTATGTTGTAGGTGTATGCGTGAGATTTCTAGCGAATCCCAAGCGAAGTCATATCGACTCAGCAAAGAACATTCTCCGATACGTGAAAGGAACACCTGATGTTGGTATCTTGTTGATGATAATTAGTTCCTAGGTAGCAAGCTAATATCGTGGTTCTCAAAGAGACAACACTCAGTAGCAACATCCACTACTGAAGCTGAGTATATGGCTGTTGGAAGTTGTTGTGCCCAGATTCTATGGCTTCGACAACAACTAGGAGACTATGACATCTATCAATATAAAGTGTCGATCCACTGCGACAGTTCAGTGCCATTGCAATTACTCAGAATCCAGTTCTACATGTAAGATGCAAGCATGTGGACATAAGACATCACTTCATCAGAGACCATGTCGAAAAGAAAGACATCAGAATGGAGAAAATCTATATTGATAAGCAAAGACTTATTGACCAAACCTCTAGTTGAGACCAGATTCAACGAACTCTCAGTAGAACTAGGTCTACTGGATCCTACTGACTCAGTTCAGTAAAATGATCCCGGAAGTACTGAGTAAGGGGGAACTTACTCTAAGTTCTGTTGAACTACTCAGTATCTACACAGTGCTGACTACTATGTTCAGTTGACAGGTTATGAGTATTCATTCAGCACATCTTTGTTCGGCATTGCATTGCATTTATTTCCTCACTTTAATTCACTTAGAATATCTTTAATTAAAATTGTTTTCATTAAAAGCACGACATCCCATATACCGACTGCGGCGCATTAAATGCATTCAATCTCACCTTACATTTTAGATGATAGATACGTAGGTCGAGATTATATACGATAAAGTAATCATAACCTTACTCTATCCAACTAGATAGCATCCATGTCAACTGGACAGAGTTCTCCTTGACTGAGTTCAAGGCTCAATTCCAGAAGTTTGTAGTGAGTGAGGAGAAGACCAAACTTCAACTGTTCATGAAAGGAAAGCTTCTCTACGCCAGTAAGGTACCAATCCTGATCGAGGATTTCTGCCAAGGAAGGGTTGCTTTTGCTGACACGTTCTCCTTTGACAAGAAGAACATAAATTTCAGAACGCGGAAGAAGCTGAGAAGTCCATAGGGCGTGACTACACGATAAGCATCCAGCCCCGTCCACTTAAGAGCCGCGCCTTACTTAGCAAAAGAAAAGGAGACTACTGAAGAAAGCCAAAATAGTAGCTATCCCTGAACATGTTTCCATATGGGATTTAGAGTCCGATAAAGAAAACGTGACTCTGACAGACAAAGTAAAGAGGATACACTCAGAGGAGACTCAGTCGGATATACCTACTGAACTACCTCAGGCTAAGGTCTCCACTTCAGTTTTGTCTTCAGTTCTAACAGCTCAGATTAGAGATACTGAAGAGATAGAGGAACAGATTCTAGAGATACTAGATCATTCTGATCTAGTAGACATTGCAGTCAGAGCTAGGGTCCAGATGCATCTCAAATTCCCTGAGTGGGATATCTTGGATGAGACCATCGCCCTTAGGACTATCTGTATATTGATGTGGGAGGAGCAGACGCTGAAAGAGGAAACCAGCTACAAAGAGGCAGCTGACATAGCGTCTATGGATGGCCTTCGCTCAGCAATCCTCATGCTCTTGAGTCTAAGGGGCACTACCGAACAACCTACTCAGCCCTAGACTCAACTTGACTCCGATCATGATGAAATACCCAAGGACGCAGACCAGGGAGGATCTGTCGAGGGAAAATCTCCCAGAGATGATTACTCACCACCTCCACTGGCTTTATCATGTGGCATCATCTCTGTGTCGTCTACGTCTCACAAAATCCAAGACAATCCAGCTATCAAGCTGCTAAAATCAAAGATGTATCAGTAGCGTCAATTAACAAGTGCCTTGAGCTTCAAGGTCACAAGAATCATCTTCTTGCCAAAGACGTGAACACTAAGTGGAGCCAATTTACCGAGGCTCAGACCCAGAAGCTGAATGACCTGGCAGCTGAAGTGAAGATGATCAATATACCTACTACTTCTGATACTGATGCGATCCTCAGTCGAGCACTTGAACCACAGAGGACTGATCCGAATTCTCAAACTCAGAAAATCCTGCAGACTCAGGCCAATACATTTTCTGATCAGATGGCTACTAAACTGGATGAAGTCCTCAAGGACATTGAAGAGCGTAATAGGCTAACCACTGAGAGTATCTCTCGAGCACTTGTGGAACAACACAACACTGGCCAAACTATCAAGAAAGAAACTATTGAAATGGTCGAAGCATACCTGAGATGGACTGAAGCTGCTAAATCTAAAATACTCAAGGTTGCCCAGACTGAGCATGATAAAATACTGGGATGAGTATACCGATGTCGTCGGGTATGTTGAAGATATGCTCGAGACCACAGTCTCTTAGTATGCGGCCTTACTGAAGCATTGACAACTCAATTTGATGATGCCAAAATGGGGGAAGGAAGTAGGAGGAAACAACTACTGACCCTCGTCAAGGCTGAAGAGGCTACTGACAAGAGCAAGACAGTAGTTGCCGAAGTAGCTCAATTCATAGAAGAGCTCACTGAGGATGAGCCTATTCGATCAGCCGCTAAAGGCAAGGCACCAGGTCCCCCTAGTCGTACAAAAGCCAAAAAGCTAAAATTTTGAATGCTAGAGGAACAAATTGCTTATGACAAAAAATTGGCCAAGGAATTACAAGAACAGGAGGAATCCAAATCTAATGCGAAAGAACCTGAAGCTTCGAAGTCGAACTTTAAGTCAGCTAAACCGTCTAAAACTGAAGCTGAAACAAAGCAGACTATTCCCTCCACCGAACTATCGAAAGAGCAAGAAGTAGAAATGAAAGCTATATGGGAAGCCTGTGAAAGAGGCTTAGACATTACTATTGAGGCTCGCCAAATCCAAGTTGCAAAAGAGAGAGTAAGATTAGCAGATCGTCACTCTAACAGAGGACTGAAAAAGAAGCTAGGGAAAAGTACCCAGAAAAAGAAAGGAGCGTCCCGACAACGTCAAAATTCTTCAGACACAAAGAACAGGGAAATAACATTAAGAGAATCATTTATCCGAGAGCTGACCAATGGGTAGAAAATTAATCAGAAGTTGTAGAGATGGATGATAAGATTTGAAGATCCCAAAATCCCTAGCTGAATAATGAACCTTCGATATTGTAATAGCTTAGTTTGAGTTCAGCTGTTAGAGCTCAGTAGTCTAGAGTTCAGTTGTTGTGGATTCAATAGAAGATTCTGCGCTCAGCTGAAGAACTTAGTATCAAGGAAGTCAGTTGATCTGTCTATCACCAACTGAATCTGCAAAGGAAATCGAGCCAGCGACTGAGGTGTTCAGATGAATGTTGATAGAGGACAATCAGGCGAAGGTCCGAGGATTCATAGGAAGTCAACTCATCGTACTTTAAGTTTAAATAAGCCTCACCAACTCTCATATACCTCGACCAATAAGGAGCCGACAATGACTTACCTGCTCTGCCATAAATGTGCTCCTAGCCGGAAAAAGAGAAAATCTCTATAGTGCCTCTACTCAACATTCAAATTATATATGACCATTTTTCTTGTCTTATTCGACACATGGCTAGAACCCCTCCAACGGATCTATTCATAAATCAAAGACTATAAATAGAGAAGGTCTTCATGCAGAAAGACAACAACACAAGGGAACCAAAGCGAACAAAGCTCAAAACCTCTAGCGAACTTACAAGCAATATTCAAGCGAAGAACTTGCTCATAAACTTAGATATCTTCCTAGTTCTTCTCTCTATAAAATTATTGTTCCCTTTCTCTATCTAAGCGTGCGTATTGTAAAATCAATAGTTTAGAACCTGGAAGGAGTTTATATCCTTTGAACTGTTCTTATTTGTATGAACTCCTTCTTAGTTGGAGAAAATCTAACCTTAAATGGTTAAGATATTGTATAGTCACAATGACTATAAGTAGATATATGTTCAGCGTATAGATTGACTGAGGCTTGCTCAATATAAGCAAACAAGTTAGTATATGTCCTGTGAACAGATCAACTGAGGCTTGCTCAGTATAATTAATACAAGAACTCCTTCTTAGTTCAGGACAGTAGACGTAGGACCCTGTGTGTCCGAACCACTTTAAAAATCGAAGTGTTGATGTTGGGAGATGATTCAGTAGCCTAGTGGTCAGTAGATTTGAATGATCCCAAAACCCTACTGTGACTGATGAACCATTCAGTTGTATTTGTCTGTTCTGTCTCTGAGAGTTTCACACTCAGTAGACATCGTTCCAACATGGTTCAGGCATTCAGTTCTGTCTGCTGGTTCTTCAGTAGACTATCGGCCTCGGTACCATGAGAAGAAGACTCAGTAATACTGGACTCAGCAGGAGCAGTATACTGAAAGGAGTCAGTAGAACTGAACTCAGCAGGAGTAGTTCACTGAACTCAAGGTTGATCTTCAATAGAGCTAAACTCAGCAGGAGTATGCTACTGAACATAGATCAGACTCAGCAACGGCCAGATAGTCTCCAAACTGTTAGAGACCTTATAACTCAAATCAGCAGAGTCATACGAGGTATAGAGAAGTTAGCTTCATATCTACCTTGAAGTCTGTTTATCTCACCTACTTTTTTCAGCCTCGACCAATGACAAGCAGCCAGCTATCTACTTTCTGATTAAAGCTGCAAGTCAACTCTTTTCCAGAAATAGAGGGAAAGGACTCTGTCACCATACTTTGAAAGAACCGTTAGCTACCCAAAAGAGAGAGACACATGGATTGTCGTCTCCAACGAATCTTTCCATGTCTCTCATCTATAAATAGAGGGAAGATTTCAATCGAAGCTCACGACATATACAAGAACACACGACCATTTACGAGCAACTCAGAATCGACTTAAAGCTTTCCGCAAGAACTTCAAAGAGTCATTCCCAGCGAAAGGCTACATACCTGCTCAAAGGGAATCGAGCTAAATCAGATCATAAGTCTCTAGTATCCATACTGAGCTGCATGTGTCAGCTGCGGAGGTCCATACTGATCAGCCCACTTAACTCTACTAGTTCCCCCTTGACTGAGCTGGGGTGATTTTGAGCTAATCTTCTTGTCAGAATGCTGATAGCTAGGATGAGGTGCCGACATCTTTTGTTTGTTCTTTACTAGGGGGTTCAGAATCTCAGCATTGATAGTCTCCCCTTGAACAAATCTATCATCTAGCCGGTTCTCTGAGCGTACGGGGGCAGATGAGGAGGCTCCATGACTGAATCCAAGTCCCTCCTTGCAGTGCTTAGGCTTGCTGCTGGCTAGCATTACCTCAAGCTTCTTCTCAACACCCATGTACCGCTATGTCATCAGATTCCTCTAGACATCATCACTCTTCTTAAGCATTTCATGCTCGGTCTGAAGTCCTGACAACTCTTGCTTCAGTAGACTTAGTTTAGTATCCTTCTGAGTCAAGTCATTGGTCAGTACTGAGATCTGATCTTCTTGGTGCTGAGACTTGGTCATCTGAGAGTTAATCTCCTCTCTGAGTCTCAACACAAGTCCTTCTAACTCAGTAGCAACCTGACTATCCTGAGAAAGTCTCTGATTTTCCACTATCATGGTATCCAACTCCTGAAGAGTCTTACTGAGTTGCAGGCTCATCTGAATCTGCTCGTCTAATAGTTCTTCATAAGCGATCGAGACATCCAGATTCTCTTCTTCACCTGAAATAGTGTCGTGTGTGCAGTGTGAAGAGGAGTTAAATGGAGTGTGAGAGTTTACCTCATCCTCTTCTCCTGCCATAACACACTTTTCAGCATCTTCTTCAAGCTCTACGACCATGAATGCCGCTTCATCGTCTGATGAATCCATGAAGGAGTCGACTTCATCAAAGTCGTCTGAGAGTTCACCGGCAATATATGTTTGACGCTTCTTGATGAACTTCTCCCTTCGAGCTTTACGTGCTGCTCTCTCAGCAGTACTGAGCTCAGGGCAGTCATATTGGTAGTGTCCTAGCTTTTTGCAGTTGTAGCAGGTGGTGACTCTATCTTCTTTGCACTCACTGTCTTTCGACTGAGCTGAGTCCTCCTGTTTGCTGCAACCAGAAGTATGTGATTCAGGAGTGAGCTTGGGTGTATATTCTGACTTACCCTTTGAGTCTCTGATGACTCTAGAGAGTTTTCTACGCCTGTCCTTCTCCTTCTGATACTTCACGGAAAGCATTACATATTTCTTAGCTAGGTTTCCTTCTTGTAGATCACTGAGTGAAGGTTCTGCCTTACTAGACGAGGGAGCCGATGTGCTGACTGATGCTTTGAAAGCATGGTCGATTTGAGTGTCAGTTTCAGCTCGCTGCTTCCTTTGGGGTAGGTCGAATTCAAACTCCTCAGCTTTTAATTCTGAAAATATATGATCAGGAGAAACAATATCAAGGTCAGAATGTCTCAGCAAAGTAGCGAATGGAGTCCAATGTCCGTCCGACAGTGCTCTCAATATCTTGAGATTCATTTCTCGGTTGGAGAATGTCTTCCCAAGCCCGTTGATGGTGTTCATCAGATCTGTAAATCTGATGTTAAGATCTTCAATCGTGTCGCTAGGCATGAGAGACAATCTCTCCAGCTTCTGAAGTCCCAGCGCCAGTTTGTTCGCCTTGATCTTTTGAGTCCCCTGACTCAATAGCGCTTGAGCATCCCAGAGTTCCTTCGCGAACTTCCAGTCCTGAACTCTTCCGAGATAGGAGTCACTCAGGATGGTCAGTATGACGTTTCTGGCAACCCGATCTAAGTTGTGAAGCTTCTTCTCTTCAGGAGTGAAGAGGCTTCTGTCTTTAGGGATCTTCTTTTCGGTCACCATGCCGCCTCCTTATGCTGGATCTTGGGTTTCGACACTATCAATTATGGGAACGATAGGTCCGTCTTCCAGTACCTCTGTCATGCTGTCGTGGAGGGAAGTCAGATGAGCTTCCATTCTGACTCGCCTTACCCCATAGTTCTCTATTGAGAACATGGGTACCATCCTGATTCCTAACAAATCAGACATTGAAAATTGTGATATGAATGAAGAATGATATGCAGTGAAAATGTTTTCTAGATCCGTTCAAGTAGACCAGTTTCAGAAAATAAGAGTCTTAGAGAACTCCTGCTCTGATACCAATTGTTGGTCTCAAGATAAACGTTCAGGTGTAGAGGGGGGAGGGGTGAATACAGCTGAAAACTTTCTTAACTTAAAATGCGAACATTCCTTTTCAGGAAGATGTCGTACTAAACAGGTTCAGTAGACCAGATAACCTGTTCTGAATCGCTTGGCAGAGTGACTGACTTCACTGAGGCCTGCTAGCTGACTTAGGTCAGAATTCAGAACCGTTCAGTAGAAGTTCAGTAGAGTGCGGAAATGTGTAGGCCCAATTCAGTTGAGTTAGGAAATGTTTTTAGGAAAACTGTTTCAGTATATTAGTGCAGTCTTCTAAGCTTTGCTGAAACACAATTGAATGATTTGAAAGATATCTTCAGTATGAACAGTAATCAATGCAAC
This sequence comes from Lavandula angustifolia, assembly GCA_028984105.1. Taxonomy (NCBI): domain Eukaryota; kingdom Viridiplantae; phylum Streptophyta; class Magnoliopsida; order Lamiales; family Lamiaceae; genus Lavandula; species Lavandula angustifolia. The sequence goes on along the minus strand of CM054806.1, from coordinate 5,892,955 downwards.
AGTTAAAGAAAACACACAGAACACAAACGATTTTAAAGTGGTTCGGATCCAACACTCCTACGTCCACTATCCAGAAAAGATCAGGAGGCTATTTTATTATACTGAGTTAGTCTCAATTGGTTTGTGCACTGGATAAACACTGGTCTTGAGATTTATACTAAGCAAGTCTCAGCTTTCAAGGTATCAAACTGAAGTGTTTGACAAACTCTCCAAATATGAAGGATTTCTTTTCAATAAAGAACAGTTCAGGGATGAACTCCTTCGATCTAAGCTATAGATATAGTCGGCTGAGCTTAGGTTAGAGGGAAGGGAACGAGAAAGTGGCTTCTAGAGCGACGAACGGTTAAGTATAAACTCTAGGTATGTATTCAGTCGCTTGGATACTAGAGGCTTATAGTCTGGTTCAGCTCAGTTCTCTTTGAGAAAGTATGTAGCCTTTCGCTTGGAACAGATCTTTGAAGATCTTGCGGAAAGCTTTAAGTCGATTCTGAGTTGCTCCTAAATGCTCGTGTGTTCTTCATTTTTAGGTGTGCTTCGATTTGAAATCTTCCCTCTATTCATAGATGAGAGGCATGGAAAGATCCGTTGGAGACGATGATCCATGGGTCTCTCTCTTTTGGGTAGCGAACGACTCTTTCAAAGTATGATCGCAGAGTCCTTTCCCTCCATTTCCGGAAAGATGTTGACCTGCAGCTTTAATCAGAAAGTAGACAGCTGGCTGCTTGTCATTAGTCGAGGCTTAAGAAAGTAAGTGAGACAAACAGACTTCAAGGCAGATCTGAAGCTGACTTCTCTATACCTCGTATGACTCTGCTAATTTGACTTATAAGATCTCTAATAGTCATGAGGTTATATTGCCGTTGCTGAGTCTGATCTATGTTCAGTAGCATACTCCTTCTGAGTCTAGCTCTACTGAAGATCAACTCTGAGTTCATTGAACTACTCCTGCTAAGTTCAGTTCTACTGACTCCTTTCAGTATGTTACTCCTGCTGAGTCCAGCACTACTGAGTCTGAATACCTCTCAGTATGCTGCTCCTACTGAGTCCAGCAGTACTGAGTCTTCTTCTCATGGTACTGAGGCTGATGGTCTACTGAAGAATCAGCAGATAGAACTGAACGCCTGAACCATGTACGAAGGATGTCTACTGAGTTTGAAACTCTCATAGACAGAACAAAACAAATACAACTCAATGATTCATCAATCAAAGTAGGGTTTTGGGATCATTCAAATCTACTGAGCACTAGGCTACTGAATCATCTCCCAACAAGTCAGTTGACAAAAAGGGCCAGATGTCTGAAACCGTTAGGGTTGTCAGACAAGTTTGGATCCAAAAGTCCACTAACATATAAGGACCCAAAGCTGAACCCAAAGGGTACCTGAATCTTTTAATGTTTTGCAGGTGCTAAAGAAATATCTAATATGCTAAATGGAATATCGCCGAACCTGAAGCTTGCCTGCTAGCACACACGAAGTCAGATGACAGAACTGCATGGTTGTGGTACACGAAGGATATCAAGATTCAGAGGATACGCTCAGACCATGTAATAGAGTTTCTGAACTCAATGATGAAGGACTACTGCGAAGCTGAAGGCATTCAACACGAGACCTCAGCAGTACATACGCCTCAGCAGAATGGTCTTGCTGAAAGGAAAAACAAAACACTTAAAGAAGCAGCAAGAACATTACTCGCAGACTGAGGTCTACCATTGAAGTTCTAGGCAGAAGCTACTGACACTGCCTGCTACACTCAGAACAAATCTCTATTGACTTAGATGCACATGAACACACCATACGAATTATGGAAAGGGAGAACTCCTTCTATCTCTCATTTTCATGTTTTTTGCTGTTCATGCTTCATCCACAATAACGGAAAGGGCAAGTTAAAGGTCTTTGATAGCAAGTCCGACCAAGGAGTTTTCTTAGGATACTCCAAGGTCAGCAAAGGTTTCAGGGTCTTTAACTATCGGACCTTTTGCGTGGAAGAAAGCCCTCAATCTATATTTGATGAATTTACTTCTGAGGACAGGAAGTCAAACTCTCAGCAAGAAGCTGAAGATGTCAGGAGTAAACTACATGATCTAAGCTTAAAACATAACATCGAAAAGATCCAGCATTATTGAGATGATGATTCAGACGATGAAATTCAGAATCAACCAACAATCAATGTAGCTGAGGAGATTGATTCTACTAAACATAATCAATCCTCGGTAATTCAGGTAGATGAAGAAACCCTAGTGGTAACTGAGACATCTACTTAGAATAACAACTCAGGGAGAACTACTAATGTTCTTAATCTGAATACCCCTGAACCTGGTGACTCAGTAGGACCTTATCTTGTTACTGAATTTCTTCAATTACAGAATAGTACAACTGAAATTCCTAACACTCCTACTATCTGTGTAGAATCACTTTCAGATGAAGTAACAAGACGCCATCGTTCATGGTTAGATGCTCATAGCTCAAATCTAATAATAGAAGATCCTTCATCTAATGTCAAGACAAGATCCAGATTCTGTCAAGGAGAAAGTGCCTTATACTCCTGCTTCTTGTCTACTGAAGAGCCTCAGACTATGTAGGATGCGCTAAATGATGCTGACAGGATCACCGTCATGCAAGAATAGCTCAACCAGTTCATTAGAAACGACGTATGGACGCTTGTAGGCAGACTTAGACATCAGCACATGATAGGCACGAAGTAGGTCTTCAAAAACAAGCGAGATGAAAACAACGTCATCGTCAGGAATAAAGCTAGACTTGTTACCATAGGATATAGTCAAGCAGAAGGGATAGACTTCGATGAAACGTTCGCTCCAGTTGCAAGATTGGAAACTATTCGTCTATTCCTAGCATATGCAACACATCAACAATTCACAGTCTATCAGATGGATGTGAAGTCAGCTTTCCTAAATGGCGTACTGAAGGAAGAAGTCTACATAGAACAACTGCCCGACCTTCAGCAGCGAGATCAGGTTTACAAACTTAAGAAAGCATTGTATGGGTTAAAATAAGCACCCAGGGCTTGGTACGATACCCTATCAGACTTTCTACTACATAAATATTTTCAGAAAGGAACAGTAGATCGTACCGTATTCAGTATCAAGTCAGAAGCTGACATCCTACTAGTACAGATCTATGTGGACAACATAATCTTTGGATCAAGGAACCTGACTATGTATCAGAAATTTTACCAAATGATGAAAGAGAAATTCAAAATGTCGATAATGGGAGAGATGCCTTATTTCCTTGGACTTCAGGTTAAACAATCCAAGAAGGGAATATTCATCAATCAAGCAAAATATACAAGAGATCTCATCAAGAAATTCGGCTGCGAATCCAGCAAATTAATAAAGATACACATGAATAAAAATCTCAAGATAGATCTTGATAAAGAGGGAGTATCTGTAAACTCTACTGATTATCGTGCTATTATGGGTTCTCTATTATACCTAACAACCAGCAGACCTAACATAACTTATGTTGTAGGTATAAGCGCGAGATTCTGAGCGAATCCCAAACGGAGCTATCTAGATTCAACGAAGAAAATTCTTCGTTATCTAAAGGGAACACCTGATGTTGGATTATGGTATCCTGCTGATGATAATCTTTAACTGAGTGTTCATTCTTAAGTTGATTATTTAGGATGTCGAATCGACAGAAAGTCTACCTCAGGAACTTGTCAGTTCCTTGGCAGTAAGCTGATATCTTGGTTCTCCAAGAAACAGCTTTCAGTAGCTACGTCCACTACTGAAGCTGAATACATGGCTGCCGGAAGCTGTTGTACCCAAATACTGTGGCTCAGAAAACAACTGAGAGACTACGACATTCATCAGGATGAAATGCCTATCTACTGCGACTGTACAAGCGCAACACGCAGAATCCTGTTCTACATACTCGATGAAAGCACGTGGACATAAGGCATTACTTCATCAGAGATCATGTCGAGAAGAAGGATATCAGAATGGAAAAGATTCACACTTACAAGCAACGAGCTGATATCCTGAGCTAACCTCTAGCTGAGACCAGATTCAACGATCTCTGTTGGTCCCGAGAGTACGTTCAGGTGTAGAAAGGGGGTGAATACACCTGAAAACCGATTTCTCAACTTAAAACGCGAACAGTCCTTTTCTGGAGAGTGTCGTACTGAAGGAGTTCAGCAGACCAGATAAGCTATTCTGAATCGCGTGGCAGAGTGACTGACTCTACTGAGGCCTGCTAGCTGACTGGAATCAGAATTCAGTACCATTCAGTATAGAGTTCAGTAGTGCGGAAATATGTAGGCCCAAATTCAGTTGAGTTAGGAAAACGTTTTTATCAAAACAGTTTCAGTATATTAGAGCATTCGATTAAGTTTTCTGGAACTCAGTTGAATGATTTAAAAGATATTTTCAGTATGCACAGTAAATCAACGTAACAGTAAAATAAAGAACACAGAACACAACGATTTTTAAAGTGGTTCGGATCCAACAATCCTACGCCCACTGTCCCAAAAGATCAGGAGGCTATGTATTATACTGAGATAGTCTCAGTTGGTTTGTACACTGGACAAACACTGGTCTTGAGATTTATACTGAGCAAGTCTCAGTTTACAAGGTATCAAACTAAGTGTTTGAAAAACTCTCCAATAGTGAAGGAGTCCTTTACAATAAGGATCAGTTCAGAAGTGAACTCCTTCGTCTAAGCTATAGATTTAAACGGTTGTGCTTAGGTTAGAGGGATAGGGAACAAGAAAGTGCCTTCTAGAGCGACGAACTGCTAAGTATAAACTCTGGGTTCGTGTTCAGTCGCTTGGATACTAGAGGTTGTATGATTCTAATTCAACTTGGTTCCCTATGAGCAGAAATGTAGTCTTTCGCCGAAGATTGTTTCTTCGAATTACTTGCGGAAGACTTAGGTCATTGATGATTTGCTCTCTGAAATGCTCTGAGTGTTCTAGGTTTCTCATGAGCTTCAATTTGATTTTCTCCCTCTATTTATAGAGCAGAGATTAGGATAGATCCGTTGGAGACGACGATCCTTTGTCTCTCTCTTTTGGGTAGCTAACGGCTCTTTTGCACCTTTAACAAATATATGAACGGTGGCTGTTTGTTATTGGTCGAGGTTCAGAAAAGTGGTTGAGACAGAACCGACTTCAAGGAGATGTGAAGCTGACTTATCTCTTCCTCGTATTGACTCTGCTGATTTGACTTATGAGATTTCTTGACAGTCAGAAGACTGTCTAGCCATTGCTAAGTCTGATCTTTGTTCAGTAGCATACTCTTGCTGAGTTCAGCTTTGCGAAGATCGGCTCGAGTTCGATGAACTACTCTCGCCGGAGTTCGGTTCCACCGACTCCTTTCGATATCTTGCTCTCGCCGAGTCCAAGATTACGAGTCTTCTACTTCTGGTGCTGAGGCAGGTAATCAACTGAGCACCTGAACCAGATGCAGAGTGTCTACTGAGTCTGAAACCTCAGAGACAGAACAGAACAGGTTACAACTGAATGGTTCATCAATCAAGATAGGGTTTTGGGATCTTCATATCTTCATTAGGTTTTCAGAGCACAGGGCTACTGAGTTGGTTCTCAACTGAGAAGACTGAATCATCTCCCAATATTTCGCGCTGTTGCCGGGGACTGAATCATCACCCAACATTTTCCCCCTATTTGATGATGCCAAAACCTAACACTATGACTTATCAGAAACAGAGCTCCTTACAAATATTACAGGTAGGATCAGTAGAGTTGTTCTTCAAGTCCTAGACTACAGAGGGAATTAGGGCAGAAATGACAGAACCTATACAGAATCTAATCAGCATTTTCCCGCTGTCTAAAAATATTTTCCCCCGAATACTAAGCAATCTATTAGAATCTAGCCAAGTAAAAACTGACAATATAAGAACAGTGAGTGTGTGAGTCAGTAATCACTTTAGTGATTCTGAGTGTTAAGCATAAACAAACAAGGCTATTTAGACAATAAGGAATTGTCAGAGCTAATAACAGAGTTGTTTTATAGATTGAAAGGATTCAGTACAGTTACATCATCTGCTATACTAAGAAGAGCAAAAGAAGATACAAAGAAATACAGAAGCAGATAGTCATTTGAACAGCTTAATCCTGCCTTTGAAGTCCTTTGATTGGGTTTCAGGAAGAGGCAGTCCATACATCCGCTAAGTGACCTTCCTCAGCTTCAGTATCTCAGCGAAGTCAGCTGGATCTTCTTCATCTAAGAACTTGGCTTCAGCAGCATCCTTGACTTCCTTCTCAATCACTCCATAATGAACAGAGCCGTCTAGTCTTAGGGGGTGTTTGCAATTCATTAAATTTCTTAACTTATGACTTAATTTAAGGAAAAGTTGATTTTGATTGTTTTCAACAACTTAAATTCTTCAAAATTCTCTACATTTAAGTTGAATAAGTTGAAGTTGGTTAAGTTGGTTTTTACCAACTTCTCCAACTTAATGGCATATTTGTAATTTCGGATAAGCTATTATTGACATTTTACTTATAAATCACAAAATAAGCTACTACAGTATAAATTTTGCAAACACTATTTTTTCAACTTTTTCTTCTTTTAAGCAGTTTTTGCAAACACACCCTAAATTCTCTAATAAGCGACTTTTACCAACTTCTCCTTAATTTAAGCACTTAAAAAAAGTTTAAGCTATTGCAAACACCCCCTTAGTAGGGGCGGCATGATTTTTGGACTTGGTACTCTGACATCTACTTTGTCTTTGACAGCCTTCTGGACTCTGGCGAACATCTCTATGTCTGCCCTCATGAGCTATTCAGCAAAGGCTACAGACTTGTGCTTTTCAGCCCAGAACCTCCAGAAATAATTCCGCTTTATGAATTCAACTTTCAGCGTCTCCCATCTCTGAGTTACTTCCCACGGCATCCATTCATCTACTCTTGGCCATCTATGGATCTTGAGATTAGTAGGCTTCCTGAATCTTCTGTATCGGTATGTAATGTTAGCTTTCTCAGGAATCCTATGACTCGCTTCTTGTTCAGCTTTCAGCCTTAGAGCTTCAAGATCTGCCAATCTTAGCCGTTCTCGAGCTGCTTCAATCTGCCTAGCTTCTTCTCCTCTGTACAAGTACCTCTCCATCTGAGCCCATATTTCTTCCCTTTCAAGCTCTTGTACCTTAGAGGCGACATAGGAGGGCTTGTGAGGCTCTTCTTTTGAGTCAGCAGGTGTGGTAGATTTTTCTACCCTGCTGTCCAGTAGTCTGTTGCTGCTTCTCCTTCTCCTTGTCAGCTTCATCACTGAGCTTCAGTGTTCGAGGAGGCAGCCTAGGTCCAATCTTTTTACCTCCAGCTGGAGCCTTTGTCTTGCCTTTAGCAGGCTTCTTCTTGGGCTTGTTCACAGCTTCAGCTATTTCTCTTGCCAACTTTTCATTAGCAGCTATCTGAGCTTCCTCATCCGGAGTAATATACCTCTTGGGTCCTTTCTTCTAGGAGGGAGGGGTAGGAAACTTCATAACCTTCTTGCCTTTTTCGGCAACTGGAGGAGGTAGAGGAGCTTCTCCCTCTTCCGACTCCTCATCAGCGTACTCAGCAACCTCTTTTATAATGCCAGAGGGGGTTTGGGTTGCCTGAGTCGCGACTTCCTTAGGTCCTGAGCCGCTTGGGCCAGTCTCAGCAGGCACAACAACTCCTGCTGCTGAGACACCCTGGGCCTCGCCAGTCTGAGTGGGTCCAGTGGGGGCAGATGTCTGAGTTTGAGTTGCCCCTGCCACTGATCTTGCTCTCTTCGGTGCTTTCAGTACTAGTTCCTTAGCTGCTTTTCCATCGATTATTCCTTCCCCCTTTTTGGCATCAGCAAATTGGCTCAGGGGGGGGGGGAGGAACTGATACCTTTCTGTCCAGACTTTTATAAGCTTTTGCAAGATCGTCGAATGTATTGTGCAGCTTAGTCAGCTTCTCGTGCAGCTCATTCCTCTCCTCAGTGAGCTGAGCACTGTACTTCTTGTGGGAGGCATCGGTTGCTGTCTGGAACTCTTTCAGTTGTTTCTCTACTCTGTCTTTGATCGCCTTCTGAATTGTTTGGAGTCTGAGGTCTGCGGCTTGAGAGATAGAGGTGACGGATTCAGTATGTGCTGTCTGGGCGGCCTTATAATCTTTTAGCAATTGAGCTTGGCCAGCCTGAATCGTCTTCAGCTATTCATCAAAGTCAGCTCTCTGTACGGCAAGTGCATTTGTCAGAATGCTGGAGAAGTCACGAACTGGAGATGTCTGAATGGCAGTTCTGAGTCCCTGGAGTTCAGCACTTTGAGCCTCAGTGGTTTGTCTCCACGTTTTTTAGACGGTGCGGGTGAGTAGACGGTTATGTGTACCTTGATTCCTCAGCACCCTGGCCACTGACTTTGATCGTCGGCTCTTCGGGCTGGGCGCTACTTCGAAAGCAGACTCTAGAAGGAGCTGGGAGGGTTCAGCTGCCTTCGAAGTACCAGCCGCCGACTGCCCTGGACCAAGGATACTGAGCGGCGGTTCAACAGTTGATGTAGGAGCATCCTTGTCCAGTTGACATCCCTCATCAGGCTTCTTAGGGTCTGAATCACGGGGTGGGTCCTAACCATTGGGGTCAGACCCATCTGAGCGTGCAGATGCTGAGACTGGTTGTCTATCATTCAGCATTGCGAGCATTGCTGCCCTCAGATCTTCTAGAGTACCGAGGTCAGATGGCTCTACGTAGCCAATCTTCCCCCTGATTATCAGCTCCTCTTCATGAAGCTGTTCGCAGGAGTGGTGGATGATAAGTCGTTTCAGGTTGTGCCACTCCTGGAATCGGATCAGCATGTGGAGTCTCGCCTGCCTTGCAAGTAATACCAGATCATTGTGGGCGGCTATCTCCGGAATCAGTTCAGCTATCTCTCGGGAGGCTCGTGATTTGAGAGCTGAGGCCTCCATCCCGATCGATTCTGATTTTGAGACTATCTCCGAGTCTTCTACCTCTATCAGAGACGGCTGTTTCTCAGCAGATGGAATACTGCTGAGTGGTGGAACATCCAAGGGGGAAGTACCATTTGTACAAATAAGAATCCCCTTCGTTACATGATTTCTTCTTCATATAGATAGATATAGGATCTATGGGGCAATTACTTAGAAGTACATTTTGTGCTACAGCCCTTCCTATCTGATAGAAAAGGATCCCATTATCCTGAACCGATCTTACCTGGGATCGCAAATCCCAAGCTTGTCTATGAAGAGCGGATCTAATTATATTAGGGTGGAATATCCAAGGGGCTTTCCAGAGTTTGGATATCTTCATCTTGGACCCCTTGGTCCACGGTTTCACCACGCTCAGCGGAGACTGCCTTCTCCACTGATGGTGTTTTCTCGAATGACTCAGGTTCATCCCTCAGTTGCAGAGGAGGCTCAGCAACAACTGCCTCAGGCTCTGCCACAGGCACGACCTCAGTGACTTTCTTCAGCTTCTTGGTCGGTGTCTTAGGAGTAAATTTGGAAGGGGACCTCTTCTTGGTTGGTGTGGAGGTCTTCTGAGTCCCGGTCTTGGGATCAGCGGGCCCTGAACGGATCTGCTGAAGGGCCGCTGCCCTGTTCTGGAATCGGACCTTCTTCACGTTGAAATACTGCTTGTCAGCAAAGGTAATGTTGTCCGATCCGTAGAAGTCTTCGATCATTACAGAAAGCTTCAGACCATACATAAGCTTCCCTTTGTTGCTCAACCGTCTAGTTGACTTGTCGAACTTGGCTGACTGCGTCATGAATTCTTTAAGGAAGAATTCCGTCCTATTGATCTTCGCTCTGTCATGTATGGCCATCATCAGCTGGATTTTGGGCCTTGACACTTGATCGAAGGAGCCGACCTGACTCGTTAGCAACTGAGTCACGATGTAGGGTAAGGCTCTGTATTATGGGAGCATGGCATTTTTAGGAAATACGGCTCTGAAGGTCGTCGGCTTCCCACAAAATTCTGACAGGTATTCATCCATAAGATCATCTTTGTATGCAATAGTAGTGAATCCTTCGTTGGGTAAATTGAAGCTTTTCTGGAGAGCTTCGCGGATGGACACCTGCTTGACCTCAATAGCAGTACGCCTACTGAATGAACAACGAAGCGGCCTCGGATGTCTCCGTCTACTGAGTTTGAGTTTAGGTAGACCTCTGCTACTTGGCACGGGAGGAAGAATGTCGGCTTCCTCATCAGGAAACCTTCAAGCCTGGTCTCCCGAAGGGCGTAGAAGATCTCCTCCATGTAGTCCAGGTCGCACGCGTCGAACTCCATAACTGGTTCGCACCAGACCCGATCCTTCTCAAGGATCTCTTGCATATCAGCCGGAGCATACACAACGTTTCCTGTCATTTTCGTAATCTACAAACATAGTATATATCAGTATCCAATAAAATACAAGAAAAATAAACGTATATGGTACTGAATAATCATTGAAAGTTACCAAAGATTTTTCTGAGTAGTTTTAAAAGATAAGTTTTTGTAACGGAGTAGGAGATATTCTCTGAAAATCTAGGGTTCGCAGGATATTTGCATAATAGAAATGGCAGTTTCAAATATTTGAACGTGTATATATATCTTAAGGAAGATAAACAGTTAAATATCAATGGTTTAGTTTGAATGCATTTTTTGAGATGGACGGCTAGGATTAAGTTTTATAAAATAGGCAATGATCATATTAGCCGCCTAAGTCAAAATACAGTTGTATATAGCCAAAGAAGTAACTTGATACGACATGCATTTAATCCGTTGCAGAGTTCAGCATGCTTTTACATAGAATATCGTGTATTAAATGTAAACCGTTAATATTAAATGACATTTTCTAAGGCATTGAATACGATGCTAAATCTGATTCATAAATACATAGAATTGTTCTATTGGCTACTGAGTAGAGATACGCAAACCTATCAGCTGAACATCGTAGTCAGCTGATACCTCATGTAGATGGTTGCTGAGTCTCTACGTACTGATTTTACTCAATACTGAGAGTGAACATTCCCCCTTACTGAATGCTCCTCTCCTGAATCCACTTACTGACCGGAGTCGGTAGGTGCAACAGAGACCTAGCTCTACTGAAAGTTCTCTGAATCTGGCTTCAGCTAGAGGCTTGGTCAGTATATCAACCCTTTGATGGTCAGTATCGATCTTTTCCATCCTGATATCCTTCTTTTCGACATGGTCACGAATGAAGTGGTGTCTGATGTCCACGTGCTTACATCTCGTATGAAGTACATGATTCTGAGTGATTACAATAGCATTGGTACTGTCGCAAAAGATCGGCACTTCATTCTGAATGACGTTATAGTCACGTAGCTGCTGTCTCAGCTAAAGGATTTGGGCGCAGCAACTTCCGGCAGCCATGTATTCAGCTTCAGTAGTTGACGTCGCTACTGAATGTTGTTTCTTTGAAAACCATGAGATCAGCTTACTGCCAAGGAACTGACACATTCCAGAAGTTGACTTTCGGTCAATTCTACATCCTGCATAGTCAACATCAGAATAATCAGTTAGTTCAGCTCCGAATTTCTCTTCTATACTAATAGATGCTCTAGCCATTCAGCGAGTTGAGTACGAGAAGCAACAGAAACTGATGGAAGCTGCTCAGAAGAAACTTCTTGAAGATTTTAAAGCAACCCAGTCAGCCCATGCTGAATCCATCTCCTCCATGAATCAAGCCTCAGAACTAAGACTTTAGAACATTTAGAAAGCTCTGGAAGAGACAATGTATAATAAGTTGCAAGCTATTAAGACCGAGGTGGAGTCTTCCCATAAGAAATATGGCGACGAACTTACTGAAGAGAGGAATGAACTCCATATATGCTTCGAGAAACTGCAGACAGCTTTGGATCAGCTGGCGACTGCTTATGAAAGTCTGAATAAGAAGGTGCAGGTACCTACCCTTGGCCCAATTGATGATGCTAAAAAGGGGGAAAGGGAAGGATACCGAAGGTACCGAGGGGATCCAGGTCAGTAAGGGGAGCAACCCAGACTCACCAATCCGCTCCCACTGGACCCCAAGGCACAGGTCAGGCCTAGGGTGTCTCAGCAGCAGGAGATGTAGAGCCTGCTGAGACCAGCCCAAGCGGCTCAGGACCTAAAGACTCAGCAACCCAGACTCCAAGTGAAATTATCAAGGAGGTTGCTGAATTTGTCGAGGAGGACTCTAATGAGGAGGAAACTCCTCTGCCTCCTCCGGTGGCAGGTAAGGGGAAGAAAGTGCTGAAACTCCTAACTCCACCGAAGAAAGGAACCAAGAGGTTTATAACCCCTGAGGAGAGAGCTCAGATAGAAGCTGATGAAAAGCTCGCCAGGGAGATTGCTGAAGCTGAGGCTGCTAATAAGCCCAAGAAAGCCCCAGCTAAGGGCAAAACTAAGGTTCAAGGGGGAAGGAAACCTAGAACGAGGCCACCCCCTAGGAAACTGAAAATCAGCGATGAGGCTGATAAAGAAAAAGAGAAGGAACAACAACAGCAGCAGCAGACTGGTTAGCAGGGTGGAACCAAGTCCAAATCTCAAACCCCTGCTGAGTCGAAAAGAAGAAGAAGAAGAGCATGTTCCATCATATGTCCCTTCTAAAGCCCAAGAACACGAGATGAAAGAAATATGGGACCTGATGGACAGATATCTAGACAGAGGTGCTGAAGCCAAACAGATCAGTGAAGCCAGAGAGAGGCTCAGACTCGCAGATCTAGAAGTTCTAAGACTCAGGATTGAGAAAGAGGCTAAAGAGAGGTTCCTGAAAAAGCTGAAATTCCATACAAATACAGAAGGAGCAGGAAGCCTACTGATCTCAAGATCCACAGATGGCCGGGAATTGACACATGGATGCCATGGGAGCGGACTCAGAGGTGGGAGACACTCAAAGCTGAATTTACCAAGAGGTATTACGTCTGGAGGTACTGGACTGACATGCACAAAGCTACAACATTTGCTAAATGGCTTCTGGTAAGTGACCTTGAAATATATGCCAGAGTCCAGAAAGCCATAGCTGAGAAGATTGATGTCAGAGTCCCAGCCCCTAGACCTCTGCCCCCTCCAAAGAAGCTCGATGGATCATTGCATGTTGGAGTCATTGAAGGAGAGGTCAGAAGTGCAGTCCAAGTTTTTGATCTTCATGAGTCAGATCCTGCTGATATGCTGAAGATACAGAAGCTGAGAAGAGACACATTCAGAATGTATGGATTGCCACTGCCTGAGGAGAAGTCCAGAGATTTCAAAGCGCGGATCCAACAGTTCAGAAGATAGATTGTTAGCTTCTTTGTATCTTTTTCTGTTTTCTAGAATTGCAATTGATGTACTGTACTGATATTCTCATATATAAAATATCATTTTTGTTCGGCCCGACAATATCTTATTGTCTTCATGGCTTTGCTTATTTATGCTTAACACTTAGAATCACCTAAGTGATTACTGACTCACACACTCATTGAATATATTTGTGTCTGTCTGTTTTTGCTTAGATTGATAGATTCTTTCTTGATTGATTGGGAGATTTTTGAGGGAACGTAATGTATAAGATTTTCAAGAGGAAATTGTTGTTAGATTTTTGTATATGTTCTGATATTTCTTCCCTGAACTCCCTCAGTAATATAGAACTTGAAGAACAACTCCACTGATTCTACTTGTAATATTTGTAAGGAGTTTGTTTATGACATTTTGTAGTGTTAGGTTTTGGCATCATCAAATAAGGGGAAATTGTTGGGAGATAATTCAGTAGCCTAGTGCTTAGTAGATTTGAATGATCCTAAAACACTACTTTGATTGTTGACCATTCAGTTGTATTTGTTTGTTTTGTCTCTGAGGGTTTCAGATTTAGTAGACGTCCTTCCTACATGGTTCAGGCATTCAGTTCTGTCTGCTGATTCTTCAGTCGACTATCAGCCTCAGTACCATGAGAAGAAGACTCAGTAGTACTGGACTCAGGAGGAGCAATATACTGAAAGGAGTCAGTGGAACTGAACTCAGCAGGAGTAGTTCACTGAAATTAGAGTTGATCTTCAGTAGAGCTGAACTCAGTAGGAGTATGCTACTGAAAGGCGACATACATGCTCAAAGGGAACCAAAGAACTATTTCAAGCGAAAGGCGACATACTTGCTCAAAGGGAACCATGCTGAATAAGACTATAAGCTTCTAGTATCCAAGCGATTGAATACGAACCCAGAGTTTATACTTAAGCGTTCGTCGCTCTAGAAGCCACTTTCTCGTTCCCTTCCCTCTAACCTAAGCTCAGCAGACCATATCTATAGCTTAGATCGAAGGAGTTCATCCCTCAACTGTTCTTTATTGCAAAGAACTCCTTTATAGTTGGAGAGTTTGTCAAACACTTATGTTTGATACCTTGTAAACTGAGTCTTGCTTAGTATAAATCTCAAGACCAGTGTTTGTCCAGTGCACAAACCGACTGAGACTAACTTCGTATAATAAAATAGCCTCCTGATCTTTTCGGGACCGTGGACGTAGGATTGTTGGATCCGAACCACTTTATAATTGCTTGTGTTGTGTGTGTTTTCTTTACTGTTGCATTGATTACTGTTCATACTGAAAATATCTTTCAAATCATTCAAGTGTGTTTCGGCAAAGCTTACAAGATTGCACTAATATACTGAAATAGTTTTCCTAAAATGTTTTCTAACTCAACTGAATTGGGCCTACATATTTCCGTACCCTACTGAACTTCTACTGAACAATACTGGATTCTGACCTAAGTCAGCTAGCAGGCCTCAGTGAAGTCAGTCACTGTGCCACGCGATTCAGAACAGCTTATCTGGTTTACTGAACCTGTTTAGTACGACATCTTCCTGAAAGGGACTGTTCGCGTTTTAAGTTGAGAAAGTTTTCAGGTGCTTTCACCCCCCCTACACCTGAACGTTTATCTCGGGACTAACAACATTTGACTATAATATTTTTTTAAATGTTTTACAGGTTGAGGAGATCAGTGCAAAGTGGAGTGAAGAGTGAAGGCTGACGTAGTTAACATACCCTTCTACAAAATTTCCTTATTCATTTGATAAGCATGTTGTTGACTCGGAGTATGAGCTAAATGATATTAATGTTTTCAATCCTCTAATGAATTCAATAAGAGTTTCTTGAACAAATGTTGCTTCTTTGAAGCCAACTACACAAGAACGTGGATTATAATGGTAATCCAACAACTTTTCAAGTACCCCATTTTTTCCCCGCTTCTTTAATACAACCCCTTGTCGCGTCCTGTCATATTTGCATTCCCTCGGAATTTGGGAGTGACAAAATGGTATTAGAGCAAAGTTATTGGCTCTATGACCAATGACTTATTGTATTCATCTACAATTATATCACATAAGTTTGTTTCTTTTTGAAACTATTGCATCTTTGAAATAAGTCTAGATTGAAATCACTATACTTTATAGTAGGTAGTATCTTTCTAGAAGGTCTAGATTTTATTCTCTAGACATTTAAAATTAGTCAGCAACTGTCAGCACCCTTCTCACCACCCTCGATAGAAAAGGTACGTATTTTATAAAGTTTTGAATAAATTACGTACAACTGTTTAAATGTTTTCAAATTGAAAACAAGTTTTATATTTTATGAAAGGTGAAAGAGAGGTTTCCCTCTCAGAAAATGGAGAGATTATGAAGAAGAAAAGATTACTTGAGTTTGAGAACTCTTTTAATAAAGTTTAGTCGTGTTAGGGACCTTTGAGCCCCTACAACTTAGATTAATGTATAAATTATAAGTTGAGTTTCGACTTGTTTAACAGTCGTGTTTGGGACAAGTGAGCCCTTACAACTAAGTTTAGTGAAAAGAAGATGTATTGAGTTTTGACTCATTTAACGATATGATTGTCATGTTTGGGACTTATAAGCTCATATGACTTAGTTTCAGAAAAAAAATTCAGTTTTGAGTTATTCATTATTTCACTTAGTTTCTGTAATAAAAAATAACCATTAGAGTTTCCGAACTCTTTGGTAAGATAATTATACCAAATGTACAAAGCCGATTGATTACAAAATGGTCATGTTGGTCCCGAGAGTACGTTTCGGTGTAGATGGGGGGGGGTTAATACATCTGAAAACCGATTTCTCAACTTAAAACGCGAACAGTCCTTTTTAGGAGAGTTCCGTACTGAACGAGTTCAGAAAACCAAATAAGCTGTTCTGAATCGCGTGGCAGAGTGAGTGACTTTATTGAGGCCTGCTAGCTCACTAGAGTCAGAATTCAGTACCGTTCAGATAGAGTTCAGTAGTGCGGAAATGTGTAGGCCCAAATTCAGTTAAGTTAGGAAAACGTTTTTATCAAAACAGTTTCAGTTGATTAGTGCAGTCGATTAAGCTTGCTGAAACTCAGTTGAATGATTTAAAGGATATTTTCAGTATGCACAGTAAATCAATGCAACAATAAAATAAAGAACACAGAACACAACATTTTTAAAGTGGTTCGGATCCAACAATCCTACATCCACTGTCTTGAAAGATCAGGAGGCTATGTATTATCAAGTTTACAAGGTATCAAACTAAGTGTTTGAAAAACTCTCCAACAGTGAAGGAGTCCTTTACAGTAAGGATCAGTTCGACTATGAACTCCTTCGTCTAAGCTATAGACAGGAACGGTTGAGCTTAGGTTAGAGGGATAGGGAACAAGAAAGTGGCTTCTAGAGCGACGAACGGTTAAGTATAAACTTTAGGTTCGTGTTCAGTCGCTTGGATACTAGAGGCTGTATGATTCTAATTCAACTCGGTTCCCTATGAGCAGATATGTAGTCTTTTGCCGGAGATTGTCTCTTCGAATTACGTGCGGAAGACTTAGGACGTTTATGAGTTGCTCTCTGAATGCTCTGTGTGTTCTTTGTTTCTAGGTTTTTCGTGTGCGAAGGTGAGCTTTCAATTTGATTTTATCCCTCTATTTATAGAGCAGAGATTAGGATAGATCCGTTGGAGACGACCAGTGGCGTAGGCAAAGGGGGGCAGTGGGGGCCAATGCCCCCACTGGAATTCGAGAATTTGTTAGGGGTAATTTCGTAATTTCCAATTAATTATAAAATTTATTAATATATTTAATATTCTAAATATGTTTTTCAATTTAAAATCTTTTGGATGGCCCAACTGCACCCATTATGAATAACAACAAGCCAACATCACATAATAAAATGTTTCCTATCTATATGCATGAGGCCTCGACGGCTGGACAGAGCTACCAAACTGTGAACACCCCTACCAAACTGTACAGAGCTAGCTGACCTGGACGGCTGAACGCTTCGAGGGTTCAACAAACGACCGGAAGCAGTAATCTTGTGATTCATAAATCATAGTACTTTTCGTGGCTCCATACAGTAGATATTATTATTCTTCATAATTTCCTCTTAACTAAATTTAGAGTGATGTCAAAATAAGATTGTGTATTATGTTTTTCGAATAAATATAAAAAATATATGAGTTATTCTTGAAAGAAGAATATAATTATTAAATAAGCCATAAAGAGTAAGTATAATTAGATATAAGTTGAAAAATGTGCTAAATTTTTTTTTGCCCCGAACCCCCGTACAAAGAAAGCTCAAACCCAATAAATTTTGCCCCCACTAGCTTGATTTCCTAGCTACGCCACTGGAGACGACGATCCTTTGTCTCTCTCTTTTGGGTAGCTAACGGCTCTTTCAAAGTATGGTTTCAGTGTCCTTTCCCTCTATTTCTGGAAAGTTGTTGACTTGCAGCTTTAACAGATATAGGACAGGTGGCTGCTTGTCATTGGTCGAGGTTCAGGAAAGTGGTTGAGACAGAACAGACTTCAAGTAGATCTGAAGCTGACTTCTCTCTTCCTCGTATTGACTTTACTGATTTGACATTTAGAGAATCTAATAGTCAGAAGACTGTCCAGCGGGTGCTGAGTCTGATATCTGATTCAGTAGCATGCTCCTCGCGAGTCGGCCTCTACGAAGATCGGCTACGAGTCGGTGAACTACTCTGCCGAGTTCGGTTCCACCGACTCCTTTCGATGGCTCTCTCCGCCGAGTCCAAGATATCACTGAGTCTTCTACTTCTGGTACAGAGGCAGGTAATCAATTGAGCGCCTGAACCAGATGTAGAGTGTCTACTGAGTCTGAAACCTCAGAGACAAAATAAACCAGATTACAACTGAATGGTTCATCAGTCAAGATAGGGTTTAGTTCTCAACTGATTGTGAGAAGACTGAATCATCTCCCAACAATTTCCCCCTATTTGATGATGCCAAAACCTAACACTATGACTTATCAGAAACAGAGCTCCTTATAAATATTACAAGTAGGATCAGTGGAGTTGTTCTTCAAGTCTTAGACTACTGAGGGAATCATGGCAAAAATATCGAGACCTATACAGAATCTAATCAGCATTTCCCCCCTTTCTAACAACATATTCTCCCAACTATGCAATCTATCAGAAACTAGCTAAGCAAAAACTGACAAAGTATATAAGAACAGTGAGTGTGTGAGTCAGTAATCACTTCAGTGATTCTGAGTGTTAAGTATAAACAAACACGGCCATTTAGACAATAAGGAATTGTCAGAGCCAATAACAGAGATGTTTTATAGATTGAAAGGATTCAGTACAGTTACATCATTTGCTACACTAAGAAGAACAAAAAAAAGATACAAAGAAACACAGAAGCTAATAGTCATCTGAACCGCTTAATCCTGTCTTTGAAGTCCTTTGATTGGGTTTCAGGAAGAGGCAGTCCATACATCCGGTAGGAGACCTTCCTCAGCTTCAGTATCTCAGCGAAGTCAGCTGGATCTTCTTCATCTAAGAACTTGGCTTCAGCAGCATCCTTGACTTCTTTCTCGATCACTCCATAATGAACAGAGCCGTCTAGTCTCAGTGGGGGCGGCAAGATTCTGGGAGCAGGTACTCTGACATCTACTTTGTCTTTCACAGCCTTCTGAACTCTGGCGAACATCTCTAAGTCTGCCCTCATGAGCCATTCAGCAAAGGCTACAGACTTGTGCTTTTCAGCCCAGAACCTCCAGAAATAATTCTGCTTTATGAATTCAGCTTTCAGCGTCTCCCACCTCTGAGTTACTTCCCACGGCATCCACTCATCAACTCTCGGCCATCTATGAATCTTGAGATCAGTAGGCGTCTTGAATCTTCTGTATCCGTATGGAATGTCAGCTTTCTCAGGAATCCTATGACTCGCTTCTTGTTCAGCTTTTAGCCTCAGAGCTTCAAGGTCTGCTAATCTGAGCCTTTCTCTGGCTGCTTCAATTTGCCTAGCTTCTTCTCCTCTGTATAAGTACCTCTCCATCTGAGCCCATATTTCTTACATTTCTTGTTCCTGTTCCTTATAGGCAACATAGGAGGGTTTGTGAGGCTCTTCTTTTGACTCAGCAGGTGTGGATGATTTTCCTTAGTGGTACCCTGCTGGCCAGTAGTTTGCTGTTGCTGCTGCTGCTCCTTCTACTTTTCTTTGTTAGCCTCATCACTGAGTTTCAGCGTTCTAGGAGGCAGCTTGGATCCAGTCTTCTTGCCTCCTGCTGAAGCCTTTGTCTTGCCTTTAGCAGGCTTCTTTTTAGGCTTGTTGGCAGCTTCAGCTTCAGCAATTTCCCTTGCTAACTTCTCGTCAGCAGCTATCTAAGCTTCCTCCTCCGGAGTAATATACCTCATGGGTCCTTTCTTCTTAGATGGCGGGGTAGGAAACTTCAGAACTTTCTTCCCTTTTCCGGCAACTGGAGGATGTAGAGGAGCTTCTTCCTCTTCTGACTCCTCATCAGCGTACTCAGCAACCTCTTTGATAATGTCAGAGGGTGTTTGGGTTGCCTGAGTCGCTACTTCCTTGGGTCCTGAGCCGCTTGGGCCAGTCTCAGCAGACACTACATCGCCTGCTGCTGAGACACCCTGGGCCTCGCCAGTCTGAGTGGGTCCAGTGGGGGCAGATACCTGAGTCTGAGTTGCCCCTTCCACTGACCTTGCTCTCTTCGGTCCTTTCAGTACCAGTTCCTTGGCTTTTCCTTCTTTTTCTCCTTCCCCCTTTTTGGCATCAACAAATCGGGTCGGGGGTGGAACTGATACCTTTCTGTCTAGACTTTTATAAGCTTCTACAAGATCGTCTAATGTATGGTGCAGCTTAGTCAGCTTCTCGTGCATCTCGTTCCTCTCCTTAGTGAGCTGAGCACTGTATTTCTCCTGTGAGGTATCGGCTGATGTCTGGAACTCTTTCAGCTGGTTCTACACTCTCTCTTCGATCGCCTTCTAAATTTATTGAAGTCTGAGATCTGTGGCTTGAGAGATGGAGGTGACGGATTCAGTATGCGCTGTTTGGGCGGCCTTATAGTCTTTTAGCAGTTGAGCTTGGACAACCTGAATCGTCTTCAGCTGTTCATCGAAGTCGGCTCTCTGTGCGGCAAGTGCGTTTGTCAGAATGTTGGAGAAGTCTAGGACTGGTGAAGTCTGAATAGCTGTTCTGAGTCCCTAGAGTTCAGCACTTTGTGTAACACCCTTACTCAGTTACAAGTAATAACATCCCACATAATCATGATTATTTATTTATCAACTATCATTTATTACTGAACATAGCTATTAGGATCACATAAATATTTACATACATGTCGACACTTTATCTATAACAAAACACATGTTTATAATACAATATCAAGCATTCAAAAGATGTTGTTAATATGCTGAGGAGAAGGATCTAGAACCAGCCGACCGACCCTTGATCCATAGTGCAAAACTCTAGATAGACTCCAGTCACTTCCAACAAAATCTATAAAAAATATATTGCATTTGGTGAGTTGCAATCTCAATAAGTATAATTCAGTAACAAATTATTTAACACCAATGCAAGAACATATAATATCCATATTAAAAATCAGCAACTATGAAGCATCCATCATTAACACGTAGAACACATTCACTCAACATCAATTATAAATAATATAGCACGTTATCAATAATCGCAACATATTATAAGTCCATATCGATTCCAACCATGAAAATGCACGTGTTTTTCATTTTCATTATCTGTTATGGTCCAACTAATACCAAGAGAATCGTGATCACGAAAATGGCCATGGCACTCTGTAATCATATATCATATATCCGTAGGAGTTCAATGAACTCAAGTGCCCGTACGGGACTCTGTCATCCAGATACAATGGAAGATTCTTTAACACATGGCTCAAGGTCATTAGTGGCCATAACAGTATCCTTTAGTCTCTGATGAATGCATATAATATGCTCATGTATCACTTTCATCATCAAACAACCAGAAATTTCACAATTTCGTATGTATAACACATTATCTTCAAATAAGCCGTCAAACAACCATGTAAATTCATTCAATAATTATTAATCACAATACCATAGTGATCAAATAATAAGTTATCAAATTATACTTACCACGATACTTCCACTCCAACCTTTCTCCTCTAACGGCCCTCCTCGGTCGGTTTATCGATGTTGTTACCTATTCACATATAAGTGCATAACCAAGTTGATAAACATGAATCAAAATATTTAGTATCATGCATGCCCTGATATTACCCCATATTTCAAGTGATTCTTCTAATTATTCCCAAGTTTCAAGCCTAATACATTTTTAGAATTTTACTCAATTTTCTACATGACCAACCCTCCTTATATTGACCATAACTTTCTGTATAAATATCTTATAAGTATGAATCAAATTGCTCTGGAAACCTAACTTCAATATCTACAACTTTCATGTTTTACAGAACCTCAAAAGAATTCAAAAGAATTTTCATCAAAAGATATAAAACCTAAATCATACACCTCCATTTATAATATTACAAAGGTTTCAATCTATAGCCTCTCATTAGCTCGATGTATTACTTAAATTGTCAAAACGGATTTAACCAAGCAGCTAAAACTCACTAATTCATCATGCACTCTTACGTGATAATCAAAGATTAAGAATGCATGAAATGATGAATATGGATAAATTATTATGCATGTAATGTCAGGCTGTGACAATTCCTCCCCACTTAAAAAATTTCGTCCGCGAAATTTTTACCTGTATCTGGAAACAACCAAGGGTAGTGATTCCTCATATGTTCCTCTGTTTCCCATGTTGCTTCTTTACTAGAATGATTTTTGCACAACACTTTCACTAATGGAATTTTTCGATGCCTGAGTTGTTTTTCCTTATAGCCCACAATTTCTATTGGCTCCTCAAAATAACTGAGGTTATCAGCAATTTCAACCGGCTCATTTCGTAAAATATGTGATGGGTCAGATCTGTATCGTCGGAGCATGCTAACATATTATACGTTATGAATCTGTGATAGCTCTGGCGGTAAGGCAACCCTATAAGCTACAGGTCCAACTCTTTCCAGTATTTCATAAGGACCAATCTAACGAGGAGATAATTTACCTTTCTTACCAAACCTAAGAATACCTTTCCATGGAGAAACACGAAGAAATACTTTCTCCCCAACTTCGTATTCCATCTCACGCCTATGCTGATCAGTGTAACTCTTTTGTCTATCTTGGGCGGCTTTTAATCGGCTTTTAACTATTTTTATCTTTTCAACAGTATCTTGAATTAAATCTGGCCCTTCCAGTAAACGCATTCCCTCTTCATCCCAATATATCAGACTTCTACATTTTCTAGCATACAAAGCTTCATAAGGCGCCATGCCAATGCTACTGTGATATTGATTATTGTACGAAAATTCCATCAAAGCAATGTATTCATCCCAAGAACCCCTAAATTCTAGTACACATGCTCTAAGCATATCTTCTAGAGTCTGGATTGTTCTCTCTGATTGTCCATCTGTCTGTTGATGAAATGATGTGCTGAAATGCAATTTAGTACCCAAAGCTTTTTGAAGACTCTCCCAAAATTTTGATGTGAAGCGAGGATCACGATCTGAAGTAATAGATGAAGGCACTCCATGCAACTTTATAATTTCATTCACATACCTTTTTGCCAAACTCTCAAGTGATGAACCCCATCTTATAGGTAAAAAGTGAGCTGATTTCGTTAAACGGTCAACGATAACCCAAACAGCATCATTCTTCTTTTGTGTCATAGGTAGACCATAAACAAAATCCATGGTGATTTGCTCCCACTTCCAAACAGGAATAGGTAATGGATGCAACTTACCTGCGGGGGCTTGATGCTCTGCTTTAATCTACTGACATGTCAAACATCTTGAAACATACTCTGCAACATCATTTTTCATTCTAGGCCACCAATAATGAGTTCTCAAAGTGTGATACATTTTTGTACTTCCTGGATGCATGGCATATGGAGCAGTATGAGCTTCTTCCATTATCTCTTGTCTTAAGTTGTCAACATCAGGAACACACAGTCTATCGTTTATAGTCAAACTACCATCATCATTAAGCAAAAAGTTTGTCTTCTGTTTTTGTCTCACCTTTTCAGCAATTTTGACTAACTTATCATCCTGAAATTGAGCACATTTTATTCAGTCCATCATCATCGGACGAACACAGACTGAAGCACAAATAGCACCAACACCATCTACCTTCATCTGAATATTCATCTTTCTTAGATCAAGCAAATACCGTAAAGAATGCACAAAAAGATAAGAAATAGAGGCATAAGACTTTCGACTCAAAGCATCAGCAACAACATTAGCTTTCCCAGGATGATATTCAATAGTACAGTCATAATCTTTCAACAATTCAAGCCATCGCCTCTGCCGCATATATTCAGCTCTTTTTGACTCAATAAATATTTCAGACTTTTATGATCAGTGTAAATTTGAAATGTAGTGCCATATAAATAATGCCTCCATATCTTTAAAGCAAACACTACCGCTGCAAGCCCAAGATCGTGAGTAGGATAGGTTACTTCATACGATTTGAGTTGTCGAGAAGCATAAGCAACCACCTTACCGTATTGCATTAGAACACATCCTAAGCCTTGATGTGAAGCATCACTGTACACAACAAAACCATCATTACCTGTAGGAATAGTGAATACTGGAGCAGTGGTTAGACGTTCCTTCAATTCTTCAAAACTTTTCTGGCAGCTATCAGTCCAAATGAATGGAACACCTTTTCGTAATAATTTTGTCAGCGGAGTAGCAATTAAAGAAAAGTTCTCAACAAACCGCCGATAATATCCTGCTAAACCGAGAAAACTACGAACTTCATGAACATTCTTCGGACATTCCCACTTAATTATTGCTTCAACTTTCTGTGGGTCAACTTTTATACCATCTCCTGAAACAACATGTCCTAAAAATATAACCTGATCTAACCAAAATTAACATTTACTCAGCTTTGCATATAATTGTTTCTCACGTAAAGTTTGCAACACTGTTCTCACATGTTGCTCATGTTCTTCAGCAGGTTCAGAGTAGATCAGAATATCATCGATGAAGATAATCACAAATTTATCCAAGTAAGTTCTAAAAACACCATTCATTAATGCCATGAAGACTGCAGGTGTATTTGTCAAGCCGAAAGGCATCACTAAAAATTCATAATGACCATACCTTGTTCTAAAAGTTGTCTTCGAAATGTCATCTTTTGAAATCTTTAACTGATGTTACCCTGACCTCAAATCAATTTTTCAGTTGTCCCTGACCTTAAAAGAAGACCCTAGCACCCTGCAACTGATCAAATAAATCATCTACTTTAGGTAATGGATATTTATTTTTCATTGTTGCCCTATTTAGTTGTCTGTAATCTATAGAAAGTCTCAAGGTGTCGTCCTTCTTTTTAACAAACAACACTGGTGCGCCCCATGGTGACACACTCGGTCTGATGTATCCTTTATCTAACAATTCTTGTAGTTGCTTATTTAACTCTTGCAATTCAAGAGGAGCCATTCTGTATGGAGGGATAGATATTGGTGTAGTACTTGGTTGTAACCCAATAGTGAAGTCTATGTCCCTAACCGGTGGTAAACCTGGCAAATCATCTGAAAACACATCGGGGTATTCTTTCACCACAGGAATGTCTTCAAGTCTTATTCCACATAATTTAGCATCTACCACATAAGCTATATACATTTCACAACCTTTCTTCATCATTCGGGCTGCTGTAGATGCAGATATAATATGCATAAGAATACTTTCCATATCCCCTTTAAATACTACTCGCATCCGCTCCGAAGGCTGAAGTTCAATTTTTTTAGTGAAACAATCAACTCTTGCATGATATTCGGATAGCCAGTCCATACCCAAAATTACATCAAAATCCTTAATCGGCATAACCAACAAAGTAGCCCGAAATTCTGTACTCTCAATCAATATTTCGCAGTCATGATACACTATATTAACTATCCTACCTCCCACAGGGGTTTGAACATATACATTATGACCTAATGGTTGCATTTTATTGTACAAGTGTGATGCAAATGATTGTGATATAAATGAATGTGTTGCCCCCGGATCAAACAAAGCATAAGCATTTATACCAGAAATAGAAATAGTACCTGTAACCACATCAGTTGCAGCCTTAGCTTGTTCGTGTCTCATGGCAAAAACTTGAGACTGCGGCGGCCTTCTATTTATATAACTCGCTGCTGTATTAGTACTTCTTCCTGCACCAAGTCTTCCTCGACCCCGACCTCTATTCATGGTGAATTCATTCCTTCTGGCCTGATCTATAATACGTTCTTCATGTGGCCTTGAACAATTCCGTGCAATATGACCGGATTCCCCACATCTAAAACATTTTCCAGTGAGTAGCATGCACTCTCCCCGATGATTTTTCCCGCAATGGACACAAGTAGGGACAGATGGTGTAGAACCCACACTTTGACTAGCAGAAGATGTAGCCCTGAGATTATTACCCATGGAACCACTCAGACTATCGCTTTGGAAAGATTTGGCAAACTCCCTCCGATTGCGAGGTCGTCCAGACTCCTTACTGTACCTTCTTTTATTTTGTTGATAGTTTAACTTTGATTCTGCCTCTAATTTTTCAGCTCGGATGGCCGCAGCCTTTAGCTTACCATAAGATTCCATATCTGTAGGTGTAATACGGTTTCTGATAGAAAATCGAAGTCTAGATTCAAACCTAGTACACTTCTTCTTTTCAGTTGCAATCATATGTGGGGCATAATGAGATAACTGATTAAACTGCACTTCATATTCTGCGACAGACTGGTTTCTCTGCTTTAGTTCAAGGAATTCTTTTTCTTTTTTATCCTTGTAAATTTCAGGAACATAAGCCTCATTAAATTCTCTAAGAAAATCATCCCAAGTAAGCACAGGAGGCTGAACAGTACTCTGCGGTACAGTCTCCCACCAATCATATGCATTACCTTGAAGAAGTGAAACTGCATAATCAAATTTTTCTTCAGGAGTACATCTCAACTGATAAAAGACCCTCTCTATTCATTTCAACCATGTCTCGGCTTCATTAGGATCTGTAGTACCCATAAAATCAACAACTCCCATTTTTCTTAGTTTATCGTACTTTCTCTCCTGTTGCTGCGGAAGGTGTGCTCGAGTACATGGTACAAATGAACATCGAAAAGAACCATCATGCACATGCTGATGAGATGAATGTGAATGTGACTCGGCTGATCCTTCCCCTCCATGAACACTTGGATCATCATGCACTATGCATGCATCTTGATGTTCAGCAGATTGCCTAAAATATGAAAATAATTTCACATATACTCAGATAATAACATGATAATGCATGTGTCATATCAAAGCCTACAGAACCCATACCCGGGCTCTGATACCACAAATTGTAACACGCTTACTCAGTTACATGTAATAACATCCCACATATTCATGATTATTTATTTATCAACTATCATTTATTACTGAACATAGCTATTAGGATCACATAAATATTTACATACATGTCGACACTTTATCTATAACAAAACACATGTTTATAATACAATATCAAGCATTCAAAAGATGTTGTTAATATGCTGAGGAGAAGGATCTACAACCAGCCGACCGACCTTTGATCCATAGTGCAAAACTCTAGATAGACTCAAGTCACTTCCAACAAAATCTATAAAAAAATATGTTGCATTTGGTGAGTTGCAATCTCAATAAGTATAATTCAGTAACAAATTATTTAACACCAATGCAAGAACATATAATATCCATATTACAAATCAGCAACTATGAAGCATCCATCATTAACACGTAGAACACATTCACTCAACATCATTTATAAATAATATAACACGTTATCAATAATCGCATCATATAATAAGTCCATCTCGATTCCAACCATGAAAATGCACGTGTTTTCCATTTTCATTATCTGTTATGGTCCAACTAATACCAAAAGAATCATGATCACGAAAATGGCCATGGCACTCTGTAATCATATATCATATATCCGTAGGAGTTCAATGAACCCAAGTGCCCGTACGGGACTCTGTCATCCAGATACACTGGAAGATTCTTTAACACATAGCTCAAGGTCATTAGTGGCCATAACAGTATCCTTCATTCTCTGATGAATGCATATCATATGCTCATGTATCACTTTCATCATCAAACAACCAGAAATTTCAAAATTTCGTATGTAAAACACATTATCTTCAAATAAGCCGTCAAACAACCATGTAAATTCATTAAATAATTATTAATCACAATACCATAATGATCAAATAATAAGTTATCAAATTATACTTACCACGATACTTCCACTCCAACCTTTCTCCTCTAACGGTCCTCCTCGGTCGGTTTATCGATGTTGTTACCTATTCACATATAAGTGCATAACCAAGTTGATAAACATGAATCAAAATATTTAGTATCATGTATGCCCTGATATTACCCCATATTGCAAGTGATTCTTCTAATTATTCCGAAGTTTCAAGCCTAATACATTTTTAGAATTTTACTCAATTTTCTGCATGACCAACCCTCCTTATATTGACCATAACTTTCTGTATAAATATCTTATAAGTATGAATAAAATTTCTATGGAAACCTAACTTCAATATCTACATCTTTCAGGTTTTACAGAACCTCAAAATCCAAACCTAAATGGGTTAAATAATCGCATTACAGTCACATAAGCAAGCTGGCAGGAATCCAGAACACTCTTCTGTATTTCGACCTTAACTCCCTCTATAGACCTTATATAACTATAATTCCAAATCTCCGAGAAATCTAACACAAATACCCAAACCATTTATGTTTTATTAAACTTAATATTCGGAGCGCAACTTAGTGAAAATCACCAAACACAGCAGCTTAAGACAGCTGCCCAGAACAGATTTGGTTCCTGAATACTTATAGTTTCTTGTTCATTTTGGCATACTAAGACATGTCCATAGCCTCTGAAACTTTAACCACAACTAGTAGACATATAAGAGATGATATTTATGTTTGGAAACCTTCATGAAACCCGAAACACATAGGCAAAACAATCCTATTCTTACAGCACAACAAATCTGGAGCTAAGAGATGAGTTTCCTTACCTTTGTCTTGATTGTCTTGCTTTTTCTTTCAAAGAAACCCTCCCAATTCGTCTCCCCTGTTTTTAGGTGTCTAAGAGGTGTAAAAATGAGGTAAGGAGGTGGTGGAAAGAAGCCTTAATGCCTAAGAAAGGTGAGGTGTTTATCAACTCCAAGCATGAGGTGTAAAGGGAGCTTCTAGAAAACCCTCTTTCCTTGCAACTTAATTTCGACCTAATTACCCTATTTTACACCATATACACACTATATTCATACATGTTAACCATCATTTAATCACAATCTAATCCCATACGTAATTTAAAACTCGATTCCTTCGTTCAAACTACTACGCGTTTCTTCTAGTTTGGTTTTCAATGAAAATACTTATAATTCAAAAGAATTTTCATCAAAAGATATAAAACCTAAATCATACACCTCTTTCCTTACCTTTGTCTTGATTGTCTTGTTTTTTCTTTCAAAGAAACCCTCCCAATTCGTCTCCCCTGTTTTTAGGTGTCTAAGAGGTGTAAAAATGAGGTAAGGAGGTGGTGGAAAGAAGCCTTAATGCCTAAGAAAGGTGAGGTGTTTATCAACTCCAAGCATGAGGTGTAAAGGGAGCTTCTAGAAAACCCTCTTTCCTTGCAACTTAATTTCGACCTAATTACCCTATTTTACACCATATACACACTATATTCATACATGTTAACCATCATTTAATCACAATCTAATCCCATACGTAATTTAAAACTCGATTCCTTCGTTCAAACTACTACGCGTTTCTTCTAGTTTGGTTTTCAATGAAAATACTTATAATTCAAAAGAATTTTCATCAAAAGATATAAAACCTAAATCATACACCTCCATTTATAATATTACAAAGGTTTCAATCTATAGCCTCTCATTAGCTCGATGTATTACTTAAATTATAAAAACGGATTTAACCTAGCAGCTAAAACTCACTAATTCGTCATGCACTCTTACGTGATAATCAAAGATTAAGAATGCATGAAATGATGAATATGGACAGATAATTATGCATGTAATGTCAGGTTGTGACACTTTGAGCCTCAGTGGTTTGCCTCCACGTTTTATGGACGGTGCGGGCGAGTAGAAGTTCTGAGTACTTTGGTTTCTCAGTGCCCTGGTCACTGACTTCGAGCGTCGGCTTCTCGGGCTGGGCGCTACTACAAAGGCAGACTCAAGTAGCAGCTGAGATGGTTCAGCTGCCTTTGAAGTACCAGCCGCCGACTAACCTGGAGCAAGGATGCTGAGCGGCGGTTCAGCAGTTGATGTAGGAGCATCCTTGTCCAGTTGAGATCCCTCATCAGGCTTCTCAGGGCCTGAATCACGGGGTGGGTCCTTACCATAGGGGTCAGACCCATCTGAGGGTGCTGATGCTGAGACTGGTTGTCTGTCATTCAGCATTGCGAGCATCGTAGCCCTCAGGTCGTCTTGAGTGCCGAGGTCAGATGGCTCTGAGTAGCCAATCTTTCCTCTGATTATCAGCTCCTCTTCATGAAGCTGTTCACATGAGTGGTGGATGATAAGGCGTTTCAGGTTGTGCCACTCCTGGAACTTGATCAACATGTGGAGCCTAGCCTGCCTTGCTAATAATACCAAGCGTTGTGGGCGGCTATCTCCGAGATTCGTTCAGCTAACTCTCGGGAGGCTCATGATTTAAGAGCTGAGGCCTCCATCCCGATTGATTCTGATTCTGACGTTGTCTCCGAGTCTTCTACCTCTATCGGAGACAGCTGTTTCTCAGCAGATGGTATACTGTTGAGTGGTGGAACATCCAAGGGGCTTTCCAGAGTTTCAACATCTTCAGCTTGGACCCCTTGGTCCACTATTTCACTACGCTCAGTGGAGACTACCTTCTCCACTGATGGTGTCTTCTCTGATGACTCAGTTTCATCCCTCAGTTGCAGAGGAGGCTCAGCAACCACTGCCTCAGGCTCTGCCTCCGGCACGACCTCACTGACTTTCTTCAGCTTCTTGGTCAGCGTTTTAGGAGTAGATTTGGGAGGGGACCTCTTCTTGGTTGGTGTGGAGGTCTTCTGAGTCCCGGTCTTAGGATCAGCGGGCCCTAAACCGATATGCTGAAGGGCCGCTGCTCTGTTCTAGAATCGAACCTTCTTCGTGTTGAAATACAACTTGTCAGCGAAGGTGATTTTATCCGATCTGCAGAAATCTTCGATCATCACTGAAAGCTTCAGCCCATACAGAAGCTTTCCTTTGACGCTCAACTATCTGGATGTCTTGTCGAACTTGGCTGACTGAGTCATGAATTCTTTGAGGAAGAATTCTGTCCAATTGATCTTAGCTCTGTCATGTATGGCCATCATCAGTTGGATCTTGGGCCTTGATACTTGATCGAAGGAGCCGGCCTGCAGAAGCTGAGTCACTACGTAGGCCAAGGCTCTGTATTCTGGGAGCATTGCATTCTTAGGAAATGCAGCTCTGAAGGTCGTCGACTTCCCACAAAACTCTGATAGGTATCCATCCGTAAGATCGTCCAACAAAGGGGTCGCCTACTGAGTCCGAGTTCGACTAGAGCTCAGCAATCTGGCGCGGGAGGAAGAACGTTGGCTTCCTCGTCAGGAAACCTTCAAGCTCGGTCTCCCGAAAGGCGTAGAAGATCTCCTCCATGTAATCCAGGTCGCAGGCGTCGAACTCTATACTGGTTCGCACCAGACCCGATCCTTTTCAAGGATCTCTTGCATATCAGCCGGAGCATACACAACGTTTCCTATCAATGTCGTAATCTGCAAACACAGTATATATCAGTATCCAATAAAATACAAGAAAAATAAACGTTTATGGTACTGAATGATCATTGAAATTTACCAAAGAGTTTTCTGAGAACTTTTGAAAGATAAGTTTTGTAAGGGAGTGGAAGATATCTAGGGTTCGATAGATATTTGCAGAGTGGAAATGGCGGTTTCAAATATTTGAACGAATATATATATCTTAAGGAAGATAAACAGTTAATTATCTACGGTTCAGTTTGAACATGCTTTTTGAGATGGATGGCCAGGATTAGATTTTATAAAATAGGCAACGATCATATTAGCCGCCTAAGTCAAAATACAGCAGTAACTTGATACGACTTGCATTTAATGCGTTGCAGAGTTCAGCATGCTTTTACATAGAATGTCGTGTATTTAATGTAAACCGTTAAGATTGAATGACATTTTGTAAGGCATTGAATACGATGCTGAATCTGAGTTATAAATGCATAGAACTGTTCTATTGGCTACTGAGTAGAGATACGCAAACCTGTCAGCTGAACATCGTAGTCAGCTGATACCTCGTGTAGATGGTTGCTGAGTCTCTACGTACTGATCTTACTGAGTACTGAGAGAGAGTATTCCCCCTTACTGAATGCTCCTCTCTTGAATCCACTTACTGACTGGAGTCAGTAGGGTCCAGCAGACCTAGCTCTACTGAAAGTTCTCTGAATCTGGCTTCAGCTAGAGGCTTGGTCAGTATATCAGCCCTTTGATGATCAGTATGGATCTTTTCCATCCTAATATCCTTCTTTTCGACATGGTCACGAATGAAGTGGTGTCTGATGTCCACGTGCTTGCATCTCGTATGAAGTACATGATTCTGAGTGATTGCAATAGTACTGGTACTGTCGCAGAAGATCGGCACTTCATTCTGAATGACGTCATAGTTGCGTAGCTGCTGTCTCAGCCAAAGGATTTGGGCGTAGCAATTTCCGACAGCCATGTATTCAGCTTCAGTAGTGGACGTCGCTACTGAGTGTTGTTTCTTTGAAAACCATGAGATAAGCTTACTGCTAAGGAACTGACACGTTCCAGAAGTTGACTTTCAGTCAATTCTACATCCTGCATAGTCAGCATCAGAATAACTAGTTAGTTCAATATTATCATCAGCTGGATACCATAAACCCATGTCAGGTGTTCCTCTGAGATAGCGGAGAATCTTCTTTGCTGACTCAATGTGACTCTGCTTCGGATTCGCCTGAAATCGAGCGCAGACACCTACAACATAAGTTATGTCAGGACGAGTAGTTGTTAAGTATAATAAAGCACCAATAATAGCACAAAATTAAGTTTGGTCTACTGATACTCCCTCTTTATTAAGATCGATCTCCATATTCGTGTTCATCGGGATCTTGATTGGTTTGTCGGATGTGCAACCGAATTTCTTGATGAGGTCTTGAGTGTATTAGCCTTGATTGATAAACATTCTCTTCTCAGATTTTCTGACTTGAAAGCCGAGGAAATAGTTCATCTCTCCCATCATTGACATCTCGAACTTGTCCTTCATCATTTTGTCAAACTGCTGACACATGATGACGTTCTTCGAACCGAAAATGATGTCATCTACGTAGATCTACACAAGTAAAATGTCGTCTTCTAGTCGAATGCTGAATAATGTGCGGTCTACTGTGCCCTTCTGAAAACCTTTCTGAAGAAGAAACTTAGACAGGGTATCGTACCAAGCCCTGGGTGCTTGTTTTAACCCATACAGAGCCTTTCTGAGTCTATAAACCTGATGTCCCTGCTGAAAGTCGGGAGGCTATTCTACATAGACTTCTTCTTTCAGTACGTTGTTCAGGAACGCAGACTTCATATCCATTTGATAGACTCTGAATCTCTGATGTGTTGCGTAGGCTAGGAATAGTCTGATTGCCTCCAATCTTGCAACTGGAGCGAACGTTTCGTCGAAATCTATTCCTTCAGCTTGACAGTAGCCTTTTTCTACGAGCCTTGCTTTGTTCCTTACTATGACGTTGTTTTCATCTCGCTTGTTTTTGAAGACTTATTTGGTTCCGATCACATGTTGATGCCGGGGTCTATCAACAAGCTCCCAAACTTCATTTCTCGTGAACTGATTCAGGTCCTCCTGCATAGCTATGATCCAGTCAGCGTCCCTAAGTGCATCCTCAATTGATTGAGGTTCTTCAGAAGACAAGAAGCAGGAATATAAGGCGCTTTCTCCTTGACAGAATCTGGATCTTGTCTTTACGCTTGCTGAAGGATCTCCAATAATCAAATCAGAAGTGTGAGCGTCCAGCCACGATCTACGATGTTTCAACTCTTCATCTGAAATTCGTTCAACACAGATAGTAGGTGAATTAGGCATTTTAGTTGTACTATTATGAGATTGAAGTAATTCAGTTACAAGAGTATGATCTATTGAGTCACCAGGTTCAGGGGCATTTCGCTCAGGAACATCATTAGTTCCCCCTGAATTATTATCCTCAGTAGAGGTCTCAGTTACCCCTTGGGTTTCTTCATCGACCTGAATTACTTGGGATTGACTCTGTTCAGTAGAGTCAATCTATTCAGCTACTTCTGCTGCTGGC
This sequence comes from Lavandula angustifolia, assembly GCA_028984105.1. Taxonomy (NCBI): domain Eukaryota; kingdom Viridiplantae; phylum Streptophyta; class Magnoliopsida; order Lamiales; family Lamiaceae; genus Lavandula; species Lavandula angustifolia. The sequence goes on along the minus strand of CM054806.1, from coordinate 5,859,328 downwards.
TGAGATTCAGTAGACTTGTCTTCAGTTTCTTCATCTGAATCATCATCCCAACATAGCTGGATCTTTTCAACTTTATCTTTTAAGCTCAGATCCTGTAGCTGCTTACTGATGTCCTCAGATTTAGTTTTAGAGTTTCTACTCCTGTCTTCAGTAGCAAACTAATTAGAAACAACATGAGGGCTTTCCTCCACGCAAAGGGTCCGATAGTTAAAGACTCTGAAGGCTTTGCTGACCCTGGAGTATCCTAAGAACACTCCCTGATCTGACTTGCTATCAAAAGTCTTCAGCTGATATTTCCGTTATTGTGGATAAAGCATGAACACCCAAATATATGGAAATAAGATAAAGAAGGCTTCCTGCCGTTCCATAATTCATATGGTGTCTTCTTATGCTGCTTTGTCAGTAGAGATCTATTCTGAGTATAACATGCAGTATCAATAGCTTCTGCCCAGAATTTAGTTGGGAGTCCTGAGTCTGTGAGCAGGGTTCTTGATGCTTCTTTGAGTGTTCGATTCTTTCTTTCAGCAACCCCATTTTGTTGAGGCGTGCGCGCGGCAGACGTCTCATGCTCTATGCCTTCTGCTTCGTAGAACTCCTCCACCATGAAATTCAGGAACTCAGTTCCTCTGTGTGAACGTATCTTGATGATCTTGGTGTTCTTCTCGACACTGAGCCTTTTTAGAAGCCTTGGTAACTCTGTTTTGACGTCAGACTTTTTAGCAATAAATATGACCCATGTGTAGCGCGAGTAGTCATCAATGACCACTAAAGCATACTTCTTTCCTCTGATCGTCACTGGAGAGACTGGACCGAACAAATCTATATGTAGCAGCTGAAGGATTCCATCAGTGGAAGGAGATGGAACAGGTGGATTTTGATTCCTTGTTTGCTTTCCCTTCTGACATGCTTCACACTGAGTGTCTTTGCTGAATACTTCATTCGGCAGTCCTCTTGCTAGAGTGTTTCTAGCAAATTTGTTGAGCGTCTTGAAGTTGAGATGACTGAGTCTTCTGTGCCAGAGCCATCCCGTTCTGTTGTCATTCTTCGCCAACAAACAAGCTTCAGGTTTAGCTGAGTTCCAGTCAGCTACATAGATATTCTTTTTGCGCGAACCTGATAACACTGTTTTCCATGTAGATTTATCAATGACATCACAGAAACCAGTGTCAAAAATCACTCTATTCGAGTTATCACAAAATTGACTAACAGAGAGAAGATTATGCTGAAGTCCTTCAACAAATGATACTCTTGGAACTCTTGTTGTTCCAATGTTGAGTGTTCCGTAGCCTTTGGTGTAGCCTTTTGCGTTGTCTCCAAACTCGAATCGGGGTCCTTCTTCAGTAGTATAATTCTTCAGTAGGTCCTTTAGGTAAGTCATATGTCTTGAGAATCCGCTGTCCACATACCAAGGGTCCTTGTGCACCTGCAAAATAGAATTATATTTAGGTACCCTTTATTTTTGATTTTGGGTCCTTAGATGTTAGTTTTGGAAACCCAAATTTGTCTTACGACCCTGGTGGTCTCAGACAGTTTCTTTCCACTTTTATCAACATTTTTGACCACTGGACTGATCGATGTTGACGTCTGAGGCTTTTCAGGTTCAGGAGTCCTGATCTTCTGAGTAGGTGGACTGTTGACCTTTGCCTTCTGTACGGCTTTCTTCTTCTTCTTCTGACTTTTGGATCCTCTCCAGCCTATCGGATCATAATAATATAACCCATACTGAGCTGGATGCGTCAGCTGCGGAGGTCCATACTGATCATCCCATTTTGCTTTGCTGGTTCCCCCTTGACTGAACTGGGGTGATCTGGTGTTGATCTTCTTGTCAGAGTGCTGATACCTAGGATGAGGTGCATTCATCTTCTGTTTGTTCTTGGCTAGGGGGTTCAGTATCTCTGTATTGATAGTCTCCCCTTGAACAAACCTATCAGCTAGCCGGTTTTCTGAGCGTACGGGGCAGATGAGGAGGCTCCATGGCTGAATCCAAGTCCCTCCTTACAATGCTTGGGCTTGTTGCTTGCTAGCATAGCTTCAAGCTTCTTTTCAGCGCCCATGTATCGCTCTGTCATCAGGTTCCTCCAGACGTCATCGCTTTTCTTCAGCAATTCATGCTCGGTCTGAAGTCCTGACAACTCTTGCTTCAGTAGACTCAGTTCAGTATCTTTATGAGTCAAGACTTTGGTCAGTACTGAGATCTGATCTTCTTGATGCTGAGACTTGGCCATCAGAGAGTTTATCTCCTCCCTGAGTCTCAACACAAGTCCTTCTGACTCAGTAACAACCTGACTCTCCTGAGAAAGTCTCTGATTCTCCCCTTTTAGGGTATGCAACTCCTGAAGAGTCTTACTGAGCTGCAGACTCATCTTAATCTGCTCATCGAGTAGTTCTTCGTATGCAATCGCGACGTCCAGATTCTCATCTGCACCTGAAATAGTATCGTGTGTGCAGTGTGAAGAGGAATTAAATGGTGCATGAGAGTTTACCTCATCCTCTTCTCCTGCCATGAGACACTTTTCAGCATCTTCTTCAGCTTCAAGCTCTATGGCCATGAAAGCCGCTTCATCATCTGATGAAACCAAGAAGGAATCGGCTTCATATGAGTCATCTGAGAGTTCACCGGCAATATATGCTTGTCGCTTCTTGATGAACTTCTCCCTTCTTGCTTTACGTGCTGCTCTTTCAGCAGTGCTGAGCTCAGGACAGTCATACTGATAGTGTCCTGGCTTCTTGCAGTTATAGCAGGTTGTGACTCTTTCTTCTTTTCTTTCACTGTCTTTCGACTGAGCTGAGTCATCTTGTTTCCTGCATTCAAAAGTATGTGAGTCAGGAGTGTGCTTGGGTGTATATTCAGTGTTACCCATAGAGTCTCTGACGACTCTTGAGAGCTTCATGTGCCTCTCCTTCTCCTTCTGATACTTCAGGGCAAGCAGCGCGTACTTCTTGGCTAGATTTCCTTCTTGTATGTCACTGAGTGAAGGTTCAGCCTTGCTAGACGCCAGAGCTGCTGTGTTGACTGATGCTTTTAAGGCATGGTCGACTTGGGTGTCAGCTTCAACTCGCTGCTTCCTTTGAGGTAAGCCAAACTCGAACTCCTCCGCTTTAAGTTCTGAAAAGATATGGTCAGGAGTAACAATATCTAAATCAGATTGACGCAATAAAGTAGCAAAGGGAGTCCAGTGACCGTCTGGCAGTGCCCTCAAAATCTTGAGATTCATCTCTCGGTTGGAGAATGTCTTTCCCAGCCCGTTGATAGAGTTCATCAGATCCGTAAATCTGACGTTGAGATCTTCAATGGACTCACCAGGCATGAGAGACAATCTCTCCAGCTTCTGAAGTTCCAGCGCGAGTTTGTTCACTTTGATCTCTTGAGTCCCCTGACTTAGCAGCGCTAGAGCATCCCAGAGTTCTTTAGCGGACTTGCAGTCCTGAACTCTTCCGAGATAGGAATCGCTCAGAGTGGTCAGTATGGCGTTTCTGGCGACGCGGTCTAAGTTGTGAAGCTTCTTCTCCTCAGGGGTGAAGAGACTTCTGTCTTTGGGGATCTTCTTCCCGGTCACCATACCTCCTCCTTATGCTGATCCTGAGCTACAACGCTATCGACCATTGGAACGATAGGTCCGTCCTCCAGAACCTCTGTCATGCTATCGTGGAGGGAGGTCAGATGTGCCTCCATTCTGACCCGCCATACACCATAGTTCTCTACTGAGAACATGGGTACCATCCTGATTCCTAACATGTCAGACATGATAGATAATGATATGTATGAAGAATGATATGCAGTGAATACGTTTTTCGGATCCGTTCAAGTAGACTAGTTTCAGAATAACAAGAGTCTAAGAGAACTCCTGCTCTGATACCAATTGTTGGTCCTGAGAGTACGCTCAGGTGTAGGGGGGGGGGTGAATACACCTGAAAACCGATTTCTCAACTTAAAACGCGAACAGTCCTTTTTAGGAGAATGTCATACTGAACAAGTTCAGCAGACTAAATAAGCTGTTCTGAATTGCGTGGCAGAGTGACTGACTTTACTGAGGCCTGCTAGCTGACTAGAGTCAGAATTCAGTACCATTCAGATAGAGTTCAGTAGTGCGGAAATGTGTAGGCCCAAATTCAGTTGAGTTAGGAAAACGTTTTTATCAAAACACTTTCAGTTGATTAGTGCAGTCGATTAAGCTTGCTGAAACTCAGTTGAATGATTTAAAGGATATTTTCAGTATGCACAATAAATCAATGCGGCAGTAAAATAAAGAACACAGAACACAACGTTTTTATAGTGGTTCGGATCCAACAATCCTATGTCTACTGTCCCGAAAGATCAGGAGGCTATGTATTATACTGAGATAGTCTCAGTCGGTTTGTACACTGGACAAACACTGGTCTTGAGTTTTATACTGAGCAAGTCTCAGTTTACAAGGTATCAAACTAAGTGTTTGAAAAACTCTCCAACAGTGAAAGAAAGGAGTCCTTTACAGTAAGGATCAGTTCGACTATGAACTCCTTCGTCTAAGCTATAGATATGAATGGTTGAGCTTAGGTTAGAGGGATAGGGAACAAGAAAGTGGCTTCTAGAGCGACGAACGGTTAAGTATAAACTTTGGGTTCGTATTTAGTCCCTTGGATACTAGAGGCTATATGATTCTAATTTAGCTCGGTTCCCTATGAGCACATATGTATTCTTTCGCCGGAGATTATCTCTTCGAATTACTTGCGGAAGACTTAGGACGTTTATGAGTTACTCTCTGAATGCTCTGTGTGTTCTTTGTTTCTAGGTTTTTCGTGTGTGAAGGTGAGCTTTCAATTTGATTTTATCCCTCTATTTATAGAGCAAAGATAAGGATAGATCCGTTGGAGACGACGATCATTTGTCTCTCTCTTTTGGGTGCTAACGGCTCTTTCGAAGTATGGTTGCAGTGTCCTTTCCCTCCATTTCTGGAAAGTTGTTGACTTGCAGCTTTAACAGATATAGGACAGGTGGCTGCTTGTCATTGGTCGAGGTTCAGGAAAGTGGTTGAGACAGAACAGACTTCAAGGAGATCTGAAGCTGACTTCTCTCTTCCTCCTATTGACTCTGCTGATTTGACTTTTAGAGAATCTGACAGTCAGAAGACTCTCCAGCCGTTGCTGAGTCTGATATCTGATTCAGTAGCATGCTCCTGCTGAGTCGGCTCTACTGAAGATCAGCTCTGAGTCAGTGAACTACTCTTGTTGAGTTCAGTTCCACTGACTCCTTTCGCATATCTTGCTCTCGCCGAGTCCAAGATCACTGAGTCTTCTACTTCTGGTACTGAGGCAGGTAATCAATTGAGCGCCTGAACCAGATGCAGAGTGTCTACTGAGTCTGAAACCTCAGAGACAAATAAACCAGATTACAACTGAATGGTTCATCAGTCAAGATAGGGTTTTGGGATCTTCAAATCTTCAGTATGTGTTCAGAGCACAGGGCTACTGAGTTAGTTCTCAACTGATTGTGAGAAGACTGAATCATCTCCCAACAGGTCATATTAGGTTTCCTCGACTGTATGACTCAGAGAAAATAAAGTTCATAATTAGTGTGATTTTCTCGTAATTATGGAAGCAAAGTTGATGATGTTACGATGGGATTTCATTCCTCATAAGCTAGACTTTTAGTCTAAGCTATATTAGAACGAGTATCAGGATGAAACTTAGGAAACAAATTTAGTAAGAATTAACCTCGTGTTAGATCTATGAAAGATAAGATATATCATTCACATAACGAGAGAAGTTAAGACACATACAAAGTGCTTTTCAAGAATTCATATGCAGAGCTCATCATTCTCAAGATTCTTGGAGAGACTCTAATGTGTTTCTTAGAAAGTTTTCTAGTAGGAAAGTCATATTCTAGCAAGTGGTGACATCACAGGCCACCACACATCGCATAATCTCTCTGGTTGAGAATGTCAATAGTAGAAAGCTTATAGATAGGATCTGTTGCCAAATATACTCTTGTCAAACTACTGATGGATCTTCTACTACTACATTCCACATAGATAGTACGGGAGATATCTTTACTTGAGCACGAGATTCCAAGGAAGACCTCGAATGGTACTTCATCAAGATAGACACAACTTGAAGAAATGGCCCTTGGGCACCCGATTTAAGGATAGTGTAAACGATAACTTCGCTTACAAATTTTAAAGACTGCAGCCACTGTCGGAATCAACTAATGGAGAGAACCTCCTAGGACATAGTATACATAAGATGGTTAGTTGAGGTCGTATGATGAAGGCATGATGTAAGGAGCGGATAGAGGCACAAGTGAGACACCTCCACTTTATGATACCGCATTACGTACAAAAACACGATATTTTTACACGTTCGATCTCAAACAATGAAGTGAAGGTTCCCCGTGAGGTCTTGGAGAAATAGATTCTAGACTATTTAGATCATAAAAGAAGTATAAGATTATCTTTTAACTACATGGTTGGCAAGTCGCTCCTTTTCATTGACCCTCCCAATCATTTCTTTTTACTACAAAGTCAGAATCCTTTGGTAGTATAATTGTCAAGAATCCATCTCGATACTTGATCACTAGTGATTATTCTATGCATTTGTTCTAGCCCTCTTATTATATATTTAAGTACCCTTTCTCTTGAATATTATTTTGTTATAACGGGTTATGTTAAAACTTTTATAACTGAGTTTGACCTAACAAAATGCTTTAAGTTGGAGATAAGATTGTGTGTGTCTCAGAATAAGATATTAAAGAACGAGACTAGAATCTCATGATATTCGATATTCGGTCCATCCAAGAGGTACTATAATATACCCACACTTGAGGAGAAACTCTTAGTTCGAAGAAATGAAGGAAAACATAACTTTATTCGTAAAACAAGGCTCTACATGAACGACCAGACCACTACAACCCTTCAAAATTCCAAAATAGTTAAGGATAAGTACATTGCCATTGACTTCGTCGTAAGTTGATGGAAGTCAGCATGTAGAAACTTCGCTATCTGTATCAAAGTTAGCACATTTTCTACCAATTCAAATAACGTTAGGATTGGACATATTAGCACAAAGTTATGTTAAGGAAATTGTACGATTACGCGACGTTTTCTATTGATCACCTCAGACCGTGATTCAGCTCAAGATGCTAGAAGAATAGAAATTTAGTACGGTTTTTGACATACTAATTGTACAAATGGTCAGAAAACACTATTTAAAATCTAGTAGCTACATTACGCGTAGTAATGTTTTTCCGATAGTGGTGGAAATCTAGGAAATATTTTAATAAAGTGCGTTTATTATAATTAAGCAAAGATGATAGCATATTAGACAAGCTTATTTGTTGGCAAGTGCATATTGCCCCTTTACTAAATTGAAGTTGGTGAGGAAGATTTTGGACACAACACTCAACAATTAAAATAATCGAGAAGATCAGTCAGACAATGAAGAAAGTTCACGATAAGAAGAAAAAGTTAAGACGAAATTTCGAATATATTTACGATTAGTTATTCATCTTAAAATTTCTTAAAATATTATTGTAAAGGCGATGCTTGATTTTGTAAAAAGGGGAGTGAATTATGCTCCAAGTATGTTGGACTTGCTGAAATCCTAGATAGAATAGACTTAATTGTCTATAGGTTGGCTTTGTCACCCAGTTAAGAGGACTTACATAACTTCTTTTATGTTTCTTAGGTAACGAATTATGTTTTTAAGCTTAAACACTTATTCAGATGTGATATAGTGGTCCCGAGTTTGGACCTAACTTAGAAAGAAAGAACAGTACAAACACTTGAGCACAAGATCAAGTTGTGAAGAACAAGTAGACTTCTAGCAAAGGTTCTATAGAATCATGCGCGAAGCAAAAATGATGAAAGAATAATATAAAGAGGGGTGTAAATTTCGAGTAAAAAATTACTTTTAAGGGGGAAGTATGTAATACCCTGATTTTTTCCAGCTGGTTAATTTACCTAAGATGAGCTATTGGAATATTTCAAAAGTTTTGACCCTAAGGTCTAAAATAAGATGAGTTGCATCCAGTAAAATTCCTTCTCCACTTACAACAACAATCTAGCTTTTACAGAAGCGTATGTGATTTTGCCAGAAAATTGAATGGTGAACGTATTTAATTATACGTCTCCATTTCTCTGTACCCTCCACGTATTCATACATAATTAAGTTTGCATGGATATTCATGGTAACAAAATTAAACAAGTCTCTCTCTACCTCTAACGTGTCTCATGGATGGATTGAGAGTCATTCCATTTCACTTTGGCATCCCACGTATACTACACTAACTAGCATGAGGTGGACTATAATTCTAAAATATATGCATGAAAATATGGTGGATAAGCATTAGCCTTTTTATTATCTCCGTGTCCTTGTAATTAAGAAATGAATAAGCTTGGCTATTAAGAAATGAGCAACGCATTTTTTTCTCTTAACATTTTACGTGGACTTCATGCATGTAAGACAATATGACTAAGCAAACCTAAGAATATAGCTAACCTTGGTCACTTACCCTTTTAAGTTGTCCATGGGACTTACTGACCCCTTTCTTCAGAAGTTTCGATTCTCTTCATCATCTCAACTATGCCACTTTGCCTCTCGGTTCAATTTTTGCTTGTTGCTATCTTTATTCTATACACTTCCCCTACAATTTCATCTATGAAGGAGATTCAAGATCTTGGAGGTATATTAACTTTACTTTTCTTCGTGTTATCTTCGGATACATGCTTAGAAATTGGAAAGTATTAGTTTTGAAGAAATATTTTAGTATTTTAAAGAAGGTTTCGAGATTATGTTTGAAAGAAAATAAAACGTCTTAACATATTGCTGGTGATCGAAGCTGAAGAAATGATTTCTAAAAGAAGAAATGATTTTAAAGACTAGCTGCAATAAATTAAGTCTTATTAAGTTAAAGATGAGGTTATGTCGGAAAGTTAGGTTTTGCTTAGGGCCTTGGAATTAAGTTTAGATTTATCTTGTAGGCCCTTCAGAGACAAGGATACATGAGATCAATAATAAATCCCGAACAGATACTAAAATCTTTTCTACAAACCACGTGGGTTTAATTTTCATAAAAGTATTTTGAGCTTTTGAGCTCTAATATTTAGGATAGTTAAATGAATATACATGTAAAATGTTTTTACTCTCTATTGGATAAGGTGCTCCTACCAGTTCAGTATTGTCTTTGCCAATAACACAGTTAAATCGATCGTGTCCTATGCTATGTGAGCATACTAGCCAGGATTAGTGTACACGAAGTCACTATTGAGGTGAATGTGTTTCCCTCATTAATGATGAAGCGGTTCATTCGCGGGATACTTGCATTTTACCCCTCACGAACATCAGAAAGGGATCAATGTTGGAAGCTCCCACATATACGAGGGTGGGTAAGTCCCATCTTGTAGGTATCACCAATAGTTGAGGCAAAAAAAGAGACAAATCTTCAGTTTTAGTATGAATAAAATAGATTTCAGTTTTTGAACTTTCTATGTCATAACAGTTAAAGCATGGATTATTATTTCAGAAAGGTATCTTAGAATTTCTCTTCTCAAATGGCTAAACTCATGGAGTACATTAGTTCTCAGCCTAAAATATTTTTTAAAATGTCTTACAAGTTGAGGTGATCGTTGCGAAGTGGAGTGCTGAGTCAAGGCTAACGTATTCATCAAACCTTCTACTAAATTTTCTTATAGTTTTGATAAGCATTCTGCTGACTCTAAGTATGAGTAAATGATATTAATGTTTTCAATCCTCTTATGGATACAATAAGAGTTTCATGAACAAATGTCGCTTCTTTGAAGCCAATTACACAAGAACGTGGATTATAAATGGTAATCCAACAACTTTTCAAGTTCCCCATTTCTTCCCCTCTTCTTTAATCCAACCTGCAGCTGCGTCCTGACATCTGTGCTTTCCCTCGAGAACTAGGGAATGACATAATCAGGATTCAGTAAACCTAGTTCAGCTGATAGTTCCTTGAATTGTTCCTCAGGGAGAGCTTTTGAGAAGATATGTGCTCGCTGTCTTGTCTTGTCTTTTTGACGTGGTCCCTAATGAAATGGTGATGAATGTCAACATGTTTGCAGCGAGTAAGTAGTATAGGATTCTGAGATATGGCTACTGCACTCGTGTTGTCACAGTAAATCGAAACTTCAGTAGCTTCTATGTTGTATTCCCTGAGCTGCTGTGTTTGAGCCGTAGAATCTAGTCACAACAGCTTTCTGCAACCATACATTCATCTTCAGTTGTAGAGGTTGCTACTATTTTTTTTTCTTGGGGAACCATGAAACCAACTTGCTTCATAGAAATTAACACGTTCCTGATTTGGATTTGCGGTCAATCTTGCAACCAGCGTAGTCAGCATCAGAATAACCAGTAAGTTCTAAGTGATCCTCAATAGGATACCATAGTCTTGCTTCAGTGGTTTCTTTCAGGTATCGAAGAATTTACTTCTCGACTTCCATATGTGCAAGCTTGGGATCATCCTGATATTGAGCGCAAACTCACATTGCAAAATGTTGGTCCGGAGACGAAAAGTCAGGTGTAGAGGGGGGGGGGGTGAATACACCTGAGCTCTGTTTCTTTTTCTCAGTGAAGGTCAGCTGAAGCTGATGTTTGCAACTGATGAACAGGGCCAAGTAAGCCTTCGATCACTGGGGTCAAAGTGAGTCGCCTTCGAGCTCTTCTGCCGATCGATGTCGGTATTACGAAACTCGGTCGGAGACGTAGTGCGGATAAGTGTTAGGCCCGAGTCGTCTCTTTTGAATACGCGTTTTTGCAAGTTAAATCTTTTGGCTGTGCACTTTATAAAATACGTTTTATGCAAACTTTTGATTTTCAAGTCAGTTGAATGCAATGCAATAAAACAGTAAATGAACACAAGCGATTTAACGTGGTTCGGATACGCAAGATCCTACGTCCACGGTCCTGAACAGGGCAGGAGAACTTGTTGATTATTCTGAGCAAGCCTCGAGCGGGGATACTGTGCACCTGGGACGGTTCCCTCTAAGTTATAGTCCTTAGCGACTTTACAGTCCAAACCTAAGTTTAGAAGGAGGGAATATTCTCCAACTGAGAAGGAGTTCTTACAACAAGAACAATTCACTAAATGTGAACTCCTTCGGATCTAAGCTATGAATCTAGCAATGAGCTTAGTCTAGAGAAGATAGGGATCAAAGTGCTCTAGAGAGATGAACTACAAGAAGTGTTCTATGAAAACTAGTTCGTCTCTGGATAAGCTTGAAGGTTCTAGAGCGTTGTGAGTTTGAATGATTTCCCTTGATTTCGCGTATATTCCTCTTTTTGAAATCTTCAAATCCTTCTCTATTTATAGTTGTGAGTTGTGACATATGTCCGTTGGAGACGACGATGCCACGTGTCACAAGCGTCCAAAGAAAACGGCCACTATTCAACTTTGTTGCAGCAGGGCAGTTAATGCACTGTTCATGAGAGCAGCTTTACTGTGTAGAGTAGGTAAGCGTTGTCGGCTTCTCATTGGTCGAGGTTTGTAGTTGGTGAGTGTCAGAGTTGACCGTTCAAACTACCTCGTATGTCTTCTGCTGAACATTTAGAGGGACTTTAAGTGCTGGGTCGCTTTCTGTCGGATACAGTACTCGAAAGCCTGTCTTCTTCGGCTGAGTCGTCTGACTGATAAAGTGAGCTTCTGATAGTCAGTTGGTCGACTGCGAAGGTATACTGCTTGCACTGGTTCTTCTACTGATGACCATCAGCTTGTAGAGAATGCTTCTACTGAGGTCCAGTCAGCTGATGCGGGATCTTCAATTGAGTTTGATATCAGCTGCTGACGAAGAATGCAAGCGATTACACTGATGACGTGGGGTTCTGAAAAGTATCTTCAGCTGAAGATCAGTTCAACAACTACCCCGTACAGGACTTAGACAAAATAATAATCATTACATCAAGTCTAACCTATACATCAGCTAATCCTATCGACACACTAATCTACTGATATCAGCTCGGTTTTGGGATCTTCAATTCCATAGTACTACAATGATTTCCCCCAATTTCTTTTAACCCTAGAACAGCTGAGTATCAATCTACTGACTCATATCCAACAATTTCCCCCTAATTGATGATGCCAAAACCTCTATACTCTAATATCTATTAAAGATACTTGTCCTATCGACAACAATTTCCCCCCTTAAAGCATCCGAGGAAAAACCGATAATAGTAAATGAACTTCGGAGGTGAGAGAAAGGCAAGATCGAGAAACCGATGTGAGTGTGTGTCGATCACTTGGTGATCGGTAGTGTAAACACAAAGTAAAAGGCCGAGAGACAATGAGTAATTGTCTAGCAAGCGAGGAACCGATATATATATCAAGAATTACGAGTTCCTATGCTATTACAAAAGATGAGGAGAAAAAAAATCACTGCTTCTTTGCTTCTTGAACTTCTCGCGTTTTCTTCTTGAAGTCGGTGGATTTTTCCTCGGGAGGATCCAGGTAATAGTATTTATACACTATAGCTCGAATCTCCTGGATCTCCAAGTTATCATCCGGCCTTTCGGGAGCGGACTCGGGCTGTAGGCGGCTTCCTCCACTTCTCTTTCTATGTCCTTAGTGCTCGGCGAGTCCATTAGCAAGTCTCGGCGGTGGAATACGTCGGAAAGCCTTGGGGCACGGAAGGTTACATTCCCGTGATTCCATGACTTGCTTCAGCCGTTCACCTGGATTCAACATTAAATCTCGTAATCAACTCCTCAAAGAGCTGATCGGTGGGCGATCAAGTGGGTAAATGCGCCATACGTAGTAGCCTTTGATAAAAGTTTCTTTCAATCTCTCCCAATGTTCATTCATATCAGCCGGCACCCACTTATCCACATGCTTTGAATCGGTTGTTGCTTGATGTGGGGGCCCTCGATGAACTTAGATCCTCTCGGGATCCGCCTTCTTGGATCGGTCGCTGGTTTATCGAGATAGGCTTTTCATTCTTGCCAGGTCGGCCCATCCTTTTCTTCTCACGGAGAGCGGCCGCTCTAGTGTCTCCTCGTCTCGAGACTCGGTCCTTGCGGCGTCGCCTCCCGGATCGTTTGATCTTACGCTATCCGCTCGGTGTAAGAGTAGATATGGGAATACTACGAGCAAGTAGCTTTGATTTCGATCGAAGAGCCTTAGCAAATTCTTCTTGGGCTTTCTTCTTTTGCTCTTCGACCGTATTAATGACCTTTCTCTTTCCTTTGCTCTCGACGGCTTTGCCCTTAGGCTTTTATCGCTTGCCAGTTTGCCTCCTCCAGGCGACGCTCCCGGTCCAGCTTGTCTTGCAGCTCTTGGGCTATTCCGAGGTCGAATGCCTCTTGCTCCGCTTTTGATTTAAACTTCTTGATCGGGGAGGAAGGAGTAGTGGATTCGATAGCGATTTCCTTCCCCGACCTCTGCGGCGATTGTTGAGACTCTTCTTCTTCATTGGCTCTTCAAGGAATTGAGCGATTTCGTCTATGTGCACAGGTGAAGAAGAGGAGATGGGGGTGGCTTGTAGTGGGAAATCAAGGAGAAGGACCTCGGTAGATATACCTTTCGAGTAGTTGGTCCCGCCTCCGAAGCCTCGTTCCCCCCCGAATCTCGCGGTGAGGGCTCTGCTGCCGAGGAGGGTCTCGCCTCCCGAGGCTCGTCCCTCAAGGATCCGGACGTCAACCGTATCCGTATCGGGTTCATCTTTCACAATATCTTCCCCCTTTTTGGCATCGGCAATATTCGCCGGGGAGGTGCGGATAGCTTTTACGTCCCGCTCTGCGTCGCGCACGTAATCTTTCGATCCGGGTAATCGTGTCATCAAAATCACCGACCAAGTTGCGGTAGTTTTCCCAGTCTTTCTCTCGATCGCTCTAGATTTCCGCAGTCGAGCGGCCGACTCTTGTCGGAGTGTCGCAGAGCTTGATCATTTGATTCTCGTCATTTCTTTACGAATGGCTTTTAAGGCCTCACTTGTTGCTTGATGGCCGTTTGAAGAGAAGTGGTTGCTATCTTGTTTCTCTCATCAATGAAGCCTTGAATTGTTTTCATGGCTCGAGTCACCGTTCCGAGAAAGTTTTATGCTGAGTGTCAAGCAGCTGCTGACTCTGTGCTGTTAAATCGGCCTTTTGAGCACTTAGGGCCTGCTCAACTATCTCCTTGAAATCTGGCTGAGAAGCCTCTTTAGGGGTGGAGAGGTCAGCGGCCAACTTACTTAGAGCTTCGTTCTGAGCCTTGGTGTACTTCTCCCATTTAAAATGAACATCTTTGGCTAGGAGTCGATTTTTCTCACCTTGGCGTTTGATAGCCCTTGTTGACGTAACGTGAGGACACGGAACCGATGGGTTGTATCTCGATAAGAGCCGGTTCCGAGCCTCTGCTCGAGAACGAGATCAATCTGCTCCCTACCGTACTTCGGAGCGGTTGTAGCCTCACCGAGATGTGACTATGGGTGGTGTTGGGCTCTTCTCTTGGGGAGTTTGTCCCTCTGCAGATTCTCCCCCGGTGCCGCTTCCTTGGGTTTGCCATCCATCTCCTCATCTTGATCATCATTATCACCTTTATCAGAAGGTGGAGATGGGGGCGGAGCTGTTTCAGTCGGAGCTCTCAAGCTCAGTAAATAGAGCATTGCAGCTCTCAAATCTTCGAAAGACGCCATGTCGGTGGCTCTCCGAATCCAATCTTGGCTTGGAGCTCTTGCTCCTCCGTCGTAGCTCATCCGGTGACTGGCTGGGGATTTGGCAAAGTCAATAAGAATGTCTCAATGCGTAAAACCTTAAGAGCATCCGAGCTCTTGTCCTTACTTGCTATTTCAACCGGATCTGCGTGCTCGGCAATTTCTCGGTATCTCTAGTCGAATCTCGGTTGCAAGCACGCAATCGAGTGGTGTCGGTTGTTTTCCACTCAGCCAGTAGGTTCGGGTGACGGTTCCCTCTTGTCGGACTCTCGTTTCCTCGTAGCTGATCACTTGGACCTTGTCCTTGATCGTCGCTCCCTCGATTCCGATATACGAATCGAGTAGTTGCTCCTCTTGAATAGAAGGAGGAGCCGGGCTGAATAATGGTAAGTGGCCGAGCCACTGTGACCTCAGCAGGTCGAGTCTTAGCCAACCTCCTCTTCTTTGGCACTTGGACGGTTGGGGGCGGAGCGCGACGCCGCTCTCTTCGGTTCGAAGGTGGCCCCTTGCCAATTGACTTTTACGCTCCAACCTTTGTCATAAATTTAATACTCTTGAGATCAAAAGACTTCGAGTCCTCAAAAGCCGAGCGATTACGTACCACACTCTCTATCGCACCGACATCTTGGTGCCGAATAGGAGCTTGCCTGTCTTGGTTAGCTTCCTCTCTCCGATGGCGAAGTAGTGAACTTCCGGGCTTGGGCCTTCACCGAGTAGTATAGTAGTCGGCCCAGGTTCACTTCTACTCCATCGTCTATGATCATCATCGGTTGTATCCTCGGCTTAGAAAGCCGATCATAGGATCCAATGAGCTCGTCGAATATGAGAGACAACGTAAGCTAAACCCCTGTGCGAGGTAACAAAAGATTTCTCGGAGCGCCGTCTTGAACACTATGTCGGCTGCGTCCACGTAACTTTTGGACGTAGTTATTTATCTCCCTTTCCTTATAACCAATGGGAGAGATACCAGTCGAGGGTAGTTGAAAAGCTTGAACGAGAGCCTCGAGATATTGAAAGAGTGGGTAGCCTCCCTCCACTAATTTGGGGCAATTTCCCGGCTGTATCCAAAGGATGCTTCTTCTCCTCCTGAGGCTAATGATTTCCAGTTGTAGTAGGCCTCCACAACTTGTCTCGGCAGATGAGAACGGGGATGCCTCGACACAAGAGTTGCCAGCCCTGACTTCTCAAGGGCGCCAAAAACCGGCTCCAAATATGAAACGTCCACCTGCCGGAGAGCCATCGTCGGCTCAAACTGAACCCGGATGGTCATGATCTCAACCATCTTCTCAGGAGTCTCGCCATCGAAATCTGCAAAACAAATTGTTAGCACTTGAAAATAGAGTAAGTTAGTAGCTATCAGCGGATAGTAATACATTACCGTGAAATAGAGCTTGAAAAGAGATATAGCAATGCAGTTTGAATGAGGATGTAAGGAAGGTAACTGAATCGCTAAGAAAAAGCTCTAAGATATGAGAATGGCGAAAAGTGAGTAGTTGATAGAAGATGAAAGATTTTGTATATTGAGTTTGATCTTTAGTTTGAATCGCACGGTTCAAATTTAATCTTTCAAAATCAAGGGGCGGCTAAGATTAAATGTTATAAAAGAATGATTACAATAGCCGCCAAAAATATAGATATACGTAATAAAGCTAATGGAGAAGACATGCATTAAATGCATGACAGAGAGCATTAATTACGCAGGCGAGGAGTCCTGCTGACCTTTCCTCAAACCTTAAACATAATAAATGGTAAGGAATAAATGCTCCTAGGCAACTGAATGCAAGCGACTGATGCATTAAATGCGGCATGCTTCGAACAAATTAAGTAACGATACTACGCAAACCTCTTCAGTGAACTTATCACCGGTTACCATCATTTCTCGGGAGGATGGTTGTGCGATGACCATGTTCTCCCTTGTTGTGTACAGTGTGCATCTCCCAACCGAGTCACTGTACTAAGTTTTCCGACTCGTCGTGCGATTCCATACCGATACACATTGTTGCTAAGTATATTATTATCGGTAGTCGGCTTCTGCCGACTTGTCTCGAGTAGGATCTAGCGGGACCTAGCTCAACCGATAGTTCTCCGAACTTTGTTCTCGGCTAGTGGTTTGGTCGGTATATCTCGCCCTTTGCTTGTCGGTATGGATTTTCTCCATCCCGATGTCCTTCTTTTCGACATGGTCTCCGATGAAGTGGTGTCGAATGTCCACGTGCTTGCATCCGGTATGTAGAACCGGGTTCTGAGTTATAGCTATTGCACCGGTGGAGTCACGGTAGATGGGCACTTCATCCCGAGTTATCCCATAATCTCTCAATTGTTGTCGAAGCCAAAGGATCCGGGCACAAGCAACTTCCTGCAGCCCATGTACTCGGCTTCGGTAGTGGACGTAGCTACCGAGTGTTGTTTCTTTGAAAACCACGATATCGGCTTGCTTTGCCTAGGAACCGACATGTTCCGGAAGTTGATTTTCGATCTATCCCGCATCCTCGCATAATCGGCATCGAATAACTCCGTCGGTATTAGATTATCATCGGCAGGGATACCATAACCCGACCTCGGGTGTTCCTCTTAGGTATCGCAGAATCTTCTTCGCCGAGTCTAGATGACTTCGCTTGGGATTCGCTTTTAATCTTGCGCATATACCTACAAGCATAAGTTATGTCAGTCGGCTAGTTGTTAAATAAAGTAAAGAACCAATAATAGCTCTATAATCGGTAGAGTTAACGAAGCTCCCTCTTTGTCTAGATCGATTTTAAAGTTCGTGTTCATGGGGATCTTGACCGGTTTGCTTTGGAATCACGGCCGAATCTTTTGAGAAGATCTCGAGTGTATTTGGCTTGATTGATGAAGATTCCTTCGGCTGATTGTTTTACTTGAAATCCAAGGAAATAATTCATCTCTCCCATCATGGACATCTCGAATTTCTCTTTCATCATCTTCTCGAACTGGCGACATATAACTTCGTTTCGCGGCCCGAAAATGATGTCGTCCACGTAGATTTGCACCGGTAGAATGTCATCTTCCGACTTTATGCTGAATAGGGTGCGATCTACCGTCCCCTTTTGAAAACCTTTTCGAAGTAGAAAGTCCGATAGGGTATCATACCAAGCCACCGGGTGCTTGTTTTAACCCATACTGAGCTTTCCTAAGTCTCGTACACTGATGTCCCCGCTGAAAGCCGGGCGGTTGTTCCACGTAGACTTCTTCCTTCGATGCGCCGTTCGTAAAAGCTGACTTCACATCCATCTCGATATACCTTAAATCTCCGATGTGTTGCATAAGCTAGGAAAAGATGAATGGCTTCCAATCGCGGCCGGAGCAAATGTTTCATCAAAGTCAATTCCCTCTCGCCCGACCGTATCCTTTAGCAACTAGTCGAGCTTTATTTCGACAATGACGTTGTTTTCATCTCGCTTGTTCTTGAAGACCCACTTAGTTCCAATCACGTGCTGATGTCTCAGTCCGTCGACAAGCTCCCAAACTTCATTTCGACGAACCGGTTCGACTCTCTTCTTGCATAGCAATGACCCGGTCCAAGCATCTTTAAGTGCGTCCTCTATCGATCGAGGTTCTTACGTAGATAGAAAACAAGAGTAAAGTGAGCTTTCTCCTTGATTTAATCTTGATCTCGTCCTTATAGTTGCTGATGGATCTCCAATGATAAGATCCGAAGAATGAGCATCGAGCCACGAACGCCCGAGTCGGGCTTCTTCTTCGATACTACTTCGCACGATCGGTAGGTATATTAGGCATTTCGGTAGTAATCGTTACGCGATCGTAGTAATTCGGTAAGAAGGTTAGGATCTACCGAGTTTCCGTGTTCAGGGGCATTTATCTCGGGAACATTAATCGTTCCCCCCCGAGTTTATATTCTCGGTAGAGGTCTCGATTACCACAGGGGGCTTCCTCATCGACCGAAGTTACCTGTTGTTGATTCGTTCGATAGAATCAACTAGGTTAGCTACATTGCTTGTTGGTCGAGTCCGAATTTCTTCATCTTCCGACTCATCATCCAACAATGCTTCGGATCTTTTCAACTTTGTCATTTAGTTCGAGATCCCGTAGCTTGCTTTGCCGACATCCTCGGTGCTTGACTTTGTATCTTTCCCGTTCTCGTTAACAAATTCATCAAAAACAACATGAGGGCTTTCCTCCACGCAAAGAGTTCGATAGTTAAAAACTCGAAGGCTTTATCGACTCGGGAGTATCCTAAGAATACTCCTTGATCAGATTTGCTATCAAAGACCTTCAACTGATCTTTCCCATTGTTGTGGATAAAGCAAGGACAGTAGAAAACATGAAAATGAGAAATAGAAGGAATTCTCCCTTTCCACGGTTCGTATGGCGTCTTCATGTGTTGCTTTGTGTCGGTAGTGATCGATTCCGAGTGTAACAAGGCGGTGTCGGTAGCATCGGCCCCAAAACTTTGAGGGTAGTCCGGAATCTGCGAGGAGCGTTCTTGCTGCTTCTTTGAGAGTTCTGTTCTTACGTTCGGCAAGTCCGTTCTGGCGAGGGGTGAGCGCAGCGATGTCTCGTGCTTGAATTCCCTCTTTATCGCAAAGTATGTCTTAACTACTGAGTTTAGAAACTCTGTTCCTCCGTCTCGAGCGTATCTTCTTAATCTTGATGTTCTTTTCCACACCGAGTTTCTTCGATAGATTAGGTAACTCGGTCCCGAACATCGATTTGTTGGCGATGAAGATGACCCAAGTATATCTCGAGAAGTCGTCTATGACGACGAGGGCATACTTCTTGCCTCTTATAGTCACCTGGAGAGACGGCCCGAATAAGTCCATGTGAAGCGGTGAAGGATTCCATCGGTGGAAGGTGACGGAATAGGTGGATTGCTACTCTTTGTTTGCTTTCCCTTCGTGCACGCTTCACAATTTCTCGTCTTTGATAAACGATTCGTTGGGCGGTCCTCGACTTTAGAGTTCTTGACGAGCTTGTTCATGGTCTTGAAGTTCAGGTGGCCGAGTCTCTTGTGCCATAGCCACTGACTTGTTACCTCGATTTAGTACGTGCGAGCAAGCAAGCCTCGGGTTACTGCGGTATTCCGGTTTGCAACATAGATGTTCTTCCTCCGCGAACCCGATAACACCGTTTTCCCCGTAGATTTGTCAACAATATCACGTAAACCGGCGTCAAAGATTACTCGTTAAGATTATCACGGAATTGATCGATCGAAAGGAGATTATGTTGAAGTCCTTCAACATATGTTACTCTTGAACCGTGGCGGTCCCCAATGTTCGGCGTTTCGTATCCCCTTGTGTAGCCTTTGGAATTGTCACCGAATTCAATTCCGGGACCATCTTCTTGTACGTAGTTGGTCGGCGAGCTCTTCCGGTAGGTCATGTGTCTCGAGCGGCCGCCGTCCACTATCCACGGGTCCTTATGCACCCGCAAAACAGAGGCATTTTTAGGTACCCTTTGGTTCGATTGGGTCCTTACGGGTTAGTGGGTGATTTCGGAACCCGGATCTGTCTCGGGACCTTAGAAGTTCCAGACTTCTTCTTCGAACCTTATCGGCTTTCTTCTCCACGGGACTTGGAGATACCGACTTTCTGCTGATAATTTTTGGTTCATGCGCTTTCTTCTTCTCGAGTCTTAGCGCTTCTCCCGACCCCGGGCTCATAGTAGTACGAGCCGTGCGGGCCGGGTGCTCATACAATGGCTCCTTGTACCGTTACGCCCATCCGACCTTCTTGATTCCCCCCCGAATTTGATCGCGGTGTCCTGGGGCCGGAACCTTTGGTCACCGCTTGTTGCTACTCGGGCCGAGGTGTAATTATTTTCTCGTTTGTTTTTCACCCGAGGTGTGGTGTCGGCGGCTTGCACCTTTCCTCCGACGAACCTATCGGCCCGGGGTTGCTGAGCTTTTGGAGGTAGAAGCTTCGTGGGTATAGCCCGGGCCTTCTTTCACGTAAGTTGACCGTTGAGCTCTAAGCATGCTTTCAAGCTTCTCCTTAGCTCCCAGGTATTGTTCAGTCATCAATCCTCTCCAGACTTCGTCACTCCTTCTAAGTGAGTCATAGTCATTCTGCACGTCCGTGAGCTTCGATCCGAGCTTGGCTATTTCGGTCTCTTTCTCGAATTGTCCTTGGTCGGGCCGAGATCTCGAGTCTCTTGAAGCCGAGACTTAGTCATAAGAGATTCAATCTCTTCCTTGAGTCTCGCAACTAGATCCAGTGACTCGGTAGAGACCCGACAATCGAAGAAAGTCTCGATTCTCGGCCTTTACTTGTTCAAGTTCCCCGGATGGTTCTGCTGAACTCTGCTCGCCAATGAACTGTTCCTCTAGCAGATCGTCGTAGGCTTGTACCACATCTAGATGATCATCTCGTGACCGAGCACGTGTCTTGTGTGCTTTGTGTGAAGAAGAGGTAATAATGCGTTTAGAATTTACCTCGGCCTCTTCTCCGGCCATCGAGCGTATTCGGCCGACTTCATCAGGAAGCGTGTCTTTGCGACCTCAATCTGCGACGAATGCGGCTTCGTCTTCGAAGAATACATGAATGTATCCTCCTCAATTGAGTTGTCGGATATCTCTCCGGCTATATAGGCTTGCCGTCTCTCGGCGAACTTCTTTCTCCCGGCTCGCCGTTCGCTCTTTGAGCGGTGCGAGAGTTCGGGACAATCGTACCGATAGTGTCCCTCCTTCTTGCGGTTGTAGCGGGTAGATGTTGCGCTTCTCTTACCAGCGAGTCTTTAGACGGACCGGCAGCAGAACTCCGATTTCCCGTATTCGGTAGAAGGATTAGATTCTTCCTTTTTATGATAGTCTTTCTTACCCGAGGAAGAATCTCGGTTGTATTTCCTCGGCTTTCGACTCTCTCCTTTTCCCTCCGATATTTGAGAGCCATCGGTGCTAGCCGATCGGGGCTCGAAGTCTCGAAGACTTTGCTACCGATGTGGCCACGCGCTTTGCTTGAGGAAATAGGCTTGGCTCCGGTATTGGCGTTGTTGCCTTGAAGGCGTGGTCGAACCGTGTGTCACCGTGGAGCGCTTAAGCACTTTTGGGGTAGGCTATGCTCGAATTCCTCCGATTTTAATTACGAAAATATAACATCGGGAGTTAGAGCATTTAGATCGGAGCGACGTAAATAAGTAGCAAATGGAAGCCACTTCTGTCGGGGCAACGCTCTCAAGATCTTGGTGTTCATCTCCTTGTTGGTGAACGACCTCCCCAACCCATTGATAACATTGACTTGATTGGTGAATCCGACACTCGGCTCGTCAATGGTTTCAAGTAGGCTCCATTGCAAAGGCGTCGAACTTCCGAAGCTCTAGCTCGAGCTTGTTCTCTTTGATCCGAGGGGTTCCATGGCTCGATGTACCCAAGGCGTCCCATAGTTCTTTTCGCCATTTTGCAATCTTGTACCCTTCCGAGATGTGAGTCACCGAGCGTAGTCGGTATGGCATTACGTGCAACTCGGTCAAGGTTGTGCAACTTCTTTTCTTCGGGCGTGAAGGCGAGATTTGTCTTTGGGAACCTTAGCACCAGTTTGTGCTCCCACGCCTCCTCCAGCAGCAAATACTACGCTGTCGATCATGGGAATGATCGGTCCTGACTCTAGGACGTCTGACATGCTGTCGTGGAGTGACGTTAGGTGTGCCTCCATACGTACGCGCCATACCGTGTAGTTCTCTATTGAGAACATCGGCACCATCCTAATACCTGACATATCAGACATTGTAAGAGTAAGAGTATAAGGATGCTGAGAAGATGCTTATGCAGTGAAAACGGTTTTCAGGATCAGTTCGAGAGGACCAGTATTTCAGAACCGGCGATCAGTTGAACACCGAAAGCTCTGATACCAATTGTTGGTCCGGAGACGAAAAGTCAGGTGTAGAGGGGGGGGGGTGAATACACCTGAGCTCTGTTTCTTTTTCTCAGTGAAGGTCAGCTGAAGCTGATGTTTGCAACTGATGAACAGTGCCAAGTAAGCCTTCGATCACTGGGGTCAAAGTGAGTCAGCTTCTGAGCTCTTCTACTGACTGATGTCAGTATTACGAAACTCAGTCGAGACTGTAGTGCGGATAAGTGTTAGGCCCGGAGTCGTCTCTTTTGAAAACGCGTTTTTGCAAGTTAAATCTTTTGGTTGTGCACTTTATAAAATACGTTTTATGCAAACTTATGATTTTCAAGTCAGTTGAATGCAATGCAATAAAACAGTAAATGAACACAAGCGATTTAACGTGGTTCGGATACGCAAGATCCTACGTCCACGGTCCTGAACAGGGCAGGAGAACTTGTTGATTATTCTGAGCAAGCCTCAGCAGGGATACTGTGCACTGGATAGTTCCCTCTAAGTTATAGTCCTTAGCGACTTTACAGTCCAAACCTAAGTTTAGAAGGGAGGGAATATTCTCCAACTGAGAAGGAGTTCTTACAACAAGAACAATTCACTAAATGTGAACTCCTTCGGATCTAAGCTATGAATCTAGCAATGAGCTTAGTCTAGAGAAGATAGGGATCAAAGTGCTCTAGAGAGATGAACTACAAGAAGTGTTCTATGAAAACTAGTTCGTCTCTGGATAAGCTTAAAGGTTCTAGAGCGTTGTGAGTTTGAATGATTTCCCTTGATTTCGCGTATATTCCTCTTTTTGAAATCTTCAAATCCTTCTCTATTTATAGTTGTGAGTTGTGACATATGTCCGTTGGAGACGACGATGCCACGTGTCACAAGTGTCCAAAGAAAACGGCCACTATTCAACTTTGTTGCGAAGAGGCGGTTAATGCACTGTTCATGAGAGCAACTTTCTTGTGTAGAGTAGGTAAGCGTTGTCGGCTTCTCATTGGTCGAGGTTTGTAGTTGGTGAGTGTCAGAGTTGACCGTTCAAACTACCTCGTATGTCTTCTGCTGAACATTTGAAGGGACTTTAAGTGCCTTTGGGTCGCTTTTACGTCGGATACGATGACTCGAAAGCTTGTCTTCTTCGGTCGAGTCGTCGACGATAAAGTGAGCTTCGATAGTCGGTTGGTCGATCGCGAAGGTATACTGCTACTTTGCCGGTTCTTCTACCGATGACCATCGGCTTGTAGAGAATGCTTCTGCGAGGTCCAGTCAGCTGATGCGGGATCTTCAATTGAGTTTGATATCAGCTGCTGACGAAGAATGCAAGCGATTACACTGATGACGTGGGGTTCTGAAAAGTATCTTCAGCTGAAGATCAGTTCAACAACTACCCCGTACAGGACTTAGACAAAATAATAATCATTACATCAAGTCTAACCTATACATCAGCTAATCCTATCGACACACTAATCTACTGATATCAGCTCGGTTTTGGGATCTTCAATTCCATAGTACTACAATGATTTCCCCCAATTTCTTTTAACCCTAGAACAGCTGAGTATCAATCTACTGACTCATATCCAACACAAAAGATATGTCAGGACTTTCTTTTTGTCATGTAAAGGAGTGATCCTATAATGGCTCGATAGTTAGTGGAGTTTATTGAATTTCCCTCGGGTCAGGATCCATCGTGCTATTTGAATTCATGGGTATTTTTAGTGATTTGTTGTTAGTGAGCCCAAATCGCTTGATGAGATCCTTGATATACTTCGCCTGATTGATGAATTTTTATTCAGGTGATTGTTTGACTTGAAAATCTAAGAAATAATTCATCTCTTCCATCATAGACATTTTGCTTAAAAATTCCTCTTATATCCAAAAAAGATACCATCAACATAAATTTTCACGAGTAGGATATCTTTACCATCAGTATATTTGAATAAGGTTCGGTCCATAGTGCCTTTGACAAATTTGTTCTAAAGAAGAAATTCTGAAAGCGTTTTATACCAAGCTCGAGGAGCTTGCTTTAGACCATATAGTGCCTTCTTCTGGCGGTAGACCTTGTTGCCTTTTCAAAACCTAGTGGTTGTTCAACATAGAAATCTTCGTTTAGTTCACCATTTAGGAAAGCTCATTTCACATCCCTTCGGTAGAGTTTGAAACGCTCATGTGATGCATATGCGAGGAATAGAGTAACTGCTTCATGTTTGGCCACTGGTGCATAAGTCTCATCATAGTCGATCCCTTTGGATTGGAAGTAACCTTTGGCAACTAGTTTTGCTTTTGTTTCTGACGATGTTGTTATTCTAATCTCTTTTGTTTTTGAACACCCATTTGGTTCACATCATATTTGGATGAGATGGTCTATTTACCATTTCCCAAACATCATTTCTTTGAAATTAGTTTAGTTCTTCCAGCATAACTTGTATATCTTCGATTGTTTTGGGTTCTTCTGTGGATAGGTAGTAAGAGAACATGGTACTTTCATTGTGACAACAGCGAGGTTGGACACCATTTGTAGGATCACCTATGATCTCTTTTTCTGTGTGTGCGTCCTTCCAGGTCTTACGTTTTCTATGTCCGTCTTCAAAATTTTCATCAATAATTATTAAAATCAGCTGCATTATCAGAATCTGAATCTGAAGAAGGGTTCTCATTTGGGGTGTTATCAGTAATCATGACATTGTCGTAAGTCCTCCCCTGAGATGTTACTTTCAGTAGAGGTCTCAGTAACTCGTGGGTCTTCTTCATTGACCTTAGTTACCTGATACTGGGTCTGTTTCTGAGACTTAGTGGTTTGTTCAGTATCATGGTCAGTGTTGTCCCACGTCAGGATTGACTCGGTAATTAGGGTTTCCGTTAAGCTTCCTTTACTGGTGGTAACTACTCTTCAATGATCACAATGTTATTGGATCTATCTTTCCTGCGCTCATCAGTAAATTCATCAAATACCACATGACCTTTTTCTTCCACGCAAAGGGCCTGACAATTACTGATTCTGAAGGCTTTACACACTTGAGAGTATCTTAAGAACACTCCTGAGTTAGATTTTCAATCAAAAAACTTTAATTTTTCTTTCCCATTATTGTGGATGAAACATGAACAACCACATATATGAAAAATATGACATGTCAGGAATTCTCCCTTTCCATAGTTCATAAGGCGTTTTGCCTTGATATCTGATCAGTAGAGTGCGATTTTGAGTATAGTTTGCTGTATTGTTTGCTTGTGCCCAGAATTTGTGTGGAAGTCTTGAATTAGCTATGAGTGCTCTTCTGGACTCTTTCAACGTCCGATTTTTCCTTTCATCAAGACCGTTTTGTTTTAGAGTTCTTGCTGCTGAGGTCGTAGGTAGGATGCCTTTTATTTACAATAAGCCGTCATGAAGGAGTTTATGAATATTGAAGGATTTAAGAATTCGATATCTACGTCCTTAAGCCGTGATTTTATTTGCTCGCGTACAAGATCTTCTGATTTGTGTTCCAATGCCTGCTTTCCCTTCGGATGGACGAAGAACTGGAGAAGCATTGAAAACCACGTCCCCTCTCTCTTGCGTTAGCGTGCGTGTGATTGATGTGGGTTATAAAACTGTGTAATCATAATAATAACGTAATACATTATTATATACACCAAGTCCATTAATTAATTAATTAATTAATTAATATCGGGGCTACTTATTATTCATCTATTAATTGGGTCAGTCAAATATTTCTAAATAATACCAACATTATTATGTAATGCATAAAATGCATTAATCACTTAATAATTCCGATTAATAATTCCGAGAGAGTATGAAATAAATACTTGGCTTTTATGTGGGCCAGACCAGGGATCTAATACAAGAAATAAAGCAGGGCTTCAAATTAATTAATTCTTTATGCTCTTTCCAGAGCAAATTAATTAATATACACATATTCATTCAACTAGAGAATTTGTGCTGACTTACCCCTTTATCCCAATTTGAGCAAGAGCTTGTTTTTTAGACTTAGTTGATCCCCATACTTAAGATAGAAATATCCATTAATTAATTAAGTACATTGACAGCTTAAATTAATTAACATCTTATTATATTCCTAAGTAGTACCACTCGACCTTATTAGCATACTTGAACTTAATCAACCTGTAGTGTTTAGTGTGCTAATCCTTTAGAGATCCTCAGGGGATATTATCAACCCTATTATCAGGGATGCGGTTGTAAGATACAGACAATCAGCCAGAGTCACAAATGAGTACTAACACCCAAAATACGTAGATCTGGTCGCGATAACGTTCACCATAGTAGGTCAAAGTTATAGTTAGCCAAATATACTCAGCTGAAGTCTTATCAAGCTTAAGACCAGCTAAGTCGCCGAGATCTTTGGTTCTCCACTCAGGACAGTTAGGAAAACACGTATCACTATGATCCGTCAATACACCGCCTTAAGTGTACTCTAGTAGACAAATAGCCAAGACAAACTACTTCTTATCTAAACTGAAGCTTAAACCGACAACTTGTCATATAGTTGTCTAAGCTGTGATATCTATATATATCTTGTTAGTTCAACCAATTGTGTAGTCTTCTGTGATTTACAACACACTACACAATCTAACTATTATACAAGATATTAGGACTTAGCATGTGCAAATATAAATAATCAGACATGAAAACAAATAACGGATAGAATAACATTGTATACAAAAATAAAAGTTGCTTCCAGTATTCAAAATTCCAACAGTTTAACCAGTTATACTAAAGCAAACTTATAGTATACAATGTGTCTATTAAAGTACAAACTAGTAGAACAAACGACTCAGCGCACTGCTTACTATCACTATCTCTACCACTTGTACAAAGTTGTTGTAGTCCTAAGTAGGGCTTTTGACACAATCCAAAGCCACGAACAGGCTTCTCGTAGACTTGATGGGACAAATTCTTAGTGAAAAAAATGCTAGTTTATTTTCGGTTTCAATCTTCTCCACCACCACGACTCCTCGTTTTACGAATTATCGTATAATGTGGTACTTTTTATCTAGGTGTTTATACGCCTTGTGTGATCTAGGTTCCTTTGTAATTTCCACTGCATGCGAATTATCACAATTAGTCATGATACTCTTAAGCAAATCAAGAATGATATTGTTGGGTGATGATTCCATCCTCAGCACTGTTACTCTTAGTGGGAAATGATTCGGTCTTAGACACTGATCTTAAGCTCAGTAGCCTTGTGCTCTGTACTTGTCTGAAGATTTGAAGATCCCAAAACCCTATCTGATTGGTGAACCATTCCCTTGTATTTGTTCTATCTCTGAGGTTTCAGACTCAGTAGACGCTCTGCTCTGGTTAAGGCGTTCAGTAGCTTATCTGCCTCAGCACCAGCAGTAGAAGACTCAGTATGAACTGAACTCAGCAGGAGTAGTTCATGGAATTCGAAGCGGACCTTCGTAGTGTACCTCAGCATTATACCTACTGACTACAGGATCAGACTCAGCACGGCAGACAGTCTTCTGAACTGTCAGATCTTTTTGAAATGCAATCAGCATAGTCATATACGAGGAAGAGAGAAGTCAGCTTCAATTAGCCTCGAAGTCTGTTCTGTCTCAACCACTTTATTCACCTTGACAAGTGACAAGCATACACGTGTCATCCTTCCTACTAAAGCTGCAAGTCAACACTTTCCGAAAAAGGAGGAAAAGGCACTGTTACCTACGTCAAAAAGAGCCGTTTGCTACCAAAAGAGAGAGAGAGAAGAAGATCGTCTCCAACGGATCTATTTCAATCTCTGCTCTATAAATAAAGGGATTATTCAAGATTTAAAAAAACGGAATGCACGTATCTAAAACAAAAATCAAGAAAGCATTCAACGAGTAAAGAACCCAAAGAACTACGTCTTAGCAAGAACTCGAAGAACAATCTTCCGGCGAAAGACTACATTCTAGCTCATAGGGAATCAAGCTGAACCGACATACAAAGCCTCTAGTATCCAATCGACGTTACACGAACTTATAGCTTACCTTTAGCTGTTCGTCGATCTAGAAGCTACTCTCTCATATTCCCTATCCCTCTAACCCTAAGCTTAACCATTCTTATCTATAGCTTAGACGAAGGAGTTCACCTTTGAACCCGATGCTTATTCTATAAGGACTCCTTCACTGTTGGAGAAAGTTTGTCAAACACTTCTAAGTTTGATGTTTGTAAACTGAGACTTGGATCAGTCTAAAAACCAAGACGCGGCTTTGCCCAGTGCGCAAGCTGACTGAGACTAACTCAGGATAAATAATAGCCTCCTGATCTTTCGGGACAGTGGACGTAGGATTTGAGCGATATCCGAACCACTTTAAAAATACTGTGTCTCTATTGCTTTCTTAACTGTTGCATTGATTTTACTATTCATACTGAACATCATTCCTTTAAAATCAATCAACTGTCTCAGCATACTGAACTG
This sequence comes from Lavandula angustifolia, assembly GCA_028984105.1. Classification (NCBI taxonomy): domain Eukaryota; kingdom Viridiplantae; phylum Streptophyta; class Magnoliopsida; order Lamiales; family Lamiaceae; genus Lavandula; species Lavandula angustifolia. The sequence goes on along the minus strand of CM054806.1, from coordinate 5,830,489 downwards.
AATATCTGCTGAACTGAGACCTTCATAAAACGTTTTCACCACTCAACTGATTTGGGCCTACACACATTTCCGCACGCTGAACTCTTACTGAAGATACTGAATTTCGACTCGATCGGCTAAGCGAGGTCTCGGTAGAGTCAAACTCTTTCTTGCGCACACGATTCGCAAATACTGTTTGGTCTGCCGAACTGCTTTGATCGGACACCATCCTGAATAGGACTGTTCGTGTTCGAAGTTGAGAAATTGAATCAGGTGTATTCACCCCCCCCTCTACACCTGACCGTACACTCGGGACCAACAATTGGTATCAGAGCAGGAGTTCTTAAGACTCTTGCCATTCTGAAACTGGTCTACTGAACGGATCCGGAGAAAACGTTTTTCACTGCATATCACTCTACATTTCATATCTTTATCTTCTATGGCTGATATGTCAGGTATAAGGATGGTACCCATGTTCTCAATAGAGAACTATGGAGTATGGCGAGTCAGAATGGAGGCTCATCTGACTTCCCTCCACGATAGCATGACTGAAGTGCTTGAGGAAGGACCTATCGTTCCCATGATCGATAGTGTTGTAACTCAAGACCAAGCTGAAGGAGGAGGAATGGTGACCGGGAAGAAGATTCGCAAAGATAGAAGTCTCTTCACCCCTGAGGAGAAGAAGCTTCACAACTTAGACCGTGTTGCCAGAAACGCTATACTGACCACCCTTAGTGATTCTTATCTTGGCAGGGTTCAGGAATGCAAAACTGCAAAAGAACTCTGGGACGCCCTAGCGCTACTGAGTCGGGGGACTCAGAAGATTAAAGCTAACAAGTTAGCGCTGGAACTCCAAAAGCTGGAAAGCCTCTCTCTCATGCCTGGTGACAAAATTGAAGATCTAAATGTCAGATTCACGAATCGATGAACTCCATCAACGGGGCGGGAAAGACATTCAAGGAACCGAGAGATGAATCTGAAGATACTGAGGGCACTGCCGGACGGACACTGGACACCTTTTGCCACTCTATTGCGACATTCTGACTTAGATACTGTGTCTCCTGACCATATCTTTTTAGAATTACAGGCAGAGGAGTTTGAGTTTGACATACCTCAAAGAAAGCTGAGAGCTGAAGCTGACACAAAGATTGATCATGCTTTCAAAGCATCAGTCAGCACAGCATCTCCCGCGACGAGCAAGACGACGAGTAAGACTGAACCTTCACTCAACGACCTACAAGAAGGGAGTCTGGCTCAGAAGTACGCGCTGCTCATTGTGAAATATCAGAAGGAGAAGGAGCGACGTAGAAAAGTGACTAAAGCCTATCGAGAAACGAAAGGTAAGTCAAATTATATGTCAAAACACACTCCTGATTCTCAATCTTCAAAATGCAGAAAGAAGGATGACTCAGAACCATCAAAGAATAGCGAAAGCAAAGAAGAAAGAGTCATCGCTTGCTACAACTGCAAGTAGCCAGGACACTATCAATACGACTGTCCTGAGCTCAGTAGTGCTGAACGTGCAGCACGCAAGGAGAGAAGAGAAAAATTCGCCAAGAAAAGACAAGCTTATATAGCAGGCGAAATCTCAGACGACTCAGAAGAAGTCGACTCCTTTATGGATTCATCGGATGATGACGCAGCTTTCATGGCCCTAGAGCTTGAAGCTGAAGAAACAACTGAAAAGTGCCTAATGGCAGGCGAAGAGGATGAGGTAAACTCTCTTGAACCCGTCAATTCCTCTTCACACTGCACACACGACACTATTTCAGGTGCAGAAGAGAATTTGGACGTTGCGACCGCATACGAAGATCTGTTCGACGAACAAATTCAGATGAGTCTGCAGCTCAGTAAGACTCTTCAGGAATTGGATACCCTGAAAGTGGAGAATCAGAGACTTTCTCGGGAGAGTCGGGTTGCTACCGAGGCGTAAGGACTTGTGTTGAGACTCGGGGGAGGAGATAAACTCTCCGATGTCCAAGTCTCGAAGCATCAAGAAGATCGGATTTCGGTTTTGACCAATGACTTGACTCGAAAGATACTGAACCGAGTCTGCCGAAGCAAGAATTGTCGGGACTTCGGGCCGAGCACGACACACACCGAAGAAGAGTGATGATGTCCGGAGAAGCTCGATGACCGAGCGTTACATGGGCGCCGAAAAGAAGCCGGAGGCTATGCTCGCAAGCAACAAGCCCAAGCATTGCAAGGAAGGACTTGGCTTCAACCAGGAAGCTTCCTCATCTGCCCCCATTCGCTCAGAAGTGCGTCTTACTGATAGGTTTGTTCGAGGGGAAACAATCAATGCAAATATACTGAACCCCTCAAAGAAAGAACAAACAGAAGATGAAAGCACCTCATCCTAAGTATCGCATATCGACCGGAAGATCAGGACCCGAAACCCCGGTTCGGTCCAAGGGGGGAACTAGCAGAGTTAAGTGGGTCGATCGGTATGGACCACCTCAGTTAACACATCCAGCTCAGTATGGGTCATATTACTATGATCCTATAGTCAGAGGAGGTTCCAAGAGTCAGAAAAAGAAGAAGAACGCACAAAAGGCAAAGGTCAGCAGTCCACGACTCGGAAGATCCGGACTCCCGAACCCGAGAAGCCTAAGAAGTCGGCCTCGACTGGGGCCAAAGGGTCAAGTTTGTTGACTCAAACGGAAAGAAGTTGTCTGAAACCACCACGGTTGCTAGACAAATTTGGGTTACAAAAGCTAACATCTAAGGACCCAAAATCAAAAATAAAGGGTACCTGAATATAATTCTGTTTTGCAGGTGCATAAAGACCCATGGTATGTGGACAACGGATGCTCAAGACACATGACATACCAAAGGAGTCTATCAAGAATTATATTACCGAAGATGGACCCGAATCGAGTTTGGAGATAATGCCAAAGGCTACATGAGAGGATACGGCACACTCGAGCATAGGAACTCGCCAACGTTCCTTAGAGTATCCTATGTTGAAGGACTTCAAGCATAATCTTCTCTCTCGTTAGTCAATTTTGTGATAACTCGAATCGAGTGATTTTTGACGCCGGTTTCGTGATGTCATTGATAAATCTACAGGGAAAACAAAGTTATCGTGTTCGCGCAAAAAGAATATCTACGTGGCCGACCGGAACTCAGCGAACACGAAGCTTGTTTGCTTGGCGAAGAATGAAAACGAACGGGATGGCTATGGCATAGAAGGCTCGGTCATCTCAACTTCAAGACGCTCAAGCAAACTAGCTAGGAACACTCTAGCACGAGGACTGCCGAATGAGGTGTTCAGCAAAGACACTCAGTGTGAAGCATGTCTGAAGGGAAAGCAAACAAGGAATCAAAATCCTCCAGTTCCATCGCCTTCCACAAATGGAATCCTTCAGCTGCTGCATATGGATTTGTTCGGTCCAGTCTCTCCAGTAACGATCAGAGGCAAAAAGTATGCTTTAGTGGTCATAGATGACTACTCGCGCTACACATGGGTCATATTTATTGCCAACAAGTCTGACGTCAAAACAGAGTTACCAAAGCTTCTGAAAAGGCTCAGTGTCGAAAAGAACACCAAGATTGTTAAAATCCATTCTGACAGAGGAACTGAGTTCCTGAATAGTATGGTGGAGGAGTTCTGCCAAGCAGAAGGCATAGAGCATGAGACTTCAGCTGCACGCACACCTCAACAGAATGAAGTTGCTGAACGAAAGAACTGAACTCTAAAAGAGGCAGCTAGGACTCTACTCGCAGACTCAGGACTCCCAGCCAAATTCTGGGCAGAAGCTACGGACACTGCATGTTATACTCAGAACCGGTCTTTACTGACAAAGCAGCATGGAAGAACACCATATGAACTATGGAACAGCAGGAAGCCTTCTCTATCTTATTTTCATATTTTTGGTTGTTCATGCTTTATTCACAATAATGGGAAAGATCAGCTGAAGACTTTTGATAGCAAGTCAGATCAGGGAGTATTCTTAGGATACTCTCGGGTCAGCAAAGCTTTCAGAGTATTCAACTATCGGACCCTTTGCATGGAGGAAAGCCCTCATGTTGTTTTTAATGAGTTTGCTACTGAAGACAGGAGCAATAACTCAAATTCTGAATCTGAGGACATCAGTAAGCAGCTACAGGATCTAAGCTTAAAAGACAAAACTGAAAAGATCCAGCTATGTTGGGATGATGATTCAGACGAGGAAACTGAAGACAAGTCTACTGAATCACAACCAGCAGAGCAAGTAGCTGAGGAGATTGATTCTCCCGAACAGAGTCAATCCCAGGTAACTCAGGTCGATGAAGAAACCCAAGAGGTAACTGAGACCACTACTGAGAATAACAACTCAGGGGGAACATCTAGTAATGTTCCTGAGCTGAATGCCCCTGAACCTGGTGACTCAGTAGACCATACTCTTATCACTGAAATTCTTCAATCTCAGAATAGTACAACTGAAATGCCTAACTCACCTACTATCTGTGTTGAACAAATTTCAGATGAAGAGTTAAAACATCATAGATCGTGGCTAGATGCTCACACTGCTGATCTTATAATTGGAGGTCCTTCAGCACATGTCAAGACAAGATCCAGATTCTGTCAAGGAGAAAGCGCATTATTTTCCTGCTTCTTGTCTACTGAAGAGCCTCAGAATATTGAGGATGCACTTAACGATGCTGACTGGATTATTGCTATGCAGGAGGAGCTGAATCAGTTCACGAGAAACGAAGTATGGGAGCTTGTAGACAGACCCCGGCATCAACATGTCATTGGAACCAAATGGGTCTTCAAGAACAAGCGAGACGAAAACAACGTTATAGTAAGGAACAAAGCAAGGCTCGTGGCAAAAGGCTACTGTCAAGCCGAGGGAATAGATTTCGATGAAACATTTGCTCCAGTTGCAAGATTGGAGGCCATAAGACTATTCCTTGCCTACGCAACACATCAAAGATTCAGAGTCTATCAAATGGATGTGAAGTCTGCGTTCCTGAACGGCGTACTGAAAGAAGAAATCTATGTGGAACAACCGCCCGGCTTTCAGCAGGGACATCAAGTATATAGACTCAGAAAGGCTCTTTACGGGTTAAAACAAGCACCCAGGGCTTGGTACGATACCCTGTCGAGTTTCTTCTTCCAAAAGGTTTTCGAAGGGCACAGTAGATCGCACGTTGTTCACAGCATTCGACTGGAAGACGACCTATTACTCGTGCAGATCTATGTAGATGATATTATCTTCGGTTCGAAGAATGTCATTATGTGTCAGCAGTTTGAAAGAATGATGAAGGACAAGTTCGAGATGTCGATGATGGGAGAAATGAACTACTTCCTTGGTTTTCAAGTCAAGCAATCTGACAAAGGAACGTTCATCAATCAAAGCAAATACACTTGAGACCTCATCAAAAGATTCGGCGGCACATCCGGCAAACCTATCAAGATCCCGATGAACACGAATATGAAAATCGATCTTGATAAGGAGGGAGTATCAGTAGATCAAACTGAATACCGTGCTATAATTGGTTCATTATTATATCTAACACTACTCGTCCCGACATAACTTATGCTTCGTAGATGTATGCGCTCGATTTCGGGCGAATCCGAAGCGAGCCATCTCGGACTCGACAGAAAGAAGATTCTTCGCTACCTCGAAGCACACCCAACATAGGTTTATGGTATCCAATGATGATAATATTGAACTAACAGGTTATTCTGATGCTGACTATGCCAGGATGTAGAATCGACCGAAAATCAACTTCAGGAACGTGTCAGTTCCTAGGCAGTAAGCTGATCTCATAGTTTTCAAAGAAACAGCACTCAGTAGCCACGTCAACTACTGAAGCTGAATACATGGCTGCCGGAAGTTGCTGCGCCCAAATCCTTTGGTTGAGACAGCAGCTAAGAGACTATGACGTCATTCAGAATGAAGTGCCGATCTTCTGCGACAGTACCAGTGCTATTACAATCACTCAGAATCCTGTTCTTCACACGAGATGCAAGCGTTGTGGACATCAGACATCACTTCATTCGTGACCATGTCGAAAAGAAGGATATCAGAATGGAAAAGATCCATACTGACAAACAAAGGGCTGATATACTGACCAAGCCTCTAGCCGAATCCGTATTCGAGAGAACTTTCGAGTAGAGCTAGGTCTCTGCTGGACCCTACCGACCCCGGTCGGTAATAAGGTTTCAGGGAGAGGAACATTCCAGGTGAGGGGGAATGATCACTCTCGCATCGAATAAGTTCGACGTAGAGATTCAGAAAACCATCTACACGAGGTATCAGCTGACTACTATGTTCAGCTGACAGGTTTGCGTATCTCTACTCTGTAGTATCTAATGTAACAGTGATAAGCATTTATTATGGAGATTCAGCATGATATAAATATCTCTTAGTTTGTCATTTATTGTTAACAGATTACATTTATTACACGACATTCTATGCACAACTTTGCTGAACTCTGTGCGCATTAAATGCGTGTCTTATCATAGTTACTCTTTAGGCATGTTTACAACTTGCATTGACTGAGGTGGCTTTTGTGATCATTACCTTTTATAATATTGAATCTTAACCGTCCATCTCATAAAGTAGGTTTAAACTCAGCCTTAGATCGATAACTGTTCATCTTCTAGATATGCATATATTTCGATCAAATCTTAAGAACCGCCATATTCGCACTTAACATTTCGATCATATCTTACCTCCGAAAAATCCGAGAATACCTTTTTGCAAAAACCCTCATTTGCCTACTTTCACTTCGATCAAATTCTCGGTATGCCTACATGAAGTTACTTATGTGTTGATCATTATTGATTAGTATCATATATAAAAATGTTTTATTTAAAAATCGATACTGATAACAGCTTCGTGTAACAGGTACAATGGCGGAAACCAATATCTCTGTGATCTCTCCAGCAGATATGCAGAATATTTTGGAGAAGGATCGCGTGTGGTTTGAACCCACCATGGATTTCTACTCGTGCGATCTGGAGTATATGGATGAGATCTTCTCAGCTCTGCGCGAGTCAGGGCTGGAGAAACTTCTGTCTAGGAGGCCTACTTTCTTCCTCCCGAGACAGGTTGCAGAACTGTACTTGAATTCAGACGCTGTGTCTGAAGATATAGTGGTGAAGTTCGTTGCTCATTCCATTAAAGACGCCACTACGGAGCCGGGCGAGATGTCCATCAAGGAAGCCCCGAAGCGGAGCTTTGATCGCGCCCTCCGAAGGAATTAGTACGGTTGGGTACGAGACGACGAGTTGATGAATATCTTACCGTCTTCTGTGGAAAGCCCACTACTTTCAGAGATGCTTTTCCGAAGAACAGCATGTTGCCTCAGTTCAGGGCACTTGCTTACATTGTCACGCAGCTACTGACAAGTCAAGCAGGGTCGTTTGACCAAGTGTCAAGGCCAAAGATTCAGATGATGATGGCCATATACGACCGAGCCTAGATTAATTGGACGGAGTTCTTTCTCCGTGAATTCATGGCTCAGGCTGCTAAGTTCGACAAAGCATCGAATATGCTGAGCGCCAAGGGCAAGTTGCTGTATGGACTCAAGCTGTCCATCATGATTGAAGATTATGTGGATTTGAGCCTATCACCTACAGTGACAAGGAGTACTTCAATGTGAAGAAGGTCAGATTTCACAACAGGACAGCAGCGCTTCAGCAAATAGGGTCAGGACCCTCAGCAGTCATTCAGCAATCTAAGCCTCAGCAGGCTGCGCCTACAAAGAAAAGAACCCCTCCCGCAAAAACTCCTAAGGCACCGGCGAAGAAACTGAAGAAAGCCGTTGAGGTGCCAGCTACTGAGGAGGTTCCAGAAGTGCCTGCGGAACAGGCTCCTGAGAGGACTACTCAGCCCCTGTAGCTGGTTGATGAGTCCGAGTCTTCTGAGAAGACTCAGTCAGTGGAGAAGATCGTCTCCACTGAAAGGGACCAAGGGGATGCTTCTGAAGCTCAGAGCGCAGATATTCAGCGCCTAGACAGCCCTCTTTCCGTTCCTCCACTCAGCTCAGTCCCTCCAACTGAAGAACTAAAGTCTCACATTGACTTGGAGTCTGAGACTGCATCTGAAGGTGAATCGACCGGGATGGAAGCCTCAATGATCTTATCTCGAGCATCCCGCGAGATCCTTCAACAGATACCGGAGCTTGCTGATCATTCAGACTTGATGATCATTGCCAAATCAGCAAGGCTCCACATGCTTCTACGCTTTCAGGAGTGGCCGCATCTACTTCGCCTTGTTCTCCACTACTCCTGTCAGCAACTCCATGAGGAGGAGATGAAGTTGAGGCAGCAAATAGGCTACTCAGAGCCTGCTGACCTCAGCACCATGGAGAATCTGAGGGCCGCTATGCTTGCGATGATACATGACAAACAAGCAGAAGGCTCAGCACCCTCAGATGGGTCAGATCATGACGACCAGGACCCACCCAAGGATTCAGGCCCTGGACAACCTGATGAGGGGTCACTCCAGGACAAGGATACAGATGCTGACATTCCTGATATTCCACTCAGTATCCTTGGACCTAAGAAGTCCACGGCTGGTGCTTCGTCCTCAGCAGAGCCCGCTCAGCTCTTGCTGTAGTCGACTTTCAAAGCAGCGCCCAGCCAGACCGCAAAGAGATATCGATCAGTGGCTAAGGCCTTAAATGCTCAAGGGATCAAGAATCGAGATCTTGCGAAGGCTATCCATCGTACATGGAAGCAAACTGCTCAAGCCACGACTAATGAACTTCAGGGGCTGAACTCTTCTGTCTCTCAATCAGCCGCCCCTGATGTTTCTGCGCTTATTTCAGAAGCATTGGCTCAGCAGCAGGTCCAATTTGAATCTCAGCTCAGGATCTTTCAGGAGAGCCAAGCCAAACTACTTGAGGAATTTCAGGCTTCCAAATTGGCTCATACTGAAGCTATTACTGAACAATCCCAGGCCACTGACATAAGACTTGATAATATTCAACTGGTACTGGAGGATAAGATCTCTGAGAAGCTGAATGATTTTAAGGCTGCAGCTGAACTCTCCTACAAGCAATACAATGAAGCTCTGACTTCTGAGAGGAACGAGCTGCATGAGGCACTGACAGACATCAAGGATCAAATTCAGTCGCTGTCAACCTCCTTCAACAGCCTTCAGAAAAAGGTACTTATCCCTACCCCGGCTGCTATTGATGATGCTAAAAAGGTGGAAAGTAAAAGAGGGAAGGAAAAAAGTACCGAGCCAGCAAAAGGCAAGAAACAGAGTACTGAGAAGCCTACTTCTAAGGGGGAAGCTACACTGAAGTCATCCCAGACTCAGACTCAGACTCAGACGGGTGAGGCCCAGGGTGTCCCAACTGGGAGCACAGCTGAGACCGGCCCAAGTGGCTCAGGATCCAGGGTACTCATGCAACCCAGACTCCTACTGATATCATCAAGGAGGTTGCAGAGTATCCTGAACAGAAAGAGGACTCAGATGATGAAGAAGAGGTTCCTCTACCTCCACCTGTTCAGGGAAGAGGCAAGAAAGTAATGGATCTCCCGACCCCTCCAGCAAAGAAGAAAACCAAGAGATACATTTCTGCTGAGGAGGAGGCTCAGATAGCGGCAGATGAGGAGCTCGCTAGGGAGATTGCCGATGCTGAAGCTGCCAACAAGCCAAAGTCTAAGCCTGCTAAAGGAAAGACAAAGGCACCAGCACGCGGTGGAAAGAAGAAAGCGCCTGCTAGGTTGCCTCCCAGAAAACTCAGGATCGAGGATGATGAAGATAGGGAGAGGCAACAACAACAACAAAAAGGCACTCAGCAGAAAGGTACGTCCAAAGATAAATCCAGTACCTCTGCTGATTCTGAAAAAGCTCCTCAGAAGCCTCAAGAGCAAGATGCAGAAATAGAAGCGATATTTGCTCAGATGGAGAGATATCTCTACCGAGGAGAGGAAGCTAGACAGATAGAAGCTGCGAGGCAGAGGATACATTTGGCAGACCTCGAGGCACTCAGAATTCATACTGAGCAAGAGGCCAGGCTGAGAGTTCCTTCGAAAGCTGGCATTCCTTATCGTTACAGAAGGTTCAGGAAGCCAACTGATCTGAAATCACATAGATGGCCGAGATCAGACGAATGGATGCCTACTCAGTTTAATCAGAGATGAGAATCGGCCAAGATTGAGTTTATCAAGCGAAATTATTTCTGGAGATTCTGGCCTGATATGTCTAAGGCTAATGCCTACGTCGAGTGGATGGCTGTTACTTAACCTGATCTTTACCCATATTTGCACAGAGCCGTAACTGAAGGGGTAGTAGTCAGCGTTCCTAAAGCAAGAATCATTCCACCACCCAGGAGACAAGACGACTCAGTCCATCTCGGAGTGATTGAACAAGAAGTGAAGAATGCTGCGATGAACAGAGGTCTAGAACAAGATGATCCAGCAGACTTCGCTGAATACTTGAAGCTGAGGAAGAACACGTACAGAATGTATGGAGTCCCACTGCCTGAAGATCAATCTCAAGGTTTCATGAATAGGATTAAGCAGTTTAAGGGTTCTCCTCCTTAGTTCCCTTCTTAGCTTAGCAAGATTTGTATTGTACTTAACTGAATATCATATATATACAATCTGCTTTTTGGCTTTGACAACTACTTGTTGTCTAAATAGCCGTGTTTGCTTTATACTTTAACACTCAGAATCACTGAAGTGATTACTGACGCACACACTTGTTTATTTACTTGTCAGTTTTTGCTTGGATAGATTTCTGATAGACTCGACTTTCATAGAGTTATTTCTCATAGAGGGTAATTATTGCCCATGGGGGAAATTGTTGTAAAGGGGGAAATTGTCTCTGCCCTGCTCCCTCAGTAGTCAAGCACTTACCAGACAACTCCACTGATCCTACGTGTAATTGTGTAAAGAGCTCTGTTTTTGAGTAAGTTAGTGTTTAGAATAGATGATAGGTTTTGGCATCATCAAATAGGGGGAAATTGTTGGGTGATGATTCCATCCTCAGCACTGTTACTCTTAGTGGGAAATGATTCGGTCTTAGACACTGATCTTAAGCTCAGTAGCCTTGTGCTCTGTACTTGTCTGAAGATTTGAAGATCCCAAAACCCTATCTGATTGGTGAACCATTCCCTTGTCTTTGTTCTGTCTCTGAGGTTTCAGACTCAGTAGACGCTCTGCTCTGGTTAAGGCGTTCGGTAGAGCTTATCCGCCACAAAGCACCAGCGAAGAGAAGACTCGGTATGAACCGAACTCGGCGGAGTAGTTCACCGAATTCGTAGCCGACCTTCGGTAGTGTACCTCAGCATTATACCTACTGACTACAGGATCGAGACTCAAGCACGGCGCATGCCTTACGAACTGTCAGATCTTTTTGAAATGCAATCAGCATAGTCATATACGAGGAAGAGAGAAGTTAGCTTCAATTAACCTCGAAGTCTGTTCTGTCTCAACCACTTTATTCACCTCGACAAATGACAAGCATACACGTGTCATCCTACCTACTAAAGCTGCAAGTCAACACTTTCCGAAAAAGGAGGAAAAGGCACTATTACCTACGTCAAAAAGAGCCGTTTGCTACCAAAAGAGAGAGAGAGAAGAAGATCGTCTCCAACGGATCTATTTCAATCTCTGCTCTATAAATAGAGGGATTATTCAAGATTTAAAAAAATGGAATGCACGTATCTAGAGCAAAAATCAAGAAAGCATTCAACGAGCAAAGAACCCAAAGAACTACGTCTTAGCAAGAACTCGAAGAACAATCTTCCGGCGAAAGACTACATTCTAGCTCATAGGGAATCAAGCTGAACCGACATACAAAGACTCTAGTATCCAATCGACGTTACACGAACTTATAGCTTACCTTCAGCTGTTTGTCGATCTAGAAGCTACTCTCTCATATTCCCTATCCCTCTAACCCTAAGCTCAACCGTTCTTATCTATAGCTTAGACGAAGGAGTTCACCTTTGAACCCGATCCTTATTGTATAAGGACTCCTTCACTGTTGGAGAAAGTTTGTCAAACACTTCTAAGTTTGATGTTTGTAAACTGAGACTTGGATCAGTCTAAAAACCAAGACGCGGCTTTGCCCAGTGCGCAAGCTGACTGAGACTAACTCAGGATAAATAATAGCCTCCTGATCTTTCGGGACAGTGGACGTAGGATTTGAGCGATATCCGAACCACTTTAAAAATACTGTGTCTCTATTGCTTTCTTAACTGTTGCATTGATTTTACTATTCATACTGAACATCATTCCTTTAAAATCAATCAACTGTCTCAGCATACTGAACTGAATATCTGCTGAACTGAGACTTTCATAAAACGTTTTCACCACTCAACTGATTTGGGCCTACACACATTTCCGCACGCTGAACTCTTACTGAAGACAGTGAATTTCTGACTCAGTCAGCTAGCAGGTCTTAGTAGAGTCAAACTCTTTGCCGCACACGATTCAGAACAGCTGTTTGGTCTGCTGAACTGTTTCAGTCAGACACCATCCTGAATAGGACTATTCGTGTTCGAAGTTGAGAAATCGAATCAGGTGTATTCACCCCCCCCCCGCCTCTACACCTGACCGTACACTCGGGACCAACACTCGTCCTGACATAACTTATGCTGTAGGTGTATGCGCTCGATTTCAGGCGAATCCGAAGCAGAGCCATCTGGACTCAGCAAAGAAGATTCTTCGCTACCTCAGAAGCACACCCAACATTGGTTTATGGTATCCAGCTGATGATAATATTGAACTAACAGGTTATTCTGATGCTGACTATGCAGGATGTAGAATCGACCAAAAATCAACTTCAAGAACGTGTCAGTTCCTAGGCAGTAAGCTGATCTCATGGTTTTCAAAGAAACAGCACTCAGTAGCCATGTCAACTATTGAAGCTGAATACATGACTGCCGGAAGTTGCTGCGCCCAAATCCTTTGGGCCGAGACAAGCAGCCTAAGAGACTATGACGTCATTCGGAATGAAGTGCCGATCTTCTCGCGACAGATGCACGGTGCTATTGCAATCACTCGAATCCTCGTTCTTCACACGAGATGCAAGCACGTGGACATCAGACATCACTTCATTCGTGACCATGTCGAAAAGAAGGATATCAGAATGGAAAAGATCCATACTGACAAACAAAGGGCTGATATAGTGACCAAGCCTCTAGCTGAATCCAGATTCAGAGAACTTTCAGTAGAGCTAGGTCTGCTGGACCCTACTGACCCAAGTCAGTAATAAGGTTTCAGGAGAGGAACATTCTAGTGAGGGGGAATGATCACTCTCAGTACTGAGTAAGTTCAGTACGTAGAGATTCAGAAAACCATCTACACGAGGTATGAGCTGACTACTATGTTCAGCTGACAGGTTTGCGTATCTCTACTCTGTAGTATCTAATGTAACAGTGATAAGCATTTATTATGGAGATTCAGCATGATATAAATATCTCTTAGTTTGTCATTTATCGTTAACAGATTACATTTATTACACGACATTCTATGCACAACTTTGCTGAACTCTGTGCGCATTAAATGCATGTCTTATCATAGTTACTCCTTAGGCAAGTTTACAACTTGCATTGACTTAGGCGGCTTTTGTGATCATTACCTTTTATAATATTGAATCTTAACCGTCCATCTCATAAAGTAGGTTTAAACTCAGCCTTAGATCGATAACTGTTCATCTTCTAGATATGCATATATTTCGATCAAATCTTAAGAACCGCCATATTTGCACTTAACATATCTTACCTCCAAAAAATCCGAGAATACCTTTTTGCAAAAACCCTCATTTGCTTACTTTCACTTCGATCAAATTCTCGGTATGCCTACATGAAGTTACTTATGTGTTGATCATTATTAGTTAGTATCATATATAAAAATGTTTTATTTAAAAATCGATACTGATAATAGCTTCGTGTAACAGGTACAATGGCGGAAACCAATATCTCTGTGATCTCTCCAGCAGATATGCAGAATATTTTGGAGAAGGATCGCGTGTGGTTTGAACCCACCATGGATTTCTACTCGTGCGATCTGGAGTATATGGATGAGATATTCTCAGCTCTGCGCGAGTCAGGGCTGGAGAAACTTCTGTCTAGGAGGCCTACTTTCTTCCTCCCGAGACAGGTTGCAGAACTGTACTTGAATTCAGACGCTGTGTCTGAAGATATAGCGGTGAAGTTCGTTGCTCATTCTATTAAAGACGCCACTACGGAGCTGAAGCAGATGTCCATCAAGGAAGCCCTGAAGCGGAGCTTTGATCTGCCCTCCGAAGGAATTACTACAGTTGGGTACAGAGATGACAAAGTTGATGAATATCTTACCGTCTTCTGTGGAAAGCCCACTACTTTCAGAGCTGCTTTCCGAAGAACAGCATGTTGCCTCAGTTCAGGGCACTTGCTTACATTGTCACGCAGCTACTGACAAGTCAAGGCCAAAGATTCAGATGATGATGGCCATATACGACCGAGCCCAGATTAATTGGACGGAGTTCTTTCTCCGTGAATTCATGGCTCAGGCTGCTAAGTTCGACAAAGCATCGAATATGCTGAGCGCCAAGGGCAAGTTGCTGTATGGACTCAAGCTGTCCATCATGATTGAAGATTTATGTCGATCTGAGCCTATCACCTACAGTGACAAGGAGTACTTCAATGTGAAGAAGGTCAAATTTCACAACAGGACAGCAGCGCTTCAGCAAATAGGGTCAGGACCCTCAGCAGTCATTCAGCAATCTAAGCCTCAGCAGGCTACGCCTACAAAGAAAAGAACCCCTCCCGCAAAAACTCCTAAGGCACCGGCGAAGAAACTGAAGAAAGCCGTTGAGGTGCCAGCTACTGAGGAGGTTCCAGAAGTGCCTGCTGAACAGGCTCCTGAGAGGACTACTCAGCCCCTGCAGCTGGTTGATGAGTCCGAGTCTTCTGAGAAGACTCAGTCAGTGGAGAAGATCGTCTCCACTGAAAGGGACCAAGGGGATGCTTCTGAAGCTCAGAGCGCAGATATTCAGCGCCTAGACAGCCCCCTTTCCGTTCCTCCACTCAGCTCAGTCCCTCCAACTGAAGAACTAAAGTCTCACATTGACTTGGAGTCTGAGACTGCATCTGAAGGTGAATCGACCGGGATGGAAGCCTCAATGATCTTATCTCGAGCATCCCGCGAGATCCTTCAACAGATACCGGAGCTTGCTGATCATTCAGACTTGATGATCATTGCCAAATCAGCAAGGCTCCACATGCTTCTACGCTTTCAGGAGTGGCCGCCTTTACTTCGCCTTGTTCTCCACTACTCCTGTCAGCAACTCCATGAGGAGGAGATGAAGTTGAGGCAGGAAATAGGCTACTCAGAGCCTGCTGACCTCAGCACCATGGAGAATCTGAGGGCCGCTATGCTTGCGATGATACCTGACAAACAAGCAGAAGGCTCAGCACCCTCAGAGGGGTCAGATCATGACGACCAGGACCCACCCAAGGATTCAGGCCCTGGACAACCTGATGAGGGATCACTCCAGGACAAGGATACACATGCTGACATTCCTGATATTCCACTCAGTATCCATGGACCTAAGAAGTCCACGGCTGGTGCTTCGTCCTCAGCAGAGCCCGCTCAGCTCTTGCTGCAGTCAACTTTCGAAGCAGCGCCCAGCCAGACCGAAAAGAGATCTCGATCAGTGGCTAAGGCCTTAAATGCTCAAGGGATCAAGAATCGAGATCTTGCGAAGGCTATCCATCGTACATGGAAGCAAACTACTCAAGCCACGACTAATGAACTTCAGGGGCTGAAGTCTTCTGTCTCTCAATCAGCCGCCCCTGATGTTTCTGCACTTATTTCAGAAGCATTGGCTCAGCAGTAGGTCCAATTTGAATCTCAGCTCAGGATCTTTCAGGAGAGCCAAGCCAAACTACTTGAGGAATTTCAGGCTTCCAAATTGGCTCATACTGAAGCTATTACTGAACAATCCCAGACCACAGACATAAGACTTGATAATATTCAACTGGTCCTGGAGGATAAGATCTCTGAGAAGCTGAATGATTTTAAGGCTGCAGCTGAACTCTCCTACAAGCAATACAATGAAGCTCTGACTTCTGAGAGGAACGAGCTGCATGAGGCACTGACAGACATCAAGGATCAAATTCAATCGCTGTCAACCTCCTTCAACAGCCTTCAGAAAAAGGTACTTATCCCTACCCCAGCTGCTATTGATGATGCCAAAAAGGGGGAAAGTAAAAGAGGGAAGGAAAAGAGTACCGAGCCAGCAAAAGGCAAGAAACAGAGTACTGAGAAGCCTACTCCTACAAAAACCACAAAATCTACAAAATATTCTAAGGGGGAAGCTACACTGAAGTCATCCCAGACTCAGACTCGACTCGACGGGTGAGGCCCAGGGTGTCCCAACTGCGAGCACACGCTGAGACCGGCCCAAGTGGCTCAGGATCCCCAGGCTACTCATGCAACCCGGACACTCTACCGATATCATCAAGGAGGTTGCAGAGTATGCTGAACAGAAAGAGGACTCAGATGATGAAGAAGAGGTTCCTCTACCTCCACCTGTTCAGGGAAGAGGTAAGAAAGTAATGGATCTCCCGACTCCTCCAGCAAAGAAGAAAACCAAGAGATATATTTCTGCTGAGGAGGAGGCTCAGATAGCGGCTGATGAGAAGCTCGCTAGGGAGATTGCCGATGCTGAAGCTGCCAACAAGCCAAAGTCTAAGCCTGCTAAAGGAAAGACAAAGGCACCAGCACGCGGTGGAAAGAAGAAAGCGCCTGCTAGGTTGCCTCCCAGAAAACTCAGAATCGAGGATGATGAAGATAGGGAGAGGCAACAACAACAGCAAAAAGGCACTCAGCAGAAAGGTACGTCCAAAGATAAATACAATACCTCTGCTGATTTTGAAAAAGCTCCTCAGAAGCCTCAAGAGCAAGATGACTGAGATCAGACGAATGGATGCCTACTCAGTTCAATCAGAGATGGGAATCGGCCAAGATTGAGTTTATCAAGCGAAATTATTTCTGGAGATTCTGGCCTGATATGTCTAAGGCATCAGCCTACGTCGAGTGGATGGCTGTTACTGAACCTGAACTTTACCCATATTTGCACAGAGCCGTAACTGAAGGGGTAGTAGTCAGCGTTCCTGAAGCAAGAATCATTCCACCACCCAGGAGACAAGACGACTCAGTCCATCTCGGAGTGATTGAACAAGAAGTGAAGAATGCTGCGATGAACAGAGGTCTAGAACAAGATGATCCAGCAGACTTCGCTGAATACTTGAAGCTGAGGAAGAACACGTACAGAATGTATGGAGTCCCACTGCCTGAAGATCAATCTCAAGGTTTCATGAATAGGATTAAGCAGTTTAAGGGTTCTCCTCCTTAGTTCCCTTCTTAGCTTAGCAAGATTTGTATTGTACTTAACTGAATATCATATATATACAATCTGCTTTTTGGCTTTGACAACTACTTGTTGTCTAAATAGTCGTGTTTGTTTTATGCTTTAACACTCAGAATCACTGAAGTGATTACTGACACACACACACTTTGTTTATTTACTTGTCAGTTTTTGCTCGGTTAGATTTCTGATAGACTAGACTTTCATAGAGTTGTTATTTCTCATAGAGGGTAATTATTGCCCATGGGGGAAATTGTTGTAAAGGGGGAAATTGTCTCTGCCCTGCTCCCTCAGTAGTCTAGCACTTACCAGACAACTCCACTGATCCTACGTGTAATTGTGTAAGGAGCTCTGTTTTTGAGTAAGTTAGTGTTTAGCATAGATGATAGGTTTTGGCATCATCAAATAGGGGGAAATTGTTGGGTGATGATTGCATCCTCAGCACTGTTACTCTAAGTGGGAAATGATTCGATCTTAGACACTGATCTTAAGCTCAGTAGCCTTGTGCTCTGTACTTGTCTGAAGATTTGAAGATCCAAAAACCCTATCTGATTGGTGAACCATTCCCTTGTATTTGTTCTGTCTCTGAGGTTTGAGACTCAGTAGACGCTCTGCTCTGGTTAAGGCGTTCAGTAGCTTATCTGTCTCAGCACCAGCAGTAGAAGACTCAGTATGAACTGAACTCAGCAGGAGTAGTTCACTGAATTCAGAGCTGACCTTCAGTAGTGTACCTCAGCTTTATACCTACTGACTACAGGATCAGACTCAGCACGACGGCATGCTTACCGAACTGTCGGATCTTTTTGAAATGCAATCCAGCATAGTCATATACGAGGAAGAGAGAAGTCGGCCTTCAATTAGCCTCGAAGTCCGTTCTCGTCTCAACCACTTTATTCACCTCGACAAATGACAAGCATACACGTGTCATCCTACCTACTAAAGCTGCAAGTCAACACTTTCCGAAAAAGGAGGAAAAGGCACTGTTACCTACGTCAAAAAGAGCGTTTGCTACCAAAAGAGAGAGAGAGAAGAAGATCGTCTCCAACGGATCTATTTCAATCTCTGCTCTATAAATAGAGGGATTATTCAAGATTTAAAAAAACGGAATGCACGTATCTAGAGCAAAAATCAAGAAAGCATTCAACGAGCAAAGAACCCAAAGAACTACGTCTTAGCAAGAACTCGAAGAACAATCTTCCGGCGAAAGACTACATTCTAGCTCATAGGGAATCAAGCTGAACCGACATACAAAGCCTCTAGTATCCAATCGACGTTACACGAACTTATAGCTTACCTTCAGCTGTTTGTCGATCTAGAAGCTACTCTCTCATATTCCCTATCCCTCTAACCCTAAGCTCAACCGTTCTTATCTATAGCTTAGACGAAGGAGTTCACCTTTGAACCCGATCCTTATTGTATAAGGACTCCTTCACTGTTGGAGAAAGTTTGTCAAACACTTCTAAGTTTGATGTTTGTAAACTGAGACTTGGATCAGTCTAAAAACCAAGACGCGGCTTTGCCCGTGCGCCAGCCGGACGGAGACTAACTCAGGATAAATAATAGCCTCCTGATCTTTCGGGACAGTGGACGTAGGATTTGAGCGATATCCGAACCACTTTAAAAATACTGTGTCTCTATTGCTTTCTTAACTGTTGCATTGATTTTACTATTCATACTGAACATCATTCCTTTAAAATCAATCAACTGTCTCAGCATACTGAACTGAATATCTGCTGAACTGAGACTTTCATAAAACGTTTTCACCACTCAACTGATTTGGGCCTACACACATTTCCGCACGCTGAACTCTTACTGAAGATACTGAATTTCTGACTCAGTCAGCTAGCAGGTCTCAGTAGAGTCAAACTCTTTGCCGCACGCGATTCAGAACAGCTGTTTGGTCTGCTGAACTATTTCAGTCAGACACCATCCTGAATAGGACTGTTCGTGTTCGAAGTTGAGAAATCGAATCAGGTGTATTCACCCCCCCCCCCTCTACACCTGACCGTACACTCGGGACCAACAGATATCAAGATCCTAGAGGAAATTCTTGAGCCAAACTGCCTCTCTTGAGGCTTCTGAAGTAGCTACATACTCTGCTTCCATAGTGGAGTCCATAATGCATTTATGCTTTGCACTCCTCCATGGGATGGCTCCATCTCCCAAGGTAAACACTTAACCCGAGGTAGACTTGTTCTATCTCGGTCATCTTGGAATTCCCAGTCTGTATAACCCAAAGGTACTAGACTGCCTAACTGGTAAATAAACGTATTATCTCTAGTCGTCTACAGGTACTTGAGAATATGCTTGATCACAGTCCAGTGCTTTTTCCAAGGTTAGACTGATATCTTGAGACCATGCCTATGGCATATGAGATATATAATCTTGTACATACCATTGCAAATATGAGGTTACCGACAGCGAAAGCATATGGAACAAGCATCGTGTTTTCTATCTCTTCAGGCGTTTAAGACTACTGACTCTTGGATAGAGAAACGCCATGTGTGCAAGGTAAACATCCTCTCTTGGCATCTTGCATGTGAAAACGAACAATACCAATATCAAAATAGGATTCCAGGGATTGTTGGTCCAGACGAGCCTTCAGGTGTAGGGGAGGGGGGTGAATACACCCCGAATGCAAATTTCAAACTCAAACGCGAAAGTCAGCAAAGCTGAATATTGCTACTGAACTAGTCTACTTAACTAGTCAGTTGGCCAAAATAAACTTTCTGGATCGCTTGGGCAGAGAAAACCCTCTATTGAGTCTTATCTACTGACTTCAGTCAGTGAATAGTAGTTCAGTATTAGATATTGTCTGCGGAAGGATAGGCCTTAAAATATGTTCGTCTTAGTTTGAAAAGCCCGTTTTATACTGATTGTTTAAAAGTTAGTTTTATGCAATATGAACAGTAAACAATGTAATAGTTAAAATCGACACAAAATTTTTTAAGTGATTCGGATGTACAGGATCCTATGTCCATTGTCCTGAAGGAGTTCTTGTATTAATTATACTGAGCAGGTCTCAGTTGATCTGTGCACTGAATAGATGCAGTGTTGTTTACTTATACTGAGCAAGTCTCAGTTAATGTGTACGCTAGACAAATATCTATTTATAGTCGTAGTGACTTTTCAGTTTCAATCGTGAAGGTTGGGTTCTCCAACTATGAAGGAGTTCTTACAATAAGAACATTTCATAAAACTGAACTCCTTCGATCTTTCTAAGCTAATATTTTACAATGAGCTAGAGAAAGGGTACGGATTAAACTCTAGAGTGAAGACTAGAAGGGATCTTTCTAAGCTAATAATTGTAGTCTTGACGTATGAATAGATCCGTTGGAGGCAGTCTAGACACGAGTCGAAAACGACAAGGAAAATGGACATCTTCATTTTGAATGATACTGTAGATATTCCCTCTTTTTTAGTATGGAAGCAGCTTTACGTCATAGCAGGTACAATGTTGGCAGCTTCTCATTAGTCGAGGGTAGCGAGTAGCTGAGGGTTGTTCAAACTCCAATATCATGCTGAGTTGACTTCCTTTGATTCCTCGGACCTTTTACTGAAATATCTCCTACATCCATTCCCATGCTTCTAACATTTCAGCTCTTGGCTCGAATTCCTGTGCAGATTCAGTGGGTTGTAGGAATCCCAACTGAGTTCTTAAGGCTGAGTTCTTCGGCTGAATGGTAGATGATCTACCGAACCCTATCCGCTACTGAACTTTAGCTAGCCTACTGAGTTCCTAACATGCTGAACTCAACTAAGCTATTACATTATACAATATTCATCATTCAGCTAGGGTTTTGGGATCTTCAAATCTTATCATACTGAATCTTATCTCAACAATTTCCCCCTATTTGATGATGCCAACACCTTTTACATCAAACTTCTACAAATCAACACTATACAGCTGAAAAAAAAAGTATCCTTCCCCCTATAAGTTTTATCCATCTATACTCAAGAAGACATCAAATCTAGACTCAGCTAAGCATGAGGAACAAACACATATAAGTAATAAGTGTGTGTGTGTCCTGGTAACTGAAGTGACTAGTAGTGTTGAAATGTAAAACATTGCCAGATGACAACGAGTGATTGTCGAAGGCCGAAAGAATAGAATTTCATATAAGATCAAGAGGTTACAAGTACAAAAATTCTATCCAATCTAAACTAAGAACTATCAGAGCTACAAGAGGAAAACAGAGCAAAAACATAAGAAATCAGCTGGACTTCTTGAATTGTTGTAGTCGCGCCTTAAAGTCAGCTGGTTTCTTTTCTGGAGTTTCAAGTCCATAGGCTCTGTAGAGTCTCCTTCTGAGCTTCCTAGTCTCTTCTTGGTCTTCAGCATCTTTAACATCCAATATCTTTCTCGCAACGACATGTGCGATCTCTTCCACAATTTCCTTGGTGCAAATATTTCCATCAAGAGTACACGGAGGAGGGAGAGTCCTCAATTCTGGTGCCTTGAGAATCTTATTAGACTGTTGGAGAGCGATCTAAATTTCAGCATAGACTTCAGGATCTGGCTCAGATGGACCAGCTACGGTCTGCCAGATGTAGAAACTCTTGATAAAATCGACCTTGATCAGCTCCCACTTCTGATTGATTTTCCAAGGGACCCACGTGTCCACCCTTGGATAAATGATGCTCTTTATGTTGCTACCCTGAGGTCTACGTCTGAATAATTTAGACGTTGTAAGGACGCTTCTGTCCTTCTCAGGTATTCTCTCTCTGCCTGAGGGCCTCAAGATCTGCTAATCTAAATCTCTTTCACAAGAATCCCATATCTCTTTCATCTCTGCTTCTTGTTTCTTTGAAAGTTCAGTAAAGGGGATAGTCTGCTCAGATTCAGTTGTAGCTTCAGCATCAGATTGTTCAGCTAACTTGGACCTAGGCTTAGAAGCTTCAGGCCCCTTCTCAGTAGATTGTTCTTTGGAAAACTGAGCCTTTGACTGAGATTGTCTGGGTACTACAGATCTTGTTCTTTTCAGAACTAGAGATCGGATTTGTACACCCTTCTTCTTGGCTTTCGCCTGTCTCTCCTCTTGAGCTTGAGTTTCCTTAGCCTTTTTCTCGTCATAGGCTATTTGCTCTTCATGCGTTCGAAATTCAGCCTCTTAGGTTTAGGAGGATTGGGAGAGGCTAAGGCTTTACCTTTACCTTTGGTAGTTGAGCGAATGGGCTCTTTAGTGAGTTCTTCTAGGAACTGAGCTACCTCAGTAACTGCGGCGTCAAAGGGTTCTCCTGGCCCTTTGCCTTTTCTCCTCAGTTTGCTGGTTCCCGCCTCTTCAGCTTTGATGAGGGTTTGTAAAGGATTCCTCCTACTTCCTTCTGCCTTTCTGGCATCATCAATTAAATTTGCCAAGAAAGTCACCTTTTCTGAAAGTCCAGATACTAAAAGGTTGATTAAATCAATTTTGGCATCCACATCCTGAACGACGTCGGTGTACTCATTCCAATGACGGCCATGCTCAGACTGAGCTAGTAGGAGTACTTTAGACTTGGTGGTTCAAGCCGTGTCAGGTATGCATCAACCATTTCAGTAGCATCCTTCTTAATCACGAGGTCAGCGTTGTGTTGTTCCATAAGTGCTGTTCCACAAGTGCTTTGGATACAGTCTCGGTGGTCAGCCTGTTACTCTCCTTAACCGCTTTGAGGATCTGATCCATTGCAGTGGCCAATTGATTAGAAAAGGTTCGGCCTGAGACTACATGATATGCTGAAACTGAGTTGTCAGATCAGTCCTATGAGCTGTAAGTGCACGGCTGAGGATCTCTTTAGTATCTAGATCGACTCCATTTAGTGTTTATCCTGCGTAAGCTGACAATTCTTACGACCCTGGCGCTTGAGGCACCTGTTAATAGATCGCGCAGACAATTTTTTAATCTCAGCAGCCTGATAACTCGATTGATTTGGCTTCTCATGAGACATAGACAGTGCTGAGATAATGGCACCATATGATGGCAGTGGAGGTGGTGAGTCATCTCTAGGAGATTTTCCCTCAGCAGAACCTCCCTGGTCTGCATCCTTGGGTGATCCATCTCATCATTTTCTTTTTAAGCTTGTTTACATCGTTTTCTACTAATTTTTAGCTTTTGTTTTGCTTGGAATCGTATACTTTCGATGGTTTTTGGTTTTGTAGGTTTCTCACGCGTTTTGAGCATATTTGGTGGTATTTGACACAAAAATGAAAGAAACCATGACCATTGATGCATTGTTCGCAAAGATGGAGTTGTTTGGATGAAGAATGAAGAGGATTTGAAGCCGGATGTTGAAGAAATCACGTTTCGGAGCTCAAGTAACGAGGCAGTTGGAAAATCGCGTGGCAGGTGGATATAACGATCTTAGAATCCGATCTCCACCGTCCACATCGTAGTTATATGTGTTAGGAACAATGTGGCAAAGTTTCGTGGCGATCCAACGGCTAACGAAGGCGATATCACGTTTTTCCCAAAGCGCGACAGTGCAGAAAAAAACTATTCGACAGAACACGTCGGACCGCGGTCCGCATTTGTGCTGGACCGCGGTCCGGTATGTTCTGACTAAAAAAAAATTTAAAATCGGTGGGCTCGGACCGCGGTCCGCATCGTATACAGCCCAAAAACCAGATTTTTTCGGCCCGAAACCTATATAAACCCTTCCGGACTTCTTTCCTTCGACCACACACCATAATTTTGAGTTTTTCCAACCCCCAAAGCAGAGAAACACCCAAGGCATCCCTCCGTTGAAGATTCAAGATGAAGATTGAAGACCACAACCCGAGAACCAAGCACGAGGATCAATCCGCTAGATTCTAGGTTGTATTATACCTTCTCAGTTTTGTTTAGGATTTTTGATACTTGAATTCTATGGATTATTTTTGCATCTTTTGTGATTATTTTCCTACGAATATGAGTGACTAAATCCCCTTGTGTGGGGGTTTAGCAGGACCTATGTTTTTAATGAATTGATTCAGACCCTAGTTTTTCAATGAATGAATTGTTTTGTTTCTAAATTATTGAGCCAGCTTTTGATTTCTCTATGATTGTTTAATGTGACTGGCCATCATCTTAGATAATTGTAGAGAATATATGTAATAGATAATACGGCGCATCATTCCCGGTTATTTAATTAGACCTGCAATTAAGTGTCTAGATTGTCACCATTGGTTTGGGATAGTTTAGATAATTCCTTAAATTCTTGAGCATGATACGATCCTTAGGTTCATGATATGATCACTTGATTGACCCTTGGGATTATAAATTAGAGATCTCCAGCCATCATACGGAATCCCTAGAGCCTTAGTGGATGAACCAACAAATTAAATTCATAAATGCTAGCTAGAGAATGGGAATGAATCGATCATCTTAGACATAGTGATTGTTAAACCTCCGCACTCTTCATCAAACTTGAAACCACACCCATCAATCCACTTTGCTTCGCTTTTACTTGTTTTCTTAGTTTCTTGTTATTTTAATTTCGTAGCTTTAGAATAAATCAAACTCCGTTTAGGACCAAGTAGATAGTGAAATAATTAGGATAATTAGAATCCAACTGAGTCCTTGTGAGATCGACCTCGGGAGTTGCTAGATTAGGTACTATACCGATTCGTGCACTTGCGAGAATTATAATTTGTTCATAAAGTTTTTGGCGCCGTTGTCGGGGACTCAGTCGTTTTGATTATTCTTTTTACTAGCTTTTTATTTGTTTAGATTTTATTTTTAAGTTGGTTACTATTTCTTTTTTTTTCTTTACTGTATCGAGTCTTAATCTTTGAGTTTTCTATAGGTTTACGCACGGTAGAAGGTCGCAAAATCCAGAACTTGCGCCTTTTATAGATAACATACACAGAGTGGGGACTCGCATTACGAAGGAAGAACCGGAAGACAAAATTGCAATAGAGCAAATTGGGAACAATCCTGAACCAGAGAGGTTGCAGGGAGACTACACAAGGCCAATACTTGGAGCCAATACTACCTGCATTGTCCTAGAAAAGACCGCAAGAAATTATGATCTGAAGCCTATCTACTACCATATGCTACCATCTTTCTACGGGCTAGCAACTGAAGATCCTCTTGCTCATATGAGGGAGTTCTATGCTACACTGGGGACTATTCCTCTCAGCGGGCTCACTACTGATCAATTGGGAAGACAATTGTTTCCCTACACTCTGAAGGATAAAGCCAAGAATTGGTTGCACACACTGCCTGCTAATTCTTTGCGGACAATGGAAGACGTATTCAAAGCATTCACGGGGCGATACTACTCCCGAAGCAAGAGCCACGAGTTGAGGCAGCAGATTGCTACTTTCTCCCAGTTTGACAATGAGACATACCATGAAGCTTGGGATAGATTCAAGGGACTCTTCATCCAATGTCCACATCATAATTACCAGGTTATGATGCTGAATGAGTTCTTCTACAATGGATTGCTCTTGCTGTGTCAGATTATGGTTGACAACATGGCTCCCGGAGGCATTCTTGCACTGACCCCAAGTGCATTGCATGAGCTTTTTGAGACGTTGAAGGCTCGATCCGTATTAAGAAGTCAGAGTGTGAGACAACGTGGAACGCAGGATGTGCGGGCTGCGTATGCGGATGATACTATTAAGGAGCTTCAACTGCTTAGACAATAAATCAAGGAGCTCAAGCAGAGACAAGTGCAAGCCCCAAAGATTGGTGAGATCTGTACCATTTGTGATGATCCACAACACTCAACCGCCCAATGCCAGTTTAATATCATCCATAGCCAATTTCAAGAAGAAGAAGCTAACTGGGGACAAGGCATAGGACATCAGGAATGGGAAGAGAGAAGGCAATATCAGAGGCCGAACCAAAATTTTGTCCATAAGCAGCCAGGGTACAATCCCAACTACAAAAGTTACCAGGATTATGGAGGAAGGAATTGCACTCAGCAGCAGAACTTTTGAGGCACATCATCTTCTCGCCCTCAACCAAAGATTGAGGACGCTGATAATAATTCCATGGCCATCTTACAAGACACCTTAACCTCCTTTATGAAGAGTTCTAAGGAGAAAATGGAGACACTTACCACTTCTGTCAGGAACGTGGAAGCAACTTCCAAAAATTTGGGGACTCAACTTGGCCGGCTAGCGCGGGAAGTTGCTTTGCTTAAAATGCAACAAGGGAAACTACCCGGACAAACTGAAGAGGCGAGGTCCATTACTATTTTGCTTGGTGATGATTCGGAGAATGCTGAAGAGAAAATCGACGAAGTTGCTACGGCTAATGTTGATGAAAGGACAAGAGATAAGGAGAACAAGCCTACTGTTCGGACTCCTTTGCATAGAGCTGTGAATCCATACAAGCCCCCACCTCCTTTTCCAAGACACCTCAAGGTTAATAAACAAGAAGAACAGTTTGGATCCTTGTTCAATATACTCTCTAAAGTGAAGATCAATCTGCCGCTCTTAGACCTCGTCAAGAGTATTCCAAGGCAATCCAAGTTCTTCAAGGAGCTCATCACCAACAAAAAGGATTATGAGCGGAGTGCAAATCTTCCTACACTTGAATCAGGGGGTGTTGTAGTTGATATATCGGCTCTACCGCCCAAGTTAACGAGATCCCGGAAGATTCGACATCGCTATCTCTATGGGCAAGGATAGAGTTACACGAGCAATGCTAGATCTTGGAGCTGGTATCAACCTCATGCCCTACTCTGTCTACAAAACGTTGGGAGTTAACAATTTGAAGCCTACACCTATGAGGCTTCAATTTGCTGATAACTCTGTGAAGACCCCAATGGGGATTGTTGAAGATTTGTTGGTAAAGGTAGACAGGTTAATTGTTCCTGTTGACTTTATTGTTCTTGATGCGGATGATACTTCTCGAGGGCTAAGTGAACAGCTTATCCTCCTAGGGAGGCCATTTATTGCAACCACTAGGACTTGTGTTGATGTACCGTCACGAACTGTGAGGATGGAAGCCTTGGGGGAGGTTACAGAATTCAAAGCACTAGCTCCAACCACATTTGGAACTGATGCCTCAACTACTGAAGTTAACTTTGTGCAGCCTGCATTTGATGTAGTGAAGGATTCTGATGGTACAGATGGATTAGGAATACACGCATTATTCATTGAGGAGTCAACTGACGTTGGTGTTCCTACCTTGGATGAATGTGTTTAAGATCAAAAAGACATGTTCCCGAAGAAAACCATCTATGTCAGATGCACTAAAGCTGCTTGTAGGAAGAGGACGCTGGGTAAAACACTCTACCCTGGTCTTAAAGTTCTTTTATATGACGATGGTTCTAGAGCATTTCCAGGATACCCAAGTTCTACATTCTCCGGACCATTTCATGTGGTGGACGTTTTGTCGCATGGTGTGGTGAAGTTGATGAATCCACGAGCCAAAAAACATTTCAAGGTGAAGGATGTCTGTGGAGCATCATCGAAGGAGGCGTTCGACAAGGCTGAAGTCGGGCGTCCAAAGTCACTAAGTTTCTAATCTGATTCAGCAAAGTCGAGCCAACGACTCTAACCAACAGCGCTTCGTGGGAGGCAACCCACGTTTGTGAGTTTTTCTAGTTTTCTTAGTTAGATTTATTGCTTTCCATTAAAAAAAAACAAAACGAGGAGGGAAATTGACATGTATGCTTCATCTATTGATTTTTAATGCATAATAAGCTATATCAGAGCAGTAGGGGAGCTGATACGGTCGGGATTAACTTTGGATCTGAGCCTGCAGATCACGCTTCGCATATGTAGATCAATCGGACATCACCTAGACATCAGGGAAGATTCGTTTACCCAATTTTCTTTATTTCACTCTATTTTCGTGCTAGGGACTAGCTCGTAGATAGGTTTGGGGGGGTATGTCGAATCTTGAACCCTATTGATTTGGTCTGTATAATTATGATTCTCATGATTCTCCAAGTACTTGATATTTGAATTACCATAACTTATGTTATTTGATGTTTATGCATTTCTTGCCTTAAAATTTTTGTTTACTAAAGCATTGTTGAATTAAATTTGTGCATGATAAAATTTTCGAACATGTAGGATGTAAAAGTATGGTAGTCCAAAGCCTTTGGTGAGAATTTGAGCCTATTGTGAACTGACGAAATCCTATATCGGTCTCAATTTCTTTCATGTGTGATACTCGCTTTAAGGAGAACATTTAGAACTTGCTTTGAGCCTGTTTGAAGTTTATTGACGTATATGGCATTGATATGATCTTAGGCACTATCTCGTTCTTTAGCCAGAGCCAAATATGATTCCTACCTTGAACATCAACCTAGTAAGCCCCTTTGAGCTTAATGTATCCTTTTTATTCATGTTCCTCCACTTAAATTGCCTAACCTAACTAGCCTTAACCGAGGATCTAGTAGAGTCATTAGTGTTGTGGAAGGAAATGGAGGCTTGTGAGGGTTTAGTGATCAAGGGACAAATTTTTGAAGCCAAAAAAAAAATGAGATAGGAGTGAATTGATTTTGATTCTATCTAGCCTAGTACCAAACTTGATGACACCGTGTTATACTGAAATCTTTATCTAATTATTGGTAGAGAGTTGGCAGGTAAACAATTGGATAGAATATGGGAGACTTGTGCATGTACTCCTAACTTCGATTGAAAGGGGTTTATTGATGACATATGTTAGAGTTGGGAGGTGTTGAAAAAAAAAAGAGAAGAAAAAAAAAGAAGAGGTGAAAAGAAAAAGGGAGGAAATTGAAAAGGGGAGTATATTTTGAAAAAAAAAGGTGAGAACTCGAAGTGACTTGATTTGTTTGATTATGAGTGGTTCAAATGTGATTGGTTTTAGAGGTTTATTTTGATATATCATAATTTGGTTGCTCTACTAGATCCCTTGATTGTTCGTACATTATGAGTCACTTTTCTTATATCTTCCCTACCTTTTCATTACATGCCTTAGCCCCATTACAACCAAAGTAAGACCTTCGAGATCTTTGCCATGAATTGTGTTCATTATGAGTAGAATTAGACAATCTGCAAGCTTATGAAGACGCTCTCCTAGGGTTGAGTTTGAGTGATGATTTTACCCTTATACACTTGAGTGTTTGAGTGATACAGATTTCTAGAGAGGGACTACTCTACTTCTATGTTCTATTTTGTTTGAAGGTGGCATCAAACTTGAATGATTTTCACATGCTAATGATGTGTTCTTCTAAAAACTGAATAAGGCTTGAATTGTTATTCTCATCTTTTTAATATTTAGTCATAGTCTTTCTTTTATCTTGTTTCTTTGCTTGAGGACAAGCAAAAGCTTAGGTTTGGGGGGATTTGATGAGTGGTTTTTATACCATCTCATCATGTTCTTTTTAAGCTTGTTTACATCGTTTTCTATTCATTTTTAGCTTTTGTTTTGCTTGGAATCGTATACTTTCGATGGTTTTTGGTTTTGTAGGTTTCTCACGCGTTTTGAGCAAATTTGGTGGTATTTGACACCAAAATGAAAGAAACCATGACCATTGATGCATTGTTTGCAAAGATAGAGTTGTTTCGATGAAGAATGAAGAGGATTTGAAGCCGGATGTTGAAGAAATCGCGTTTTGGAGCTCATGTAACGAGGCAGTTGGAAAATCGCATGGCAGGCGGATCTAACGATCTTAGAATCCGATCTTCACCGTCCAGATCGTAGTTCTATGTGTTAGGAACAATGTGGCAAAGTTTCGTGGCGATCCAACGGCTAACAAAGGAGATATCGCGTTTTTCCCAAAATGCGACAGTGTAGAAAAAAACTGTTCGGCAGAAGACGTCGGACCGCGGTCCGCATTTGTGCTGGACCGCGGTCCGGTATGTTCTGACTCAAAAAATTTTAAAATCCGTGGGCTCGGACCGCGGTCCGCATTTGTGCTGGACCGCGGTCCGCGTCGTATACAGCCCAAAAACCAAATTTTTTCGGCCCGAAACCTATATAAACCCTTCCGGACATCTTTCCTTCGACCACACACCATAATTTTGACTTTTTCCAACCCCCAAAGCAGAGAAACACCCAAGGCATCCCTCCGTTGAAGATTCAAGACAAAGATTGAAGACCACAACCCGAGAACCAAGCGCGAGGATCAATCCGCTAGATTCTAGGTTGTATTATTCCTTCTCAGTTTTGTTTAGGATTTTTGATACTTGAATTCTATGGATTATTTTTGCATCTTTTGTGATTATTTTCCTGCGAATATGAGTGGCTAAATCCCCTTGTGTGGGGGTTTAGCAGGACCTATGTTTTTGATGAATTGATTCAGACCCTAGTTTTTCAATGAATGAATTGTTTTGTTTCTTAATTGTTGAGTCTGCTTTTGATTTCTCTATGATTCTTTAATGTGACTGGCCATCATCTTAGATAATTGTAGAGAATATATGTAATAGATAATACGGCGCATCATACCCGGTTATTTATTTAGACCTGCAATTAAGTGTCTAGATTGTCACCATTGGTTTGGGATAGTTTAGATGGTTCCTTAAATCCTTGAGCATGATACGATCCTTAGGTTCATGATATGATCACTTGATTGACCCTTAGGATTATAAATTACAGATCTCCCGCCATCATACGGAATCCCTAGAGCCTTAGTGGATGAACCAACAAAATAAATTCATAAATGCTAGCAAGAGAATGGGAATGAATCGATCATCTTAGACATAGTGATTGTTAAACCTCCGCACTCTTCATCAAACTTGAAACCACACCCATCAATCCACTTTGCTTCGCTTTTACTTGTTTTCTTAGTTTCTTGTTATTTTAATTCCGTAGCTTTAGAATAAATCGAACCCAGTTTAGGACCAAGTAGATAGTGAAATAATTAGGATAATTAGAATCCAGCTGAGTCCTTGTGAGATCGACCTCGGGAGTTGCTAGATTAGGTACTATACCGATTCGTGCACTTGCGAGAATTATAATTTGTTCATCATTCATCATGATCAAAATCGGCTTGAATTTCAGGATGAGTGGAGGGTTCAGTTGTGCCCCTCAGACGCAGGACCATGAGCATCGCTGATCAAAGATCATCCATCGATGCTATGTCTGCTGGCACTCCGCAGCCAATCTCATCTCTCAGTGTCAGCTCCTCCTACATCAGTACAGGGACAGTCTTGAGGTCGATGGTCTCTTCCAATCCCACTCTAGGAATCTGAGACACATCCGGACCCTAGCCATGACTGCGATATCTACCAGATCATAATGATCTAGTATCTAAAGAATCTGATCCATGACCTCTTTAGTAGCTCTGAGCTGAGCCGTCAGCATTGAAGTCGGAACAGATGTAGAGACCTCAGTCTGAGGTATGTCAGTGGGTTGATCCGACTGAGTCTCCTCTGAGTGTATCTACTTGACTTTGTTTGTCAAAGTCCCATCTTCTTTACCGGACTCTGAGTCTTAGATGAATACTATCTTAGGACTAGTCACTACTGAAGGTTCAACCTTCTTCAGTAGTTTTCACTTCTTCTACTGAGTAGGGCGTGGATCCTGAGTGGACGGTGCGGGATACTTGTTATGAATTCCGCACCCTATTGACTTCTCAATAGCTGCTGCGTTTCGGAACTTATTATTCCTCTTATCGAAGAAGAACGCATCAGTGAAGGCTACTCTTCCGTGGCAGTGATCTTCAATCAGAATTGACACTTTGCTGCCATACAGAAGTTTTCCTTTGGGAATCAGCTTGAGGGAAGTCTTATCCTCATTGACAACGAACTTCTGGAACTAAGCTCGGAGTTCTTTGGGAAAGAACTCAGTCCAGTTGACCTGGACTCCATCTACGATCGACGTCATTATCTGAATCCTGACTCTTGAGAGCTGGTCGCAGGATGCGACGGAGCTGGTCAACACGTGGTTGATGATATATGCCAACCCTCTGTATTCATGGAGGAGCCAGTTCTTGGGGAATGATGCGTTGAATATGATATATGTCTGGCCGCTGAAATGGCAGAGATACTTATTGATGGACATCTCCTTATAACCCATAGGGGATATCCTATCATTGGGAAGTTGAAAGCTCTATTGAAGGCATTCAGCTACATCCAAATCTGCAATCTTCTCCTCCCAGACGTTGTTACTCATTTCCTGCTGGTAGGCGATGCAAGATATGTCTTGATTGTCTTCATTCTGGCGAAGGTTCATGAAGAACTCGGTAACTTGTCATGGAAGGCAGTGGAGAGGGACTTGGGAAAGC
Source organism: Lavandula angustifolia (assembly GCA_028984105.1). Classification (NCBI taxonomy): domain Eukaryota; kingdom Viridiplantae; phylum Streptophyta; class Magnoliopsida; order Lamiales; family Lamiaceae; genus Lavandula; species Lavandula angustifolia. The sequence continues at coordinate 5,798,078 of CM054806.1, read as the reverse complement.
AGCAACTCCAACCGATATGACTGAAGAGGATCAAAAATGGGATCCATGTAGTCCACTCCACAAGATCTGAACGAGAGTGTTGGCTCGAACCAAACTCTCTTGTTGAGGATGATCTCTTCCATGTCTGATGGAATCAGAACTTCGTTACTTGGTGAAGACGCCATTTGAGTGATTTACTGGATCTGCAAAATATATGTTACCACTAAAAAATAGCGTAAATCACTTTCAAGAAATTTAGATTAAGGAAATTTACCGAAATGATTGTGCTTGAGGATGTTAGGTTTCTAATGAAACTTGATATGCAGAGCACAAAACTTGATCGAAAATGGCGGAAAAGTAACTTATGATAATGAATATGTGGGCATATTCATCTCTAATGATTATTTATCAACGCATGGTTGAGATTAAGCTGAATTTTAGTCGTGGAAGGCTCAGATTAAATGATATAAAAGGTTAAGATTACTGTGCCGCCTATAATCTTGACCTACGTATACTAGCAATAAAAAGGTAAGGTGAGATGACATGCATTTAATGCGCTGCAGTCATCTTATGGAATGTCGTTCTTTAAATGAAAACTCTTTTATTAATGACATCCTAGGAATATTAATGGCGGGAAATAAATGCAGTGACATGATGAATAAATACTCATAACCTGTCAGTTGAACATAGTAGTCAGCTGATACCACTGTTTAGATGTTGAGTTTGTCAGCACTTCCTTTCCACCGTACTTAGTAGTACTGAGAGTAAGTTCCCCCTTACTCAGTATTTCTGGGATCATCTTATTGAACTGAGTCAGTAGGATCCAGTATACCTGGTTCTACTGAGAGTTCATTGAATCTGGTCTCAGCCAGAGGTTTGGTCAATATGTCGGCTCTTTGCTTATCAGTATAGATTTTCTCCATTCTGATATCTTTCTTTTCGACATGGTCTCGATTGAAGTGATGTCGTATGTCCACGTTCTTGCATCTTGTGTGAAGAACAGGATTCTAAGTGTGTTGCAATGGCACTGGTATTGTTGCAATAAATCGATACTTCATCTTGATATACATCGTAGTCTCTCAACTATTGTCGCAGCCATAGAATCTGGGCGCAACAGGTTCCGGAAACCATATATTCAGCTTCAGTAGTGGGCGTAGCTACTGAGTGTTGTTTCTTTGAGAACTATGATATGAGTTTGCTGCCTAGGAACTGATACATTCCTGAAGTCGATTTCCTGTAAATTCGACATCCTGCATAATCAGCATCAGAATAGCCAATTAGTACAAGATTATCATCAGCAGGATACCATTGAAGGAAATATAAGGTTAAGAACGATACCTTCCTCCTTCGTATGTTGTTGCAGCTTTGATTGTTGCTCGTGTGTCAGATCTTCTGATCTGTGTCCTAGCCTTTTTCTCCCTCTCGGGTGGTCAGAGAACTGGAGAAAATAAGATTATGTCTCTCCTACACATCAACGCCGTGCGTCTATAATTTGTATATGTGTGTGTTCTGTTTCTGAACAAAATACCAATAAATATCGCTTCAAAAGCCAATATAATATTAATATATTTGTAGCCCATTAATTTAATTATATTTCGAGGGCTTCCACATAATTAGCCCATAATATAATTAATTAATCCACTGGGCTAATAATATTTATCAATTAATTGGCCCAGCCAATTAATTCCAGATAAATAACATTATTAAATAATATAAAAATACATTAATCCATTAAAAATGATTTCTGAGAGACAATAAATAACTAGGCAACTAATTGGGCCAAATCAGAGATTTAATACAAGAAATAAAGTTGGGCCTCAAATTAATTAATTATCTATGCTCAGCCCAGAGCAAAATTAATTAATAAACACAGATTCATTCAACTAGAGAATCCGTGCTGACTTACCCCTTTATCCCAAATTGAGCAAGGGCTTGTATTTTAGACTTAATCGATCTCCGTATTTAAGATAGAAATATCCGTTAATTAATTAAAATCACTGATAGATTAAATTAATTAACATCTTATATTCCTTAGTAGTACCACTCGACCTTATTTACACACCTGAACTTAATCAACCGGTCGGGTTTAGTGTGCTAATCCTTTCGAGTTCCTTAGGGGATATTATCAACCCATTTTACTAGGATACGTCTGCAAGATACAGACAACCAGCCTGAGCCACAATTAACTACTAACACCCAAGATACGTAGATCCGGTCGCGATGACGTTCACCATAGTAGGTCAAAGTGATAGATAGCCAAATGCACTCAGCTGAAGTCTTACCAAGCTTAAGACCAGCTAAGTCACCGAGATCTTGGTTCTCCACTAAGGTCAGTTAGGAGAACACATCTCATTGTGATCCATCAATACACCACCTTCAGTGTACCAGTAAAGACAAGCAGCTAAGACAAGCTACTTCTTATCTAAACTGCAGCTTAAACCAACAACTTATCCTTAAGTTGTCTCAGCTGTGATAACTGTTTATATCTTGTCAGTTCAACCAATTTGTGTTGTCTTCTGTGATACCCGACACACTACACAAATCTAACTTTTGTATAGGATAAAGGATTACATGTGCAAATATATTTATTTATCTGATAGGAGAATAAAATAGTGGTAGGGACAAAACACATTGTATACAAGCATAAAATTTGCTTCCAGTATACAAAATCCCAACAACCATAACCCAACATCAGGTGTTCCATTCAAGTATCGGAGAATCTTCTTTGCTGAGTCGATATGACTTCGCTTGGGATTCGCCTGAAATCTAGTGCATACACCTACATCATAGGTTATATCAGGTTTGCTGACAGTTAGATATAATAATGAACCAATAATAGCACGATAATCAATTAAGTTAACAAATACTCCCTCTTTATCAAGATTAATCTTGATATTTGTGTTCATGGGTATCTTTACTGATTTGCTGGATTAGCAGCCAAATTTGTAGATGACATCTCTAGTATATTTCGCTTGATTAATGAATTTTCCTTTCTTTGATTACTTTACTTGAAGTCCAATGAAATAATTCATTTCTCCCATCATAAATGTTTCAAATTTATCCTTCATCATCTTTCAAATTTTTGACACATGGTCACATTCTTAGATCCAAAGTTGATATCGTCCACATAGATCTGCACCAGTAGAATGTCTTTTTCTGACTTGATACTGAATAGGGTGCGATCTACCTTTCCCTTCTGAAAACCTATCTGAAGTAGAAAGTCTGAAAGTGTATCATACCAATCCCTGGGTGCTTGTTTTAACCCATACAGAGCTTTCTTGAGTCTGTATACTTGATGTCCCTGTTGAAAGCCATGAGGCAATTCTACATAGACTTTTTTTTTAGCATGCCGTTCAGGAAGGCCGACTTAACATCCATCTGATATACTGTGAACTACTGATGAGTTGCATAAGCTAGGAACAAACGAATGGTTTCCAATCTTGCGACTGGAGCGAACATTTCATCAAAGTCTATCCCTTCAGATTAACAATAACCTTTAGCAACTAGTCTGGACTTGTTCTTAATGAGGACATTGTTTTCATCTCGCTTGTTTTTGAAAACCTACTTAGTTCCTTTTACATGTTGATGTTTGGGTCTGTCTACAAGCTCACAAACATCATTTCTGGTTAATTAGTTGAGCTCTTCTTGCATGGCGGTGATCCAGTCAACATCCTTTAGTGCGCCCTCAATCGATTGAGGTTCTTCAGTAGACAAGAAACGGGAGTATAGAGCACTTTCTCCTTGACAGAATCTAGATCTTGTCTTAATGTTTGTTGACGGGTCTCCAATTATAAGATCTGAAGTACGAGCATCTAACCAAGAGCGACGATGTCTTGTTACTTCTTCTCATATTGATCATGCACAGATAGTTGGATTATGAGCAATTTCAGTAGTGCTATTTTGTGCTTCAGGGAATTCAGTAACAAGATCAACATCTACTGAGTCACCAGGTTCATGGGTATTCAGCTTAGGAACATCTGTAGTGCCCCCTGAGTTGTTATTCTTAGTAGAGGTGTCAGTTACGACAGGGGTTTCTTCATTGACCTGAGTTACCTGTGTGTTCAGTAGAATCAATCAGTTCAGCTACATTGCATATTGTTAGTTCTGAATCTTATCATCTGAATCATCATCCCAAAAATGCTGGTTCTTTTCTATGTTATCATTCAACCATAGATCCTGCAGCTTGCTGCTGACTTCTTCAGCATCTCGCTGAGAGTTTTGTTTCCTGTCCTTAGAAGTAAAGTTGTTAAATACAACATGAGGACTTTCCTCCACGGAAAGGGTCCAGTAGTTAAAGACCCTGAAAGCTTTGTTGACCCTGGAGTATCCTAATAATACCTCTTGGTCTGACTTGCTATCAAAGACCTTTAACTGATCATTTCCATTATTGTGGATAAAGCACGAGCATCCAAAGATATGGAAATGCGAAATAGAAGGTATTCTCCCTTTCCATAATTCATATGATGTCTTCATGTGCATCTGAGTCAATAAATACCGATTCTGAGTGTAGCAGGCTGTGTCAGTAGCTTCTGCCTAAAACTTTGATGGTAGACCTGAGTCTGCGAGTAGTGTTCTTGCTGCTTCTTTGAGTGTTCTGTTCTTTCTTTCAGCAAGACTATTATGTTGATTTGTATGTGCAACTGAGGTTTCATGTTGAATTCCTTCAGCTTCACAGTAGTCTTTCATCTATGAGTTTAGAAACTCTGTTCCACGATTTGAGCGTATTCGTTGAATCTTGATATCCTTCTCGACACTCAATCGTTTCAGTAGCTTTGGCCGTTCAATTTTGACGATTTGACAGTTCAATCTTGATATCCTTCTCGACACTCAATCTTGATATCCTTCCACGATTTGGCAGTTCAATTTTGACGTCAGACTTGTTGGCGATGAAAATCACACATGTGTATCATGAATAGGCATCAACGACTACAGGAGCATATTTATTTCATGTGATCATCACTGGAGAAACTGGCCTAAATAGATCCATGTGCAGCAGCTGAAGGATCCCCTCAGTAGAAGGTAATGGAATTGGCAGATTGCTTGATTTGGTTTTCTTCCCCTTCAGGCATGCTTCACAATTCTTGTGTTTCTTGAATTTTTCGTTGGACAGTCCTCGGACTTTAGCATCTCTTGCTAGCTTGTTGATTGTTTTGATGTTCAGATGAGTTGGTCTTCGGAGCTGCAGCTACACGATTTTGTCATCTGACTTTGTATGTGCTATGAAGCAGGCATCCGGTATTCCAATCTATAGCTTGATAACACAGTTTTTCCTATAGATTTGTCAAGAACATCACAAAAACCTGCGTTAAAAGTTACTTTATTGGAGTTATCATAGAATTGACTGACCGAAAAACGTTGAAGTCCTTCAACATATGATACTCTGGGAACTATTGCAGTCCCAATCTTCAATGCTCTTTTTCCTCTTGTGTATCCTTTGGAGGTGTCACCAAATTCAATTCTAGCACCTTCTTGCAAAATAAAAGCAATTTCAGATACCCTTTGGGTTCAGGTTGTGTCCTTAGATGTTAGTGGATTTTGGGATCCAAATTTATCTAATAATCCTGGTAGTTTCAGATTTCTTCTAACCCTTGTTGTCAGCTGATCTCTCTGCTCAACTGGGAGATAATAACTTCTTACTCTTCTGAGGTTCAGGTATCTTCTTCTTCTACTGAACCTTTGGGCTTTGATTTCTGGGCTCATAATAGTATGATCCATACTGAGATGGATGAGTATACTGTGGATGACCATACTGCTCTGCCCATCTAACTTTCTTGGTTCCTCTTGAATTGGATCTGGGTATTTTGGGGCTTGAACCATGAGTCTTCTTCAGGTAAAGGGCTGAGGTGCTTTCATCTTCTGTGTATCCTTTGTCTGAGGGGTTGAAGATTCAGCATATTGGGTTCCCCCTTGGACAAATCTGTCAACCAGATGGTCTGAGTTTTTCAGTCCAGAAGTAGTTGCTTCATATGTACATGTTGGTCCAGAGGCGAGCCTCAGGTTGGGGGGGGGAGGTGAATACGCCTGAAAGAAAATTCTTACTCAGAACGCAAAAGTCAGTAGGACTGAATATTGCTATTGAACAAGGCAGTTGCCAGTTAAGCTTTCTAGATCACGTGGGCAGAGAGATCCTCTACTGAGTACAGTGTACTGACTTATGTCAGTGAACATTAGTTTAGTATCCGATCTTGTGTGCGGAATATGTTCGTTTCAGTTGAAAACCCATTTTATGTTGTTTGATTTAAAGTCAGTTTTATGCAGTGTGAACAGTTATGAATGCAACAGTAAATCAACGCAAGTAATTTTTAAAGTGGTTCAGATATACAGGATCCTACGTGCACTGTCCTGAACTAAGTAGGAGTTCTTGTAATAAATATACTAAGCACGTCTCAGTTGATCTGTTCACTAGACATATGCGTTCTTGCTTGCTTATTTTTAAGCAAGTCTCAGTTAATTTGTATGCTGGACAGATATCTACTTATAGTCGTAGTGACTTTACAATCTCAACCATGAAGGTTTGAGTTTCTCCAACTATGAAGGAATTCTTAATATATGAACAGTACACAAAGATGAACTCCTTCGAGGTTTCTAAGATAATGATATTACAATAAGCACGCTTAGGTTAGAGAAGGGGAACTAAAGGATCACTAGAGAGAAGAACTAAGATGATCTTTCAAATAAGCAAGTTATTCGCTGAGTTTGGCTTTGAGTTCGCTAGGGTATGTTCGCTTGAATGCTCGGTTCTTGGTTATTATCTTCTCTATTTGAAGACTCTTCTCTATTTATAGCCTCGACGTATGAATAGATCCATTGGAGGGATAAGATAAGGAAAATGGCCATATCGATTTTGAATATTGCTGTAGCGATTTCCTCTTTTTCACTATAGGAGCAACTTTATGGCAGAGCAGGTAGAGTGCTGGCAGCTTCTCATTGGTCGATGTTATGAGAGTAGGTGAGGCTTGTTCAAAATCAAGTGTACAATGAGTTGACTTCCTCTGAATCATCAGACATTTTACTGAATTGTCTTCTGCTTCCATTCCCATGCTTCTGAGATTTCAGCTCGTGGCTTGAATTCCTTTGCAGATTCAGTTGGTTATAGCTTACCAAATTGACTTCTTCAATATTGAGTTCCTTCGGCTAGGTCACAGATCTTCTATTGAATGCATCAGCTAATGAACTCTAGCTGACCGAGTTCCTAAAATGTTGAACTCAACTAAGTTAATACATTATCGAAGGCTCATCATTCAGCTAAGGGTTTTGGGATCTTCAAATCTTATCATACCAAATCTCATCCCAATAATTTTCGTGTTGGGAGATGATTCAGCAGTAGAATGTTTAGAAGATTTGGCTGATCCCGAAACCCTAATTTGATTGGTGAACCTTTCCTTTGTATTTGCAACGCCTTGGTCTCTGAGAGTTTCAGACTCAGTAGATTTGCCTTCAGCATGGTCCTAGGCTCAAAGTTATGTCTGCTGAACCTCAATAGACTATCCGCCTCAATACCATGGAATGAAGATTCAGTAGTGCTGGACTCAGCAGGAGCAACATACTGAAAGGTGTTCAGGAGTCAATAGAACTGGACTCAGCCGGAGCAGTTTACTGAACTCAGAGTTGACCTTTAGTAGAGTTGAACTCAGCAGGAGTACACTACTGAACCCCTGGTCAGACTGAACAACGGCCTAACAGTTTCCTTAACTGTCAGTGTTCTTCAAAGAATAAATCAGTAGAGCTGTCCAAGGTCGTACACATCAGAGAAGTCAGCTTCAGTATCTGCCTTGAAGTCTGAATGTCTCAACAACTTTCTACACCTCGACCAATGACAAGCAGCCAGCTGTTAAAGTACTGGTAAAAGCTGTAAGTCAACCACTTTCCTGAAAAAGATAGCGGACTCTACACGATTTCAAAAGAGCCGTTTGCTACCCAAAAAGAGTGACACGTGGACAGTTCGTCTCCAACGGTTCTATCCATAGCTCACCTCTTAAATAGAGGGAAAATCAAATCGTTGAAAAAAGATAGAGAAATATATGATATACGAGCATTAAACAAATAAGAACACAAGCTCTCCGTGAAGAACTGTAGAGAAAACAACCTACCGTGAAACGCACTCATACTGCTCTAGGGAACGAAGCTTTCATAGAATCAAAGCCTCTAGCATCCAAGTGAAAGAACACGAACCCAGAGAGATTATTCCTCACTATTCTTCACTCTAGAAGCCCTTTCTTGTTCCCTTTCCCTCTAACTTAAGCTCAACTTAACTTATCTATACCTTAGAACCGAAAGAGTTCATATCTTGAACTGTTCTTATTATTAAGAACTCCTTCATCATTGGAGAATCGTTCAAACAAATTTTGTTTGACTTTGTAAACTGAGACGTGCTCAGTATAATCACAATGCTGTGTTTTTCCTGCGTACAAACCGACTGAGAGGTACTTAGTATAATAAAATAGCCTCCTGCCTTGTTCAGGACAGTCGACATAGGATGGATATCCGAACCACTTTAAAAGTCGCTGTGTCATTTACTGTTACATTGATTTACTGTTCATTTAGAAAACCTATTTACAAAATCATTCAACAGAGTTTCAGTAAAAGCTTAACTGAGTGCACTAATCTACTGAAGCTGTTTGAATTAATAACGTTTTCAAACCAAACTGATCGGGCCTACACAATTCCGCACGATACTAAACTTCTACAGAACGGTACTGAATTCTAACATCGGTCAGCTAGCAGACCTCATTGTAGTCATTCACTCTTTCCATGCGATCTAGAATAGCTTGTCTGGTCTACTGAATTCATTTAGTAGACAATCTCCGTAATCGGACTGTTCGCGTTCAAGTTTGAGAAAAAGGTTTTCAGGTGTATTCACCCCCCCCCTCTACACCTGAACGTTTGACTCGGGACCAACAATTGGTATCAGAGTGGTCGTTCTTTAGAACTTTCGTTATCTGAAACTTGTCTACTCGAACGGATCCTTGAAAATGTTTTCACTGCATATCATTCTTCATTCATATCATTATGTCAGGTATTAGAATGGTATCCATGTTCTAAATAGAGAACTATGGGGTATGGCGGGTTAGAATGGAAGCACATCTGACCTCCCTCCACGATAGCATGACAGGGGTCTTGGAAGACGGACCTCTCGTACCTATGGTCGATAGTGTTGATTTTTAGGAACAAACTCAAGGAGGAGCGGCAACCGGGAAGAAGGTGCCAAAAGACCGAAGCCTCTTCACTTCAGAAGAGAAGAGGCTTCATAACCTTGACTGGGTAGCTAGAAACGCCATTTTAACCACACTAAGTGACTCGTATCTTGACAGAGTTCAGGACTGCAAGTCAGAAAAAGAACTCTGGGATGCTCTAGTGCTACTGAGTCGGGGAACTCAGAAGATCAAAGCCAACAAGCTGGCGCTGGAACTCCAGAAGCTGGAGAGATTGTCACTCATGCCCGGCGACACGATTGAAGATCTCAATATCAGATTTACGGATCTGATGAACACAATCAATGGGCTGGGAAAGACATTCTTCAACCGAGAGATGAATCTCAAGATACTGAGAGCCCTGCCAGACGGACCATGGACTCCATTCGCTACACTTCTTAGACATTCTGATCTAGATATTGTTTCTCCTGATCATATATTTTCAGAATTAAAAGCTGAAGAGTTCGACTTTGGTCTGCCGCAGAGGAAGCAAAGAGCTGGAGCTGACACTCAAATAGATCATGCCTTTAAAGCATTAGTCAGCATAACGGCTCCAACGTCTAGCAAAGCTGAACCTTCATCAAGTGAATTACAAGAAGGGAGCCTGGCTAAACGATACGCATTGCTTGCGATCAAGTATCAGAAGGAGAAGGAGCGGCGCAGAAAACTGTCTAGAGTCGTTAGAGACTCAAAAACTAAGTTTGACTTCTCACCAAACGCACTCCTGACTCACAAACTTCTGAATGTTGGAACTAGGAGGATTCTGCACAATGATAGTAGAGAAAGCAGAGTTACCTCTTGCTACAACTGCAAGAAGTCAGGACACTATCAGTACGATTTTTCTGAGCTCATTACAGCTGGAAGAGCTACAAGAAAAGCTCGAAGGGAGAAGATCATCAAGAAGCGACAAGTCTATATTGCCGGTGAACTCTCAGACGACTCAGAAAAAGTCGACACCTTCATCGATTCATCTGATAATGAAGCCGCTTGTTGGGATTTTGTATACTGGAAGCACTTTTTATGCTTGTATACAATGTGTTTTTGTCCTTACCACTGTTTTATTCTCCTATCTGATAAATATGTATATTTGCACATGTTATCATTTATCTTGTATAAAAGTTAGATTTGTGTGGTGTGTCGGGTATCACAAAAGACAACACAAATTGGTTGAACTGACAATATATAAACAGTTATCACAGCTGAGACAACTTAAGGATAAGTTGTCAGTTTAAGCTGCAGTTTAGATAAGAAGTGGCTTGTCTTAGCTGCTTGTCTTTACTGGTATACTTAAGGTGGTGTATTGACGGATCACAGTGAGATGTGTTTTCCTAACTGACCTTAGTGGAAAACTAAGATCTCGGTGACTTTGCTGGTCTTAAGCTTTGTAAGACTTCAGCTGAGTGCATTTGGCTACAATCACTTTGACCTACTATGGTGAACGTCATCGCGACCGGATCTACGTATCTTGGGTGTCAGTAGTTATTTGTGGCTCAGGCTGGTTGTCTGTATCTTGCATCTGTATCCTAGTAAAATGGGTTGATAATATCCCCTAAGGAACTCGAAAGGATTAGCACACTAAACCCGGCCGGTTGATTAAGTTCAGGTGTGTTAATAAGGTCGAGTGATACTACTCAGGAATATAAGATGTTAATTAATTTAAGCTGTCAGTGAGCTTAATTAATTAACGGATATTTCTATCTTAAATACGGAGATCGATTAAGTCTAAAACACAAGCCCTTGCTCAAATTGGGATAAAGGGGTAAGTCAGCACGGATTCTCTAGTGGAATGAATCTGTGTTTATTAATTAATTTTTCTCTGGGCTGAGCATGGATAATTAATTAATTTGAGGCCCAGCTTTATTTCTTGTATTTGATCCCTGATCTGGCCCAATTAGTTGCCTGGTTATTTATTGTCTCTCAGAAATCATTATTAATGAATTAATGTATTTTTACATTATTTAATACTGTTATTTATCTGGAATTAATTGGTTGGGCCAATTAATTGATAAATATTAGTAGCCCAGTAAATTAATTAATTATATTATGGGCTGGTTATGTGAAAGCCCATTAGAAATATAATTAAATGAATGGGTTACAAATATATTAATATTATATTGGCTTTTGAAACCTATATATATCAGTATTCTGTTCAGAAACAGATTACACACACATACACATAATTACACACGCATACCGTGAGTAAGGGAGAGACAAAAATTTATTTTCTTCAGTTCTCTGACCATCCAGAGGAAGAAAAAGGCCGGGATACAGATCAGAATGTCTAACACAGAAGCAACAATCAAAGCCGCGACAACACACCAGGAGGAAGGTAGCGTTCCTAACCTAAATTATTCCTTCAATTGGTATCAGAGCCTGGTTTAGGCTCTGATTGTTGCTGTTAGATGTATTATTAGGTTTTATTTCGTCGTTATTGGGCTATTTTCGTGTTTGGGGCGGCCTGCGAGCCACTGTTTTGACCCCGATGAAACGTTTTTCTCGTGAGAAAATCCACGAGTAGATTATAGGACCTATTTGTTATGTGATTGTACTATTTGTTATATTGTAATTGGTTCGGGAGGCACAAAAAATGAGACGACGAAAACCTAATTTTCGCAGCGAAAACCCTAGTTTTCTAGGGTTCCGCCGCATCTTGCGGCGGAGTTTCCCGGCGTGTCCGATGTCGGATCGATGATCGGCTTGAACCTCTGGAATCCTCATCTTACGTGCTTCGCGTCGATAGGTCATATGGGATCATCCGATCCCAGCTACGATCGGAATTGACGTCTGAAATAGGTTGCTCGTTATGAATTCGTTCCGGCGAATCGTTTGAAATTCTAGAAATTGAGGATCTAATCTCGGTCGAAATCCATTACCCGATGGTCGTAAGTGTTCAAATTTCGTTTCCCCTCTTTCAATTGATCTAATCGTGGCTCGGAAAGGAAGAATTCGGGCGTGGAAGGCGGCGGCAGCGGAGCCGCGATTTATCGCGCAGTAATCTTCGCTGCGGCGACTCCATGCGGCGTTTCTGCACGAATTCGACGTCTAGGCGATGTCGGGGAGGTGTGTAGTGGGCGGAGGAGGCCTGGAAACGGCTAGGGAAGGCGCGGCGGTGCGCGCCTGCGGCGGCAGTCGCACTGCACGCAGTCGCAGATCTGGCGTACCCCTGATGCGGACGACGGTTCCTGGTTCGCCGTCGTCCTGGCGCACCCAGGTGCCGGCGGCCGGCACGGAACCGGCTGCGGCAGCGCGCGGTGGCGGCGGTAGAAGGGTGGAGACGACGCGACGTGGCGCGTCGCGTCGGCCCTCTGGCCGATCTGTCTTTGCCGCGTGTGCGCCACTTGTCTTCCACGTGGCAGACGACCCTGGTGACGTGGCAGTATAGTTTTCGAAGCTGTTTTCAACGCAGTTTCCAGATTTGAAGATTTTGAAGATTTCAAAGATCTGTATTTTGATCGGGTAATGTAATAGTTAGGGATTACGTGTTTTAATGCCCTATAACGATTTTAAATTTCCTATTTGCGTATTTATTTTTAATTAAGCTTTAGCATACGATTATGTGAATAATTTCGCTTAGAAAAGCATGTAAATAGGATTTATATTGTTTTTAAAGCATGTTTTATTTTTCGCGAGCACGTTTTATTATGTGCGCTTAGAAATTGCATGCTTTAGGAATTATGTGGGAATGCATGATTCGTTACAAACCTTTTGATTAAAAAGACTAAGCAACATTAAATTAAATGTTTAATTAGATTCCATTTGGATGTTAAACACTTAATTGGACCTCCATTAATTGGACTCTACACAAAAGTAGTAAGATTATGTGTTTAAACGTCCACCTGCGTGGCTTGCTTGCATCTTTGAGCTACAAGTTTTGTGAGATGAGTTTTCCAAAAACAATATTTGATTATTATTGAGTAGTGGGAGCGAAGCCGTAAACGTCCACCTGCGTGGCTTGCGTGCCTAGTAAACACGAGTACTCTAGAAGATAATAATTGAATAGGATGGCTAATTAGATCAACTTGAATGCGGCATGGTTCGAGTAAGTATGTCAATTTCGAGAATTTGATTCTACTTTGGTCAAATTAATGGTCAATGCTTAGATGTCACCGCAGGTACAATTCACTTCCCTCGAAGTCCCTTCCCACGTTTTAATAGTGACATGGTCCAGTATATCGAACTATTAATTCCATTCGTCTTAAGAACCTAGACATGGATTGGAATTAAAGAGCTATGTAAATAGCTTGGTTTAGGGTTACGCTAGTAAACGTCCACCTGCGTGGCTTGCTAGTGGAATTCCTAGAGCGGTTCGAGGTTTTTAACATCATTGTTTTTTCAAAAGGTTACAATGATCGTTAATTACGAATTATGTGCAAATAATTTTCCTTACATGCTTTATTTTAAATTATTTTTCAGATATGTCTGTTCAAGTTGTTGTTAATGGTCTTATGAGCTGACCCTTAAAGGGTGTTGACAATTTTAAAGAGTGGAGGAGAAACCTTACACTAATGTTCCAAAAGGAGAAGATCTTGTATGTTCTCAGTACCCCTGAACCTGAACTCCCCGAAGAAGAGGCGACTGAGGAGCAGATAAGGGAATCTAAAATGTGGATAGAGGATAATGACAAGACTCGTTTTGTTATTCTATCCACTATGGTTGATTCTCTTGCTTCACAGTATGAAAATACGCCTCATGCGGGAGTGATATGGGATTCCATGGCTGAAAAGTTCGGTGAGACCGACAGATCTCAGAGATTTCATCTTCTGAGGCAGGTTACTACCTGCAAAAGGGCTGAAGGTGCGTCCGTGCAGGATCATGTTTTACATATGATCGAGCTGCTAGATCCGCTTGCAAAGGTTGGTGGTGTCTTGGATCTTGGTATCAAGATAGACGTCGTTCTACATTCACTACCTAAGTCATATGAGAATTTCCGCCTAAATGTAGTGATGTCAAGGAAAGACTACACTCTGAATGAACTTTCGAGTGAGTTAATTACTACAGAAGGAATCATGGGTCAGACTAAAGGTAAAGGAACCCAAATCTTGAACACTACTAGCAGCTCAAGGAACCCTCCTAAGGGTAGATTCCAGAAAAAGAGCAAGAAGGCTACGAATGTCAAGAAGAATAGTGGGAGCACGAAGTTAGCACCAGTACAGGGGTTCAAAAAGCTAAGGGGAAGTGTTTCAAGTGTGGTAAGGTTGGACATTGGAAGACTGAATGTCCCAACTTCAAGGCAAAACAGAAAGGTACACGCATCGCCTTAGTAACTGAAACTGTGCTTGTTTCCGCATCTACCCATGAATGGGTAGTAGATTCGAGCAACCGATCATGTTTGTTACACCTTGCGGGGGTTTCTCGCAAAAAGGGTTACGGGCCGATGGCGAGGTAGTGGTTTCCATGGGCAATGGATCGCGAGTTCCAGCTATTGCCATAGGATATTTACATTTATCTGTTTTAGACTCTATTTTAGTATTAACAGATGTTTTATTGGTGCCTGAGTTTAGCGAAACATTATTTCCGTTTCAAAACTTTTTATTGTGGATGGTTATAGATCTGTTTTTGATGATCAAATTTCGATTTCAAAAGGGAAAGATCTTATCTGCAATGGGACTTTAAATGGATCTCTATATACTATTACGTCTAATCCATGTACATCTGTTAATGTTACTTCCTCATCATTAAATCCTAAGAAGAGGAAAGAATCTTCTAAGGTAAATCAAACTTATCTATGGCACTTAAGACTAGGTCACATCAATCTAAATAGGATCCAAAGGTTGGTGAAATATGGATCATTGGAGTCTCTCCAAGTTGAACCATTTCCAACTTGCGAATCCTGCTTGGAAGGTAAGATGGTGACTAGGCCTTTTAAGGCAAAAGGTTAGAGAGCCACAAAAGCATTAAGTTTGATACATTCTGACTTGTGTGGACCTATGTCTACACAAGCTCGTGGAGGGTATGAGTACTTCGTCACATTTACTGACGATTACTCGAGGTATGGATATGTTTACCTTCTTCACCACAAGTCGGATTTCTTTGAAACTTTTAAGGAATTCAAGGCAAAAGTGGAGAAGAAGTTAGGTAAAGAAATCAAAACACTGCGATCTGATCGTGGTGGGGAATACCTGTCCAACGAGTTCAAGGACTACTGGATAGAATGTGGGATTACATCCCAACTGACAGCATCGGGCACGCCTCAGCAGAATGGTGTGTCAGAGAGAAGGAACCGAACTCTCCTAGAGATGGTTCGGTCCATGATGAGTTATGCAACTTTGCCAGTTTCCTTTTGGGGATATGCCCTAGAGACTGCAGCATACTTGTTGAACCGTGTGCCATCCAAGTCGGTTAACACGACTCCAGTCGAGTTGTAGAGCGGGCACAAGCCTAGTATGCACCACATAAAGATTTGGGGGTGTCCTGCTTATGTCTTGAATAAACAGGCCGACAAGTTGGATTCACATTTAGGGGTTATGCTGTTCATAGGATATCTGAAGGAAACGAAGGGTGGTTATTTTTATGATCCTAAAGAATAGAAGATCGTGGTTAGCACCAACGCTCGGTTCTTAAAGGAGGATTATATTAGTAATCATAAGTCTCGAGTCGAGATCATCCTTGAGGAATTACAAGGTGATCGAGACCCACTCACAGAGCCAATTGTGCAAGATAGAGCTCCACGAGCAACTGCACAATCTATTAACACAACTCCTGACACTGTTCGACGTAGTGGGAGGGTGATATTTACACCTGATCGGTATATGTTCACTGGGGAGACTTTTGACCATCTCCCGGCAGATGAACAAGACACCGTGGATCCCTGGACTTACAACGAAGCAGTGGAAGATGTAGATGCAGATTCTTGGAGAATCGCCATGGACTCAGAATTTAAGTCCATAACTGATATGGATGTATACGAGATCACTGAACTACCTGAGGGCTGCAAGGCCATTGGTAGTAAGTGGGTATACAAAAGAAAGAGAGGTTCGAATGGAGAGATCATGGCATTTAAGGCCAGGCTAGTGGCAAAGGGTTTTACCCAGAAAGAAGATATCGATTATGAAGAAACCTTCTCGCCTGTAGCAATGATCAAGTCTATTAGAATTCTCCTTGCCACAGCAGCTCACATGAACCTAGAGATCTGGCAAATGGATGTCAAGACCGCATTCTTAAATGGGCACCTTGAAAAAGGTAGAGACATCTATATGAAACAACCAGATGGTTATGTGAAGGAGGGCAAAGAGCATCTAGTTTGGAAGCTTAAGAAGTCTGTTCATGGACTTAAGCAAGCTTCCCAGTTATGGCACCAGCGTTTTGACGAGGTAGTCAAATCCTATGGTTTAGTATCCTATCCGAACGAGGTGTGCGTATACCGTATCTGTGTTAATGGAACAGTGGTGTTTCTTGCACTTCACGTAGATGACATCCTTCTCATTGGCAACAGTGTTGAAGTGTTATCAGACGTAAAGACATGGTTATCCGAGCAGTTTCAAATGAAGGACTTAGGTGAAGCTGCTTACATCCTTGGGATCAATGTTATACGAGATCGCAAGAAAAGAATGTTAAGCTTGTCACAAGTGTCCTACATTGATACTGTTATTGCTCGTTTCAGCATGCAAAATGCCAAGAGAGGTACGGTACCTTTCAGATATGGTATTTTTTTATCCAAGAATCAGTGCCCTAAAACGCCTGAAGAGATAGAAAGTATGAGACTAGTACCATATGCTTCCGCTGTCGGTAGTCTCATGTATTCAATGCTTTGTACGAGACCAGATATCTCATATGCTGTAGGCATGGTCTGAAGATATCAATCTAATCCTAGACAAGAGCACTAGACTGCGGTGAAAAATATTCTCAAGTACGTTAAACGGACTAGAGATTATAGAATTGTTTACCAGTCAGACAGTCTAGTGCCTTTGGGTTATACGGACTCGGATTTCCAGGCTGACAGAGACGAAAAGAAGTCGACCTCGGGTTATGTGTTTACCTTGGGAGGTGGAGCCATTTCATGGAGGAGTGCAAAGTAGAAATGCATTGTGGACTCAACCATGGAAGCAAAGTATGTGGCTGCTTCAGAAGCCTCGAAAGAGGCAGTATGGCTCAAGAATTTTCTCCAAGATCTTGATATTGTTCAGAATTCGCCTAAGGCAATCACGATTTATTGTGATAATACGGGTGCAGTGGCAAATTCTAAGGAACCTAGATCTCACAAGACGTCAAAACACATAGACAGGAAGTACCACATTATACGAGAATTCATAAATCGAGGCGACGTACTTATAGAAAAGATCGGAACTGAAGACAACATAGCTAATCCATTTACGAAGAGCTTACCAATTCCAGCTTACGAGAAGCATGTTCGTGGCTTATGATTGGTAGAGATGCCCCCCACTTAGGACTGCAGAAACTTTTGTATAAGTGGGAGAAGAGGCGTGATAGATAGATAGGATTTGATGCTAAATACTAGTTTGTACCTAGAACTGACACATTGTATACTAAAAGTTTGCTTTAGTATAAGTGGGAGAATTATTGGGATTTTGTATACTGGAAGCACTTCTTATGCTTGTATACAATGTGTTTTTGTCCTTACCACTGTTTTATTCTCCTATCTGATAAATATGTATATTTGCATATGTTATCCTTTATCTTGTATAAAAGTTAGATTTGTGTGGTGTGTCGGGTATCACAGAAGACAACACAAATTGGTTGAACCGACAAGATATAAACAGTTATCACATCTGAGATAACTTAAGGATAAGTTGTCGGTTTAAGCCGCAGTTTAGATAAGAAGTGGCTTGTCTTAGCTGCTTGTCTTTACTGGTACACTTAAGGTGGTGTTTGACGGATCACAGTGAGATATGTTTTCCTAACTGACCTTAGTGGAAAACCAAGATCTCGGTGACTTTGCTGGTCTTAAGCTTGGTAAGACTTCAGCTGAGTGCATTTGGCTATCTATCACTTTGACCTACTATGGTGGACATCATCGCGACCGGATCTACGTATCTTGGGTGTTAGTAGTTATTTGTGGCTCGGGCTGTTTGTCTGTATCTTGCATCCGTATCATAGTAAAATGGGTTGATAATATCCCCTGAGGAACTCGAAAGGATTAGCACACTAAACCCGGCCGGTTGATTAAGTTCAGGTGTGTTAATAAGGTCGAGTGGTACTACTCAGGAATATAAGATGTTAATTAATTTAAGCTGTCAATGAGCTTAATTAATTAACGAATATTTCTATCTTAAATACGGAGATCAATTAAGTCTAAAATACAAGCCTTTGCTCAAATTGGGATAAAGGGGTAAGTCAGCACGGATTCTCTAGTGGAATGAATCTGTGTTTATTATTTAATTTTTCTCTGGGCTGAGCATGGATAATTAATTAATTTGAGGCCCAGCTTTATTTCTTGTATTGGCTCTCTGATCTGGCCCAATTAGTTGTCTGGTTATTTATTGTCTCTCAGAAATCATTATTAATGGATTAATGTATTTTTACATTATTTAATAATGTTATTTATCTGGAATTAATTGGCTGGGCCAATTAATTGATAAATATTAGTAGCCCAGAAAATTAATTAATTATATTATGGGCTGGTTATGTGGAAGCCCATTAGAAATATAATTAAATTAATGGGTTACAAATATATTAATATTATATTGGCTTTTGAAGCCTATATATATCGATATTCCGTTCGAAAACGCATTACACACACATACACATAATTACACACGCATACTGTGAGTAAGGGAGAGACAAAAATTTATTTTCTTCAGTTCTCTGACCACCCAGAGGAAGAAAAAGGCTGGGATACAGATCAGAAGGTCTAACACAGGAGCAACAATCAAAGCCGCGACAACACACCAGGAGGAAGGTAGCGTTCCTAACCTAAATTATTCCTTCACCGCCTTCATGGCTTAAGAGCTTTAAGAAGATACTGAGAAGTGTCTAATGGTAGGAGAAGAGGATGAGGTATACTCTCCGGAACCATTTAACTCTTCTTCACACTGCACACAAGACACTATTTCAGGTGGCGACGAGAATGTGGATATCGCGATCACCTATGAAGAATTACTAGACGAGCAGGTTCAGATGAGTCTGCAGTTCAGCAAGACTCTTCAGGAGTTGGATGCCCTGAAAGAAGAGAATCAGAGACTCTCTCACGAGAGTCAGGTTGCTACTCAGTTGGAATGACTTGTTGTGAGACTAGGGGAGGAGATTAACTCTCTGATTATCTTGTCTCCGCACTAAGAAGGTCTGATTTCAGTACTGACCAAAGACTTGACTCATAAAGATACTGAATTAAGTCTGCTGAAGCAGAAATTCTCAGGACTTCAGACCGAGCACGAAACTCTTAAAAAAAGTGATGATGTCTGGAGAAATATGATGACAGAGCGGTACATGGGAGCTCAGAAAAACCTTGAGGCAATGCTAGCCAACAACAAGTCTAAGCAGTGTAAGGAAGGACTCGGGTTTAGCCACGAAGCCTCCACATTTGCTTCCATATACTCAAAGAATCGACTAATTGATAGGCTTGTTCAAGGGGAGACGATCAATGCTGAGCCACTGAGCCCCTCAGGAAAGAACAAGCAAAAGATGAAAGCACCTCATCCTATCTATTAGAAATCTGACCAGAAGTACAGCTCAAAATCAACACAGCATAAGCAAGGGTGAATCAGCAGAGTAAAATGGGTTGATCAGTATGGACCACCACAACTGATACATCCAGCTCAGTATGGGTCATATTACTATGATCTTATTGTCAGAAGGGGTTCGAAAGGTCAGAAGAAGAAAAAAGCCGTTCAGAAGGCTAAAGTCAGCAGTCCACCAACTCAGAATATCAGGACTCCTGAACCCATGAAGCCTCAGAAGTCAACTTCACCTAACCCAGTGGTGAAATATGTTGACAAAACTGGAAAGAAAGATTCTGAGACCACCCGCATCGTTAGACAGATTTGGCTTTCCAAAACTAACGCTTAAGGACCCAAAATAAAAAATAAAGGGTACCTGAATATAATTTTGTTTTGCAGGTGCACAAAGACCCATGGTACATGGATATCGGATACTCAATACACATGACATACCAGAGGAGTCTACTGAAGGATTATATCATAGAACAAGGACCCCAAATCGAGTTTGGAGACAACGCGAAAGGCTATACTAGAGGATACGAAATATTTAGCATTGGAACCACCATAGTTCCAAAAGTATCATATGTTGAAGGACTTCAACATAATCTTCTCTCTGTTAGTCAATTTTGCGATAACTCGAATAAAGTGATTTTTGACACTGGTTTCTGTGATGTTATTGATAAATCTACAGGGAAAACAGTGTTATCAGGTTCGCGCAGGAAGAATACATACATTGCTGACTAGAATTCAGCAGAACCTAAAGCATTCTTGCTAGCAAAGAATGACAACAGAACGGGGTGGCTCTGGCACAGAATACTCAACCATCTCAACTCCAAGACGCTAAACAAGCTTGCTACAAACACTCTAATGAGAGGACTGCGGAAAGAAGTGTTCAGCAAAGACACTCAGTGTGAGGCATGCTTGAAGGGAAAACAAACAAAGAAACAAAATCCACCAGTTCCATCACCTTCCACTGATGGAATCCTCCCGCTCCTCCACATGGATTTGCTCAGACCAGTCTCTCCTATGACGATCAGAGGCAAAAAGTATGCATTAGTGGTCATTGATGACTACTCGTGCTACACATGGATCATATTTATTGCCAACAAGTCTGACGTCAAAACAGAGTTGCCTACGCTTCTGAAAAAGCTCAGTGTCGAGAAAAACACCAAGATCAGAAAGATTCGTTAAGATAGAGGAACTGAGTTCCTGAATACGATGGTCAAAGAATTCTGCAAAACTGAAGGGATAGAGCATGAGACGTCTGTTGCACGCACGCCTCAACGAAATAGGATTGCTGAGAGGAAAAACAAAACACTCAAAGAAGCAACAAGAACCCTGCTCGCAGATTCAGGACTCCCATCAAAATTTTGGGCAGAAGCTACTGATACTGCATGTCATACTCAGAACATATCTCTACTGACAAAGCAACATTAGAAAACACCATATGAACCTAGGAACGACATGAAACCTCTCATATCTCATTTCCATATTTTTGGGTGCTCGTGCTTTATCCACAATAATGGAAAGCACTAGTTAAAGACTTTTGATAGCAAGTCAGACCAGGGAGTTTTCTTAGGATACTCCCGGGTCAGCAAAGCCTTCAGAGTTTTAAACTACCGGACCCTTTGCATGGAGGAAAGCCCTCATGTTGTTTTTAATGAGTTTGCTACTGAGAACAGGAGCAAAAACTCAAATTCATAATCTGAGGACATCAGTAAGCAGCTACGAGATCTGAGTTTAAAAGAAAATGTAGAAAAGATCCAGCTTTGTTGGGTTGATGATTCGGAAGAGGATAACGAAGTCAAGACTACTGAATCAGAGCCAGCAGCGAACGTAGCTAAATAGATTGATTCTTCTGTACATAATCAATCCCAGGTAACTCAGGTCGATGAAGAAACCAGTATGGTAACTGAGACCTTTACTGAAAATAACAACTCAGGGGGAACTATCGATGTTCCTGAGCTAAATGCCTCTGAACTTGGTGACTCAATAGATCCAGCTCTTATCACTGAATTGCTTCAATATCATAATAGTACAACTGAAATGCCTAACTCTCCTACTATCTGTGTTGAACCAATTTCAGATGAAGAGACAAGCATCGTCGTTCGTGGCTGGATGCTCACTCTTCAGATCTTATTATTAGAGATCCGTCAACAAGTGTCAAGACAAGATCCAGATTTTTTCAGGGAGAAAGCGCCTTATATTCCTGCTTCTTGTCTACTGAAGAACCTCAATCAATTGAGGATCCGCTGAATGATGCTGACTGGATCAATGCTATGCAAGAGGAGCTGAATCGGTTCACTCGAAACGACGTCTGAGAGCTTGTTGACAGACCCCGACATCAACATGTAATTATGACCAAATGGGTCTTCAAGAACAAGCGCGATGAAAATAATGTTATAGTAAGGAACAAAGCTAGACTCATGGCAAAAGGCTACTGTCAAGCCGAAGGGAGAGATTTCGACGAAACTTTCGTTCCAGTTGCAAGATTGGAGGCAATAAGACTATTCAGAAGGGCATAGTGGATCGCACACTATTCAGCATTCGTCTAGGCGACGACATCTTGCTTGTGCAGATCTACGTAGATGACATTATCTTCGGTTCAAAGAATGTCATCATGTGTCAGTAGTTCAAGAAAATGATGAAGGACAAATTCGAGATGTCAATGATGGGAGAGATGAACTATTTTCTTGGATTTCAAGTCAAACAATAAGAAAAAGGAAAGTTCATCAATCAAGACAAATACACTCGAGACCTCATCAAAAAGTTTGGTTGTACATCCAGCAAACCCGTCAAGATCCCGATGAACACGAATATGAAAATAAATCTTGACAAAGAGGGAGTATCAGTAGACCATACTGAATTTCGTGAAATTATTGGTTCTCTATTATATCTTACTGCTACTAGACCTGTCTTAACTTATGTTTTAGGTGTCTGCGCTCAATTTCAGGCAAAGAAGATTCTCCGCTATCTCAGAGGAACACCTGACATGGGTTTATGGTATCTAGCAGATGATAATATTGAACTAACTAGTTATTCTGATGCTGACTACGCAGGTTGCAGGATTGACTGAAAATCAACTTCAGGAAGTTGTCAGTCCCTCGGCAATAAGCTCATTTCATGGTTCTCCAAGAATTAACATTCAGTAGCAACGTCAACTACTGAAGCTGAATACATGGTTGCCGGAGGTTGCTGGGCCCAAATCCTCTGGCTGAGACAGCAGCTACGAGACTATGATGTCACTCAGAATGAAGTGTCGATTTTTTGCGACAGCTCCAGTGCTATTACAATCACTCAGAACCCTGTTCTCCATACTAGATGCAAGCACATGAACATCAGACACCACTTCATTCGCAACCATGTCGAAAAGAAGGATATTAGAATTGAAAAGATCCATACTGATCGTCAAAAGGCCAACATACTGACCAAACCTCTAGCTGAAACCAGATTTCGAGAACTTTCAGTAGAGCTATGTCTACTGGACCCTAGTGAATCAAGTCTGTAAGTGGATTCAGGAGAGATAAGCATTCAGCAAGGGGGAATTCCTACTCACAGAGATTCAGAAACCAACTACACGTGGTATCAGCTGACAACAATGTTCAGCTAACAGGTTTGCATCTCTTTCAACAGTCAACCCAGTAATTAATGTTGTTATGATATTTTCTTAGCATCGTATTCAATACCTTAGAGAATGTCATTTATTAAAAATGGTTTCATTAAATACACGAGATTCTATGCTACAAATGCTAAACTCTGCTTTATATTAAATACATGTCATATCAACTTACTCTTATAGGCTATTTACAACTGCATTTGACATAGGTGGCATGTTTACTCATTATATTTTATATTATAAAATCTTGACCGTCCACTGATAAAAGCGGGATTAAACCCTAACCGTCGATCTTCAAACGTTCCATCTTCAAAACATATATATCGACGTATCTATCCAAAAAAACTGCCATTTACGCTCTGCAAAAAGTTTGATCTCTCTGAAAACCCTAAGCCTTCAACCTTCTTACTTCTATCTTTGCATACTTTCAGAGATTTTCTACGGTAAACTTTAAGTTCTATAGCACTCGTACAAACTTATTCAATTTTCAAGTGCTAATATTTGATTTTGCAGATTAAGATATGGAGAATATCAGTGTCGTTGTTCCTATTAACATGGTGGAGACCTTTGAGATGGATCGTGTCTGGTGTGAGCCCGTAATGGAGTTCGACTCAAGTGAGCTCGAGATGCTAGACGACGTGTTTGATGCTCTAAGTGCATCCGGGCTGGAACGCTTCTTGTCAAAGAAGCCATCATACTTCCTCCCACTCCAAATTTCTGAATTCTACCTCAACATGGAGGAGGTAGATGGAGATTTATTCGGATCGTTCACAGTTCATCTCGTTTCTGACCCAACGATAGCATACTCAGAAGTCAGAAGGATATCAGTAAGGCAAGCGTTGGAGAGGAGTTTCCAACTGCCCAGTAGTGGGATGAATCCTTCCGGATACAAGGATGATCTCCTTGATGAGTATCTGACAACATTCTATGGGGAGCCGACCACTTTCAGAGCAGCGTTTCCAAAGAACAGCATACTCCCACACGTTAGGGTCTTGGCGTATGTTGTTACGCAAATACTGACCAGCGAGGCCGGTTCTTTCGATCAGATGTTCAGACCCAAGTTGCAAATGATGATGGCTATCTATGACAGGGCCAAGATCAACTGGACATAATTATTCCTGAAAGAGTTTTCAGACGTAGTCAGCAAAATTTGATCGATCTACTAGGCATCTGAATGCTAAGGGCAAGCTTCTCTGCGGGATGAAGCAGTCAGCTATGATCGAAGATTTCTATGGAGATGATCATATTACATATGCTGACAAAGCTTACTTCAATCCGAAGAAGATCAAATTCCATAACCGCGCCAGTGTGCTTCAGCAGATTGGTGCGGGTGCAGCTGAAGAGGGTAAGGGGAAGAGGAAGGCCCCTACTCCTATTAAGAAGGGTGCTACCCCTCAGAAGAAGTAGAAGAAGGCTTCTGAGACCGCCGTGGAAGTAGCCCAGAGCGACTCTAATTCAGAGAACAAGGCAGCCTCCTCAGTTGAGAGATGAGTCTGATTCTGATGAGAAGACAATCTCAGTAGAAAAGGCGGCTTCAGAGAACAAGGCAGCCTCCTCAGCTGAAAAAGAGGATCAGTAGAACAGAGGACTGCTCTTGAAGTTACAACTCCTACATCCAGGTCTCCACTCGACGTGCCCCCTATCAGCAGTCTTCCCTCTGCTGAGAAGCCAGAGTCTCCCATTGAAACGTATATGAGATGGAGATTAGCACTAAAGTCGAGACTCTTGGGTTTGAGATTGATCTGCTTCAGGAAAGAGCAACGCAAGGGATCTCTGAATCTATTCCTGAAATCACGAGTCACTCTGACTTGGTGGATTTAGCCTACAGGGCTAGACTTCAGATGTTGTCCAGGTTCCAGGACTGGATCACTCTCGAGTGTCTGATACGATTCAAGTCCTCAGAACTGCTAAACTCCGACGAGCTTCAGATTCGTTAGCAGATAGGCTACTCAGAGACTGCTGACATGTCCTCGATCGAGGACCTTAGGGCTGCAATGCTGGCTCTGCTTGAAGATAGGAATCCTTAAGCAACCGTCCCTACAAGGGTTCTTCTGATCCTAGTGATCAGGACCCACCCAGTGATGCAGGCCCTAAGAAGCCTGCTGAAGGTTCTCAACAGGAGGAGGGAGCTCAACCCTCAGCTAATCAACCTATCAGCTCTCTTCCTCCTGGCTCGACGGCCACAGGAACCTCTCATGATTCTTACCCAGGACAAGTTTTGCTGCGATCTACTTATGAGGTTACCCCTATCGCAAAACGCCGCAAGTCAAAGTAAGTAGCCATGGCGCTCAGGATGCAAGGGACATAGAATTGCTTCCTTGCGAGGAACGTCCATAAAGTCTGGAAGAAGGATACGACAGCTCAGTGCGAGGAACTCAGGGCACTGAAGACTTCAGTTCTGAATGCTCCTTTCCCTAATTTCTCTTCTATCCTCAAGGATGCTCTAGCCGCACAGAAAGGTGAGTTTGACGCTCAGCAAGCATCCACTCAAGCTTCGATGACTGGTGCCCATACTACTCTTCTTGAATCATTCAAGGCAGCACAGTTGGATCATCTGACCAGAATCTCCACACTCACTCAGGCTCATGAACTCAGGATCTCTAATCTTCAGAAGAAGGAGTGTGAGGAGAAGATGGATGCTAAGCTGAAAGAAATCCAAGACCTTGTAGATTCCTCTCACCGCAAGTATGGTGAAGATCTCATTACTAAGAGGAATGATCTACATGAAAAGTTCGAAGGTCTTCAGAAAACTTTGGATAAGCTCTCTACTGCCTATCAAGTGCTGAACTCCAAGGTTGTCTCGCTTCCCCCCCCCTACCCCCTGGCTTGTTGGATGATGCCAAAAAGGGGGAAAGAACAGTCAAAGGGAAAAGGTCAGTTCAGGGGACCAAAGCTATATCTGCTCCCACTGACCTGATTCCACTGACTGAGGGGGAAAAGTTAGAGACGGGTATGGCCATGGGTGTCTCATGCATAGGAGATGTAGGTGCTGAGACTGGCCCAAGTGGCTCAGGACCGAAAGAGGCAAGAACAGACACTTCTGATTCTCAGAAGCACATTAAAGAAGTCACCGAATTCCTGGAGGGGGACACAGAAGATGAAGAAGACCCTCCTCTGCCTCCACCAGTATTTGGAAAAGGAAAGAAAATTTTGAAGGTTCCTACACCTCGCAAATCCTTGAAAAGATATATCAACCCAGCTGAACAGGCTCAGATTGAAGCTGACGAGAAGTTAGCAAGAGAGCTGGCTGAGGTGGAGGCTACAAATAAGCCTAAGAAGGCTCCCACAAAGGCCATAACTAAGGTTCCTACTAGGAAACCTACTAAGAGGCCTGCTGTGAAGAAGCTTACCCTCCACGATGAAGCTGATAAGGAAAAAGAGAAAGAGAGCTAAGCTGAGAAGAAGAAAGCCACTGAATCACAGCAGCAAGGACAGAAAAAGAGAGTTGAGCCGACAATTGAAGAGATGATCAACTTCAGCATTATTACCTTGGACAAAAGAGCCGAATATCATCATCTTGAAGAATATAGACGACAAGAAGCTCTAGCAAAAGAGAAGGCTGCTGAAGAAGTCAGAGAAGCTGAAAGGCTGAAGCCAAGACCTCCTCCACCAAAGGACAGGTACATTCCATCTTCTTCAAAGTTCAGAAGAGGCCACAGACCAAATGATTAGAAGATGCATAGGTGGCCTCGAGTTGACAAATGAATGCCCAGGGAGAAGACACAGTTGTGGGAAACTCTCAAAGCTGAATTTATCAAACGCTACTACGTATGGCAATTTTGGCCTAACTCTTCAAAGAACAATTCCTTTGCTGATTGGCTCTATAAGTGTGATTTAGAGATTTACCAGACAGTCCTGAAAGCCATTAAAGATAATGTCATTGTTCAAACTTCGGCTTTCAGGACTCTGCCCCCACCTCAGAAACTAGACGGATCTCTATACACCGACGTAATAGAAGGCGAAGTCAAGAATGCAGCCATAGCTCTCGAGCTTATTCTAATGATCTAGAAGATATTTTGAAGATACATAAGCTGAGAAGAGACACTTTCAAGCTATATGGACTCCCTCTGCCCGAAGACAAATCGAAAGACTTTAAGGCAAGGATTCAGCGCTTCAGGAGATAGTCTTGATAGGTCTTTATTTTTTTTAGTGTAGCAAGTAATGTATCTGTACAGAATTTCACATATATATATATATATATATATATATATATATATATATATATACATCAACTGTTACTTGGCCTGACAATCTCTTATTGTCTCCATGGCCTACTTTGTCTTACTTTAACACTCGGAATCACCTAAGTGATTACTAACTCACACACTCACTGCTTATCTGTGTTTGTCTGTTTTTGCTAAGTTTGATTGATGTCTAGGAGGAAATTATGTTAGGAGAATTTTTTTTTATGAGATAATTCTGTAAACTCCCAACGGTCCTCAGTAGATTAGAAACTAGAAAGTGCAACTCCACTGATTCATCTTGTAACATTTGTAAGAAGTTTGTATCTGATAGTTTATAGTGTTTGCTGATAGTGATAGGTTTTGGCATCAACACATAGGGGGAAATTGTTGGGAGATGATTCAGCCGTAGAATGTATAGAAGATTTGGCTGATCCGAAAACCCTAATTTGATTGTGAACCTTTCCTTTGTATTTGTAAAGCCTTGGTCTCTAAGAGTTTCAAACTCGGTAGATTTGCCTTCAGCATGGCCCCAGGCTCATAAGTTCTGTCTGTTGAACCTCAGTAGACTATCCGCCTCAGTACCATGTAATGAAGATTCAGTAGTGATGGACTCAGCAGGAGCAGCATACTGAAAGGTGTTCAGGAGTCAGTAGAACTGGACTCAGTAGGAGCAGTTTACTAAACTCAGAGTCGACCTTCAGTAGAGTTGAACTCTGAAGAAGTATACTACTAAACCCCTGGTCAGAATCAACAAAGGCCTGACAGTTTCCTTAACTGTCAGTGGTCTTCAAAGAATAAATCAGTAGAGTTGTCCAAGGTCGTACACATCAGAAAAGTCACCTTCAGTATCTGCCTTGAAGTCTGAATGTCTGAACAACTTTCTACACCTCGACCAATGACAAGCAGCCAGCTATCAAAGTACTGGTAAAAGCTGCAAGTCAACAACTTTCCTGAAAAACATAGTGGACTCTGCACGATTTCAGAAGAGTCGTTAGCTACACAAAAAGAGTGAAACGTGGGCAATTCGTCTCTAACGAATCTATCCATAGCTCACCTCTATAGAGGGAAAATCAAATCGTTGAAAAAAGATAGAGAAATAAATGATATGCAAGCATTAAACAAACAAGAACACAAGCTTTCCGTGAAGAACTGCAAAGAAAACACCCTACCGCGAAAATTACTCATACTGCTCTAGGGAACCAAGCTTTCATAGAATCAAAGCCTCTAGTATCCAATTGAAAGAACACGAACCCAGAGAGATTATTCCTCACTATTCTTCACTCTAGAAGCCCTTTCTTGTTCCCTTTCCTCTAACCTAAGCTCAACTGAACTTATCTATAGCTTAGAACCGAAGGAGTTCATCTCTTAAAGTGTTCTTATTGTTAAGAACTCCTTCATCGTTGGAGAATCATCCGAACATATTTTGTTTGACTTTGTAAACTGAGACTGGCTCAGTATAATCACAAGGTTATGTTTGTCCTATGTACAAATCGACTGAGACTAACTCAGTATAATAAAATAGCCTCCTGCCTTGTTCAGGACAGTGGACGTAAGATTTTGGATATCTGAACCACTTTAAAAGTCGTTGTGTCATTTACTGCTGCATTGATTTACTGTTCATTCAGAAAACCTATTTACAAAATCATTCAACAGAGTTTCAATAAAAGCTTAACTGAGTGCAGTAATCTACTGAAGCAGTTTGAATTAATAACGTTTTCAAACCAAACTGAATTGGGCCTACACTATTCCGCACGCTACTGAACTTCTACTGAACGGTACTAAATTCTGACATCAGTCAGCTAGCAGACCTCAGTGTAGTAAGTCACTATGTCCACGCGATCCAAAATAGCTTGTATGGTCTACTAAATTTATTCAGTAGACAATCTCCGTAATCGGACTGTTCGCGTTCAAGTTTGAGAAAAAGGTTTTCAGGTGTATTCACACCCCCCCCCTTTATACCTGAACGTTTGACTCGGGACCAACATTCCCCTTATTTGATGATGCCAAAACCTTTTACAAACTATTTCTAACAACAAGACTGACTATCTAATCAACATGATTCCTATACATCATGAAGTCAAGTTCTCTTATATCATAAGAAAAGTCTTAACAATTTCCCTCTAAAATGTCTAAAAGCAATTTCCCTCTTAGATAGATATCTAACTACTGGAGAAAAGAGAGAAACACAGAAATATAAGTAGCCATGTGGGTGTTTGTTCTGATCACTGAGGTGATCCGTAAGTGTTGAAAGATAAAGAACCCAACCAATTGACAATGAGTAGTTGTCGAAGGCCAATAGAAACAGAATATCATATATGATCAGAGGTTATAGTTACAGGATATTCTATTCTATCAAAACTAAGACTAAGAAGGAATCATCTGGGTTTCTTCTTGAATTGTTGCAGTTGCGCCTGGAAGTCAGCAGATCTCTTCTCTAGAAGCTCAAGACCGTAAAATAAGTAGACTTTGTTGCTCAGTATCTTCATTTCTTCCTTGTCTTCAGCATCACTCATTTCAAGACTTCATCTATAGATGGCATATTTAATTTCTTCCTCAATCTCCTTGTTACAAATATTTCCTTATTGCGTGAGAGGAGGAGGTAGGAGTCTGTACTCAGGTGCCTAGAGAGTCTTACCTGACTGTTGTAGAATGATTAGGACTTCAGCAAAGAGTTCAGGTTCAACGCTTATCAAGAATTCCTTGAAGGTTTTGTCAGAATCAACTTTCTTACTGACTGTCTCCCAAATGTAGTAGCTTTTAATGAAGTCGACCTTAGCATGTTCCCATTTCTGATTGATCTTAAAGGGCACCCATTCATCAGTCCTTGGAAAGATAACTCTCTTGATGTTGTTTCCCTATTCCCTTCTTCTGAAGTATTTGGAAGTGGTGGGAATGTTTCTGTCCTTCTCAGGAATTCGCTCTCTGGCTTCTTTCTCTGTTGGCTGTTTGAGGGCCTCAGGGTCTGCTAATCTTGCTCTTTCCCTTGCAGCTTGTACTTGTTTGACCTCAGCAGTGATATCTATGCCTCTTTCGCAGGCATCCCATATCTCCTTCATCTCAGCTTCTTGCTTCTTGGATAGCTCAGTGGAGGGGATGGTCTACTGAGCTTCTGGGTTGCTAGGTCTAGCTGACTTGGACTTACAAGCTTTAGGCTTCTTCTCAGCTTCTTTGGACATAGGGATATGAGGAGCAGCTTTGCTGGATTGCTTGGGCATCATAGATCTGGTTTTGGTAGGAACTGGAGATCTGAACTGTATGCCTTTCTTAGACTTTGTCTTCTTATTTCGTCCTGTTCTTAAAATTCTCGCGCCATCTTTTCATCATAGTCGATCTGCTCATCTGGCTTTTTGAACTTATGTTTCTTGGCATTTGGAGGATTAGGGGAGGCAGGTGGTTTGCCTTTCGCAACTGACCTGACTGGCTCATCTTCAGTAAGACATTCTAGGTACTGAGCCACTTTAGACACTACTTCTTCTGCGGGTTCTCCTGACCCTTCCCCCTTTTCTTCTTCTATCATTTTCTTCTCAGTTTCGTTCTCTTCAGCCTTGATTAGGGTCAGTAGTTTACTCTTCCTACTTCCTTCCCCCTTTTTCGCATTATCTAGTAGGCTTGCTAAGACTGTGACACTTATCGTTAGGTCTGCTACTGAGAGACTGATATATTCCAGTTAGCGTCAACATCCCCGGCTCAGTCTACTCATTCCGTCTCTTCTCATAGTCAGCATTGACAGCTTTGAGTATGTCAGACTCTGTAGCTTCAATCCGTCGTAGGTATGTTTCTACCAAGTCAGTAGCGTCTTTCTTGATAGCAAGGCCGACATTAGCTTGTTCCACAAGTGCTTTTGATACACTTTCAGTGGTTAGCTTTTTTCACTCTTCGACGGCTTTCATTACCTGATCCAGTGTAGTGGCCATGGTTTCAGAGAATTATTTGGCCTGAGTTTGCAGGATGTTCTCATAGTGAGAATGCAGATCAGTCCTGATAATACTGTTTTCCCTGTAGATTTATCAATAACATCACAAAAACCAGCGTAAAAAATCATTCTATTCGAGTTGTCACAAAATTGACTAACAGAGAGAAGGTTATGGTGAAGTCCTTCAACATATGATACTCTTGGAACTGTTGCAGTTCCAATGCTGAGTGTTCCATAGCCTCTGGTGTAGCCTTTAGCTTTGTCTCCAAACTCGATTCAGGGTCCTTCTTCAGTAGTATAATTCTTCAGCAAGTCCTTTTGGTACGTCATATGTCTTGAGCATCCGCTGTCCACATACCAAGGGTCCTTGTGCACCTGCAAAATAGAATTATATTTAGGTACCCTTTATTTTTGATTTTGGGTCCTTAGATGTTAGTTTTGGTAACCCATATCTGTCTCACGACCCTGGAGGTCTCAGACAGTTTCTTTCCACTTGTGTCAACATACTTAACCACTGGACTAGTTACTGCTGACTTCTGTAGCTTTTTAGGTTCAGGAGTCCGGATCTTCTGAGTGGGTGGACTGCTAACCTTTGCCTTCTGCACGGCTTTCTTCTTTTTCTGACTTTTGGGTCCTCTCCTGACTATTGGATTGTTGGGTGATGATTCAATCCTCAGCATGATCATACTTGTGGGAAATGACTCTATCTTCTATACTGAATCACGCTCAGTAGCCTCGTGCTCTGAACTGTTGAGAAGATTTGAAGATCCCAAAACCCTATCTGATTGTTGAACCATTCCTTTGTATTCGTATTTGTCTCTGAGGTTTCAGACTCAGTAGACACTCTGCTCTGGTCAAGGCGCTCAGTAGCTCATCAGCCTCAGCACCAGTGTAGAAGACTCAGTGAATACTGGACTCGGCGGAGAGCAAGATATGCGAGAGAGTCGGTTGAACCGGACTCGAGCAGGAGTAGTTCACTGGACTCAGAGCTGATCATCAATAGACTTATCTCAGCAGTCTATCTACTGAATACAAGGTCAGACTCAGCAACGGTAGATAGTCTTCAGGACTGTCAGAATCTTTTGAAAGACAATCAGCATTGTCATGTACGAGGAAGAGAGAAGTCACCTTCAGTCTGTCTCGAAGTTTGTGCTGTCTCAACCACTCCATCCATCTCGACGAATGACAAGCATACACGTGTTTTCTCACCTGCTAAAGCTGCAGTCAACCTTTTACCTAAAAAGGTGGGAAAGTACACTGTTACCTACACCAAAAGAGCCGTTTGCTACCAAAAAGAGAGAGAGAGAAGAAGATCGTCTCCAACGGATCTATTTCAATCTCTGCTCTATAAATAGAGGGATCATTCAAGATTTGAAAAAAAAAGGGAGAATGCGCGCACCTAGAACACGAGAGAGCATTCAAACGAGCGAAATTAATAACTAAGTCTTCCGCAAGAATCAACTGATTTATCTCCGGCGAAAGACTACATCCAGCTCAAAAGGAACCAAGCTGAACCGACATAAGCTTCTAGTATCCAAGCGACTGACACGAACCTATAGCTAAACCCTCAGCTGTTCGTCACTCTAGATAGCTGCATTCTCGTTCCTTATCCCTCTAACCCTAAGCTCACTTGCTATATCCATAGCTTAGACGAAGGAGTTCACATTTGAACCCAATCCTTATTGTATAAGGACTCCTTCACTGTTGGAGAAGTTTGTCAAACACTTTAAGTTTGATAGTGTTGTAAACTGAGACTTGGATCAGTATAAAAACCAAGACGAGGCTTTGCCCAGTGTGCAAGCTGACTGAGACTAACTCAGGATAATAAATAGCCTCCTGATCATTCGGGACAGTGGACGTAGGATTTGAGCGATATCCGAACCACTTTAAAAATCCTGTGTCTCTTATTGCTTTCTTAACTGTTGCATTGATTTTACTATTCATACTGAACATCATATTTAAAATCAAAACAACTGTCTCAGCATACTGAACTTTTAAATCTACTAAACTGAGACTTAAAACGTTTTCTCACAAAAACCGATTTGGGCCTACACTATTCCGCGCACTGAACTCTTACTGTAGATACTGAATTCTGACCTAGTCAGTTAGCAGATCTCAGCTGAGTCAGTACTCTTAGCCTTTAACTCGATTCGAAACGGTTGTGCGGTCTGGCCGAACTTTTCTGGGCCGAGACACCATCCCGAATAGAGTCTGTTCAAGTTCGAAGTTGAGAAATCGAATCAGGTGTATTCACCCCCCCCCTCTACACCTGACCGTACACTCGGGACCAACATGGATCATAGTAATATGACCCATACTGAGCTGGATGTGTCAGTTCACGAGGTCCATGCTGATCAGCCCACTTTGCTTTGCTGGTTCCCCCTTGACTGAACTGGGGTGATCTGGTGCTGATCTTCTTGTCAGATTGTTGATGGGTAGGATGAGGTGCCTTCATCTTTTATTTGTTCTTGGCTAGGGGGTTTAGTATATCTGTATTGATGGTCTCCCCTCGAACAAACCTATCAGCTAGCCGGGTTTCTGAGCATACGGGGGCAGATGAGGAGGCTCCCTAGCTGAATCCAAGTCCTTTCTTGCAATGCTTGGGCTTGTTGCTTGCTAGCATAGCCTCCAGCTTTTTTTCAGCGTCCATGTATCGCTCTGTTATCAGATTCCTCCAGACATCATCACTTTTCTTCAGCATTTCATGCTCGGTCTGAAGTCCTAACAACTCTTGCTTCAGTAGACTCAGTTCAGTATCTTTCTGAGTCAAGTCTTTGGTCAGGACTGAGATCTGATCTTCTTGATGCTGAGACTTGGCCAACAGAGAGTTTATCTCCTCCTTGAGTCTCAACTCAAGTCCTTCTGTCTCAGTAACGACCTGACTTTCCTGAGAAAGTCTCTGATTCTCCACTTTCAGGGTATCCAATTCCTGAAGAGTCTTACTAAGCTGCAAACTCATCTGAATCTGCTCGTCGAGTAGTTCTTCATATGCGATCCCGACGTCCGAATTCTCGTCTGCACCTGAAAGAGTGTCGTGTGTGCAGTGTGAGGATGAATTAAATGGTTCATGAGAGTTTACCTCATCCTCTTCTCCTGCCATGAGACACTTTTCAGCATCTTCTTCAGCTTCAAGTTATAGGGCCATGAAAGCTGCTTCATCATCAGATGAATCCATGAAGGAGTCGACTTCATCTGAGTCGTCTGAGAGTTCACCAGCAATGTATGCTTGTCTCTTCTTGATGAACTTCTCCCTTCTTGTTTTACGTGCTGCTCGTTCAGCGATCGAGCTCAGGACAGTCATACTGATAGTATCCTGGCTTCTTGCAGTTATAGCAGGTGGTGACTCTTTCTTCCTTACTTTCACTGTCTTTCGACTGTGCCGAGTCATCCTTTTTCCAACATTCAGAAGTATGCGAGTCAGGAGTGCGCTTTGGCGTATATTCAGACTTACCCTTAGATTCTCTGAGGGCTTTAGTCACTTTTCTGCGCCTCTCCTTCTCCTTCTGATACTTTACGGCAAGCAGTGCGTATTTTTTGGCTAGATTTCCTTCTTGTATGTCAGTGAGTGAAGGTTCAGCCTTGCTCGACGCTGGAGATGCTGTGCTGACGGATGCTTTGAAGGCAAGGTCGACTTTAGTGTCAGCTTCAGCTCGTTGTTTCCTTTGAGGTATGCCAAACTCGAATTCCTTTGCTTGAAGTTCTGAAAAGATATGGTCAGGAGTAACAATATCTAAATCAGAATAACGTAATAAGGTAGCAAAAGGAGTCTAGTGACCGTCTGGCAGTGCCCTCAAAATTTTGAGATTCATCTCTCGGTTGGAGAATGTCTTTCCCGGCCCGTTGATAGAGTTCATCAAATTCGTAAATCTGACGTTGAGATCTTCAATTGTGTCACCAGGCATGAGCGACAATCTCTCCAGCTTTTGGAGTTCCAGCGCAAGTTTATTTGCTTTGATTTTCTGAGTCCCCCGACTCAGTAGCGCTAGAGCATCCCAGAGTTCCTTTGCAGACTTGCAGTCCTGAACTCTCCCGAGATAGGAATCACTCAGGGTGGTCAGTATGGCGTTTCTGGCGACGCGGTCTAAGTTGTGAAGTTTCTTCTCCTCTGGGGTGAAGAGACTTCTGTCCTTGGGAATCTTCTTCCCGGTCACCATTCCACCTCCATCTGCTGGATCCTGAGCAATGACGCTATCGATCATGGGAACGATAGGTCCGTCCTCTAGAACCTCTGTCATGCTGTCGTGGAGAGAGGTCAGATGAGCCTCCATTCTGACCCGCCATACTCCATAATTCTCTACTGAGAACATGGGTACCATCCTTATACCTGAAATATCAGATATGATAAATAGTGATATGAACGAAGAATGATATGCAGTGAAAACATTTTTCCGGATCCGTTCAAGTAGACCAGTTTCAGAATAACAAGAGTCTTATAGAACTCCTGCTCTGATACCAATTGTTGGTCCCGAGAGCACGTTCAGGTGTAGAGGGGGGGTGAATACACCTGAAACCGATTTTCTCAACTTAAACACGAAGTCCTTTTTCAGGATGATGTCGTACTGAACAAATTAAGCAGATCAGATAAGTTGTTCTGAATCGTGTTGGCAGAGTGACTGACTCTACTGAGATCTGCTAGCTGACCGAGAGTCAGAATTCAGTATCTTGCAGATAGAGTTCAGTGGTGTGGAATAGTGTAGGCCCAATTCAGTTGAGTTAGAAAACGTTTTTATCAAAATAGTTTCTGTTGATTAGTGTAGTCTATTTAGTTTGCTGAAAATCAGTTGAATGATTTAAATAAGGTTTTTCAGTATGAACAGTAAATCAATACAACAGTTAAGAACAGAACACACGACACAGAGATTTTTAAAGTGGTTCGGGCACAAAAATCCTACGTCCATTGTCCCGAAAGACCAGGAAGCTATTTATTATACTGAGGTAGTCTCAGTTGGTTTGTACGCTGGACAAACACTGGTCTTGAGATTTATACTGAGCAAGTCTCAGTTTACACGGTTATCAAACTGAGTGTTTGAAAAACTCTCCAACTGTGAAGGAGTCCTTTACAATAAGGATTAGTTCAAAGATGAACTCCTTCGTCTAAGCTATGGATATATGCTATTGAGCTTAGGTTAGACGGATAGGGAAAAAGAAGGTGGCTTCTAGAACGACGAACAGCTGAATATAGCTTTGGGTTCGTGTATCGTCGCTTGGATACTAGAGGTTGTATGAAAAAGTTATGCTTGGTTCCCTATGAGCCAGAATGTAGTCTTTCGCCGGAGATAGATTCTTTAAACTTCTTGCGGAAGACTTAGGCATTTCGGATTAGCTCGTTTGAATGCTCTGTGTGTTCTTGGTAGTTTGTTTTTTTTGCGTATTCGTGTTCGTTTTTCTCGTGAGCTTCAAATTTGATTTATCCCTCTATTTATAGAGAAGAGATTAGGATAGATCCGTTGGAGACGATGATCCTTTGTCTCTCTCTTTTGGGTAGCTAACGGCTCTTTTGAAGTATGGTGGCAGTGTCCTTTCCCTCCTTTTCTGGAAAGTGGTTGACTTGCCACTTTAAGTAGATATAGGTTACGTGTCTGCTTGTCATTGGTCAAGGTTCAGAAAGTGGTTGAGACAGAACAGACTTCAAGGGGATCTGAAGCTGACTTCTCTCTTCCTTGTATTGACTCTGCTGAAAGGTGACTTCAAAGATTCTGACAGTCAGAAGACTCTGTCCATTGCTGAGTCTGATCTCTGATTCAGTAGCATTCGCTTGCTGAGTCTTCTCTACTTGAAGATCAGCTCTGAGTATAGTGAACTACTCCTGCTGAGTCCAGTTCTACTACTCCTTTCAGTATACTGCTCCTGCTGAGTCCAGTATTTACTGAGTCTTCTACTTCTGGTGCTGAAGCGAATAATCTACTGAGTGCCTGAACCAGAGCAGAGGGTCTGCTGATTCTGAACAAAAAAAAATACAACGTAATGGTTCACCAATCAATATAGGGTTTTGGGATCTTCAAATCTTCATAAATACATTCAGAGCACAGGGCTACTGACTGTTTCACAGCATAGAAGACTGAATCATTTCCACTATTATCGATACTGCTGAGGGTAGAATCATCACCCAATAGTCATCGATTCAGTAGTCACCTTTTGACTCTGGAGCATGAGCATTGTTAGGCGAAGATCGTCTATAGACGCTATATGTGCTGGCTCTCCGTAGCCTATCTCATCCTTCAGCTGTGGCTCCTCCTTAATCAGTTCAGGGACGGTCCAGAGGTTAATGGTCCCAACTAATAGATCCCATTCTAGGAATCTGAGATGCATTTGAACCCTCGCCCTGACTGCTATATCCATAAGATTAGAGTGATCTACGATCTTGGGAATCTCATCTGTGATATCTACAGCAGCTCTACTTTGAGCTATCAGTACTGAAGTCGAGACTGATGTGGAGACGTCAGTCTGAGGAATGTCAGCTGGAATGTCTAACTGGGTCTCCTCTGTGAGTATCCGTTTGACTTTGTTTGCCAGAGCCACGTCCTCCTTATCGGACTCTAAATCTTGGACAGATACGGTCAGGGATCACTACTGAAGGTTCAGTCTTCTTCAGTATTTTCCTCCTCTTCTGCTGAGTTGGGCATGGGTCCTGAGTGGACAGAATAGGACACTTGTCATGAAGTCCACGCCCTATGGATTTCACAACTGCTGCCGCACTTAAGAATTTGACGTTCTTTTATCAAAGAGATGTTCGTCAAGGAAGGCGACCCTTCCTAGGCAGTAGTCTTCAATAAGAATAGATACTTTGCTGTCGTATAGGAGTTTGCCTTTCGGAATCAGTCGCAGTGAGGTCTTGTCCTCATTCACCATGAACTTCTGGAACTGGGCCTTGAACTCAGTCAAGAAGAACTCAGTCCAGTTGATTTGGACGCCATCCATGATGGCCATCATAATCTGTCTCCGGATCCTATCAGAGTTGATCATATGATCCGGCTGAACTGGTGAGGATGGGGTTGACTATGTACGCCAATCCTCTGTATTGAGGGAGCAGCTGATTTTTTAAAAAGGCTGCTTAGAACACAATATCCTTCAGCCCAATGAACTGGCAGAGGTACTTGTTGATAGAAGTCTCTTTGTACCCAATAGGAGAAATCCTAGCGTTAGGAAGATTGAAACTGAGGAGAAGACACTCAGTAATATCGGATCGGCAATCATCGCTTCCCACACGTTGTTACTCGTTTCTTGCTGGTAAGATACGAAGAAATATCCTGAAGATCTTCGCTCTGTTTGAGTTCTTCGGTTGAGTGGCAAATGATCTACTGAACACTATCAGCTACTGAACTCTAGCTAGCCTATTGTTCGCTAATTTATTGACACGCCTCAAGTGTACGGGTGCAATTGTAGATAGAGAAACAAGGTCGATCCCACAAAGACTAATTAAACTAGTGAATACTAATTCCTATTGTTATCCTCTATTTAGACTACGCAGATTAATGAGTTAGTAAACCTAAAAGCACGCAATTTGAATAACCAAATAAATAAACTTAGAAGAAAATATGGAGAAGCTTATTCTAGGGATTCGATTACAGTAAACGATTTGTTAAACTTCGCTTTAGCCAATAAATTACTAACAAGACTTATTCTCTCCTAAAACGATCACAATTTAGCCTAAATAACCTTTTGGGCGTACCTAGATCGTAGATAACATGCTTGTAAAATTGTCTCCAAGTAATTACTAGCCTGTTACTCCTAAAAGCTCATAGGATCTATTGTTCTCACATTAACGTCAAACCTTTTGGGCGTTGAATGATTAATATGTCTTGTATCCTAGATCAAGCATTAATTCTCCTCTCTCGAATCTCGAATTAACAAAACAAATTATGTTTTATTGGTGATCAAGAAACTAAACAAGTAATTAAAACATGAA
The DNA here is from genome assembly GCA_028984105.1 of Lavandula angustifolia. Classification (NCBI taxonomy): domain Eukaryota; kingdom Viridiplantae; phylum Streptophyta; class Magnoliopsida; order Lamiales; family Lamiaceae; genus Lavandula; species Lavandula angustifolia. The sequence continues at coordinate 5,758,676 of CM054806.1, read as the reverse complement.
CAGAAGAAGGAGGAACAAATAGCGTAATTGATAGGGATGGCAAACGGACCCGGACCCGTTGGACCCGACCTGGACCCGCCCGCAATGAGGCGTGTAATACGCGCCCTATAGGAGTGTGGGGCGGTTCCGAACCCGACCCGTACCAGGTCCGGGGCGGGTCCGGTTCCTGCCGCGGACCCGCCCCACCCCGTATAGACCCACCCCGTAACAAATTAGAATTTAGAAGTGTAAAAGTGTTATTTGTGAGATTCAAACCCGCATCAATAATTTCTTTACATCCACTTATGCCGTTTAAGCTAATGTTCACATTTGTTAATATTTTACATGTATAGTTATATATAAGAATATGACATACTAAAATAATAAAAAAAATTAATACATCTAACAAAAAATTACCTTATAAAATATAAATATTAATTTTCTAGAATTCAATATACTATATTCAAATTGTAATTACGGGTATGTATTTCGAAAAAGAAATTACCATTTTTATTTCCAAAATTTAAATTTAAAACTATTTTTTACTTCTTATTTTCAATGATTTAATTGAAATGAATTATATGTATAAATAGAATTATGATTAATGAACAATTACAATTGAAAACTTTTTATAAAAAGTGAAAATACATCTAACGAAAATATAATAAATATTACTCCCTCCGTTCCACTCCATTAGTCCACTTTTCCTTTTTGGGTCGTTCCACTCCATTAGTCTACTTTCCCTTTTTAACTTAAAATATATTCAAGTGGACCCCACAACTTTATCTATTTTACACACAACAAACAACTTTCTTAATCTCCGTGCCGAAAAGAAAGTGGACTAATGGAGTGAAACGGAGGGAGTAACTTTCTAGATTTCAATATATTATATTAAAATTTCTAATTTCTAATCTTGAAAATGTATTTCGAATATGAGATTAACATTACTATATTAATAATAAGTATTCATGAACTAAAGAACTAATGAAAAATTATAAATTCACAATTTAAAATTCTTTATTACTAATGAAAAATTGCAAATTTACAATTGAATTTTTTTTATAACAAATGAAAAACTACACTCTTATTATTCATGAACTCCATTCATAAGTTCATAAAAATCATAACATATGTTGGTCCGGTGACGAAAAGTCAGGTGTAGAGGGGGGGGGGTGAATACACCTGAGCTCTGTTTCTTTTTCTCAGTGAAGGTCAGCTGAAGCTGATGTTTGCAACTGATGAACGAGTGCCAAGTAAGCCTTCGATCACTGGGGTCAAAGTGAGTCAGCTTCTGAGCTCTTCTACTGACTGATGTCAGTATTACGAAACTCAGTCGGAGACTGTAGTGCGGATAAGTGTTAGGCCCGGATTCGTCTCTTTTGAAAACGCGTTTTAGCAAGTTAAATCTTTTGGCTGTGCACTTTATAAAATACGTTTTATGCAAGCTTATGATTTTCAAGTCAGTTGAATGCTATGCAATAAAACAGTAAAAGAACACAAGCGATTTAACGTTGTTCGGATACGCAAGATCCTACGTCCACGGTCCTGAACAAGGCAGGAGAACTTGTTGATTATTCTGAGCAAGCCTCAGCAGGGATGCTTGCACTTTGGACGGTTCCCTCTAAGTTATAGTCCTTAGCGACTTTACAATCCAAACCTAAGTTTAGAAGGGAGGGAATATTCTCCAACTGAGAAGGAGTTCTTACAACAAGAACAATTCACTAAATGTGAACTCCTTCGGATCTAAGCTATGAATTTAGCAATGAGCTTAGTCTAGAGAAGAAAGGGATCAAGGAGCTCTAGAGAGATGAACTACAAGAAGTGTTCTATGAAAACTAGTTCGTCTCTGGATAAGCTTGAAGGTTCTAGAGCGTTGTGAGCTTGAATGATTTCCCTTGATTTCGCGTATATTCCTTTCTCTGTGTGAAATCTTCAAATCCTTCTTTATTTATAGTTGTGAGTTGTGGCATATGTCCGTTGGAGACGACGATGCCACGTGTCACAAGCGTCCAAAGAAAACGGCCACTATTCAACTTTGTTGCGAGCGGGCGGTTAATGCACCGTTCATGAGAGCAAACTTTTACCTGTGTAGAGTAGGTAAGCGTTGTCGGCTTCTCATTGGTCGAGGTTTGTAGTTGGTGAGTGTCGAGTTGACCTTTCAAACTACCTCGTATGTCTTCTCGCCGATCATTTGAAGGGACTTTAAGTCTTGGGGTCGCTTTTACGTCGGATACGATGACCGGAAAATCTGTCTTCTTCGGTCGAGTCGTCCGACCGATAAAGTGAGCTTCGATAGTCGGTTGGTCGATCGCGAAGGTATACTTGCTTGCACCGGTTCTTCTACCGATGACCATCGGCTTGTAGAGAATGCTTCTACCGAGGTCCGGTCGGCTCGATGCGGGATCTTTAACCGAGTTTGATATCAGTCGCCGACGAAGAATGCAAGCGATTACACTGATGACGTGGGGTTCTGAAAAGTATCTTCATCAGAAGATCAGTTCAACAACTACCCCGTACAGGACTTAGACAAAATAATAAGCATTACATCAAGTCTAACATATACATCAGCTAATCCTATCGACACACTAATCTACTGATATCAGCTCGGTTTTGGGATCTTCAATTCCATAGTACTACTATGATTTCCCCCAATTTCTTTTAACCCTAGAACAGCTGAGTATCAATCTACTGACTCATATCCAACAATTTCCCCCTAATTGATGATGCCAAAACCTCTATACTCTAACATCTATCAAAGATACTGTCCTACTGACAACAATTTCCTCCTTCAAACGTCTGAGGAAAAACTAATAATCATAAACGAACTTCAGCAGGCGAGAGAATGGCAAGATCAGAGAAACTAATGTGAGTGTGTGTCAGATCACTTAGTGATCAGTTGTGTAAACATAAAGTAAAAGGCTAAAAGACAATGAGTAATTGTGTAGCAAGCAGAGGAACTGATATATATATCAAGAATTACAGAGTTCCTAATGCTATTACAAAAGATGAGAAAGAGAAAATCACTTCGCTTCGCTTCTTGAACCTGCGTCTTCTTCATGAAGTCAGTGGATTTCTCCTCGGGAGGATCCAGGTAATAGTATTTATACACTCTAGCTCGAATCTCCTGGATCTCCAAGTTATCATCTGGCCTTTCAGGGAGCAGGCTCAGACTGTAGGCGGCTTCCTCCACTTCTCTTTCTATGTCCTTAGTGCTCAGCAGTCCATTAGCAAGTCTCGGCGGTGGAATACGTCGGAAAGCTGGGGCACGGAAGGTTATATTCTGTGATCCCATGACTTGCTTCAGCCGTTCATTGAATTCAACATCAAATCTCGTAACCAACTCCTCAAAGAGCTGATCGGCTGAGCAGTCGAGTGGGTAAATGCGCCATACGTAGTAGCCTTTGATAAAAACTTCTTTCAATCTCTCCCAATGTTCATTCATATCAGCCGGCACCCACTTATCCACATGCTGAATCGGTTGTTGCTTGATGTGGGGGCCCCTGATGAACTTAGATCCTCTCGGGATCTGCCTTCTCGGATCAGCTGCTGGTTTAAAGGATAATCTTCGCACTTTCTCCAGATCAGCCATCCTTCTCTTTTCTCGGAGCGCGGCTGCTCTCTTGTCTCCATGTCTGCTAGATAGTCCAGCGAGCACCACCTCCCACGTTGCTTGATCTTCTGCTATCTGCGCAGGCGTATGAGTCGTAGAGGGTTGACTCTGCGCAGTAGCTGGGGTATCAGTTGTTGAAGAAGCCTTGGCGTATTCTTCTTGAGCTTTCTTCTTCTGCTCTTCAACTGTCCCGATTACCTTCTTCTTACCTCTGCCTCTTACGGCCTTGCCCTTAGGATTTTTGGTTGCCTCACCGCTTCTTCTAATCTCCGCTCATGATCAAGTTTGTCCTGCAGCTGTTGGGCGACTCTGAGGTCGAAGGCCTCCTGCTCCGCTTTTGATTTAAATTTTCGGACCGGGGAGGAAGGAGGAGATTCAGTAGCAGTCTCCTTCCCCGGCTTCTGCGGCAGCTGTTGTGACTCTTCTTCTTCTACTGGCTCGTCTAAGAACTGAGCAATCTCTTGTATATGTGCAGCAGAAGAGGAGATGGGGGTGGCTTGTAATGGAAATTCAAGTAGAAGTACCTCGTCAGTATTGTCTTTTGCCTGAGCGGCTGAGACTTCTTCAGTTCGAGTAGAGGGTCCTTCCTCCTGTGCCTTTTCCCTTTGAGTCTGTGAGGGTCCTTCAGGTGTGGAGGGTCCTTCCTCCCCGTACCTTTCGCTAAGAAGCGGTACATCACCTGTCCCCATCACTCCTTCATCCATTCTCTCACTTCCTTCTCCCTTACTACCTTCCCCCTTACTACCTTCCCCCTTTTTGGCATCAGCAATAAGTCCAAGGGAGGTACGGAGTTCTTTCACTTCTTCAGCCACTTTGGCAATAGAAACTTTGACTTCATCAACAGTCGTATCGAAGTCAGATACCACACTGGTGTAGCCATGCCAGTCCAGTTCTTGCTCTTGCACGAATTTCGATGGGCGAGCGGGCCGATTCTTTGCGAAGGTGCAAGCGAGCTGCATCATGGGATTCGCTCATCTCTTTCTGAATCGTCTTGAGAGCCTCAGCTTGTTGTTTAATGGCTGTTTGGAGAGAGGTGGTAGCCAGCTTATTACGCTCATCCATCTGAGCTTGAATGCTTTCGAGGGCCAGAGTCAGCTCTTGTGAGAAAGATAGGCGCTGAGCTTCAAGAAGCTGCTGACTCTGAGCTTGAAGATCAATCTTCTGGGCAGCTAGAGCCTGCTCGATCATCTTCTTCGATCGGGCGAGAAGGAGCCTCTTGTGGTTTGAAGACGTCGGCGAAAAGTTTGTTCGGGCGTTCGGTCCTGCGCCTTTGTATACTTCTCCCATTTAATGTGTACATCTTTGGCGAGAAGGCGATTTTTTCTCTCCTTGGCGTCCGATCGCCTTGTTGATCGCCTTTGAGGACACGGAACCTTTTGGTTGTATCTGATAGGAGCTTGTTCCGAGCCTCTTTTCAGAGAACGTGAGAAGCTGCTCCCTTGAGTACTTAGGGGCATTAGGAGCCTCACCGGATGTAGCGGTGGTGGTGATGAGCTCTTCTCACGGGGAGTTTGTCCCTCGCCAGAATCTCCCATTTCGCATCCTTGGGTGCCTCGTCCTTCTCCTTATCATCATCTCCCTTATCGGCGGGGAGGAGAAGGGGGGGGGGGGAGTGTTGCACTGGAGCGGATTCCCTCGGCTTAGCAAGTAGAGCATAGCAGCTCATAAATCTTCAAAACAACCCGGATCGGCGGGCTCACCAAAGCCTATGGCATTCTGCGGCTCTTGCTCCTCGGCCAACAACTCGGTCCCCGATCGATTCTTTGAAAAGTCTATGAGAATGTCCCAAGTGCGGGAATCTCGGTAGCATATGAGCGCGTGCCACGATGGCAATCTCTATCAAGTCCGCGTGCCCGGCGATTTCGGGTATCGGCTCGTGAATTTCAGGGCCTAGCACGAGCACGAGTGGAATCGGTGGTGTTCCACTCGGCGAGATGGCTCCTCGGTCGGTATTCTCGCTGTCCGACCGGGTTTCCTCGGAGCCGATTATCTAAACCTTATCCTTCGTAGTAGCTCCTTCTATTCCGATATCCGAATCCTCGGATCCGCTCGGGAGGAGGTGAAACAAGGAGTTGACGCTAGTATGGCCGGCGGGCCGAGCAACGATGACCTCGGAGGGTCGAGTCTTGGCCAATCTCCTCTTCTTTGGCACTTGTACTGATGGGGGCAGAGCTGACGCTGCTCTCTTAGGCTCAGGCGGCCCCTTGCCTATGGATTTCTCAGCTCCAGCCTTCGTCTGGAATTTGATAGATTTCTTGTCAAAGTACTTGGAGTCCTCAAAAGCTGAGTTCTCAAAAGCTGAGTTCCTCTGAACCATGCTTTCTATCAGAACAGACATCTTTGTTCCGAATAGAAGTTTACCCACACTGGCTATCCTCCTCTCGCCAGTGGGTAATGTGGTGAACTTCTGAGCCTGTGCCTTCATCTGAGTAGTATAATACTCGACCCAGTTCACTTCAATCCCATCGTCTATTGCCATCATCAGCTGAATCCTTGGTTTGGACAGTTGATCATACGATCCAGCTGAACTTGTCAGAATGTGCGATACCACGTAAGCTAGACCTCTGTACTGAGGTAGCAACAGATTCCTCGGGAGAGCTATTTTGAACGCCACATCCTTGCGTCCACAGAATTTCTGCACATATGCGTTGATCTCCTTCTCCTTGTATCCAATCGGAGAAATGCCGGAGTTGGGAAGATCGAATGAAAGACCTAGAGCATCTTGAATACTGAAGGTATGAACAGCTGACTCCCACTCATCTTGGTCGACTTCCTTCTGATAAGAGAAGGACGATTCCTCTCCTCCCGATGCTAGAGATTTCCAGTTGAAATAAACTTCAGCGACCTGTCGAGAGAGATAAGCACGGGGGTGCTTCGAAACCAGCATCTCCAACCCTGAACGCTCCAAAGCGTCAAACACGGGTTCAAGGAAAGAGGTCTCCACTTGGCGGAAGGCCAAAGTAGGCTCAAACAAAATCCTGGAAGCCACAATCTCCTCAATGTTATCTGGTGTTTGAACGTTCGCCATTGAAATCTGCAAAACAACATATTAGCACTTGAAAATAGAGTAAGTTAGTAGTTGCTAGCAGATATCTGATACATTACCGTGTATAAGAGCTTTAAGAGATGCGAAAGCAAAGTTGTTTAAGAGATTTGGATAAGAAAACAGATTTGCGAGATAAGCTCTTGAGAATATGAAAAATGGCGAAAAGTGAGGAGTTGATGGAAGATGAAAGATTTTGTATATTAAGCTTGATCTTTAGTTTGAATCGCACGGTTCAAATTTAATCTTTCAAAATCAAGGGGCGGCTAAGATTAAATGTTATAAATAGGAATGATTACAATAGCCGCCAATATTATAGATATACGTAATAAAGGTAATGGAGAAGACATGCATTAAATGCGTGACAGAGAGCATTAATTACGCAGGCGAGGCGTCCTGCTGACCTTTCCTTGAACCTTAAGCATAATAAATGGCAAGGAATAAATGCTCCTTAACAACTGAATGTAAGCGACTGATGCATTAAATGCGGCATGCTTCTGAACAAATTAAGTAACGATACTACGCAAACCTCTTGGAATGAACTTATCAGCTGGTTACCATCATTTATCAGGAGGATGGTTGTGCTGATGACCATGTTCCCCCTTGCTGTGTACAGTGTGTCTCTCCCAACTGAGTCACTGTACTAAGTTTTCTGACATGTCGTGCTGATTCCATACTGATACCAATTGTTGCTAAGTATATCATTATTAGTAGTCGGCTTCTACTGACTTGTCTCAGTAGGATCTAGCAGACCTAGCTCAACTGATAGTTCTCAGAACCTTGTTCTCGGCTAGTGGTTTGGTCGGTATATCGCCCCTTTGCTTGTCGGTATGGATTTTCTCCATCCCGATGTCCTTCTTTTCGACATGGTCTCCGATGAAGTGGTGTCGAATATCCACGTGCTTGCATCCGGTATGTAGAACCGGGTTCCGAGTTATAGCTATTGCCTTTGGTGGAGTCACGGTAGATGGGCACTTCATCCCGAGTTATACCATAATCTCTCAATTGTTGTCGAAGCCAAAGGATGCGGGCACAAGCAACTTCCTGCAGCCATGTACTCGGCTTCGGTAGTGGACGTAGCTACCGAGTGCTTGTTTCTTTGAAAACCACGATATCGGTTGCTTTGCCCTAGGAACCGACATGTTCCGGAAGTTGATTTTCGATCTATCCCGCATCCCGCATAATCGGCATCGAATAACTCTGTCGGTATTAGATTATCATCGGCAGGATACCATAACCCAAAGATTAGGTGTTCCTTTTAGATATCGCAGAATCTTCTTCGCCGAGTCTAGATGACTTCGCTTGGGATTCGCTCGAAATCTTGCGCATACACCTACAACATAAGTTATGTCGAATTCGGCTAGTTGTTAAATAAAGTAAAGAACCAATAATAGCTCTATAATCGGTAGAGTTAACATAAGCTCCCTCTTTGTCTAGATCGATTTTAAAGTTCGTGTTCATGGGGATCTTGGCCGGCTTGCTTTGGAATCACAACCGAATCTTTTGAGAAGATCTCGAGTGTATTTGGCTTGATTGATGAAGATTCCTTCACTGATTGTTTTACTTGAAATCCAAGGAAATAATTCATCTCTCCCATCATGGACATCTCGAATTTCTCCTTCATCATCTTCTCGAACCGCCGACATATGACTTCGTTTACTGCAGCCGAAAATGATGTCGTCCACGTAGATTTGCACCGGTAGAATGTCATCTTCCGACTTTATGCTTTGAATAGGGTGCGATCTACCGTCCCCTTTTGAAAACCTTTTCGAAGTAGAAAGTCCGATAGGGTATCATACCAAGCCCCAGGGTGCTTGTTTTAACCCATACTGAGCTTTCCTAAGTCTCGTACACTCGATGTCCCTGCTGAAAGCCGGGCGGTTGTTCCACGTAGACTTCTTCCTTCGATGCGCCGTTCGTAAAAGCTGACTTCACATCCATCCGATATACCTTAAATCCCCGATGTGTTGCATAAGCTAGGAAAAGACGAATGGCTTCCAATCGGGCGACCGGAGCAAATGTTTCATCAAAGTCAATTCCCTCTCGCCCGATCGTATCCTTTAGCAACTAGTCGAGCTTTATTTCGACAATGACGTTGTTTTTATCTCGCTTGTTCTTGAAGACCCACTTAGTTCCAATCACGTGCTGATGTCCAGGTCCGTCGACAAGCTCCCAAACTTCATTTCCGACGAACCGGTTCAGCTCTTCTTCCATAGCAATGACCCGTCGGCCAAGATCTTTAAGTGTGTCCTCTATCGATCGAGGTTCTTACGTAGACGAAAAACAAGAGTAAAGTGAGCTTTCTCCTTGACTTAATCTTGATCTCGTCCTTATAGTTGCTGATGGATCTCCAATGATAAGATCTGAAGAATGAGCATCGAGCCACGAACGCCTGAGTCGGGCTTCTTCTTCTGATACTACTTTTGCACGGTCGATAGGTGTATTAGGCATTTCGGTAGTACTTTTCGCGATCGTAGTAATTTAGTAAGAAGGTTAGGATCTATTGAGTTTCCAGGTTCAGGGGCATTTAGCTCAGGAACATTAATCGTTCCCCCTGAGTTTATATTCTTAGTAGAGGTCTCAGTTACCACAGGGGCTTCCTCATCGACCGAAGTTACCTGTTGTTGATTCCGTTCGATAGAATCAACTAGGTTAGCTACATTGCTTGTTGGCCGAGTCCGAATTTCTTCATCTTCCGACTCATCATCCCAACAATGCTTTGGATCTTTTCAGCTTTGTCATTTAGTCCGAGATCCCCGTAGCTTGCTGCCGACATCCTCGAGTGTTTGACTTTGTAACTTTCCCGTTCTCGCAAACAAATTCATCAAAAACAACATGAGGGCTTTCCTCCACGCAAAGAGTTCGATAGTTAAAAACTCAAAGGCTTTATCGACTCGGGAGTATCCTAAGAATACTCCTTGATCGAGATTTGCTATCAAAGACCTTCAACTGATCTTTCCCATTGTTGTGGATAAAGCAAGGACAACCAAAAACATGAAAATGAGAAATAGAAGGAATTCTCCCTTTCCACGGTTCGTAAGGCGTCTTCATGTGTTGTTGTGTCGCATCGAGCGATTCCCGAGTGTAACAGGGCGGTGTCGGTAGCATCGGCCCAAAACTTTGAGGGTAGTCCAGAATCTGCGAGGAGCGTTCTTGCTTGCTTCTTTGAGTGTTCTCGTTCTTACGTTCGGCAAGTCCGTTCTGCTGAGGGTGCGCGCAGCTGATGTCTCATGCTTTGAATTCCCTCTTTATCGCAAGTATGTCTTAACTACCGAGTTTAGAAACTCTATTCCTGCGTCTCGAGCGTATCTTCTTAATCTTGATATTCTTTTCCACACTGAGTTTCTTCAGTAGATTAGGTAACTCAGTCTGAACATCAGATTTGTTGGCGATGAAGATGACCCAAGTATATCTCGAGTGGCATACTTCTTGCCTCTTATAGTCACTGGAGAGACTGGCCCGAATAAGTCCATGTGAAGCAGCTGAAGGATTCCATCAGTGGAAGGTGACGGAATAGGTGGATTGCTCCTCTTTATTTGCGTTCCCTTCAGGCACGCTTCACAATTTCTGTCTTTGATAAACGATTCGTTGGGCAGTCCTCTGACTTTAGAGTTCTTGACAAGCTTGTTCATGATCTTGAAGTTCAGGTGGCTGAGTCTCTTGTGCCATAGCCAACCTGACTTGTCACCTGATTTGGTCTGTGCGAGCAAGCAAGCCTCAGGTTCTGCGGTTATCCAATTTGCAACATAGATGTTCTTCTTCCGCGATCCTGACAACACTGTTTTCCCTGTAGATTTGTCAACATTATCACAGAAACCAGCGTCAAAGATTACTCTGTTAAGATTATCACGAAATTGATCGATCGAAAGGAGATTATGTTGAAGTCCTTCAACATATGTTACTCTTGGAACCGTGGCGGTCCCAATGTTCGGCGTTCCGTATCCTCTTGTGTAGCCTTTGGAGTTGTCACCGAATTCAATTCCGGGGACCATCTTCTTGTACGTAGTTGGTCGGCAGGCTCTTCCGGTAAGTCATGTGTTTCGAGCACCGCGTCCACTATCCACGGGTCCTTATGCACCTGCAAAACAGAGGCATTTTTAGGTACCCTTTGGTTTAGTTGGGTCCTTACAGGTTAGTGGGTGATTTCGGAACCCAGATCTGACTCGGGACCTTAGAAGTTCTAGACTTCTTCTTCCGAACCTTATCGGCTTTCTTCTCCACGGGACTTGGAGATACCGACTTTACGCTGATAATTTTGGGTTCAGGCGCTTTCTTCTTCTGAGTCTTAGCGCTTCTCCTGACCCTGGGCTCATAGTAGTACGAGCCGTACTGAGCCGGGTGCTCATACAGTGGCTCCTTGTACTGTTCTGCCCATCTGACCTTCTTGGTTCCCCCTGAATTTGATCGCGGTGTCCTGGGGCTGGAACCTTTGGTCAGCTGCTTGTTGCTACTCGGGCCGAGGTGTAATCATTTTCTGTTTGTTTTTCGCCTGAGGTGTGGTGTCAGCAGCTTGCACCTTTCCTCTGACGAACCTATCAGCCAGGGTTGCTGAGCTTTTGGAGGTAGAAGCTTCGTGGATATAGCCAAGGCCTTCTTTCACAGAATTTGGCCGTTGTGCTCTAAGCATGCTTTCAAGCTTCTCCTTCGCTCCCAGGTATTGTTCAGTCATCAAACCTCTCCAGACCTCATCACTCTTTCTGAGTGAGTCATAGTCATTCTGCACGTCTGTGAGCTTCTGACTGAGCTTGGCTATTTCAGTCTCTTTCTCAGAATTGTCCTTGGTCAGAACGGAGATCTGAGTCTCTTGAAGCTGAGACTTAGTCATAAGAGATTCAATCTCTTCCTTAAGTCTCACAACTAGATCCACTGACTCAGTAGAGACCTGACAATCAGAAGAAAGTCTCTGATTCTCAGCCTTTACCTGTTCAAGTTCCTGGATGGTTCTGCTGAACTCTCTGCTCAGCTGAATCTGTTCCTCTAGCAGATCGTCGTAGGCTTGTACCACATCTAGAGGATCATCTGTGACCGAGCACGTGTCGTGTGTGCTGTGTGAAGAAGAGGTAATAATGCGTTTAGAATTTACCTCAGCCTCTTCTCCGGCCATCAGACAGTATTCGGTTGACTCATCAGGAACTGTCTTTGCGACCTCAACTGCGACGAACGCGGCTTCGTCTTCAGAAGAATACATGAATGTATCCTCCTCAATTGAGTTGTCGGATATCTCTTCGGCTATATAGGCCTGCCGTCTCTCGGCGAATTTCTTTCTCTCCTGGCTCGCCATTCTCGCTCTTTGAGCACCGAGAGTTCGGGACAATCGTACCGATAGTGTCCCTCCTTCTTGCGGTTGTAGCGAGTAGATGTTCTCGCTTGCTCTTACCAGCTGAGTCTTTAGACGGACTAGCAGCAGACTCCGATTTCCTGCATTCAGTGGAAAGATTAGATTCTTCTTTCTTATGATAGTCTTTCTTACCTGAGGAAGAATCTCGGTTGTATTTCCTCAGCTTTCTGACTCTCTCCTTTTCCCTCTCGATATTTGAGAGCCATCGGTGCTAGGCCGGGTCGTGGCCTGAAGTCTCGGGAAGACTTTGCTACTGATGTGGCCACATCTTTGCTTGAGGAAATAGGCTTGGCTCCGGTATTGCTGACTGTTGCCTTGAAGGCGTGGTCGAACTGTGTGTCAGCTGGAGCGCTTAAGCACTTTTGGGGTAGGCTATGCTCGAATTCCTCCGATTTTAATTCTGAAAATATAACATCAGGAGTTAGAGCATTTAGATCAGAGCGACGTAAATAAGTAGCAAATAGAAGCCACTTCTGTCGGGGCAACGCTCTCAAGATCTTGGTGTTCATCTCCTTGTTGGTGAACGACCTCCCCAGCCCATTGATGACATTGACTTGATTGGTGAATCTGACACTCAGCTCGTCAATGGTTTCGGTAGGCTCCATTGCAAAGGCGTCGAACTTCTGAAGCTCTAGCTCGAGCTTGTTTTCTTTGATCTGAGGGGTTCCATGGCTCGATGTGCCCAAGGCGTCCCATAGCTCTTTCGCCGTTTTGCAATCTTGTACCCTTCCGAGATGTGAGTCACTGAGCGTAGTCAGTATGGCATTACGTGCAACTCGGTCAAGGTTGTGTAACTTCTTTTCTTCAGGCGTGAAGGCAGATTTGTCTTTGGGAACCTTAGCACCAGTTTGTGCTCCCACGCCTCCTCCAGCAGCAAATACTACGCTATCGATCATGGGAATGATCGGTCCTGACTCTAGGATATCTGACATGCTGTCATGGAGTGACGTTAGGTGTGCCTCCATACGTACGCGCCATACCGTGTAGTTCTCTATTGAGAACATCGGTACCATCCTAATACCTAACATATCAGACATTGTAAGAGTAAGAGTATAAGGATGCTGAAAAGATGCTTATGCAGTGAAAACGGTTTTCAAGATCAGTTCGAGAGGACCAGTATTTCAGAACCGGCGATCAGTTGAACACCGTGTGCTCTGATACCAATTGTTGGTCCGGAGACGAAAAGTCAGGTGTAGAGGGGGGGGTGAATACACCTGAGCTCTGTTTCTTTTTCTCAGTGAAGGTCAGCTCAAGCTGATGTTTGCAACTGAAGAACAGTGCCAAGTAAGCCTTCGATCACTGGGGTCAAAGTGAGTCAGCTTCTGAGCTCTTCTACTGACTGATGTCAGTATTACGAAACTCAGTCGGAGACTGTAGTGCGGATAAGTGTTAGGCCCGGATTCGTCTCTTTTGAAAACGCATTTTAGCAAGTTAAATCTTTTGGCTGTGCACTTTATAAAATACGTTTTATGCAAGCTTATGATTTTCAAGTCAGTTGAATGCTATGCAATAAAACAGTAAAAGAACACAAGCGATTTAACGTGGTTCGGATACGCAAGATCCTACGTCCACGGTCCTGAACAAGGCAGGAGAACTTGTTGATTATTCTGAGCAAGCCTCAGTAGGGATACTGTGCACTGGACAGTTCCCTCTAAGTTATAGTCCTTAGCGACTTTACAATCCAAACCTAAGTTTAGAAGGGAGGGAATATTCTCCAACTAGGAAGGAGTTCTTACAACAAGAACAATTCACTAAATGTGAACTCCTTCGGATCTAAGCTATGAATTTAGCAATGAGCTTAGTCTAGAGAAGAAAGGGATCAAGGAGTTCTAGAGAGATGAACTACAAGAAGTGTTCTATGAAAACTAGTTCGTCTCTGGATAAGCTTGAAGGTTCTAGAGCGTTGTGAGCTTGAATGATTTCCCTTGATTTCGCGTATATTCCTTTCTCTGTGTGAAATCTTCAAATCCTTCTCTATTTATAGTTGTGAGTTGTGGCATATGTCCTTTGGAGACGACGATGCCACGTGTCACAAGCGTCCAAAGAAAACGGCCACTATTCAACTTTGTTGCGGCGGGCGCTTAATGCGCTGTTCATGAGAGCAAGCTTTTACCGTGTGTAGAGTAGGTAAGCGTTGTCGGCTTCTCATTGGTCGAGGTTTGTAGTTGGTGAGTGTCAGAGTTGACCGTTCAAACTACCTCGTATGTCTTCTGCTGATCATTTGAAGGGACTTTAAGTGCTGGGTCGCTTTTACGTCGGATACGATGACCGGAAAATCTGTCTTCTTCGGCTGAGTCGTCTGACTGATAAAGTGAGCTTCTGATAGTCAGTTGGTCGACTGCGAAGGTATACTGCTTGCACTGGTTCTTCTACTGATGACCATCGGCTTGTAGAGAATGCTTCTGCGAGGTCCGGTCGGCCGATGCGGGATCTTTAACTGAGTTTGATATCAGCTGCTGACGAAGAATGCAAGCGATTACACTGATGACGTGGGGTTCTGAAAAGTATCTTCATCAGAAGATCAATTCAACAACTACCCCGTACAGGACTTAGACAAAATAATAAGCATTACATCAAGTCTAACATATACATCAGCTAATCCTATCGACACACTAATCTACTGATATCAGCTCGGTTTTGGGATCTTCAATTCCATAGTACTACTATGATTTCCCCCAATTTCTTTTAACCCTAGAACAGCTGAGTATCAATCTACTGACTCATATCCAACAACATATACATAAGAAATTCATACTTTAATAAGAATAATAACATATGAAAGTATATTTGAAAAAATTAAAGATATATGATGAATAAAAGCTACAAAATATATTTGAAAGATGATTTTGTTTTGGTGTTTTATTTTATTTTTCACATGAAATATCAGTCATACTTATTACAATCATTATACTTGATTAAAGCTACTATATTTTTATTTATACTTAAATTAAAATTAATAAAATAACACTTTAAAATTATATATATTTTATGTTTGTCTAAATTTAACAAGTTGTTAGTCTAGTGGTCACGAGTGTTTGTAAATTTTTAGATGACCTAGGGTCTGGACTCGTGCGGGTCCACGGGGTGGGTTCGGGTCCATTTTCTAAAGCGCAGGGCGGGTCCGGGTCCAATGATACCCGGCCTCGACCCGCTAAATTGCCATCCCTAGTAATTGATTTTCAAAAGATTCGTAGTTAAATCATCCACATACTCTCTAACCCTAGAATAAAAAGATTTAGCTACTCATAGACAAAGTAACAAAATTAGCAAAATCACAAGAATTCATGTTCGTAGGCAAAAGAAAGCGTAGAAGAAAACTAAAGTCTTGATTATGTTGAACTTGAATCTCTTGATCTTCTTCCTTCCTCTCTTCACTTCAAGAGCTCTCCCAAAGGTTGTAGGATTTTTGAAAGTAAAAGATATGAGAAAACATGTGTTGAGCGGCACCCCCTTGAGGTTGTTATAGCCTTCAAATCTTAGCCCTATGTAAGGGCTTTTATGTAATTCCCGAGGATTAAAAGAGCAGCCGATAACAACCCCAACGCGGTCGCGTCGGGGTAGCAGACAAGTCCTTTTCCGTCGCTCTGTAATGCCCCAGACGCGGTCGCGTCTGGATCGTGTCCTGCTTTCTTTAATCCCCACTGTGATGACCCTCACGCAGTCGCATCTGGGTCGTCACAACTTACATCTCCAACTTCTTTTGACTCGTTCTCACTCGTTTTAAGTCCAACTCTCGAGCCGTCTTCGTCCATTTACTCGTATCGAACTGTAATTTGACTCCATTGCACTCAAATACCATGATTTTCACCCATTTCTCTGTAATTTAAATAAAAACTTAAGCGAGTATCACATTCTACAAAATTAAGCAAATTCAATCCAAATACTTGTTCCCAAACATGATATTCCATCTTAAATTGACATCAAAATACAATATGAACTAGGAAAAACCCAAGTTTGTCAACCCCCCAAACTTAAAGTGTTGATTATTATCAATCAACGAAAGAGAGAAAATAAGAAAACAAACATGGCAGAGTGAATAGATGACGATTTTAGGCTTCAGGAGTTCTCAAAACTTTCAAGCCAATGCAAACACCTAATCATCATTTCACATGTTTCAACAAATATTGATACTCAGTCTCTTTAGTTAGAACCCTCACAAAATAGATATATATAATTGTAACCCTCAACTCTCAAGTGTTTAAGATTGGACATGTTTACTCTCAATTCAAAACAAACAAATGGACTACCATGGGCTTGCAAATCGTCTAACTTCTCCATTGCTAGCGTGTGCTTCTAGCCAAAGATCAAATAGGACTTTTATTTGTTTGTAATGTAGGCTCTTTGGTAAGGTAGGATATAATTTAGGTCAAGTGACTCATTCCCCAAAGAAAGATCATTCTATGATACTCAATCACCAACTCGCCTATCTCAATTCTCAACAACACTCATCCTCATCCTTCACCAACCAAGATTTATAAACATTCAAACCACAACCAACCATACATGCTTGCTCATCTCTCAAAAGCACATTTGCACATTCATGCTCTCTTTTGTTTTTCGACTTACCAACTCTCACCTTAAATAATTTTTAAAATTTGTGTTACACTAGAGGTTCATCGAGTTCGGTACCAAGTCATATAGAACTTCATTTTCTTGTCATTCTTTAAAAAATTTCCCAAAACTATCATTTTCAACATAGTCAACTCATACTCTTCTCCACAAATTCAACCCATACCCAAATGGTTAGATCCAGAAATGGCTAAGGCTCAAACGGGCGAACAAAGGATATCGTACTTATGGTTACTTGTTTGTGTAAAATTGGTTAAGAACGATGGCCTAAAATCATTTCTTCACCCTTAAGCACACTACGCAATTTCAAAGAAGAAACTAAAGAATGTTCTGGAGACATATATGCATGTTCGAATAATTCACACAAGAAAGAAATAAGACTGCTAATGTAGTACACTAAATGGCACAAAATATCACAGGCTCATTTTGGTTCAAACTAATCGAGGCCAAAGCATCAATGTTCATCAATTCATGCTCCATATATCAATAAGTGTTCACATAAATTATTTTTCAACAAAAATGCAACAATATCATCATAAGCTCTCGTCAATCTATTATATGATGCACTTACTCATCATCTTATGAAAGAGGTCATTTTTTTTTCTTTCAAAAACCACAACACACTCAAGGCAACCTAAAGACTCTAAGACTGAACAAATAAAAAAAAACTACTAAAATACTAGTAAGCAAGTAAAGATAAAGATCAATCAAGCACGCTTTTCCCTCCCCCCAAACTTAGTCGACTGCAAGGAAGAATGAGTTTGAAAAGAAAGAAAGTGGTGTATTGGGTGGAACTCACCGGGAGCAAGAAGACTAAGGCGGTGGTGGCGGGAAATTATCAAGCATATCCCGCCTCCATTGTACATTCTCCATCTTATGAGTTTGCATAGCATCAAAACATTCTAAGGTTGGTATATGCATCTCATTTATCCCGACATAACCTCGGTGTTGCTTCTCTTCATCGTCTCGATGACTCACATAAGTTTGCTTAGGGTCATCTCCCACCTCGTATGCATCATCATCGGCATGATTTGTCTCTTGATCGCGCCATGGTGGCGCATGAACTACATTTGGTGTGGGGAAGTTTTTGTGACGACCTTCACGCAGTTGCATCTGGGTTGCGTCTGGTGACGAAAATCCTTTGTGATGACCCAGATGCAGCCGCGTCTGCGTCGCGTCAGCCTGATTATTTTTTCTTTTTTTCATTTTCCCTCTTCATTTTCGAATATCCTCTAAAGGATCATTAGATGACCACAAATTATTCAAGTCAATGCACGACTCAATAGTCTTCAGCACCTTGCATTCTTCCGTGGCATGTGAATCCACTTCATCGTAAAACTTCATAGCTCGATAAATTGAAAAGGTGAAGCTCTCATCATTCATCCTAAAAGTAAGCTCTCCATTTGCTACATCGATAAGTGCTCTTCCAGTAGCTAAGAAAGGTCTTCCAAGTATCAAGGGAATATCATTGTCTTCTTCCATGTCTAAAACCACAAAACTGGCCGGAAAGACAAATTCATTCACTTTCACCGAAACATCTTCCACAATACCTAGGGGATAACTGACTGAGCGGTCTGCCATTTGGAGAGAAATGATTGTCGGCTTTATCTCCCCAATCTTCAACTTATTGAAAATAGACAAAGGCATAAAATTTGATGCTAGTTCCAAGATCACACAAAGCTTTTCCAATCTATTGTCCTCCAATCACACAAGGGATGGTGAAACTACCCGGATCTTTAAGCTTTGGCGGCAACTTTTGTTGGAGAATAGCACTACACTCCTCGTTCAAATGGACAATCTCGTATTCTTCCCACTTTATCTTTCGAGAAACCACATCCTTCAGAAATTTTGCGTATTTTGGCATTTGCTAAATCGCCTGCAAGAGTGGGATGTTGATGTTAACCTACAGAAATAGGTCAAAGATTCTTGCATTATGCTCTTCGTTCTTCTTCTTTTGATGGCGTTGTGGGAATGGCATTGGTGGAGGCGCAAAAGGCGGTGGACTATTCTTCTTAGGTGGAGAAACCTGTAACAAAATTGAATCATTTTCTTTGATCTTCTCTTTCTGATCTTGTTTGCTAATTTATTGACACGCCACAAGTGTACGAGTGCAATTGTAGATAGAGAAGCAGGATCGATCCCACAGAGACTAATCACACTAGTGAATACTAATTGTTGGTCCCGAGAGTACGTTTAGGTGTAGAGGGGGGGCGTTAATACACCTGAAAACCGATTTATAAACTTAAAACGTGAACAATCCTTTTCAGGAGAGTGTCGTACTGAATGAGTTCAGCAGACCAGATAAGCTGTTCTGAATCGCGTGGCAGAGTGACTGACTCTACTGATGCCTGCTAGCTGACTAGAGTCAGAATTCAGTACCGATCAGATAGAGTTCAGTAGTGCGGAAATGTGTAGGCCCAAATTCAGTTGAGTTAGGAAAACGTTTTTAACAAAACAGTTTCAGTATACTAGTGCAGTCGATTAAGCTTGCTAAAACTCAGTTGAATGATTTAAAAGATATATTTAGAATGCACAGTAAATCAATGCAACAGTAAAATAAAGAACACATAACAGAGGCGTTTTTAAAGTGGTTCGGATCCAACAATCCTACGTCCACTGTCCCGAAAGATCAGGAAGCTATGTATTATACTGAGATAGTCTCAGTCGGTTTGTACACTGGACAAACACTGGTCTTGAGATTTATACTGAGCAAGTCTCGGTTACAAGGTATCAAACTAAGTGTTTGAAAAACTCTCCAACAGTGAAGGAGTCCTTTACAATAAGGATCAGTTCGGAAGTGAACTCCTTCGTCTAAGCTATAGATTTAAACGGTTGAGCTTAGGTTAGAGGGATAGGGAACAAGAAAGTGGCTTCTAGAGCGACGAACGGCTAAGTATAAACTTTGGGTTCGTGTTCAGTCGCTTGGATACTAGAGGCTGTATGATTCTTATTCAGCTTGATTCCCTATGAGCAGATATGTAGTCTTTCGTCAGAGATTGTCTCTTCTAACTTCTTGCGGAAGACTTAAGCATTTATGAATTGCTCTTTGAATGCTCTGAGTTCGTTTGTGTTCTCGTGTATGCTCGTGAGCTTCAATTTGATTTTATCTCTCTATTTATAGAGCAGAGATTAGGATAGATCTGTTGGAGACGACGATCCTTTGTCTCTCTCTTTTGGGTAGCTAAGGGCTCTTTCGAAGAATGGCAGCAGTGTCCTTTCCCTCCATTTCTGGAAAGTTGTTGACTTGCAGCTTTAACAGATATAGGACAGGTGGCTGCTTGTCATTGGTCGAGGTTCAAAAAAGTGGTTGAGACAGAACAGACTTCAAGGAGATCTGAAGCTGACTTCTCTCTTCCTCGTATTGACTCTGCTGATTTGACTTTTATAGAATCTGACAGTCAGAAGACTGTCTGGCCGTTGCTGGGTCTGATCTCTGATTCAGTAGCATGCTCCTGCTGAGTCGGCTCTACTGAAGATCAGCTCTGAGTTCAGTGAACTACTCCTGCTGAGTTCAGTTCCACTGACTCCTTTCGAAAACCGCTCTCGCTGAGTCCAAAGCCTACCGAGTCTTCTACTTATGGTGCTGACGCAGGTAATCAACTGAGTGCCTGAACTAGATGCAGAGTGTCTACTGAGTCTGAAACCTCAGAGATAGAACATAACAAGTTACAACTGAATAGTTCATCAATCCAGATAGGGTTTTGGGATCTTCAAATCTTCAGTAAGTTTTCAGAGCACAGGGCTACTGAGTTAGTTCTCAACTGATAAGACTGAATCATCTCCCAACTTTTTGTGCTTTTGCCGGGGACTGAATCATCACCCAAGATTTTCCCCTATTTGATGATGCCAAAACTTAACACTATAACTTATCAAAAACAGAGCTCCTTACAAATGTTACAAGTAGAATATGTGGAGTTGTTCTTCAAGTCCTAGACTACTGAGGGAATCAGGGCAGAAATGACAGAACCTATACAGAATCTAATCAACATTTTCCCCCTGTCTAACAATATTTTTCCCCAAATACTAAGCAATCTATCAGAATCTAGCTAAGCAAAAACTGACAATATATAATAACAGTGAGTGTGTGAGTCAGTAATCACTCCAGTGATTCTGAGTGTTAAGCATAAACAGACAAGGTTATTTAGATAATAAGGAATTGTCAGAGCCAATAACAGAGATGTTTTATAAATATTTAAGAAATTCAGTACAGTTACATCATCTGCTACACTAAGAAGAGCAAAATAAGATACAAAGAAATACAGAAGTAAGATAGTCATCTGAACCACTTAATCCTGTCTTTCAAGTCCTTTGATTGGGTTTCAAGAAGAGGCAGTCCATACATCCGGTAAGTGACCTTCCTCAGCTTCAGTATCTCAGCGAGGTCAGCTGGATCTTCTTCATCTAAGAACTTGGCTTCAGCAGCATCCTTCACTTCTTTCTCAATTATTCCATAATGAACAGAGCCGTCTAGTCTCAGTGGGGGCGGCAATATTCTGGGAGCAGGTACTCTGACATCTACTTTGTCTTTGACAGCCTTCTGAAGTCTGGCATACATCTCTAAGTCTGCTCTCATGACCCATTCAGCAAAGGCTACTGATTTGTGCTTTTCAGCCCAAAACCTCCAGAAATAATTTCGCTTGATAAATTCAGCTTTCAGCGACTCCCACCTCTGAGTTACTTCCCACGGCATCCACTCATCAACTCTTGGCCATCTATGAATCTTGAGATCAGTAGGCTTCCTAAACTTTCTGTATCTGTATAGAATGTCAGCTTTCTCAGGAATCCTATGACTCGCTTCTTGTTCAGCTTTCAGCCTTAGAGCTTCAAGGTCTGCTAGCCTGAGCCGTTCTCGAGCTGCTTCAATATACCTAGCTTCTTCTCCTCTGTACAAGTACCTCTCCATCTGAGCCCATATATCTTCCATTTCAAGCTCTTGTTCCTTAGAGGCGACATAGGAGGGCTTGTGAGGCTCTTCTTCTGAGTCAGCAAGTGTGGTAGATTTTTCCTTAGAGGTGCCCTGCTGTCCAGTACTCTGCTGCTGCTGCTGCTTTTCCTTCTCCTTTTCTTTGTCAGCTTCATCGCTGAGTTTCAGTGTTCGAGGAGGCAACCTAGGTCCAGTCTTTTTACCTCCAGCTGGAGCCTTTGTCTTGCCTTTAGCAGGCTTCTTCTTGGGCTTGTTCGTAGCTTCAGCTTCAGCTATTTCTCTTGCTAACTTTTCGTCAGCAGCTATCTGAGCTTCCTCCTCCAGAGTAATATACCCTCTGGGTCCTTTCTTCTTGGAGGGAGGGATAGGAAACTTCAGAACCTTCTTGCCTTTCCCGGCAACAGGAGGAGGTAGAGGAGCTTCTTCCTCTTCTGACTCCTCATCAGCGTAGTCAGCAACCTCTTTGATAATGTCAGAGGGTGTTTGGGTTGCCTGAGTCGCGACTTCCTTGGGTCCTGAGCCGCTTGGGCCAGTCTCAGCAGGTACTACAACTCCTGCTGCTGAGACACCCTGTGCCTCGCCAGTCTGAGTGGGTCCAGTGGGGGCAGATGTCTAAGTTTGAGTTTCCCCTGCCACTGACCTTGCTCTCTTTGGTGCTTTCAGTACCTGTTCCGTTGTTACTTTTCCTTCTCTTATTCCTTCCCCCTTTTTGGCATCAGCAAATTTACTCGGGGGGGGGAATTGATACCTTGTTGTCCAGACTTTTGTAAGCTTCAGCTAGATCATCTAAGGCTTCGTGCAGCTTAGTCAGCTTCTCATGCAGCTCGTTCCTCTCCTCAGTGAGCTGAGCACTGTACTTCTTGTGGGAGGCATTAGCTGCTGTCTGGAACTCTTTCAGCTATTTCTCCACTCTCTCTTCGATCGCCTTCTAAATTGTTTGGAGTCTGAGGTCCGCGGCTTGAGAGATAGAGGTAACGGATTCAGTATGTGCTGTTTGGGCGGCCTTATAATCTTTAAGCAATTGAGCCTGGCCAGCCTAAATCGTCTTCAGTTGTTCCTCAAAGTCAGCCCTCTGGGTGGCTAGTGCTTCAGATAGGATGGTGGAGAAGTCAGGGGCGGGCGAATTTTGGATGCATGTCCTTAACCCCTGAATCTCTGCGTTGTGGGCTTGGGTGGTCTGCCTCCACGTCTTGTGGACGGCGCGAGCGAGGAGTCGGTAATGAGTCCTTTGACTCCTCAGTACCCTGGCCACTGACTTTGATCGTCGGCTCTTTGGGCTGGGCGCTACTTCGAAAGCGGACTCTAGAAGGAGCTGGGAGGGTTCAGCTGCCTTCGAAGTACCAGCCGCCGACTGCCCTGGACCGAGGATGCTGAGCGGCGGTTCAACAGTGGATGTTGGAGCATCCTTGTCCAGTTGAGATCCCTCATCAGGCTTCTTAGGGCCTGAATCACGGGGTGGGTTCTGACCATCGGGGTCAGACCCATCTGAGGGAACAGATGCTGAGACTGGTTGTCTGTCGTTCAGAATTACGAGCATTGCTGCCCTCAGATCTTCAAGGGTTCCGAGGTCAGATGGCTCTGAGTAGCCAATCTTCCCCCTGATTATCAGCTCCTCTTCATGAAGCTGTTCGCAGGAGTGGTGGATGATAAGTCATTTCAGGTTGTGCTACTCTTGGAATCGGATCAGCATGTGGAGCCTCGCCTGCCTTGCAAGTAATACTAGATCGTTGTGGGCGGCTATCTCCGAAATCAGTTCAGCTATCTCTCGAGAGGCTCGTGATTTGAGAGCTGAGGCCTCCATCCCGATCGATTCTGACTTTGAGGCTGTCTCCGAGTCTTCTACCTCTATCGGAGACGGCTGTTTCTCAATAGATGGAATACTGCAAAGTGATGGAACATCCAAGGGGCTTTCCAGAGTTTGGACATCTTCAGCTTGGACCCCTTGGTCCACGGTTTCACCACGCTCAGGGGAGACTGCCTTCTCCACTGATGGTGTTTTCTCGGACGACTCAGGTTCATCCCTCAGTTGCAAAGGAGGCTCAGCAACATCTGCCTCAGTCTCTGCCTCAGGCACGACTTCACTGACTTTCTTCATCTTCTTGGTCGGCGTCTTAGGAGTAGATTTGGTAGGGGACCTCTTCTTGGTTGGTGTGGAGGTCTTCTAGGTCCCGGTCTTGGGATCAGCGGGCCCTAAACCGATCTGCTGAAGGGCCGCTGCCTTGTTCTGGAATCGGACCTGTTGGGATTTTGTATACTGGAAGCACTTTTTATGCTTGTGTACAATGTGTTTTTGACCTTACCACTATTTTATTCTCCTATCTCATAAATATATATATTTGCACATGTTATCCTTTGTCTTGTATAAATGTTAGATTTGTGTGGTGTGTCGGGTATCACAGAAGACAACACAAATTGGTTGAAGTGACAAGATATAAACAGTTATCACAGCTGACACAACTTAAGGATAAGTTGTCGGTTTAAGCTGCAGTTTAGATAAGAAGTTGTTTGTCTTAGCTGCTTGTCTACACTTAAGGTGGTGTATTGATGGACCACAGTGAGATGTGTTTTCCTAACTGACCTTAGTGGAGAACCAAGATCTCGGTGACTTAGCTGGTCTTAAGCTTGGTAAGACTTCAGCTGAGTGCATTTGGCTATCTATCACTTTGACCTACTATGGTGAAGGTCATCGCGACCGGATCTACGTATCTTGGGTGTTAGTCGTTATTTGTGGCTCAGGCTGGTTGTCAGTATCTTGCAGCCGTATCCTAGTAAAATGGGTTGATAATATCCCCTGAGGAACTCGAAAGGATTAGCACACTGAACCCGGCCGGTTGATTAAGTTCAGATGTGTTAATAAGGTCGAGTGGTACTACTCAGGAATATAAGATGCTAATTAATTTAAGCTGTCATTGAGCTTAATTAATTAACGGATATTTATATCTTAAATACGGAGATCGATTAAGTCTAAAATACAAGCCATTGCTCAATTTTGGATAAAAGGGTAAGTCAGCACGAATTCTCTAGTGGAATGAATCTGTGTTTATTAATTAATTTTGCTCTGGGCTGAGCATGGATAATTAATTAATTTGAGGCTCGGCTTCATTTCTTGTATTGGATCCCTGATCTGGCCCAATTAGTTGCCTGGTTATTTATTGTCTCTCAGAAATCATTATTAATGGATTAATGTATTTTTACATTATTTAATAATGTTATTTATCTGGAATTAATTGGCTGGGCCAATTAGTTGATAAATATTAGTAGCCCAGTAAATTAATTAATTATATTATGGGTTCGTTATGTGGAAGCCCATTAGAAATATAATTAAATTAATGGGTTACAAATATATTAATATTATATTGGCTTTTGAAGCCTATATATACTACTCCCTCCGTTTCACTCCATTAGTCCACTTTTCCTTTTTGGGTCGTTCCACTCCATTAGTCCACTTTCCATTTTTAACTTAAAATAATACTCTAATATATTCAAGTGGACCCCACTATTTTATCTATTTTACACACAACAAACAACTTTCTTAATCTCCGTGCCGAAAAGAAAGTGGACTAATGGAGTGGAACAGAGGGAGTAGTATTCTGTTCAGAAACAGATAACACACATACACAAAAACAGACGCACGGCGTTGAGTGTACGGGAGACAGTAATCTTATTTTCTCGAGTTCTCTGACCACCCAGAGGGAGAAAAGGCCGGGACACAGATCAGAAGATCTGACACACGAGCAACAATCAGAGCCGCGACAACATACAAAGGAGGAAGGTATCATTACTAACCTTCAATTATCCTTCAATTGGTATCAGCGCCTGGTTTAGGCTCTGATCGTTGCTGTTAGATATATGATTAGGTTTTATTTCATCGTTATCGGGCTATTTTCGTGTTTGGGGCGGCCTGCGAGCCACTGTTTTTACCCCGTTGTAACATTTTTCTCGTGAGAAAATCCACGAGTAGATTATAGGACCTATGTTTTATGTGATTGTACTATTTATGTACTGTAATTGTTCCAGAAGGCACGAAAAACGAGACGAAGAGGAATCTGATTTTCGCAGCGAAAACCCTAGTTTTCTAGGGTTCCGCCGCATCTTGCGGCGGAGATTCCCGGCGGGTCCGATGTCGGATCGAGGATCGGCTTGAACTTATGGAATCCTCGTCTTACGAGCTTCGCGTCGATAGGTCGTAAGGGATCATCTAATCCCAGATGCGATCGAAATTGACGTCTGAAGTTGGCTGCTCATTATGAATTCGTTCCGGCGAATCGTTTGAAATTCGGGAAATTGAGGAACTAATCGCAGCCGGAATCCATTACCCGGTGGTCATGAGTGTTCCAATTAAGTTTCTCCTCTTTCAATTGATCGAATCGCGACTCGAAAAGGAAGAATTCAGGCGGCGAAAGGCAGAGGCGCGATTTATTACGCAGACCCGTCGCGGTGGCGCAAATCGCCGGCCGTTTGGCATGGCCCAGATGTCTGGACGACGTCAAGAGGCAGCAGGGATGTTGCCGGAGGGTCGGGGACGGCCGTGGACAGCGCGGCGGCGCGCGTGTGGGGCGGCACACGCGCTGCGTGCGAAGCGGAGATCTGCACCGCCTCGGACTGCTTCTCGGCGCGGGGCTACCGGGGATCAACTTGTCATCTTCCGGCACGCCCCTGGCTGCCGGCTGCTGGCACAGAACCGGCCTGCAGCAGCAGCGGCGGCAGAAGAATGGAGACGACGCTGACGTGGCGCGCCACGTCAGCCCTTGTTGACTCATTGTCCATTTGTGTGTCACGTGTCTGCCACGTGGCAGACGACCCTGATGATGTGGCATTACAATTTTTGAAACAGTTTTCGACGCAGTTTCCAGATTCGAAGATTTTGAAGATTTCGAAGATCTGTATTTTGATCGGGCAATGTAAGGGATTACGTGTTTTAAAGCCCGATAACGATTTTAAATTTCCTATTTGCGTATTTATTTTTAATTATGCTTTAGCATGCGATTATGTGATTAATTGCGCTTAAAAAAACATGTAAATAGGATTTATGTCATTATTAAAGCATGTTTTATTTTTCGTGAGCACGTTTTATTATGTGCCCTTAGAAATTGCATGCTTTAGGAATTATGTGGATATGCATGATTCAAAACGAACCTTTTGAAGAAAAAGACTGAGCAAATAATAAATTAAATATTTAATTGGATTCCATTTAAATTGGAAATTAAATATTTAACTGGACCTCCATTAATTGGACCCTACACAAAAGTGGAACAATTATATGAGTAAACGTCCACCTGAGTGGCTTGCTTGTATTTTTGAACCACGAGTTTTGTGAGATGGGTTTTCTAATGTAATATTTAATTATTATTGAATAGTGGGAGCGAAGCCGTAAACGTCCACCTGAGTGGCTTGTGTGCCTAGTAAACACGAGTACTCTAGTAGATAATAATTAAATAAGATGGCTAATTAAATCAAATTGAAAGCGGTATGGTTCGCGTAAATATGCCAATTTCGAGAATTTAATGTTAATTCGGTCAAATTAATGGTAAAAGCTTAGATGTCACCGTGAGTACAACTTCCTGAGAAGTCCCTTCCCGAGTTTTAATATTAATAGTGACATGGTCCTGAGATATCGGATTATTAATTTCATTCGTCTTAAGAACCTAGGCGTAGATTGGAATTAAAGAGCTAGGTATATAGCTTGGTCTAGGGGTACACGAGTAAACGTCCACCTCAGTGCCTTGCGAGTGTGATCTCTAGGGCTATTCGAGTATTTAAAATCATTGGTTTTTCAAAAGGTTACAATGATGGTTAATTACGAATTATGTGCAAATATTAACTTTATACATGCTTTTCAAGTTATATTTTTCAGATATGTCTGTTCGAAATTTTTCGAGTTCCAAAACAGTCTCACCAACCAAACCCTAACGGGTTTAAAATTTTTTAAATACTTTCATAGAGTGGAAGAGATATCTTACCGCTCCCAATAAAAGCTCTGCAAAGGTCCTAAAAGAACTTCTGTTTTAGGACCGCTATGTCTAAGAACGAGTTTACTATGAGTATGTTACTCAAATCTTTGTTAGCGGTCAAAGAGGTTATAGGAAAGTGCAAGAGTGCTCAAGTCTTGAATATCCCTAGTAGTTCAAGGAATCCTCCGAAAGGCGTAAACCAGAAAAAGAGCAGAAAGGGTGGACATTTCAAGAAGAGCAGTGGTAGTAAGAAGACGGTCCTTACCGGCAACATATGAATGTCAAAGGAGAAAGGAAGGTTCTTCAATTATGGTATGAAAAGACACTGGAAGAGTTATAATCCAGATGTCAAGGCAAAACAGAAAGAGACGCGATTCGCTCTTGTAACTGAAACTGTTCTGGTTTCATCTTCTACCCACAAATGGGTAGTGGATTCGGGGGCAACTAATCAAGTTTGTTACACCTTGCAAGGTTTCTTGCAGAAAAGGCAATTGAGCAATGGTGAGGTGGTAGTCTCAATGGGCAATGGATCGAAAGTTCCTGCAATTGCCATTGGAGATTTACATCTATCTTTTGATAGTTCTGTTTTAGTACTTAAAGATGTTTAATATGTGCCTGAGTTTAGGCGAAACATTATTTTTGTTTCAAAACTCTGCACCATGGATGGCTATAAATCAAGTTTTGATAGTTGAGTTTCTATCATGAAAGACGATAATTTTATCTGTGGTGGACCATTAAACGGATCTTTATATACTATTAATTGTAAACCGCGTAGTTCTGTTAATATTGCTTCCTCATCATCAAATCCTAAGAAGAGGAAAGAGTCTTCTAAGGTAAACCAAACTTATCTGTGGCACTTAAGAACATCAATCTTAACAGGACTCAGAGGTTGGTGGAATATGGATCATTGGAGTCTCTCAAAGATTGAACCATTTCCAACTTGCGAAATTTGTTTGAAAGGAAAGATGATGACTAGGCCTTTGAAGGCAAAGGGTCATAAAGCCACATAAGTATTAAGTTTGATACATTCTGACTTGTGTGGGTCTATGTCTACACAAGCTCGTGGAGGGTATGAGTACTTCGTCACATTTACTGATGATTACTCGTGGTATGGATATGTTTACCTTCTTCGCCACAAGTTGGTTTGCTTTGAAACCTTTAAGGAATTCAAGGCAGAAGTGGAAAAGAAGCTAGGTAAAGAAATCAAAACACTACGATCTGATCGTGGTAGGGAATACTTATCCAACGAGTTCAAGGACTACTTGACAGAATGTGGGATTACATCCCAGCTGACAGCACGGGCACGCCTCAGCAGAATGGTGTGTCAGAGAGAAGGAACCGAAGTCTCTTAGAGATGGTTCGGTCGATGATGAGTTATGCAACTTTGCTAGTTTCCTTTTGGGGATATGCCCTAGAGAGTGCATTCTAAGTCGGTACAAAAGATCCCTTTCGAGTTGTGGAGCGGGCACAAACCCAGTATGCACCACTTAAGGATTTGGGGTTATCCTGCTTATGTGCTAAATAGGCAGGCCGACAAATTGGAATCACGTTCAGAAGTGATGTTGTTCATAGGGTATCCAAAGGAAACGAGGGGTGGATACTTTTATGATCCTAAAGAACAGAAGATCGTTGTTAGCCCTAACGCTCGGTTCTTAGAAGAGGATTACATTAGTAACCATAAATCTCGAGTCGACATCATCCTTGAGGAATTACAAGGTTGTCGAGTTCCACTTGAACAACCAGTTGTGCAAGATAGTACTCCACGAGTAACTGCACAATCTGTTAACACAGCTCCTGACACTGTTCGACGTAGTGGGAGGGTGATATTTACACCTGATCGGTATATGTTCACTGGATAGACGTTTGATCATCTCCTGGCAGATGAACAATATACCGTGGATCCCTGGACTTACAACGAAGCAGTGGGAGATATAGATGCAGATTTCTAGCGAATAGTCATGGACTCAGAATTTAAGTCCATAATTTATATGGATGTATACGAGATCACTGAACTACCTGAGGGCTGCAAGGCTATTGGTAGTAAGTGGGTATACAAGAGAAAGAGAGAGCATCGAATGGAGAGATCATGGCGTTTAAGGCCAGGCTAGTGGCGAAGGGTTTTACCCAGAAAGAAGGTACCGATTACGAAGAGACCTTCTCGCCTGTAGCAATGATCAAGTCCATTCAGATTCTCCTTGCCATAGCAGCTCACATGAACCTAGAGATCTGGTAAATGTATGTCAAAACCACATTCCTAAGCGGTCACCTTGAAAAAGGTAGGGACATATACATGAAACAACCAGACGGTTATGTGAAGGAGGGCGAAGAGCATCTAGTTTGGAAGCTTAAGAAGTCTATTCATGGACTTAAGCAAGCTTTTCGGTATTGGCACCAGCGTTTTCGATGAGGTAGTCAAATCCTATGGATTTGTATCATGTCTTAACGAGGTGTGTGTACCGTATTTGTGTTAACGGATCAGTGGTGTTTCTTGCATTTTACGTAGATGACATCCTTCTCATTGGCAATAATGTTGAAGTGTTATCAGACATAAAGACGTGGTTATCCGAGCAGTTTCAAATGAAGGACTTAGGTGAAGCTGCTTACATCCTTGGGATCAAGGTTATCCGAGATCGCCAGAAAAGGATGTTAAGCTTGTCACAAGTGTCCTGCATTGACACTCTTATTACTCGCTTTAGCATGAAAAAAGCTAAGAGAGGTTCAGTACCTTTCAGACATGGCATTTTTCTATCCAAGAATCAGTGCCCTAAAACGCCTGAAGAGATAGAAAGTATGAGGCTAGTACCATATGCTTTCGCTGTCGGTAGCCTCATGTATGCGATGCTTTGTACGAGAGCAGATATCTCATATGTTGTAGGCATGGTCTCAAGATAGCAGTCTAACCCTGGAAAGGAACACTGGACTGCGGTCAAGCATATTCTCAAGCACCTTAAACGGACTAGAGATTATAGGCTTGTTTACCAGTCAGACAGTCTAGTGTCTTTGGGTTATACAGAATCGAATTTCCAGGCAGATAGAGACGAGAAGAAGTCTACCTCGGGTTATGTGTTTACCTTGGGAGGTGGAGCCATTTCATGGAGGAGTGCAAAGCAGAAATGCATTGCGGACTCAACCATGGAAGCAGAGTATGTGACTGCTTCAGAAGCTTCGAAAGAGGCAGTTTAGCTCAAGAATTTCCTCCTGGATCTTGATATTGTTCAGAATTTGCCTAAGGTGATCACGATTTATTGTGATCATGCGGGTGCAGTAATAAATTCTAAGGAACCTACATGTCACAAGGCGTCAAAACACATAGACAGGAAGTACCACATTATACGAGTATTCGTTAATCGAGAAGACATGGTGATTGACAAAATTGGAACTGAATTCAACCTAGCTAATCCTTTCACGAAGAGCTTACCACTCCTGGCTTACGAGAAGCATGTTCGTGGCTTAGGGATGGTAGAGATGCCCCCCACTTAGGACTACAGAAACTTTTGTATAAGTGGGAGAAGATGTAGTGATAGATAGGATAGATAGCTGAGATATAGCTGGGTACTAGTTTGTACCTAGATAGCTGAGATATAGCTGGGTACTAGTTTGTACCTAGATAGCTGAGATATAGTTGAGTACTAGTTTGTACGTAGAACTGACACATTGTATACTAAAAGTTTACTTTAGTATAAGTGGGAGAATTGTTGGGATTTTGTATACTGGAAGCACTTTTTATGCTTGTATACGATGTATTTTTGTCCTTACCACTATTTTATTCTCCTATCTGATAAATATATATATTTGCACATGTTATCCTTTATCTTGAAAGTTAGATTTGTGTGGTGTGTCGGGTATCACAGAAGACAACACAAATTGGTTGAACTGACAAGATATAAATAGTTATCACAGCTGAAACAACTTAAGGATAAGTTGTCGGTTTAAGCTGCAGTTAGATAAGAAGTGGCTTGTCTTGCTGCTTGTCTTTACTGGTACACTTAAGGTGGTGTATTGACGGATCACAGTGAGATGTGTTTTCCTAATTGACCTTAGTGGAGAACCAAGATCTCGGTGACTTAGCTGGTCTTAAGCTTGGTAAGACTTCAGCTGAGTGCATTTGGCTATCTATCGCTTTGACCTACTATGGTGAACGTCATCGCCACCGGATCTATGTATCTTGGGTGTTAGTAGTTATTTGTGGCTCAGGCTGGTTGTCTGTATCTTGCAGCCGTATCCTAGTAAAATGGGTTGATAATATCCCTGAGGAACTCGAAAGGATTAGCACACTAAACCCGACCGGTTGATTAAGTTCAGGTGTGTTAATAAGGTTGAGTGGTACTACTCAGCATTATAAGATGTTAATTAATTTAAGCTGTCAGTGAGCTTAATTAATTAACGGATATTTATATCTTAAATACGGAGATCGATTAAGTCTAAAATACAAGCCCTTGCTCAATTTGGGATAAAGGGGTAAGTCAGCACGGATTCTCTAGTGGAATGAAGCTGTGTATATTAATTAATTTTGCTCTAGGCTGAGCATGGATAATTAATTAATTTGAGGCCCACATTTATTTCTTGTATTGCATCCCTAATCTAGCCCAATTAGTTATCTGGTTATTTATTTTCTCTCAGAAATCATTATTAATGGATTAATGTATTTTTACATTATTTAATAATGTTATTTATCTGGAATTAGTTGGCTGGGCCAATTAATTGATAAATATTAGTAGCCCAGTAAATTAATTAATTATATTATGGGTTGGTTATGTGGAAGCCCATTAGAAATATAATTAAATTAATGGGTTACAAATATATTAATATTATATTGGCTTTTGAAGCCAATATATATTAGTATTCTGTTCAGAAACAGATAACACACATACACAAAAACAGACACACGGCGTTGAGTGTACGGGAGACACTAATCTTATTTTTTCCAGTTCTCTGACCACCCAGAGGGAGAAAAGGCCGGGACACAGATCAGAAGATCTGACACACGAGCAACAATCAGAGCCGCGACAACATACGAAGGAGGAAGGTATCGTTACTAACCCTCAATTATCCTTCAGGACCTTCTTCACATTGAAATATTGCTTGTTAGCGAAGGTAATGATGTCCGATCCGCAGAAGTCTTCGATCATTACGGAAATCTTCAGACCATACAGAAGCTTCCCTTTGACGCTCAGCCATCTGGTTGTCTTGTCGAACTTGGTTGAATGTGTCATGAATTCTTTAAGGAAATTCCATCCAATTGATCTTTGCTCTGTCATGTATGGCCATCATCAGCTGGATCTTGGGCCTGGATACCTGATCGAAGGAGCCGGCCTGACTCGTTAGCAACTGAGTCACGACGTAGGCCAAGGCTCTGTATTGTGGGAGCATGGCATTCTTAGGAAATGCGGCTGTGAAGGTCGTCGGCTTCCCATAAAATTCTGACAGGTATTCATCCATAAGATCGTCCTTGTATGCAACAGTGGTGAATCCTTCGTTGGGTAGATTGAAGCTTCTCTGGAGAGCTTCGTGGATGGACATCTGCTTGACCTTAATAGCAGTACGCGAGGGGTCGCCTACTGAATTAACAACAAAGCGGCCTCGGATGTCTCAGTCTACTGAGTCTGAGTTCAGGTAAACCTCAGCAACTTGGCGCTGAAGGAAGAACGTCAGCTTCCTCGTCAGGAAACCTTCAAGCCTGGTCTCCCGAAGGGCGTAGAAGAACTCCTCCATGTAATCCAGGTCGCACGCGTCGAACTCCATAACTGGTTCGCACCAGACCCGATCCTTTTCAAGGATCTCTTGCATATCAGCCGGAGCATACACAACGTTTCCTGTCATTTTCGTAATCTGCAAACACAATATATCAGTATCCAATAAAATACAAGAAAAATAAACGTATATGGTACTGAATGATCATTGAAAGTTACCAAAGAATGTTCTGAGTAGTTTTAAAAGATAAGTTTTGGTTGCAGAGTTAGAGATATCTCAGAAAATCTAGGGTTCGCAGGATATGAAGTTTAGAAATGGCGGTTTCAAACATTTGAACGTGTATATATATCTTAAGGAAGATAAACAGTTAAATATCAATGGTTCAGTTTGAATGCGCTTTTTGAGATGGACGGCTAGGATTAAGTTTTATAAAATAGGCAATGATCATATTAGCCGCCTAATTAAAAATACCGTTGTATATAGCCAAAGAAGTAACTTGATACGACATGTATTTAATGCGTTGCAGAGTTCAGCATACTTTTACATAGAATGTCGTGTATTAAATGTAAACCGTTAATATTAAATGACATTTTCTAAGGAATTGAATACGATGTTGAATCTGATTCATAAATGCATAGAACTATTTTATTGGCTACTGAATAGAGATACGCAAACCTGTCAGCTGAACATTGTAGTCAGCTGATACCTCGTGTAGATGGTTGCTGAGTCTCTACGTACTGATTTTACTCAGTGCTGAGAGTGAACATTCCCCCTTACAGAATGCTCCTCTCCTGAATCCACTTACTGACTGGAGTCAGTAGGGTCCAGCAGACCTAGCTCTACTAAAAGTTCTCTGAATCTGGCTTCAGCTAGAGGCTTGGTCAGTATATCAGCCCTTTGATGGTCAGTATGGATCTTTTCCATCCTGATATCCTTCTTTTCGACGTGGTCACGAATGAAGTGATGTCTGATGTCCACGTGCTTGCATCTCGTATGAAGTACGGGATTCTGAGTGATTGCAATGGCACTGGTATTGTCGCAGAAGATCGACACTTCATTCTGAATTACGTCATAGTCGCGTAGCTACTATCTCAGCCGAAGGATTTGGGCGCAGCAACTTCCGGCAGCTATGTATTCAGCTTCAGTAGTTGACGTAGCTACTGAGTGTTGTTTCTTTGTAAACCATGAGATCAGCTTACTGCCAAGGAACTGACAAGTTCCAGAAGTTGACTTTCGGTCAATTCTACATCCTGCATAGCCAGCATCAAAATAACCAGTTAGTTCAATATTATCATCAGTTGGATACCATAAACCCATGTCAGGTGTTCCTCTGAGATAGCGGAGAATCTTCTTTGCTGAGTCCATGTGACTCTGCTTCGGATTCGCCTAAAATCGAGCGCATACACCTACAGCATAAGTTATGTCAGGACGAGTAGCTATTAAGTATAGTAAAGAACCAATTATAGCACGAAATTCAGTTTGGTCTACTGATATTCCCTCTTTATCAAGATCAATTTTCATGTTCGTGTTCATCGGGATCTTGATTGGTTTGCCGGATGTGCAACCAAATTTCTTGATGAGGTCTCGAGTGTATTTGCCTTGATTGATAAACGTTCCCTTCTCAGATTGTTTGACTTGAAAGCCGAGGAAATAGTTCATCTCTCCCATCATTGACATCTCGAACTTGTCCTTCATCATTTTCTCAAATTGCTGACACATGATGACGTTCTTCGAACCGAAGATGATGTCATCTACATAGATCTGCACAAGTAAAATATCGTCTTCCAGTCGAATGCTGAATAATGTGCGGTCTACTATGCCTTTCTGAAAACCTTTCTGAAGAAGAAACGCAGACAGGGTATCGTACCAAGCCCTGGGTGCTTGTTTTAACCCTTACAGAGCCTTTCTGAGTCTATAAACCTGATGTCCCTACTGAAATCCGGGAGGTTGTTCTAAATAGATTTCTTCTTTCAGTACACCGTTCAGGAAAGCAGACTTCACATCTATTTGATAGACTCTGAATCTTTGATCTGTTGCGTAGGCTAGGAATAGTCTGATTGCCTCCAATCTTGCAACTGGAGCGAACGATTCATCGAAATCTATTCCTTCAGCTTGATAGTAGCATTTTGCAACGAGCTTTGCTTTTTTCCTTACTATGTCGTTGTTTTCATCTCGCTTGTTCTTGAAGACCCATTTGGTTCCGATCACATGTTGATGTCGGGGTCTGTCAACAAGCTCCCAAACTTTATTTCTCGTGAACTGATTCAGCTCCTCCTGCATGGCTATGATCCAATAAGCGTCTTTAAGTGCATCCTCAATTGACTGACGTTCTTCAGAAGACAAGAAGCAGGAATATAAGGCGCATTCTCCCTGACAGAATCTGGATCTTGTCTTTACGCTTGCAGAAGGATCTCCAATAATCAAATCAGAAGTGTGAACGTCCAGCCACGGTCTACGATGTTTCAACTCTTCATCTAAAATTTGTTCAACACAGATAGTAGGTGAGTTAGGCATTTCAGTTGTACTATTCTGAGATTGAAGCAATTCAGTTACAAGAGTGGGATCTACTGAGTGACCAGGTTCAGGGGCATTTAGCTCAGGAACATCATTAGTTCCCCCTGAATTATTATCCTCAGTAGAGGTCTCAGTTACCACTTGGGTTTCTTCATCGTCCTGAGTTACCTGGGATTGACTCAATTCTATAGAGTCAATCTGTTCATCTACTTCTGCTGCTGGCTGAGATTCAGTAGACTTATCTTCAGTTTCTTCATCTGAATCATCATCGCAACATAGCTGGATCTTTTCAACTTTGTCTTTTAAGCTCAGATCCTGTAGCTGCTTACTGATGTCCTCAGATTCAGATTTAGAGTTTATGTTCCTGTCTTCAGTAGCAAACTCATTAAAGACAACATGAGGGCTTTCCTCCACGCAAAGGATCTGATAGTTAAAGACTCTGAAAGCTTTGCTGACCCGGGAGTATCCTAAGAACACTCCCTGATCTGACTTGCTATCAAAAGTCTTCAGCTGATCTTTCCTGTTATTGTGGATAAAGTACGAACACCCAAAAATATGGAAATAAGATAAAGAAGGCTTCCTGCCGTTCCATAGTTCATATGGTGTCTTCTTATGCTGCTTTGTCAGTAGAGATCTATTCTGAGTATAACATGCAGTATCAGTAGCTTCTGCCCAGAATTTGGTTGGGAGTCCTGAGTCTACGAGCAGGGTACTTGCTACTTCTTTGAGTGTTCGATTCTTCCTCTCAGCAACTACATTTTGTTGAGGCGTGCGTGCGGCAGACGTCTCATGTTCTATGCCTTCTGCTTTGCAGAACTCCTCCACCATAAAATTCAGTAACTCAGTTCCGCTGTCTGAACATATCTTGATGATCTTGGTGTTTCTCGACACTGAGCCTTTTCAGAAGCGTTGGTAACTCTGTTTTGACGTCAGTTTTATTGGCAATAAATATGACCCATGTATAGCGCGAGTAGTCGTCAATGACCACTAATGCATACTTCTTGCCTCTGATCGTCATTGGAGAGACTGGACCGAACAAATTCATATGTTGCTGAAGGATTCCATCAGTGGAAGGAGATGTAACAGGCGGATTTTGATTCCTTGTTTGCTTAACCTTCAAACATGCTTCATACTGAGTGTCTTTGCTGAATACTTCATTCGGCAGTCCTCTTGCTAGAGTGTTTCTAGCTAATTTGTTGAGCGTCTTGAAGTTGAGATGGCTGAGTCTTCTGTGCCAGAGCCATCCCATTTTGTTGTCATTCTTCGCCAACAAACAAGCTTCAGGTTCAGCTGAGTTCCAGTCAGCTACATAGATATTCTTTTTGCGCGAACCTGACAACACTATTTTCCCTGTAGATTTATCAATAACATCACAGAAACCAGCGTAAAAAATCACTCTATTCGAGTTATCACAAAATTGACCAACATAGAGAAGATTATGCTGAAGTCCTTCAACATATGATACTCTTGGAACTATTGTTGTTCCAATGTTGAGTGTTCCATAACCTCTACTATAGCCTTTTGCATTGTCTCCAAACTCGATTCGGGGTCCTTCTTCAGTATTATAATTCTTCAGTAGGTCCTTTTGGTACGTCATGTGTCTTGAGCAACCGCTGTCCACATACCTTGTGCACCTGCAGAACAAAATTATATATAGGTACCCTTTATTTTTGATTTTGGGTCCTTAGATGTTAATTTTGGAAACCCAAATCTGTCTTACGACCCTGGTGGTCTCAGACAGTCTCTTTCCACTCTTGTCAACATATTTGACCAATGGACTGGTCGAAGCTGACTTCTGAGGCTTTTCAGGTTCAGGAGTCCTGATCTTCTAAGTGGGTGGACTGTTGACCTTTGCCTTCTGTACGACTTTCTTCTTCTTCTTCTGACTTTTAGGTCCTCTCCTGACTGTAGGATCATAGTAATATGACCCATACTGAGCTGGATATGTCAGCTGCGGAGGTCCACACTGATCAGCCCATATTGCTTTGCTGGTTCCCCCTTGACTGAACTGGGGTGATCTGGTGCTGATCTTCTTGTCAGAGTGTTGATCAGCCCACACTGACCTTTGCCTTCTGTACGACTTTCTTCTTCTTGTCAGAGAGCCGTTAGCTACCAAAAGAGTGAGAGAAAGGAAGATCGTCTCCAACGGATCTTTTTGAAGGATGTAACAATGTCCTTTCCCTCCTTTTCTGAAAATATGTTGACTTGCAGCTTTAGTAGGTAGAGACACGTGTATACTTGTCATTTGAAGAGGATTATGGAGTGGTTGAGACGGAATAGACTTCGAGGCATACTGAAGCTGACTTCTCTTTTCCTCGTACTTGACAATACTAATTGTATATTCAAAAAGTGTCTGACAGTTCAGAAGACTGTCTCCCGTTGCTGAGTCTGGTCTTCATTCAGTAGAGAGACAGCTGAGGGTACTCTACTGATGCTCAGCTCTGAGTTCAGTGAACTACTCCTACTGATTTAGTTCTACTGACTCCTTCAGTATACTGCTCCTGCTGAGTCCAGTAAATACTGAGTCTTCTACTTCTGGTGCTGAGGCTGATAAGCTACTGACCGTCTTAACCAGAGCAGAGTGTCTACTGAGTCTGAAACCTCAGAGACAAAACAATTACACGGGAATGGTTCATCAATCAAGATAGGGTTTTGGGATCTTCAAATCTTCAGATAGGTACAGAGCACGAGGCTACTGAACTTACGGTCAGTGCTGAAGACAGAATCATTTCCCACTAAGTATAACAGTGCTAAGGATAAAATCATCACCCAACAGGTACCATCCTGATTCCTGACATATCAGACATGAATGAAGAATGATATGCAGTGAAAACGTTTTTTCGGATCCGTTCAAGTAGATAGACACGCCACAAGTGTACGAGTGCAATTGTAGATAGAGAAGCATGATCGATCCCACAGAGACTAATCACACTAGTGAATACTAATTGTTGGTCCCGAGAGTACGTTTAGGTCTGGGGGGGGGCGTTAATACACCTGAAAACCGATTTATAAACTTAAAATGCGAACAATCCTTTTCAGGACAGTGTCGTACTGAACGAGTTCAGCAGACCAGATAAGTTGTTCTGAATCGCGTGGCAGAGTGACTGACTCTACTGATGCCTGCTAGCTGACTAGAGTCAGAAATCAGTACCGATCAGATAGAGTTCAGTAGTGCGAAAATGTGTAGGCCCAAATTCAGTTGAGTTAGGAAAATGTTTTTAACAAAACAGTTTCAGTATATTAGTGCAGTCGATTAAGCTTGCTAAAACTCAGTTGAATGATTTAAAAGATATATTTAGAATGCACAGTAAATCAATGCAACAGTAAAATAAAGAACACAGAGCAGAGGCGTTTTTAAAGTGGTTCGGATCCAACAATCCTACGTCCACTGTCCCGAAAGATCAGGAAGCTATATATTATACTGAGATAGTCTCAGTCGGTTTGTACACTGGACAAACACTGGTCTTGAGATTTATACAGAGCAAGTCTCAGTTTACAAGGTATCAAACTAAGTGTTTGAAAAACTCTCCAACAGTGAAGGAGTCCTTTACAATAAGGATCAGTTCGGAAGTGAACTCCTTCGTCTAAGCTATAGATTTAAACGGTTGAGCTTAGGTTAGAGGGATAGGGAACAAGAAAGTGGCTTCTAGAGCGACGAACGGCTAAGTATAAACTTTGGGTTCGTGTTCAGTCGCTTGGATACTAGAGCCTGTATGATTCTTATTCTGCTTGGTTCCCAATTAGCAGATATGTAGTCTTTCGCCGGAGATTGTCTCTTCTAACTTCTTGCGGAAGACTTAAGAGTTTATGATATTGCTCTTTGAATGCTCTGAGTTCGTTTGTGTTCTCGTGTATGCTCGTGAGCTTCAATTTGATTTTATCCCTCTATTTATAGAGCAGAGATTAGGATAGATCCGTTGGAGACGACGATCCTTTGTCTCTCTCTTTTGGGTAGCTAACGGCTCTTTCGAAGAATGGTAGCAGTGTCCTTTCCCTCCATTTATGGAAAGTTGTTGACTTGCAGCTTTAACAGATATAGGACAGGTGGCTGCTTGTCATTGGTCGAGGTTCAGAAAAGTGGTTGAGACAGAACACACTTCAAGGAGATCTGAAGCTGACTTCTCTTGCCTTTAGCCGCTGAGCGTACAGGTTCTTCTTCTTCTTCTTCCTCAGGCTCATCTACGAACCTAGCTATCTCCTCAATTGTTGCGCCTAAGCTGAGGATCCTCTCCTGATCCCCAAGCTTCTAAAGAAAGTACAGTTGGCCTTGTAGAAAGAATTATCGGCCTTTCTTCAGCTATCTGAATCTAGTTATCCTTCTCTCCTTCCTTAACTCCTTCCCTTCTATTCTAATCAGGAATATCAGTAGTGATAGGTAAGGCTTATTCCCTGATGTCCTTCCCTTTACAACTTCCTTCCCCCTTTTTGGCGTCATCAATGTTCGAAATAAGGTAGATAGAGCAGTCACCGGACTCCTAATAGATTCAATAGAATTCGGAACTATGTTCATACTGGAATGAACATCAGAAACAGCATCGGTGTATTTTTGCTAGTGCTTGCCATGCTCAGTTTGAATGACTTTTAGAAGCGAGTCTTTATCTATTGAGTGCTTCTTGAGAGAGTCATCTAGAAGACGCGTAGA
Source organism: Lavandula angustifolia (assembly GCA_028984105.1). NCBI lineage: Eukaryota > Viridiplantae > Streptophyta > Magnoliopsida > Lamiales > Lamiaceae > Lavandula > Lavandula angustifolia. The sequence continues at coordinate 5,718,415 of CM054806.1, read as the reverse complement.
TTCTACTATGATCAGCAACATCGTTGTCGCCTGTTCAATCAGTGCCTGAGAGACACTAGTTGTGGTGAATTTTTTGTGCTCCTCTGTTATCCTTAACAGCTCCGTCAGATCTGCAGATAATTTATTAGTAATTGATTTCGCTTATTCCTCAATAATATGCGGGAACCCTGATGAGAGGTCGGTCTTCTGAGCATCTAAAGTTGTCTTGAGGATCATCTCTGTATCTGGAATAGGTTGAGTACTGACTCTCTTGACTTCAGTAGCAAGGCACTGAGCTTCTCAGTTTGTGCCTTAGTGTATTGGGACCACTTAACATGAACGTCCTTCGTGAGAAGTCGATTCTTATGTCCTTGATGTTTCAAGCTTCTATTAATAGTCTTTGTAGAGACTTCAGTATTGTCTTCAGCCTCATAAAGTGATTCACTGAGTCTCTCCTCAATAGATGTGATATGCTGCTTCTTGGAAGAAGTAGGTGCAGTTTCGATGGGGCCAGATGAGGAGGTGTATCATCGTGATCATTGGGAGATTGTCCCTCAGTAGATCCTCCCTGATCTACATCCTTGAGTGTTGAATCCTTATCCACGTCATCATTGTCGTCCTTTACCTCAAGCTGAATAGGAGATTCAGTTTCATTCTTCATACATAGAAGCAACATCATTGTGGACCTTATTTCATCAATAGACGTTATATCAGTAGGCTCTCCATAGCCAGTTGTTATCCTCAGTTGTTGTTCTTTAGACATCACTGTCGGGACAGTCCTTAGGTTGATCATCTCATCCAGGATATCCCAATCGAGGAATCGCAGATGCATCTGAACCCTAGCCCCTTACAGGTTATGTCTACCAAATCGGAGTGATAAAAATTTTTTGGTATCTATTCAACAATTTCTTCAACAGCTCTGTTCTTAGCTGCTTGAAAAGTGTGGGGTATATTCTCAAAGACTTCAGTGATTGGATCGTCTGACCTGACTTAGGGTTCAGACTGAGTCTCTTCAGAGTCAATCCTTTTGACTTTGTGTTTCAGAGTGGCCTCCTCCTTTCCATGACTCTGGGTCTTGTATATCGATCTGTTCTACTATAGGTATAGGAGTTTCAGCTTTCTTGAGCAACTTACTCTTCTTAGAGGGTTCTGGCCTTCGTGCCTGAACTGAACGTTTGTCTACCACACTACGTCCAATTTGACAAGCTTAGGATCTAACAATTTCATATCATCGAAGGTGATTTTTCCCTTGCAAGAGTTAGTAATCATGATTGATACACGACTTCCATACAATACCTTATCGACGTGGTGGAGCTTTAGTACTCCTTTAGTTTCTACAAGTTTCTAGGCTTTAGCGTTAATTCACTTGTGAAGAACTCAACCCAGTTCGCTCTATCTATAATTGCCATCATGATTTGAAGTTTTGTGTCGGAAAATTAATCAAAAGATCTCGCTGAACTGGTCAGGATGTGAGATATTATATACACCTGTAATTTATACTCTGGCAAAAGATGATTATTTGCAAATGCGGCTCTTAAACTGATATTTTGTCGCCGGCAGAAACACTAAAGATAAGTGTTGTGAGAGATTTCTTTGTAGCCAACTGGATAAATATCGTTATTTGAAAGATTGAAACTGCAAATAAGATATTTCTAATCTTCGATAAGGGCTACTTCAGGTTTCCATTCATACGGTTTCACCTCCACTTTATATGATATAGAAGAAATATCCATCACATTATCTTCCATGACATTATCTTCATCACAGCAAAGATTATAGAAAAACTCGACCACTTTCCTCGGTAAACTAAAGTGATGTTGTCTCGTCAGAAGTGTCTCTAGGCTTTAGGTGGATAAAGCATCAGAGACCGGCTCCATGTAATCTGTACCAAACATCCGATCCCATGCTCAAACCAGACGCGATTGTTCTTCAGAATATCATCTATCTCCACTAGTATGAGAATTATGTTATCTGAGGTCGTCGCCATTGTAGAGATTCTACAAAAAGAGTGTAAGTACTTGAAAATAGAATAAGTCAGTATTTGCATAAGAGTATTAGATATAACTACCGAAGATTTAGTGCTAGAAGGTTGTAGAGATCTGATTGCAATGAAAGGTATGCAGTGCACTAAAGGTTCATTAATGGCTGAAATATGATTTTGTTTTGATCAAGTAAGATATATGAAAGATACGAATGTGAAGCGGTTTTTCAGCAGACGGTTCAGATTAGATCATGATTTTAAAATAAATGGTTGAGATTTCATCTTATAAGTAGTATTAAATACAATGCAGCGTATAATCTCGACTTACGTATCTATCGCTAATAAAGTAAGGTCAGATTGCATGTTATAAATGCGCCACAGTCAGTATATGGAATGTTGTGTGTGTAATGAAAACGATATTATTAATGATATCCTTTATGAATTAAAGGCAGGAAATAAATGTGATGTATGTACTGAATATCAAATGCTAAATTGGATACGCAAACCTGTCAGCTGAACATAGTAGTCAGCTAATATGATTGTGCTGATACTGAGTATGTTTATTACTTCTATTTACGTTCCCCCTTACTGAATGCTTCTAGGATCTTATTACTGAACGGAGTTATTAGGATCCAGTAAATGTAGTTCTATTAAGAGTTCTCTGAATCTGGTCTCAGCTAGAGGTTTTGTCTGTATATCAGGCTTTGCTTGTCAGTATGGATTTTCTCGATTCGATATCCTTCTTTTCGACATGATCCCTGATCAAGTGTTGTCTGATATACACATATTTGCAACTCGTATGAAGAACTGGATTCTAAATGTTTGCAATAGCACTGGTATTTTCATAGTAGATGGGCACTTCATCTTGACTGATATCATAATCTCTTAGTTGTTATCGAAGCCATAGGATTTGGGCCCAGCAACTTCCAACATCCATAAACTCGGCTTCAGTAGTGGACGTTGCTACTGAGAGTTGTTTCTTCGTAAACTATGTTATTGGCTTACTTCCTAGGAACTGACATGTTCCTAAAGTTGATTTTCTATCGATTCTGCAGCCTGCATAATCAATATCAGAGTATCCAGTTAGTTCAAAATTATTATCAGCAAGATACCATAACCCTACATCAAGTGTTCCTTTTAGGTATCGGAGAATATTCTTCACTGAGTCTAAATGACTTCGCTTAGGATTCACCTGGCGCATACATATACATAATAAGTTATGTCAGGTCTGCTAGCTGTCAAGTATAATAATAAACAAATAATAGCTCTATAATCAGTAGAGTTAACAGATACTCCCTCTTTGTCAAGATCAATTTTCAGATTCGTGTTCATAGGAATTTTGACTGCTTTGCTTGAATCACAACCAAACTTCTTGATGAGATCTAGGGTGTACTTCTCTTGGCTGATGAAAATTCCCTTTTTTGTTTGCTTAACTTGAAGTCTATGGAAATAGTTAATCTCTCCCATCATAGACATCTCAAACTTGTCTTTCATCATCTTCTCGAATTGTTGACAAATGGTCAAATTTCTATATTCGAAGATAATGTCGTCCACATAGATCTACAACAGTAGGATATCATCTTCTGTCTTGATACTGAATAGGGTGCGATCTACAGTTCCTTTCTTAGAACCTTTCTGAAGGAGGGACTCTTAAAGGGTATCGCACCAAGCCATAGGTGCTTGTTTTAACCCATACAGAGCCTTCTTGGTCGGTATACTTGATGTCCCTGCTGAGAGTAACGCGGTTGTTCCATGTAGACTTCTTCATTTAGTACGCCGTTCAAGAATATTGACTTTACATCCATTTGATATACTTTGAAGCTTTGATGCGTTACATAGGCTAGAAAATAGATGAATGGCTTCCAATCTGGTGCTTAGGGCGAATGTTTCATCAAAGTCTATTAATTCAGCTTGACAATATCCTTTCTCAACTAGTCTAGCTTTGTTCCTGATGATAACATTGTTTTCATCTCGCTTGTTTTTGAAGACCCACTTTCCAATGATATGTAAATGCTTTTGTCTATCAACAAAGCTCTCAAACTTCATTTTTGACGAATTCGTTCAACTCTGATTTCATGTCAGTGGTCCAGTTAGCATTATTTAGTCTGTCCTCTTTGTTTCAAAGTTTTTCAATAAACAAGAAACATGAGTATGAAGCACTTTCTCCCTGATAGAATCTGGATCTTGTCTTTACAATAGCTGATAGACCTCCAATAATAAGATCTGAAGAATGTGCATCGATCCATCAACATTTTTTTCTTGATTCTTCTTCTGAAGTTTCATCTGCACAGAGAGTAGGATGATTAGGAATTTAGTAGTACTATTCTCCAACAGAAGAATTTCGGTAACAAGATTGCGATCTATCGAATCACCAGGTTTAGGGGAATTAAGCTCAGGAACATCATTAGTTCCCCTGAGTTGTTATTCTCAGTATTGGTCTCAGTTACCACTTGTGTTTCTTCATAAACCTGAGTTACCTGGATTGATTCTGTTCAGTAGAATTAATTGGTTCAGCTACAAGCTTGTTGAATGAGTGTGAGTTTAGTTTCTTCAACATTATCTTTTAAGTTTAGATTTTGTAGCTTACTGCTGACATCTTCAGTATCTTGCTTTAAGTCCTGTTGCCTATCCTCAATAACAAACTCATTAAGTACAACATGGGGGCAAAGTGTTTGGTAGTTAAAGACCCTGAAGGTTTTGCTAACCCTGGAGTATCTTAAGAAACTCTTTTGTCTGACTTGTTATCAAAGACCTTTAACTGATCCTTTTCATTATTGTGGATAAACCAAGGACAACTAAAAATATGGAAATGTGAAATAGAAGGTGATCTCCCTTTCCATAATTCGTATGATGTCTTCATGTGAGCTTGTGTCAGTAGTGAGTAGTTATGAGTGTAGCAGGTTGTGTGAGGTGTGCCCAAAACTGTGATGGTAGTCTAGAGTCGCAAGTAATGTTCTTGCTGCTTCCTTAAGTATTTTGTTCTTTCATTCAGCAAGGTCATTCTTGTGAGGTGTGTGTGCTACTGACGTCTCATGCTGAATTCCCTTAGCTTCGTAGTACTCTTTCATCATAGAGTTAAGTAACTTCGCGCCTCTATCTGAGCGTATTCTCTGTATCTTGATGTCTTTTCAGAAGTTTTGGCAACTCAGTTTAACATCAGACTGATTCGCGATGAAGATCACCCAAGTATATCTTGAGTAGTCATTTATAACCACGAGAACATACTTCTTGCCTCTGATTCTCACTAGAGTAACTGGCCTGTATAAATCCATATTGAGTAGCTGAAGGATTCCATCAGTAGAAGGTGACGAAACAGGTAGATTACTTAACTTTGTCTGCTTTCCCTAGAAGCTTACTTCAGAGTTTTTGTGTCATTTGAATAATTCATTGGCCAGTCCTCTAACTTTTGAGTCGCTTGCCAACTTATTCATTGTTTTGAAGTTCAGATGACTAAGTCTTCTGTGCCACAGCCATGTTGTTTTGTCATTTGACTTAGTCTGTGCAAGTAAGTAGGCTTCAGGTTTAGCGGCATTCAAATCTGCAACATAGATATTGTTTATCCGCGATCTTGATAACGCGGTTTTCTTGTAGATTTATCAACAACATCACAGAAACCCGCGTCGAAAGTGACTTTATTAAGGTTATCACAGAATTGACTAACTCAAAGGAGATTATATTGAAGTCCTTCATATATGTTACTATAGGAACTGTGGCAGTTCCAATTTTCAATGTTCTATATCCCGTTGTATATCCTTTGGAGTTGCTTCCATACTCAATTTTGGGTCTTTCTTTTTATAAGTAGTTGGTCAGTAGATTCTTCTTGTATGTCATGTTTCTTAAGCATCCACTATCCAATATCCAAGGGTCGTTATGCACCTGCAAAACAAAAATAAATTTAGGTCCCCTTTAGGTTCAGGTTGGGTCCTCATATGTGAGTCATTTTTGGAACCCAAATATGTCTGACACTATTGTTTTCAGACAACTTCTTTCCCTTGTTTTCAACAAATCTCACTACTGGACTCGGAGATGCTGACTTCTTGGCTGATTGAAGTTTAGGAGTTCTCTTCTTCTGAACTTTGGGACTTCTCCAGACCTTAGGCTCATAATAGTGTGATCCACATTGTGCTAGATGAGTCCATTGTGATTGACCACATTAGTTCCCCCTGAATTTGATCTGGTGCTCTAGGGCTTGAACCTCTGGTCATCTGTTGGTAGCTCGGTTGAGGTACTTTCATCTTTTGTTCGTTCTTTGCCTAGGGTTGAGGAGATTCTCCATATTTTGTTTCCCCTTGAACAAATCTCTCTATCAGCCTTTCTGAGCTTTTTTCATTGAAGTCGATGCTTTTGTGTATGTATCCAAGTCTTCCTTTGGTGAAGGCTGGACTTTGAGCTCATAGCATCCCTTCAAGTTTTTCTTTTGCTCCAAGATATTGCTCAGTCATTAAGGTTTTCCAAACCTCATCACTTTTCCTCAGTGCTTCATAGCCAACTTTGACTTGTGTGTAAGCTTCTAGTTTAGACTGGCTATTTCAGTATCTTTCACAGAAATGTCCTTGGTCAAAATTAAGATCTGAGCTTATTATTGTTGAGACTTGGTCAAAAGAGAATTAATCTCTTTCTTTTTTTCTCAAAACAAGCCCATCTGACTCAGCAAAGACCTGACTTTTCAGGGAAAGTCTCTGATATTCATCTCTTAGGAGTTCCAGCTCCTGAAGTGTACTGCTGAACTGAGTGTTCATTTGAATATATTACTCTGGGAGATCTTCATAAAGTAAAACCACATCCAGGGGTTCTCCTACTTCAAAGCATGTGTCCTGTGTGTGCAGTGAAGAGGGATTTAAATTTAGAGTAGAGTTTACCTCATCCTCCTCTCCGGCCATAAGACACTGTTCAGTTTCTTCTACTTTGTTGGATTATGAGTTAGTGGTTGATTTAATCATAACTTAGAGGATATTCTGTCTTATCATCAGTAGTTATTGTATTAGGACTTGCTTATTTCGTTAATGGGGAAAATCAGAGTAATTTATTGCTATGGAATTGAAGATCCCAAAGTCTGTCTTATATCCTTAGTATAATGTCTTTCGGACTAGATGATGTAATAGGCTAGATTGTTTTTATTTTCATTATCTGTTTTGTATAACTCCTGTAAGGGGTATTTGTTGGTCTGAACTTCAGTAGGAAGTTAAATTCCAAAACCCCACGTCATCAGTATGTAAGAGCTCGTGTTTCTCAGGTCTCCAGCTACCCTCATCAGTAGAAAATTATTCATCAGCTGACCTCCAGTAAAAGAACACAGGACAGAGCTCAGTACCTTCAGAGTCATCAGCTGACTGTACTCAGTAGAAGACTTGTTATCAGCAGACTCGGACGAAGAAGATAGTTGATGTTGGTCCCGAGTGTACGGTCAGGTGTAGAGGGGGGGGGGTGAATACACCTGATTCGATTTCTCAACTTCGAACTCGAACAGTCCTACTCAGGATGGTGTCGGCCGAAATAGTTCGGCCAAAGACACAGCATAACCGTTACGAATCGAGTTAAAGGCTAAGAGTACTGACTCAGCTGAGATCTGCTAACTGACTAGGTCAGAATTCAGTATCTACAGTAAGAGTTTAGTGCGCGGAATAGTGTAGGCCCAAATCAGTTTGTGAGAAAACGTTTTAAGTCTCAGTTCAGTAGATTAAAAGTTCAGTATGCTGAGACAGTTGATTGATTTTAAATATGATGTTCAGTATGAAAGTAAAATCAATGCAACAGTTAAGAAAGCAGTAAGAGACACGGGATTTTTAAAGTGGTTCGGATATCGCTCAAATCCTACGTCCACTGTCCCGAATGATCGGGAGGCTATTCATTATCCCGAGTTAGTCTCGGTCGGCTTGCACACCGGGCAAAGCCGCGTCTTGGTTTTTATATCGATCCAAGTCTCGGTTTACAACACTATCAAACTTAAAGTGTTTGACAAACTTCTCCAACAGTGAAGGAGTCCTTATACAATAAGGATTGGGTTCAAATGTGAACTCCTTCGTCTAAGCTATAGATAAGAACGGTTGAGCTTAGGGTTAGAGGGATAGGGAATATGAGAGTAGCTTCTAGATCGACGAACAGCTGAAGGTAAGCTTTGAGTTCGTGTAACGTCGATTTGGATACTAGAGGCTTTATATGTCGGTATAGCTTGATTCCCTATGAGCTAGAATGTAGTCTTTCGCCAGAGATTGTTCTTCAAGTTCTTGCTATGACTTTGTTCTTTGGAATTCGCTCTTTTTCGCGCTCTCTCGTGTTCTTGGTCGAGCTTCAAATCTTGAATGATCCCTCTATTTATAGAGCAGAGATTGAAATAGATCCATTGGAGACGATCTTCTTCTCTCTCTCTCTTTTTGGTAGCAAACGGCTCTTTTGGTGTAGGTAACAGTGTACTTTCCCACCTTTTTAGGTAAAAGATTGTCTGCAGCTTTAGCAGGTGAGAAGACACGTGTATGCTTGTCATTCGTCGAGGTGGATGGAGTGGTTGAGACAGCACAAACTTTGAGACAGACTGAAGCTGACTTCTCTCTTCCTCGTACATGACAATGCTGATTGTCTTTCAAAAGATTCTCGACAGATCCCCGAAGACTATCTCGCCGTTGCTTGAGTCCGACCTTGTATTCGAGAGATAGACTGGCCGAGATAAGTCTGCGAAGATCAGCCTCGAGTCCAGTGAACTACTCCTGCCGAGTTCGGTTCAACGACTCTCTCGCATATCTTGCTCTCGCTAAGTCCAAGTATCACTGAGTCTTCTGCACTGGTGCTGAGACAGATAAGCTACTGAGCGCCTTGACCAGAGCAGAGTGTCTACTGAGTCTGAAACCTCAGAGACAAAACAGATACAAGGGAATGGTTCATCATTCAGATAGGGTTTTGGGATCTTCAAATCTTTAGACAAGTACAGAGCACAAGGCTACTGAGCTTAAGATCAGTGTCTAAGACCGAATCACTTCCCACTGAGTGAAACAGTCCTGAGGATGGAATCATCACCCAACAGTTGATCGTGTCAGATCTACTGTATCCGATAGGAAATGACCCGACTTTTAATATCATTCGAATGTCAGCAGAAGATCAAATGAGAATGAGTGAGAGTCAACTCAGATGAAGACTGATGTCTGACAAGTCTCACCTACCACAAACCTCGACCAATGAGAAGCGGTCTAAGCCTTACCTGCTCTGACCAACTAAAGCTGCTCTCGTGCACAGTGACCAACTACCCTGCGACACTATTTCGAACTTATGGTCATTTTCCTTGGACGTTATTGACACGTGGCATCGTCTTCTCCAACGGACAAATGTCTGGGTCACGACTATAAATAGAGAAGCTTTTCGAGCTCAACGCACGGGATATCAAAGGGATTACACGCTCAAGCATTCAAACTCTCTAGCTCATTCAAGAAGATCCAGCGAAGAACTTGCCTAGTTGAAAATCCTTAGTTCTTCTCTCTAGAGTTTTTCTTTAGATCCCTCTTCTCTATCTAAGCTCCACTGTTATATCTATAGCTTAGAATCTTCGAAGGAGTTCACTTCCCGTGACTGTTCTTATTGTAAGAACTCCTTCATAGTTGTAGAAAATCCCCTCCCCTTCAAACTTCAGTTTGATTTGTAAAGTCGCTAAGGACTATAACTTAGAAGGGTCTGTCCAGCACACAGACACCTTGCTGAGGCTTGCTCAGATTAATCAACAAGAACTCCTGCTCAGCAGGACCGTGGACGTAGGATCTTGTGTATCCGAACCACGTTAAAAATTTCTTTTGTTATTTACTGTTTTATAGTATTGCTCTCAAACCTTCTTATAAACACATACTTTGCATAAAACGTATTTAAAAGTACACTAGCCAAAACTATTTTGGTTTGCAAAAAACATGTTTTCAAATCGAGACGGAGTCTATCGCGCCCTACACTTATCCGCACTAACTCTCTGCCTGAGGATTTAATACTGACAAAAGTCAGTAGAAGAAACTCAGTAGTTGAGTCACTCTGACCCGCGATCAGAAGGTTACTATTTAGCACTGTTCATCAGTCGCAACCTACAGCTCAGCTAAACCTCGACTGAAGTGGCTTCCTTTCGCTACTTATTTACGTCGCTCAGATCTTAATGATTTAACTCCTGATGTTATCTTTTCAGAATTAAAGACGGAGGAGTTCAAGCACAGTCTACCCCGAAGATGTTCCAGTGCTCCAGCTGACACCCAAATAGGTCATGCCGTCAAAGCAACAGTCAGCAAATCTTGAGCCAAGCCCATTTCTTCCAGCAAGACAGTAGCTGCTTCAGATGCTAAGTCTTCCGAGACTCTCGCTACTGATCAGCTTGCACTCATGGCTCTCAAATATCAAAGAGAGAAAGAAAGAGTCAGAAAGCTGAAGAAATACCACCGATTGCAGGAAAAGTAAGAAAGAACATCGAAAAAGGGAAGATTCTAAACCATCTACTAATTGCAGGAACGCAGAACCTGCTGCTAGTCCATCCAACAGCTCAGCTGGAAAAGGCGGCAGAGCAACTGTGTGTTACAACTGCAAGAAAGAGGGACATTTCCAGTATGATTGTCCCGAGCTCTCTGCTGCTCAGCGAGCAGAACGGCAAGCCAGAAGCAAGAAATTTGCCCGGAGGAGGTAGGCCTACATCGCCAGAGAGCTATCCGACGACTCAATCGAGGAAGGTACTTTCATGTATTTTTCGAAGACGAAGCTGCATGTATTGCCGTTGAGGTCGGAGAAACAGATCCTGAATCAACGACTGAATATTGTCTGATGGCCGGAGAAGAGGCTGAGGTAAATTCGAAACTCATTATAACCTCCTCTTCACAAAGCACACACAACACGTGCTCAGTCACAGATGAACCTCTAGACGTGGTGCTAGCATATCATGATCTACTAGAGGAGCAGATTCAGTTAAGCAGAGAGTTCAGCAGAACTATTCAGGAATTGGAACAGGTAAAGGCTGAGAATTAGAGACCTTCTTCTGATTGTCAGGTCTCTACAGATTCAGAGAATCTAGTTGCAAGACTGAAGGAAGAGACTGAATCTCTTATGACTAAGTCTCAGCTTCAAGAAACTCAGATATCAGTTCTGACTAAGGACAATTCTGAGAAAGATACTGAAATAGCCCGACTCATTCAGAAACTCGCAGAGGTTGAGAAAGATTATGAATCACTTCGGAAAAGTGATGAGGTTTGGCGAGGACTGATTACTGAACAGTACCTGGGAGCCAAAGAGAAGTTGGAAAGCATGCTCAGAGCTCAAAGGCCACCAGTCATGAAAGAAGGACTTGGCTACACTCACGAAGCTTCCACCTCTACTTCAAAAGGCTCAAAAATGCTGGCTGATAGGTTCGTCAGAGGAAAAGTTCCGATCACTAAACCAACAACTCAGGCGAAAAATAAACAGAAGATGATCGCACCTCAGCCGAGCAGCAAGAAACAACTAACCAAAGGTTCTAGCCCCAGAACACCACGATCAAATTCAGGGGGAACTAAGAAGGTCAGGTGGGCAGAGCAGTATGGCGAGCCATTGTATGAGCATCCAACACAGTTTGGTTCGTAGTATTATAAGCCCAAGGTCAGGAGGAGCACAAAGCCTCAGAAGAAGAAAGCTCATGAACCCAAAACTGCCAGGAAGTCATTATCTTCAGGTCTAGTGGAGAAAAAGACTGACAAGGTTCAGAAAAGAAGATGTCTGAGACTCCTAAGGTCGCAAGACAGATTTGGGTCGCGAAATCACCGACTAACTTTTAAGGACCCAAATTGAACCAAAGGGTACCTAAAAATGTTTCTGTTTTGCAAGTGCATAAGGACCCTTGCATCGTGGACAGCGGCTGCTCGAGACATATGACTTATCAGAAGAGCCTGCTGACCAATTACGTGCAAGAAGATTGTCCCAGAATTGAGTTTGGTGACAACTCTAAAGGCTACTATACATAGGGATACGGAACACTGAACATTGGGACTGCTTCAGTTCCAAGAGTAACATATGTTGAAGGACTTCAACATAATCTCCTTTTTGTCAGTCAATTATGTGATAATCTGAATAGAGTTATCTTTGACGCTGGTTTCTATGATGTTGTTGGCAAGTCAACAGGGAAAGCAGTGTTATCAAGTTCGCGGAAGAAGAATATCTACGTTGCAAATTGGAACACCGCAGAACCTGAGGCTTGCTTGCTTGCTCAGACGAAATCCAGTGATAAAACATGATGGCTGTGGCACAAGAGACTCAGTCACCTGAATTTCAAGGCAATGAACAAGCTAGCCAAGAACTCTAAAGTCAGAGGACTGGCCAATGAAGCTTTTATCAAAGACCGAAATTGTGAAGCGTGTTTGAAGGGAAAGCAGACAAAGAAAAACAATCCACCAATTCCTTCACCTTCTACTGATGGAATCCTTCAACTGCTACACATGAACTTGTTTGGGCCAATTTCTCCAGTGACTATAAGAGGCAAGAAGTATGCCCTCGTCGTTATTAACGATTATTCGAGATATACGTGGATCATCTTCATAGCCTACAAATCTGATGTCAAGACTGAGCTACCAATACTGCTGAAGAAACTCAGTGTGGAGAAAGACATCAAGATTCAGAGAATTCGCTCAGACAGAGGAACAGAATTCCTCAACTTAGTAGTTAAAGAGTACTACCGATAAGGAGGGAATTCAGCACGAGACTTCAGCAGCTCGCACCCCTCAGCAGAACGGACTTGCTGAACGGAAGAACATAACATTAAAAGAAGCAGTAAGAACGCTCCTAGCAAACTCTGGACTACCCTCAAAGTTCTGGGCTGATGCTACTGACACCGCCTGTTACACTCAAAACCGCTCACAACTTACAAAGCAGCACATGAAGACGCCATACAAACTTTGGAAAGGGAGAATTCCTTCTATTTCTCATTTCCATATTTTTGGCTATCCTTGCTTTATCCATAATAACGGGAAGGATCAGTTAAAGGTCTTTGATAGCAAATCTGATCAAGGGGTATTCTTAGGATACTCTCGAGTCAGTAAAGCCTTCAGGGTCTTTAACTACCGGACCCTTTGCGTGGAGGAAAGCCCTCATGTTATTTTTGATGAGTTTGTTTTGATGAGTTTGTGACAAAGTACAGGAAACCAAAGAAGACAAATCCTGAAGATGTCAGCAGCAAGCTACAGGATCTCACACTGAACGACAAAGCTAAGAAGATCCAGCATTGTTGGGATGATGAGTTAGACGATGACGAAATTCTGACCCATCCCACAAGCACTGTAGCTGACCTGGTTAATTCTACTGACTGAATCAACATTAAGTAACAATGGTCGATGAGGAAGCCCCAGTGGTAACTGAGACCTCTGCTGAGAATATAAATTCAGGGGGAACGACTAATGTTCCTGAGCTAAATGCCCCTGAACCTGGAAACTCAGTAGATCCTAACCTTCTTACTGAATTGCTTAAGTCACAGAATAGTACTACTGAAATACCTAACACTCATGTTGACTGTACAGAAGTAATCTCAGAAGAAGAAGCCAAACTCAGACGTTCATGGCTAGACGCTCACTCTTCTGATTTAATCATTGGTGATCCATCAGCAGCAGTAAGAACAAGATCCAGATTAAGCCAAGGAGAAAGTGCTCTCTACTCTTGATTCTTGTCTACTGAAGAACCTCAGATGATAGAGGATGCTCTCAACGATGCTGACAGGATCATTTACATGAAAGAGGAGCTAAACCAGTTTATCTGTAACGAAGTTTGGGAGATTGTTGACAGACCTAGACATCAACACGTGATCGGTACTAAGTGGGTCTTCAAAAACAAGCGAGACGAAAACAACGTCATCGTCAGATACAAGGCTCGACTTGTTACCAAGGGATATTGTCAAGCAGAAGGAATAGACTTTGACGAAATATTCGCCCCAGTCGCCAGATTGGAAGCTATTCGTCTGTTTCTAGCCTATGCAACACATCAAAGATTTGAAGTATATCAAATGGATGTAAAGTCAGCGTTTCTGAATGGCGTACTGAAGGAAGAAGTCTACGTGGAACAACCGCCCGACTTTCAGAAGGGACATCAAGTGTACAGACTTCGGAAAACTCTGTATGGGTTAAAACAAGCACCCAGGGCTTGGTACGATACCTTATCAGACTTTCTACTTCAGAAAGGTTTTCAGAAGGGGATAGTAGATCGCACCCTGTTCAATATCAAGTCAGGTGATGGCATTCTGTTGGTGCAAATCTACGTGGACGACATCATTTTTGGTTGCAGAAACGTGACTATATGTCAACAATTCGAGAAAATGATGAAGGAGAAGTTCGAGATGTCCATGATGGGGGAGATGAACTATTTCCTTGGATTTCAAGTGAAGCAATCACCTGAAGTAATATTCATCAACCAAGCAAAATACACTCGATACCTCCTGAAAAGATTCGGTTGCGACTCAAGCAAGCCAGTCAAGATACCCATAAACACGAATTTAAAATCGATCTAGACAAAAAGGGAGCTTCTGTTAACTCTACTGATTGTAGAGCTCTTATTGGTTCTTTATTATATTTAAGAGAAAGCAGACCGAACATAACTTATGCTGTAGGTGTATGTGCAAGATTTCAGGCGAATCCCAAGCGAAGTCATCTTGACTCAGCAAAGAAGATTCTGCGATACCTGAAGGGAACACCTGACGCAGGGCTATGGTATCCTACTGATGATAATCTGATTCTAACGGGTTATTTTGATGCTGATTATGCAAATGCAGGATAGATCGAAAGTCAACTTTTGGAACATGTCAGTTCCTAGGCACTAAGCTGATATCATGGTTCTCAAAAAAACAGCATTCTGTGGCGACGTCCACTACTGAAGCTGAGTATATGACTGCTAGAAGTTGTTGTGCCCAGATCCTTTGGCTTCGGCAACAACTGCAAGATTATGGAATTACTCAAGATGAAGTGCCCATCTACTGCGACTCCACCAGTGCGATTGCAATAACTCATAATCCAATTCTTCATACGAGATGCAAGTACGTGGACATTCGATACCAATTCATCAGAGACCATGTGAGAGAATTCAGTACGACAGGTCAGAACTCGGACTCAGTACTTTGATTCAGTAGGGTGAATCATACATTATACAGTAAGAGGGAACACGGTACCATCAGTACCACAAAGATTCTCCTGAGTCATTACGGTAACCAGCTGGTCGTAAAAGTTCAGCTGAAGAGGTTTGCGTAGTTAGATTCTTTAATATTCTCAGAAGCATGCTCGCATTTAATAACTCAGTCGTTTGCATTCAGTAGCATGACTTGCATTTATTTCCCGCCATAAATATTTAAGGCTTAAGTCATTAGAAAACCGTTCTCATTTAAAATACTTATCATTTAATGTTGCCTGCAACGCATTTAATGCATGTCTTCTCAACTTACTCTATCTGTGCTTATCTTACGTGGGTCTAGATTAGAGGCGGCTAAGTAATCATTCCTTTTATAACATCATATCACAGTCGTCACAGAAAAGCGAGATTTTATAAAAACCGTCCGATCAAGAACCCTTGATATTCAAATCTTATAAAATCTTACCTTTTCACTCTAATATCATCTTTTCGCCATTCACACAACTTAGAGCTTTTCAAGCATTCCTATTTACTGCATTCTCTCTCGACTGCTTCTATTTCCTTCAAGCTTTGTGATTACGGTAAATTTATTATCTATCTGCAACCATTGATCTAACTTACTCTATCTTCAAGTGCTAACGTGTTTTTTGTAGATTTCTGATTCTATGGCGATCGCTTTGACCCCACCCAACATCGAGGAGATCATCCTCTCCAGGGTTCTCTTCGAACCCACGATGGCATTCCATCAGGTGGAGCTTCTGTTCTTGGAGCGATTCTTCTCGGCTCTAGAAGCGTCCGGTCTGAAGCTTCTGGTAACGAAGCACCCGAAGGCTTATCTTCCACGGTAAGTGGTATAATTCTTCTACAACTGGCATTCTGTGGAGGATACAGACGCGGAGGTAACCGTCATCGGTTAAATGAGGGAAGTTGCTCCCCAGAAGTGGGAAGCAAGCCGAGCCGACATCAGCGTCGCAGAGGCCTTGAAGTCCGCTTTTGATCTACCGAACTTTAGGATTGCTCCGGTGGGCTACAAGGAGACCGAGCTCAATGACTACGTACATCGCTTCTGTGGACGAGATGATATTTCCTTCAAGTCCGCCCTGCCGAAGAACCAACTCCTTCCGGAGTACACGGGCCTTGCCTACATCGTCATACACATCTTAACGAGCACCGCTGGTACTTTCAATCAGCTGTACAAGCCTCGACTCCAACTTATGATGGCCATTGTTGACGGAGTCCAGGTGAATTGGACCAAATTCTTTCTGGCTAAGCTGAAGGCTCAGGCGCAGAAATTCTCATCCACTGAGTCAGCAGAGAGAAGACTGATCAGTGTGGGAATGTTGTTGTACGGGACGAAGGTGTCCGTACTGATAGAAGATTTCGTGACGAATCATGCATCGTTTGTTGATTCTAAGTACTTTGATCGCAAGCTCATCAAGTTCAAGACTAGAGCAGCGACCGAAAAGTCTATCGGACGTGGAGCGATTGAGCTCAAAAGATCATCCACTGATCTGCCTCCACGGGCCAATCAGCCGAAGTGGAAGAAGCTCTCCAAGGCTGGAGCTTGTAAGGCTCCCGCCAAGCCTGCTTCCCCTCCACCACCTCAGGAGGAGGAATTACTAGACCCTGATACCGACATTGAAGGTGCCACGCTGAAGGATAAGGTAGAATGGGTCAGTACGGAAGAGACTCAGCCGGAAGAAGCAGACGAGCTAGTTGCTGAAGTCTCCTCCGAACAATCATCGACAGTACAGATGACTCGTCTCCGTGCCACAGGAGAAGTCGCTGCACATATTCCTAAGGTCTCTCAGCATCAGGACTTGGTCGACATCGCGATCAGGGCAAGGACTCAGATGTTGCTGCGGTTCCTTAATCGGGACATCCTCGCAGAGCTTATCCAGCAGCACTCTGCTCTGTCCCTCCTTGCCAAAGAGCAAAGTCTGCAGTTAGCGATTGGGTTTGGGGAACCCATTGACATCGCGTTTTTCGAGGATCTGCGCTTAACTATGCTATACCTTCTGGAGCTGAAGTCCTCCCCCCAGACTGCCAGAAGCCTATCGCCGCCTTCTTATCACAGTGATGGTGATGATGAACAGGAACCACCCAAGGATGCAGAACAGGGAGATTCTGCTGAAGGAAAGACTCCCAGCGAGAGGGCGACTCACCACCACCACCTCCTGAATCTGGTGCCGCCCCAGTTGCTTCGACCTCCAGAAAGCAACAACTCACCGCCTCAAAGCAGAGGCTCAGAACCTCATCTTATCAGATCAAACCTATCGGTTTCGTGTCCTCAAAGTCTATCAACCGCGCTATCAGGAAGCAAGGAGACAAGAATCGTCTCTTGGCGAAGGATGTCCATCTGAAATGGGCTCAGTACACCAAGGCGCAGACGAAGAAAGGTTGACGGGCTTGCGAGCGCAGTCAAGAAAGTCTCAGACGCTCCTACTCCAAACATTCAGGAGATCGTCGAGGCTGTACTGGCAGCTCAGAAGGCAGACTTAGCTGCTCAATGCCAGCAGTTGCTCGAAGCCCAACAGAAGATGTTTCCTGAGCAGCTGCCTGCGAGATTAGCCACAGTCCAGACTACTATGGATGAACGCAACAGGATGGCCACCTCAAGTGTCCATAGCGCCTTACAAACTCAAGCGGCCGCCCTGAAGCTTATCCAGAAAGAGATGACTGATTCTCATGACGTATCGCTTCTGAAACAGAGGAACGAAGTAGAGGCTCACATCCGCCAAATCCGCAAGGATCAGGAGACTTCAACACCACCACCACTTCCATCAAATCAGCAATCTACGACCTTCAGAAGGAAGTAGCAGCTATCAGGACCCTTCTGACCCCGACTACTAATGATGCCAAAAAGAAGGAAGAAAGGGAAGGAAGAGCTCAGGGGGAAGGACAATCAACAGAGAGGGAAGTTCTCAAGGGGGGAAGTTCATCTCAGGCTGGAACTAGCTCTGTTCCCCCTCCCCTAGTCCAAATCCCTCAAGTCCAAACTACTCAGCTGCCCGAGCCGGTTGGAGGATCAAGAGAAGGATCCTCGGCTCAGGCGCAGCACATTGATGAGGTCGCTCAGTTTGTCAACCAGGAGGATGAGCCCCTCCCGCCTCAAAGGCCTGGGAAGGAGAAAGCCAATGAGTCTACTCCACCTCCTTCCCCGACGCCCAAATTCAAAACAAGAGCGGAGCAGGAGGAACACGACAAGTGGGTGGCTTAGTAGCTCCAGGATTAATTGGACCATGTGCTGAGGATGGAAGAGGAAGTTCAGCTGAAGAGAAAGAAGAAAGTGCCAAGGGTCAGGATGTCCAAGAGTCAGGCCAAGCTGATTCTAGATGAGCAGAAGAAGAAAGCTCAGCAATCTGCTGATGGGCCTGCTGATGACTCGGATACTGACAACCTGCCACTTGCTCAGAGATTAAGAACATCTCTACTCTTACACCTGAGCAGGAGGCAGAAGACAAGGCAACCTGGGAGGCCACGCAGCAAGGGCTAAATCTTCGGAGAGGAGATAAGAGAGTTGTAGCCTTAAGGGAGAAGAAAAGGATGGAGGATCTAGCCAAGATTGTAGATCTCACTGACAAAAACAAGCAAATTCCGAGGACATCTAAGTTCTTCCGGCGAGGTCCCCAAAAGGCTTATCCCAAGAAAACTCCGCACCGCCGCGTAGACAGATGGATTCCTTGGAATCTGAACGAGGAGTGGGAGGAGCTGAAGATAGATTTCATAAAGGCATACTATGTGTGGCAGTGCTATCCTGCTGAAGTTTCGCCAGCTGATCTCTTCGATGAATTTATCTATCAGTACAACGTGAACTTAGGAGCACATATCAAGTTACTTCTATTCAAGGAGAAGCTGCCATTCACCGCTCCTTCCTATCGCCAGCTAACTCCTCCCATGACTACTCGTGGAGTAATATGCACAAAGGAGATAGAGGATGAGGACGAGACTGCTGCGCGCCACAATGACTTAGATCCCATGCAGCCAGACGATCTCATTCACATCCAAACCATCAGAGCAAGGATATACAAATCTTACGGGTTGGAGCCTCCAGCCGCTAAGTCTGCAGAGTTCAAAGCCAAGATCAAGAAGTTCAGACGATAGCAGTAGCTGATCCTTATCTTCTGTGTGTAATAGAGCATAGACTGTTGTAACCTCTTTTCTCATATTTTGATACATCAGTTCTTTGCTTGGCCAAACAACTACTCATTGTCTTATGGTTATGTCTATCTGTTTATCACAACTGATCACTGAAGTGATCTGACACACACACACTTAACCTATATTTCTCCGATATGCCTATCTTTTATCTGCTGATTACCCTGTTTTAATTGCTCAGTTTTTACTGAAGTCTTTTAGGTCAGTAGTTTAGTACTTAGTGGTTTTGGCATCATCAATTAGGGGGAAATTGTTGGGTTATGAGTCAGCGGTTGATTTAATCATCACTTAGAGGATATTCTGTTTTATCATCAGTAGTTCTTGTATTAGGACTTGCTTATTTCGGTAATGGGGGAAATCATAGTAATTTATTGCTATCGAATTGAAGATCCCAAAACATGTCTTATATCCTTAGTGTAGTGTCTTTCAGACTAGATGATATAATAGGCTAGACTATTTTTATTTTCATTATTTGTTTTGTCTAAGTCATGTCAGAGGTATTTGTTGGTCTGAACTTCAGTAGGAAGTTAAATTCCAAAACCCCACGTCATCAGTATGTAAGAGCTCGTGTTTCTCAGGTCTCCAGCTGACCCTCATCACTAAAAGATTATTCATCATCTGACCTCCAGTAAAAGAACACATGACAGAGCTCAGTACCTTCAGAGTTGTCAGCTGACTGTACTCAGTAGAAGACTTGTTATCAGCGGACTCAGACGAAGAAGATAGTTGATCGTGTCAGATCTACTGTATCCGACAGGAAATGACCCAACTTTTAACATCATTCGAAAGTCAGCAAAAGATCATACGAGGATGAGTGAGAATCAACTCAGATGAAGACTGATGTCTGACAAGTCTCACCTACCACAAACCTCGACCAATGAGAAGCGGTCTAAGCCTTACCTGCTCTGACCAACTAAAGCTGCTCTCATGCACAGTGACCAACTACCCTGCGACACTATTTCGAACTTATAGCCGTTTTCCTTGGACGTTTGTGACACGTGGTATCGTCTTCTCCAACGGACAAATGCCTGGGTCACGACTATAAATAGAGAAGCTTTCCGAGCTCAACGCACGGGATATCAAAGGGATTACACGCTCAAGCATTCAAACTCTCTAGCTCATTAAAGAAGATCCAGCGAAGAACTTGCCTAGTTGAAAATCCTTAGTTCTTCTCTCTAGAGTTTTTCTTTAGATCCCTCATCTCTATCTAAGCTCCACTGTTACATCTATAGCTTAGAATCTTCGAAGGAGTTCACTTTCCATGACTGTTCTTATTGTAAGAACTCCTTCATAGTTGGAGAAAATCCCCTCCCCTTCAAACTTCGATTTTATTTGTAAAGTCGCTAAGGACTATAACTTAGAACGGTCTGTCCAGCGCATAGACACCTTGCTGAGGCTTGCTCAGATTAATCAACAAGACCTCCTGTTCAGCAGGACCGTGGACGTAGGATCTTGCGTATCCGAACCACGTTAAAAATCGCTTGTGTTATTACTGCTTTATTGCAATGCTCTCAAACCTTCTTATAAACTCATACTTTGCATAAAACGTATTTAAAAGGGCACTAGCCAAAACTATTTTGGTTTGCGAAAAACACATTTTCAAATCGAGACGAAGTCTATCGGGCCCTACACTTATCCGCACTAACTCTCCGCCTGAGGATTTAATACTGACAAAAGTCAGTAGAAGAAACTCAGCAGTTGAGTCACTCTGACCCGCGATCAGAAGGTTATTATTTGGCACTGTTCATCAGTCGCAACCTACAGCTCAGCTGTCCTTCGCGTTTGAGAAAAGAAACTTGTACTCAGGTGTATTCATCCCCCCTACACCTGACACTCGTCTCCGGACCAACATACTTCGATTGCCATGAATTCAGCTTCATCTTCTGATGAGTCCATGACCATATCTTCTTCACTATTTGTTTCATCTGGGCTGCCGTGCAGATCGTTTAGTAGCTGAGAGCTCTAGACAATCGTCCATGAACATATCTCCTTCTGGTACTTCACGGCTAGAAGGGCATATTGCTCAACAAGGTTTTCAGTGGTTGGAATAGTCACTGTGTTTGTTGTTGCTGAAGGACTTGCCCCTGAGGTCTGAATGTTGCTTTATAAGTGTGATCTATAGAAATGTCAGCAGGAGCACTCAAGCTTGGTTCAGGGAGACTGTACTCGAATTCCTCAGCTTTGAGTTCTGAAAATATGAAATTAGGAGTACTAGTGTTAAGATCAGAACTTCTCAAATAAGTGGCAAATGAATATCACCTAGTTTCAATTAAAGCTCTTAAGATCTTAGTGTTCATTTCTTTGTTGGTTAACGTATTTCCCAGTCCGTTGTATATTTGTGAATTTGATGCTGAAATCATCAATTGATTTTCCGGGAAGCATGCAAAATGCTTTGAACTTCTGTAGTTCCAGCTCCAGCTTGTTTTCTTTGATATGTGGAGTCTCTTGACTCAGCACAGCTAAAGCATCCCATAGTTCATTCGTGGTCTTGCAATCGTGCACCGTTCTGAGGTATGATTCACTGAGCGTTGTCAGTATTGCATTATGTGCAACTCGGTCAAGGTTGTGCAACTTTCTTTCTTCCGGCATGAAGAGGCTTCTATTCATAACAACCTTCTCCCCTAGCTTGGCCCCTACTGCTCCCACAGCTACAAATTTAACATTGTCAATTATGAGAACGATAGGTCCTTTTCCAAAACTTCCATCATACTCTCATGCAGCAACGTCAGATGTGCTTCAATTCTTACACGTTAAACTGCATAGTTCTCGACTGAGAACATGGGCTCCATCCTTATACCTGATACACAAGACATGGTGGATTTACAGTATAGGATGCAGTGAAAGAAATGTAATGCAATGAAAAAGCATTTTTTTAACATATGTTCAAGTAGACCATTGTATTTCATAAAACGATTATCAGAAGAACACTGCTCTGATATCAATTAATGGTACAAGAACGATTCTTCAGGTGGGGGGGGGGTGAATACACCTGATCCCAAGTTTTAACTCAAACGCTGAATAACTCAGCTCGCCAACTAAGCTTTCTGATCGCGTGGGCATAGTGGTTTTAGAAACTAAACACTGTCTACTGACTTCAGTTAGTCCATAGTATACTCAGTACAAGAAGTTATCCGCAAGTGTAGGCCCGATTTTATCATCTGTAGTTGAAAAACATTTTTACCGAAAATAACTCAGATTATGCTTGTGCGTATATTCAGGTTTTACTGAAAATCTGACATGAATTTTGCAAATCGATTTTATGCAAGTGAAAAGTTAACCAATAAAATAGTAAATACACAAGTAGTTTTTAAAGTGGTTCGAAAATGCGTAGGATCCTACGTCCACTGTCCTGAATAATTAGAAGGCTTAAATTATTTATACTGAGTAAGTCTCAGTCGATTCGTTCACATGACAAATCTCTAGTTATAGTCCTAGTAACTTTACAATAGATTTCAAACACTAGGTTTAACATTCTCCAACTATGAAAGAGTTCTTACAGTAAGAACAATTCAAAATATGAACTCCTTCGATATCTAAGCGCATGATCTAACAGGGTTAGCTATTACTCTAGAGTGAAGAACATGTTTAAGGATCTTCGTTGGTTTAGCTTTGAGATTGCTAGAGCTTTGAGTGCTTGAATGCTTGATGTTCCCAATCGTTTCTTCAACTCTTGAAGATCGATCTCCATTTATAGTCTTGACTCACTGAAAAACCCGTTGGAAGAGACCTAGCCACGTGTCAAAACGACAAGGAAAACGACCATCTCGAATTTGAATGCTACTATAGAGATTCTTCTTTTTTAGTCTTTAGGGAAACTTTATGTCAGTAAGGGCAACTTTATGTCAGCTTCATTGGTCGAGGTTGAATGGTAGGTGAGGCTTTTTCAAACTTCAAGGCTGATGCTGAGTTAACTTCCTCTGATACCTCGGATACCTTAACTGAGTTGTGCTCTACTGACATTCTTTTGAAATATTCAGCTTGTATATCGATTAGTTTGTACTGATGTTCAACACACATTTAGTAGATTCTGAATGACCATACAAAGTCTTTGATACTGAGTCCATGCAATTGAGATAAAAAATGCTACTGAGCCTATTAAGTATTAACTACTGAACTCGATCTAGCCTATTGAGTTCCTAACATGCTGAACTCAACTAAGCTATTACATTATATGGTTCATCACTCAGTTAGGGGTTTTGGGATCTTTAAATCTATCTTACACTTAATCATCGCCCAACAGTTCCTGATACTGATATTTGTCCACATCATGCATATCGTCAGGAAACCATATTTGATGCTTATTTCTTTCCAGAAATTATTCGTTTTGATGTAGTAGACACCTCGGCTTCTATAAACCGATGTTCCTTGATAAGTTTTAAGGGAAAGCTCTCTACGTTGGAACTTCGAGACTTGGAACGTGTCGGGATCTAGAAGAATCATTAATAAATCTTGCACGGGTTAGGTTAAACAGAATTGGATTTGTTGAGGATGAGATAGAATGTCTGCTTCGGATGATCTTTATTCCAAATAATGTTAAGTTGTTGTTTAATTTGGAACTTGAATCATGATTTGGTAAATTTAGTAGCGATGAAGTACTTAATTCCTCTTTCCTAACTCCGAAGGAGATGGATTGCTTGCATACGGCCTTTTTCGTGTCTCGCTAGAAGGAGTGATGACATGCATTTCGTTTGTTGTTCATTTGGGTTGTGTTTCAAATTACTGTATTTCAGTAGTACATGAAATTCCTAAAATGATTTACCCTGATAGGGATACGGTTGCAGGATACAGATAACAAGCTTGAGCTACAATTAACAACTATCAACCAAGATACGTGGATCCAGTCACCATGACATTCACCATTGTATGTTAAAGTGATAAATAGTTAAATGCACTCGGTTGAAATCTTTTCAAGCTTAAGACAAAATTAAGTCACCGAGATCTTTGGTTCTCCACTGAAGTTAGCTATGAGAACACATCTCATTGTGTACTAGTATAGACAAGTAGCCACGACAAGCCACTTCTTATCTAAACTGCAGCTTAAATCGACAACTTGTTTTTAAGTTGTCTCAGCTGTGATAATTGTCTATATCTTGTTAGTTCAACCAATGGTGGAGTCTTTTGTGATCTACAATACACTACACAATCTAACTCTTCTACAAGATAAATGACCAACATGTGCAAATATAACTAATCAGATAGGAGAATAAAAATAGTGGAAAGTAAAACACATTGTATACAAGCAAAAGGTTGCTTCCAATATACAAAATTCCAACATTTATCTTATCTTATTGTTATATGTTGATGATATACTGATTGCAGGAGCAAGTGTAAAAGAGAATGGCAAGTTGAAGCAGCAGTTATCTGAACATTTCTCAATCAAGATCTTGGAGAAGCAAATCAAATTTTGGAGATGAGAATCGAGAGGGAAAAGGCGGCAAGAAAGTTGTATCTTTCACAAGCTGAGTATGTGAAGAAAGTCTTGGAAAGATTCAACATGAGAGAGGCAAAGCATGTGAAAGTTCCTTTGGGTAGTTGCTTCAAATTGTCGAAGAAGGAGTCACCATATAATGATGATGATCGCTACCAAATGCATAAAGTATTGTACGCCTCAACAATTAGCAGTATTATGTACATGATGGTGTGCACAGAATTGTGGGTGTAGTTAGTCGGTTCATGGGTGATCCGAGAAAGCAACATTGTGAGGCAGTGAAATGGATGTTGAGATACTTAAAAGATATCGCAGATAGTGGCAAAGGTTTTGAGTGAAAGAATGTCGAGCTAGTGGGATATGTTGATGCAGACTTGGCATCAAATGATCTTTATGGAAGAAAGAGTATCACGGGTTACATATTTACATATTGTCGTAGAGCTATATCATGGGCTTCTAAGTTGCATAAGGTCGTTGCATTGTCTACCACAGAAGCTGAATACATACCGATGACAGAAGCGAGAAAGGAGATGGTGTGGTTACAGAATTTCTTGGGCGAACTTGGAAAAGAGCATGAAAATATTAGTTTAAACTCTGATAGTCTCGGTGCTACCATGCAGTAATGAGGAAGAAGAGAAAGACTTAAGATTTCAAGGAAGTCAATCTCTAGGCGGGAGATTGTTCTGTCTAGAGTCTAAAGGTTCTGGACATCCGGCTATAATATTTATTGCTCAAATCATTTATTAGAAAATTGAGTAATATCATATATTAGAGAATTAATGAAGATCGTAATTAATTTCACGTATAAATAGATCGGCTTCTTTATTATTTAAGATGTACATCTAACATTTAATCATTGGATCTAGGAACATATTCTATAAGCCTGAATGATAGCATGACTATTTTTCTTCTATAAATAGTCATGTTTTCGTTATAACCTATATCCGAAAATTATAATGCATAATTCTGACTTGGTAACGCCCCAGACGTAGTCGAAAGACGAAATGGGTAAATAATTCTCCTGCTTTTTTCTGGCTTTTATTAATATCTCGTATTTTCCTCATCTTATCTTGTTCTACAAATATATGGGATGGAGTAAAACTTATTAAGAGCTTATGTGTGAAAGTGTTTGTCGGAAAACGTGTCTCAACCATATGGTCAATACTAGGGGTGAAAACGGATCGAATACGGACAAATAGTGCTCTATCCATATTTTATCCCATATATTTTTCTCGGATCCAGAGTCGAATACGGGAAGGCCGGATACGAATACTGATTCGAAATATTCAGGATACGAATACAGGGCGGATATATGACGAATTCGGATCGAATTCGAGTAACAATAATCGGATAATATGATTCATAAATAACCATCTATTAGTAATTGCAACACATGAAAAAATCAAGTATACAATATTTAATAGAAGTTTTAATGTAAATTATAGTTAATATACTATCCATTATGAATAACATATTTTTTAGGATCAAGAAAGTACGAAAAAAATCCAAAATTCAAAATAAAATACCTAACAATAACCATATATGCGCTTAAAATATAAAATAGTTTACAAAGTTTAAGAACCACATAAGGTTTGGCATGACATGTTAGCAATCAATAAAAAAAATAACACAAGTGGATTTTAGTCTTCATTCACTATGTAGCTTAGTATCTCAAGCCTCGGCTACAACTCCTCAATCTTCATCACTGACCATTTCTTCTTCATCCTGCATTTTTTAATCTATAATTAGTATTTTATCTTTGCAACTAACTTGGAAGAAAATTCTAATTAAAGAAGTAAAATTGATAAACTTGAATCACCATATTGGCAAAAGGCGTTTCCATGACCTCTAAATCACTAATAATAGATGCAACATTCTTTTGAGAACCTGAAATTTTAAAGAAAACTACGTAAGGGGACTATAATTTATAAATACTTCATTATAATATAAAATGACAAAAATTTAAATAATAACCTTTTCTGGATGTAGCTACCCAATCTTTTGTGCAAATTAATACTTCCACTATATCAGGATCCATACGACTATGAAATGGATCTATAACACGACCACCAGCACTGAATGCAGATTCGGAAGCAGCAGTTGACACTTGCATGGCTAACACATCACGAGCAAGTTGTGAGAGAATATGATATATCTCTTGGTGAGTCTTCCACCATGACAAAATTTCAAATTTCTTTACTGATTTAGGTAACATTAGTGGTGGTTCTGCCGTGTATTTATCCAAGTCATTTACTACATCAGCCCCAACATTATCAGTGTGGTATAAGGAACTTTCAAGCTCATTACATTCTTCTCCCATGACCAAATCATGTGCTTCAGAAGTTTCACTAGGTCTAGCAGAAGTAGCATGACTTTCTGTGACATTCGGTGCACTAGAAACATATTGTTGAAACAATTGTTTCACAATCTTCATAAACTTCTCCGTTTCGGCTTGATACATGAGCTCACCATAAAACTTCTTAATGAAAATTCTATGATCCCTTTCTTGAATCTAGGATCAAGAAAACTAGCCACATCCTTAACACAAACTTCATTTGCAGATGCATTGTCAAGAGTTATAGAAAATAACGACTTCTCAATAAACCATCTCACAACACAAGCAATGAATATATTAGACAACTTAACTCCTGTATGTCGTCCTCCCACATGCATGAAATTGATAATTCTTTTATGAATTTGCCAATCTTCATCAATCTAGTGTACAGTGACACACATGTAGGCTTTGTTTTTATTTGATGTCCACATGTCCATAGTTGCAATAAAGCGGCATTTCACATTTTGAAATATTCATACAAATTTTCCTTTTCTTCTGTATAGATTTCTATTATTTCTTTTCTAACGTAGATGCGGCTCTTCATTGGAAAGTTTGGACGCAAGGATTTGATGAACTTAACAAAATATTCATGCTCAACTATGTTGAAAGGGTTCTCATGCATGACAATTGCCAAATATAATTTTCTCATGCTAGCTTCTTGATCATACCCGTAAGGTTTAATTGCAGTGGCATTGTCTTTCTTTTCCACTTTCAACAATTGTTGATCCGGCACAATTTTATGTTTCTTCTTCAAATGGT
Organism: Lavandula angustifolia; assembly: GCA_028984105.1. Taxonomy (NCBI): domain Eukaryota; kingdom Viridiplantae; phylum Streptophyta; class Magnoliopsida; order Lamiales; family Lamiaceae; genus Lavandula; species Lavandula angustifolia. The sequence goes on along the minus strand of CM054806.1, from coordinate 5,690,701 downwards.
TCTAGAATGCCTTTGTGCCATTTATACTCTCACCTCTAGCTTTGTATTTACATCTATTGCATTGTGCCCAAAGTAGCACATCCTTCTTACCCTTCACCTCTACAGTCTCTTTAAAATTAGTGAAGTATATCCTGACCTTTGATGTGGTCCTCTTCTGTCTCTTTCCTTCCGGCTCATCATCCACTTCTTTTGAACCCGCATCAACAACAATAATCAGTATAGTTGTATCTTCTGCTGTGGATGATGCAACAACACTTACACCCTCCCTACATAAGATCCAAAGAAATAAATTAGCAATTTAATTGTTTTAAATAGACGATGATGAAAAAATCGGATATAGAATCTACCTCGTTACTAGGTGATCGACATCGTTTGGGTAGTCTCCGACGGAAAGATTGTGCGAGAACGAAGATTCTTCAGCGACAGTTACTTAGGATTTACCGATTTAGGATTTAGACCAAGAAAATCAGCTGACCTTTCCAATCACAACCGATTTTGTCTTCTTAAAATTAGCACCGAGATTTTCATACTCGGGAGCAAGCTTTTTACAGTGCCCACACCTGCAGACAAATTAGGTTTATAATATAACCCACCTTCCGAGTATCATATTATACTGTATGAAAATGACCAATTACAACAGGCGAATGGAAATCATGTTAAGCATTTCAGAAAGAATCTCTTATCAAACACACACGCACAAAGAAAGAGAAACTCGTCAACTTCCAAGTTCCCAGTAATGTCAGTTGGTAATCCGAAAGCTTTAACCTCTCACTAGGAGGTAAGCATTTACCCTCCTCTGCTATAGAGGACTTCAATTCAAGTAATACAATCTCAAGAAAATGCCACAATAATTTTGTTACAATCACTACCCAAAAACCCGAATTGATTATTATTATCTTTGGTGAGGTGGTAGTGGCATCGGCGAGAGCTGAGCGGCGCGACAGGGTGAGTTGAGCTGAGATGCGATAGCTGAGCGGCGAGAGTTGAGCGGCGCGGCGGGGAGAGGTGGTAGTGGCGTCGGCACTTCGCGACAGCGAGAGGTGGGACGCCGGCGAGAGGTGGGACGGCGGTGAGTTTTGAGGGAAAGGAGGGCAAGGGGGAGAGTGGGGGGAATAATGTGAGTAGCAGAGAGAGAGTGAATATTTTTAAATATATTTCTTAATATTAATTTATTATTATACTATAAAATTAATTATTAAATATTTCGAATTCATAATTCGGGAAATATTTGATTAAATACGGTAAAGATCGGATACGGACGAATAATGTGAAATCCGAATTCGAATCCGTATCCAATTTAAGCTATTCGAGAACCCGTATCCAACCGGATACTAGAATTGCTTCCCGAATTTGATCCCGATCGAATCCGGCTCCGGATCAGGCGGATAATATCCGATCCGTTTTCACCCCTATTCAATACCGTCCCATACGACTCAACGTGCATGTCTCAATTTTATTATTAAAAAAAAATTATTTACACCAATTTGGACATAGTTCGTATATTTGGATCCACGTAGATATTTATTATTTTCATATGATATATGGGCATACAATTCTCGCGATTAATAAAATGAAAGAAATTACTGGTTGAAGGCGTGTGCGTGTACGACAGGGCCCGCCACTGATGTTTATCGTTAGGCCACGTGGTCCGAACCCGTTGTCTATCGAAAAGCCCTCACTTTTTTGAGAAAAGCAAAAAAAAAAAAAGAAAACGAAAAAGCTCCTCCCTCCCTAACCTACCTATTATAGTTGTTTCAAAATCGCCCAATGCTCTGGCGCTATGACGATTTCCAACGCCGTCGTCGGAAATTTGACAACGATATATTTGGTGCTTATCGCCGCCTTCAAGGCGTACGGCCTGGCCATGGGCCGGACGTTCGGCAGCGGGTCCATCCTCGGCCTCTCGACGGCGATCGTGGCGGCCATCCTCATTGGCACCCTTACCTGGGACGTCTCCTGCAAGGCAACGCTGGCGCTCATGGCGCGCGATCACAGCCACGAAATATGCCGCGGCGGCATCTGCTGGCACGGCGTCGCCGTCAAATCGCCGACCTCTCAGGTCCGATTCCGCCTCCCTCACCACCACCATCTATGATCGCTCTTAATATTTATGATTCAAAGCGAATTCGAGATAATTAATTGGAGCAGAATGTCTCCTCTTACAAATATTTTGGTATACATACATGGGTGGAAAAATAGATTTCTCCTCTACCTTCGAATTTATTAGCTAAGCTACAACTTTTTAATTGGGGAGGAGTTAAGGTTTTTGTTCCTATTGTAAATTGAAGTAGGGGTTGTGTATAATTTATTTGGGAGTTTAGATTTCTCGTGTTTTTTGAGTTGTTTAGAGATATATACCAGTTGTTGTACATAAATGTTGTGAAGTTCTCGATGCAACTTTTTGCAAATATGTTGTTTCATGTTTGAAGCAGAATTTTATGGATATATATATTTGCGGTGATTAAACTAGGGTAGCCGGACTTCTAATTTGGAGGGAGATCCATTAATTGTTGGATAAAGTAACTTCTGAAAAAGAACAATTTCTTTTTTCGGTATGAGATTAATCAGTTCAGTTGTACCTACGAAACAATAAAACAAAATAGTCGGATCTCAATCTTTTCCTGAATGTAGAACGAAATAGCAAGTCAAATAAGTTATAAGACAATATTGAAATCCTGATGCACTTTGATGCTCTGAAGGTACTATTAGATAATGGATAGGTGGCAAAGACGACGAAATTAGTTTTAGCGTATGAGAAAAGAAACCGTGAAATATAGCAATCCGAATCTTCTGGCCCAAAATTGGTGTCCCACTCGGTGGCCCACCAATCACGCCATGCCACGCGTGCATTGGTGGACCATGTTAGCAATAAAAAAATATTTTAATTTTAAAAAGGTGGCCCACCAATGCACGCGTGACGGGGCGTAATTGGTGGCCCACCGAATGGGCGAAATATAGGGGATAGAGGAAAGGGACGAGAGAGGTGCAGACTCACTCCGAAAAAGTCCGCCGTACTGTGTCGGACACGTGTCGGACATGGACACGCTCGGACACGCGCCCGACACGTGCCGGACACGGGAAAGACGTGTCCACAAAATTTAAAAAAAAATTTGGACACTTCCCGGACACGGGAATTTAAGTGTCCGACTCTTCCCGGACACGGCCACAGCAAAAAAAAAATTAGACTCTTAACAAGTCAATAAACTGACAGTTTTGAGTTGAATGGTGATGTTGGGATTTTAGAGATTGCAAATCTCACCCTTGATGAGCCGGAAGTGGAAAAAATTTTATTGGATGAAGTACCCTACACCGATTCATAAAACTTGAAAGATTAGACTTTTTATTTAGATTATTATGACTTATTATGACTTTTAAGACTAATGTTTATTGTTGTTATCTACTTATATTAGTATTTCACATTTTTATGCTATGATTATAAATTATGAGTTATGACTTATGTGTTTTGAGTTGATCATATGAACAATGAGTTTGATATTAAAAAGCTTGACTTAATCATATATATATATATATATATATATATATATATATATATATATATATATAGGGAGTGGTTCCCGTGTGAATAGCCCTTATCGTGTGAACGTGTGAACACTGCACTTTAAAGACAAACGTATTGCACTTTCAAGGTAAATATCTTTGCACTTTAATACTGCACTTTATGTACGCACTTAAGGACAACGTCTTGCACTTTAAGTATTGCACTTTAAAATGCAATATATTTGCCTTTAAAGTGCAGTACATTTGTCTTTAAAGTGCAGTGTTCACACGTTCACACGATAAAAGGCTGTTCACATTTGAACCTCCTCCTATATATATATATATATATATATATATATATATATGTTGGGTGATGATTCAATCCTCAGCATGATCATACTTGTGGGAAATGACTCTTATCTTCTATCTTGAATCATGCTCGGTAGCCTCGTGCTACGAACCGTTTAGAAGATTTGAAGATCCCAAAACCCTATCTGATTGGTGAACCATTCCTTTGTATTCGTATTTGTCTCTGAGGTTTCAGACTCAGTAGACACTCTGCTCTGGTCAAGGCGCTCAGTAGCTCATCAGCCTCAGCACCAGTGTAGAAGACTCGGTATCTTGGACTCGGCGGGAGCAAGATATGCGAGAGAGTCGATTGAGCCGAACTCGGCGGGAGTAGTTCATCGAACTCGAGGCCGATCTTCGATAGACTTATCTCGGCGAGCCTATCTACCGAATACAAGGTTAGACTTCAACAATGGCGAGATAGTCTTCGGGATTTGTCGAAATCTTTTGAAAGACAATCGGCATTGTCATATACGAGGAAGAGAGAAGTCGGCTTCGATGCTGTCTCGAAGTTTGTCTTTGTCTCAACCACTTCATCCACCTCAACGAATGACAAGCATACACGTGTCTTCTCACTGCTAAAGCTGCAGTCAACCTTTTACCTAAAAAGGTGGGAAAGAACAACTTTATTACCTACACCAAAAGAGCCGTTTGCTACCAAAAAGAGAGAGAGAGAAGAAGATCGTCTCCAACGGATCTATTTCAATCTCTCGCTCTATAAATAGAGGGATCATTCAAGATTTGAAAGAGAATGCGCGCACCTAGAACACGAGAGAGCATTCAAACGAGCGATATTAACGACTAAGTCCTCCGCAAGAAACAACCGAGTTATCTCCGTGAAAGACTACATCCATCTCAAAAGGAACCAAGCTCGAACCGACATAAGCTTCTAGTATCCAAGCGGCCCGACACGAACCTATAGCTAAACCCTCACTGTTCGTCGCTCTGAGATAGCTACATTCTCGTTCCTTATCCCTCTAACCCTAAGCTCACTTGTTATATCCATAGCTTAGACGAAGGAGTTCACATTTGAACCCAATCCTTATTGTATAAGGACTCCTTCACTGTTGGAGAAGTTTGTCAAACACTTTAAGTTTGATAGTGTTGTAAGCGAGACTTGGATCGATATAAAAACCAAGACGCGGCTTTGCCCGGTGTGCAAGCGGACCGAGACTAACTCGGGATAATAAATAGCCTCCCGATCATTCGGGACAGGTGGACGTAGGATTTGAGCGATATCCGAACCACTTTAAAAATCCTGTGTCTCTTCTTGCTTTCTTAAGCTGTTGCATTGATTTTAATATTCATACTTGAACATCATATTTAAATCAATCAACTGTCTCAAAGATATCTTGAACTTTTAAATCTACTAAACTGAGACTTAAAACGTTTTCTCACAAAAATTGATTTGGGCCTACACAATTCCGCACACTGAACTCTCACTGAACGATACTGAATTCTGACCTAGTCAGTTAGCAGATCTCAGCTGAGTCAGTACTCTTTTAGCTTTTAACTCGATTAAGAACAGTTATGCAGTCTGCCGCCGAACAGTTTGGCATGACACCATCCTGAATAGGATTGTTCAAGTTCGAAATTGAGAAATCGAATCAGGTGTATTCACCCCCCCCCCTCTACACCTGACCGTACACTCGGGACCAACAATTGGTATCGGAAGCGGGGAGTTCTTTGACTCTTGTTATCTTTGAGACCGGTCTATTCGAACGGATCGAAGGAAAACGTTTTCACTGCATATCACTCTACATTCATATCTATATTCTTCATGGCTGATATGTCAGGTATAAGGATGGTACCCATGTTCTCGGTGGAGAATTATGGAGTATGGCGAGTCAGAATGGAAGCACATCTGACATCCCTCCATGACAGTATGACTGAAGTTCTTGAATATGGACCTATCGTTCCCATGATCGATAGTGTCGTAACTTCGAGACCAAGCTCAAGGAGGAGGAATGGTGGCCAGGGAAGAAGATTCCCAAAGACGAAGTCTCTTCACTCCCGAGGAGAAGAAGCTTCACAATTTAGACCGTGTTGCCGAAACGCCATACCGACCACCCTTAGTGATTCTTATCTTGGCGGGGTTCGGGAATGCAAGACTGCTAAAGAACTACGGGATGCTCTTGCGCTGCCGAGTCGAGGGACTCGAGAAGATTAAAGCCAACAAATTAGCGCTGGAACTCCAAAAGGCTGGAAAGCTTGTCTCTCATGCCCGGGGATAAAATCGAAGATCTAAACGTCGAGTTACCAATCGATGAACTCTATCAATGGGTCTGGGAAAGACATTCGAAGAACCGAGAGATGAATCGAAAATTACGAGGGCACTGCCGGGATGGACACCTTGGACACCTTTTGCCACTCTATTGCGACATTCGACTTAGATGCTTGTGTCTCCCGACCATATCTTTTCGTAATTACGGGCGGAGGAGTTTGAGTTCGACGGACCTCAAAGAAAGCGAGAGGCGAAGGCGACACAAAATCGACCATGCTTTCAAAGCATCGGTCGAGCCAAAGCATCTCCAAAGAACGAGCAAAACGACGAGTAAGACCGAACCTTCACTCAATGATTTACAAGAAGGAAGTCTCGCTCGAAGTATGCACCTTGCTCGTTGTAAAGTATCGAAGGAGAAGGAGCGACGCGAAAAGCGACTAAAGCTTATCGGGAAACGAAAGGTAAGTCAAATTATATGTCGAAACACACTCCCGACTCACAATCTTCCGAATGCGAAAGAAAGATGACTCGAACCATCAAAGAATAGCGAAAGCAAAGAAGAAAGAGTCATCGCTTGTTACAATCTGCAAGAAGCCGGGACATTATCGGTATGATTGTCCTCGAGCTCGATAGTGCTTGAACGCGCAGAGACGTAAGGCAAGGAGAGAGAAATTCGCCCGAAAAGACAATCCTACATAGTCGGCGAAATCTCGGACGACTCGAAGAGGTCGACTCCTTTATGGATTCATCGGATGATGATGCGGCTTTCATGGCCTTAGAGCTTGAAGGCGAAGAATCGGTGAAAAGTGCATGATGGCGGGCGAAGAGGATGAGGTAAATTCTCATGAACCACTTAACTCCTCTTCACACTGCACACACGACACTATTTCAGGTGCAGATGAGAATTTGGACGTCGCAACCGCATACGAAGAACTGCTCGACGAACAAATTCGGATGAGTCGCAGGCTCAGCAAGACTCTTCGGGAGTTGGATACCACGAAAATAGAGAATCGAGACTTTCTCGGGAGAGTCGGGTTGCTGCGAGGCCGAAGGACTTGTGTTGAGACTCGGGGGAGGAAATAAACTCTCCGATGGCCAAGTCTCGAGCATCAAGAAGATCGGATTTCGGTTTTGACCAATGACTTGACTCGAAAAGATCTTGGGCCGAGTCTGTGCAAGCAAGAAATGTCAGGACTTCAGACCGAGCACGACACACTGAAGAAGAGTGATGATGTCTGGAGGAGCCTGATGACTGAAAGGTACATGGGTGCTGAGAAGAAATTAGAAGCTATGCTAGCAAGCAATAAGCCAAAGCACTGCAAGGAAGGACTTGGATTCAGTCTAGGAGCTTCCACATCTGCCCCAGTACACTCAGAAGTACGGCTTGCTGATAGATTTGTTCAAGGGGAGACTATGAACGCAAATATACTGAACCCCCTAGCAAAGAACAAACAGAAGATGAAAGCACCTCATTCCACATATCAGCATTCTGACAAGAAGATCAGTGCCAAGAAACCCCAGTTCAGTCAAGGGGGAACCAAAGAAATCAAAATTAGCAGATCGGTATGGACCTCCAAAGGCGACACATCCAAATTCGGTATGGGTCATACTATTATGAACCTATAGTCAGAAGAGGCTCCAAAGGTCAAAAGAAAAAGAAAGCCACACAGAAGGCTAAGGTCAGCAGTCCACCAACTCAGAAGATCAGGACTCCTGAACCTCAGAAGCCTCAGAAGTCACCTTTGACCAGTCCAGTGGTTAAATATGTTGACTCTAATGGAAAGAAAATGTCTGAAACCACCAGGGTTGTTAGACAGATTTGGGTTATGAAAACTAACATCTAAGGACTCAAAATCAAAAATGAAGGGTACTCGAATAAAATTACGTTTTGCGGGTGCGTAAAGACCCATGGTATGTGGACGGCAGGATGCTCAAGACACATGACATACCAAAGGAGTCTACGAAGAATTATATCACCGAAGAAGGACCCGAGGTGAGTTTGGAGATAATGCCAAAGGCTACACGAGAGGATATGGAACACTCGAAGCATAGGACGCGCCAAAGTTCCAAGAGTATCATATGTTGAATGACTTGAAGCATAATCTTCTCTCTCGTTAGTCAATTTTGTGATAACTCAAAAAGAGTGATTTTTTACGCCGGTTTTACGTGATGTTATTGATAAATCCACGGGGAAAACGAGTGTTATCGGGTTCGCGCGAAAGAACATATATGTGGTGGCCGGAACTCGGTGAACACGAAGCTTGCTTATTGGCGAAGAATGACAACCGCACGGGGTGGCTATGGCACGTAAAGACTCGGCCATCTCAACTTTAAGACGCTCAACAAGCTTGCAAGAAACACTCTAGCAAGGGGACTGCCGAATGAAGTATTCGAGCAAAGATACTCGGTGTGAAGCATGTCCGAAGGGAAAGCAAACAAGGAATCAAAATCCTCCGGTTCCATCGCCTTCCACGAATGGAATTCTTCAGTACTACATATGGATTTGTTCGGTCCGGTCTCCCCGGTGACGATCGAGGGCATAAAATATGCATTAGTGGTCATAGATGACTACTCGCGCTACACATGGGTCATATTCATTGCCAACAAGTCCGACGTCAAAACAGAGTTACCAACGCTTCGAAAAGGCTCGGTGTCGAGAAGAACACCAAGATCGAGAAAAATACGTTCGAGGCAGGAAGCTGGGTTCCTTAATTCCATGGTAAAGGAGTTACGCAAGCGAAGGAATAGAGCATGAAACTTCATTACCGCACGCACACCCCGGACGAATGGAGTTGCTTGAACGAAAGAAACGAGAACTCTAAAAGAGGCGGCTAGAACTCTACTTGCGGATTCGGGACTCCCAACCAAATTCAGGCGGAAGCTACCGATACGCATGTTATACTCGAGAATAGATCTCTACCGACAAAGCGGCGATAAGAGAACACCATATGAACTATGGAACGGCGGGAAGCCTTCTCTATCTTATTTCCATATTTTTGGTTGTTCATGCTTTATCCACAATAATGGGAAAGATCAGTCGAAGACTTTTGATAGCAAGTCGGATCGGGGAGTATTCTTAGGATACTCTCACAGTCGGCAAAGCTTTCGAGTATTCAACTATCGGACTCTTTGCGTGGAGGAAAGCCCTCATGTTGTTTTTAACGAGTTTGCTACGAAGACGGGAGCAATAACTCAAATTCCGAATCGAGGACATCGATGAAGCGGCTACGGGATCTAAGCTTAAAAGACAAATGCGAAAAGATCCGGCTATGTTGGGATGATGATTCGGACGTAGAAAGCGAAGACAAATCTATCGAATCTCAACCAGTGAGCAAGTAGGCGAGCGATTGATTCTCCCGAACGAGAATCAATCCCGGGTAACTCGGGTCGATGAGGAAACCGTAGAGGTAATCGAGACCACTACCGAGAATAACAACTCGGGGGGAACGTCTAGTAATGTTCTCGAGCCGAATGCCCTTGAACACAGGTGACTCGAGTAGATCATACTCTTGTTCTTGAATTACTTCAATCTCGAGAATAGTACAACCGAAATGCCTAACTCACCTACTATCTCGTGTTGAACAAATTTCGGATGAGGAGTTAAAACATCGTAGATCGTGGCTAGATGCTCACACCGCTGATCTTATAATTGGAGATCCTTCGGCACATGTCAAGACAAGATCCAGATTCTGTCAAGGAGAAAGCGCATTATTTTCCCCGCTTCTTGTCTACCGAAGAGCTTCGAGAATATTGAGGATGCACTTAAAGATCTTGGCCGGATTATTGCTATGCGGGAAGAGGCTGAATTAGTTCACGAGAAATGAAGTATGGGAGCTTGTAGACGGACCCAAAGCATCAACATGTCATTGGAACCAAATGGGTCTTCAAAAACAAGCGAGATGAAAACAACGTTATAGTAAGGAACAAAGCAAGACTCGTGGCTAAAGGCTACTTGTCGAGCCGAAGGGATAGATTTCGATGAGACGTTCGCTCCGGTTCGCAAGATTGGAGGCAATCGGACTATTCACGGCCTACGCAACACATCAACGATTCGAGTTTATCAAATGGATGTGAAGTCTGCGTTCTCGAACGGCGTGCTTGAAAGAAGAAGTCTATGTGGAACAACCGCCCGGTGTCGGCGGGGACATCAAGTATATAGACTCGAGAAAGGCTCTATACGGGTTAAAACAAGCACCCGGGGCTTGGTACGATACCACTGTCCGAGTTTCTTCTTCGAAAAGGTTTTCGAAAGGGACGATGAGACCGCACTCTATTCGGCATTCGGCCGGAAGAAGACTTATTACTTGTGCGGATCTACGTGGATGACATTATCTTCGGTTCGAAGAATGTCATCATGTGTCGGCAATTTGAAAAGATGATGAAGGATAAGTTCGGGATGTCGATGATGGGTGAAATGAACTACTTCCTTGGTTTTCAAGTCAAGCAATCCGAAAAGGGAACGTTCATCAACCAAGGCGAAATACACTCGAGACCTCATCAAAAGATTCGGCTGCACATCCGGCAAACCTATCAAGATCCCGATGAACACGAATATGAAGATAGATCTTGATAAAGAGGGAGTATCGATAGACCAAACCGAATACCGTGCTATAATTGGTTCTTTATTATATCTAACGGCTACTCGTCCCGACATAACTTATGTTGTAGGTGTGCGTGCTCGATTTCGGGCGAATCCCAAGCGAGTCATATGGACTCGGCAAAGAAGATTCTCCGCTATCTACGAGGAACACCCGACATGGGTTTATGGTATCCACGGTGATGATAATATTGAACTAACTAGTTATTCGATGCGACTATGCGGGATGTAGAATAGACCGAAAATCAACTTCGAGGAACGTGTCGGTTCCTTGGCGGTAAGCGATCTCATGGTTTTCAAAGAAACGGCACTCGGTAGCCACGTCGACTCACGAAGCCGAATACATGGCTGCTTGAAAGTTGTTGCGCCCAAATCCTTTGGGCCGAGACAAGGCGGTGAGAGACTATGACGTCATTCGGGAATGAAATGCCGATTTTCTCGCGACGATACCGGTGCTATTGCAATAACTCAGAACCCTGTACTTCACACGAGATGCAAGCACGTGGACATCAGACATCACTTCATTCGTGACCATGTCGAGAAAAAGGATATTAGGATGGAGAAGATCCATACTGACAAACAAATGGCTGATATACTGACCGAGCCTCTAGCTGAATCCAGATTCAGAGAACTTTCAGTAGAGCTAGGTCTGCTGGACCCTACTGACCCCAGTCAGTAATAAGGTTTCAGGAGAGGAACATTCCAGTGAGGGGGAATGATCACTCTCAATACTGATACATTCAGTACGTAGAGACAAACAATTTACACGAGGTATCAGCTGACTACTATGTTCAGCTGACAGGTTTGCGTATCTCTACTCAGTAGCAATTTAATACAACAGTACTTTGCATTTATGGCAAAGATTCAGCATGACATTAATATCTTTTGGTTTGTCTTTATTAGTAACGACTCACATTTAATGCACGACATTCCATACATAAGCTTGCTGAACTCTGCACGCATTTAATGCATGTCTTTTCACAGTTACTTCTTAGGCTATTTTACAACTGGCTTTGACTTAGGTGCCTTTTGTGATCATTGCCTATTTTTAACTTCTAATCTTAACCGTCCATATCATAAAGCAAGTTTACATTCAGCCTTCGATCGAAAACCGTTCACCTTCATAGTTGATATATATATTCGATCATATCTTGAAACCGCCATTAGCATTCTTCATAACTTTCAAATTCCGAAAAATCCGAGATCTGCATTCGCAATCCTTACTTGCAATTTCACTCTTGATCTTATCTCGAATTTTATCCATTGGTATGCTTATCTGTTAATATATTTGTTATATGTTTCAGTATCGCATTGCACAGCACTGTTCTATTCAAAAACAGTACTGATTCATCTACACGAGGTACAATGGCGGAAACCAATATCTCTATGATATCTCCAGCGGATATGCAGAACATTCTGGAGAAGGATCGCGTGTGGTTTGAACCCACCATGGATTTCTATTCATGCGATCTGGAGTATATGGATGAGATCTTCTCAGCTCTACGCGAGTCGGGGCCGGAGAAATTTCTATCTAGGAGGCCTTCGTTCTTCCTCCCGAGACAGTGGCGGGGCGTATTTGAATTCGGACGCAGTGTACCGGAGATATAGTGGCGAGATTCGTTGCCCATTCTATCCAAAACGCCACTATGGAGCTGAAGCGAGATGTCCATCAAGGATGCCTTGAAGCGGAGTTTTGATCCGCCCTCCGAAGGAACCAAGATGCGATCGGGTACGAGACGACCGAGTTGATGAATACCTTACCGTCTTACGTGGAAAGCCCACTACATTCGTAGCTGCCTTTCCAAAGAACAAGCATGTTGCCTCGGTTCGGGGCACTTGCCTATATAGTGACGCGGCCTCGACAAGCCAAGCGGGGTCGTTTGACCAAGTGTCGAGGCCTAAGATTCGGATGATGATGGCCTATATACGGCCGAGCCCGGATAAATTGGACGGAGTTCTTTCTCCGAGAATTCATGGCTCAGCCGCTAAGTTCGACAAAGCATCGAACACGCCGAGCGCAAAGGGCAAATTGTTATATGGACTCAAACTGTCCCATTATGATCGAAGATTTATGTGGATCCGAGCCTATCACCTACGGTGACAAGGAGTACTTCAATGTGAAGAAGGTCGAGATTTCACAACAAGACGAAGCGCTTCGGCGGATAGGGTCGGGACCCTCGGCGGTCTCTCCGAAATCAAAGTCTCGGCGAGCTACGCCTACAAAGAAAAGAACCCCTCCCACTAAAACTCCTAAGGCACCGGCAAAGAAACGAAGAAAGCCGCGAGAGGTGCCGGCCTGCGAGGAGGTTCCACAAGTGCCCGCCGAACGGGCTCCCGAGAAGACTACTCGGCCCATGCAGTGGTTGATGAGTCCGAGTCTTCCGAGAAGACTCGGTCGATGGAAAAGATTGTTTCCACCGAAAGGGACCAAGGGAATGCTTCGAAGCTCGGAGCGCGGATATTCGGCGCCTAGACAGCCCCCTTCTCGTCCCTCCACTCGGCTTAGTACCTCCAATCGAAGAGCGAGACTTCACACATAGACTTGGAGTCCGAGGCGCATCCGAAGGTGAATCAATCGGGATGGAAGCTTCGGTGATTATATCCGAGCATCCCGAGAAATTCGCAACTAGTTCGGAGCTTGCCGACTACTCGAGACTTGTTGCTCATCGCCAAGACGACAAGGCTCCACATGTTGCTTGCGACATCGGGAGTGGCCTCGTCTACGGCGCCTTGTCCTCCACTACTCATGTCGGCAGTGCATGAAGAGGAATTGAGGCCGAGAGAGGAGATAGGCTATTCGAGCACGAAGACCTCGGCTCGATGGACAATCCCGAGGGCTGCAATGCCGGCCATGATTCATGATCGGCAAGCACGCCTCCGGCCCAAAGACCCTCGGGATGGGTCGAGACCATGACGACCCGCCCAGGTGATTCGAGCCACGGAAAGCCGATGAGGGACATCCACAGGACAAGGATACCCATCTTGAAACCGCTCCACCTCTCGGTATCCTTGGTCACGAGAAGTCCAAGGCGGTGCTTCGTCCTCGGCGAGCCCGCTCGGCTCTTGCTTGCGATCGACTTTCGAAGCGGCGCCCGGCCCGGACCGCAAAGAGATCTCGATCGGTGGCAAAAGCCTTAACCGCCCAAGGGGATCAAAAATCGAGATCTTGCGAAGGCTATCCATAGGACATGGAAGCGGTGCTCAAGCCACGACTAAAGAACTTCGGGGGCTGAAGTCTTACGTCTCTTCATCGGCCGCCCCCGATGTTTCCGCGCTTATTTCAGAAGCGTTGGCTCAGCAGCAAGTCAAATTCGAAGCTCAGCTCAAGATCTTTTAGGAGAGCCAAGCCAAGCTACTAGATGAATTTTTGGCTTCTAAACTGGCTCATACTGACGCTATCACTGAACAATCCGAGGCCACTGAACAAAGACTTGAGAATATCCAACTGGCCTTGGAAGACAAGATCACTGAGAAGATGAAAGACTTCAAGGAAGCGGTGACCTCTCTCGAAGCGATACAAGGAAAACCTTACCATGGAGAGGAACGAGTTGCATGAGGCTCTGACTAAGCTCCACGATCGTCTTGATGAGCTGTCAACCTCCTACAAAAGTCTGAAGAAGTCAGTCCTAGTCCCTACCCCGGTGCTCATTGATGATGCCAAAAAGGGGGAAAGTGAAGGAAAAAGGGAAGGAAAGAAGAGTACTGAGAAGCTGCCTCAGACTCAGTCTCAGAAGGGTGAGGCCCGGGGTGTTTCGGGCTGCGAGCACAGAAACCGGCCCAAGTGGCTCGAGGACCCCAGCGGACTACTCGAGCAACCCGAGACTTCCAAAGACATTATTAAGGAGGTTGCTTGAGTACGGCCGAACGAGGCGGTGGAGGACTCGGAAGAAGAAGAGGCTCCTATTCCACCACCGGTTCAAGAAGGCAAGGGCAAACGAAGCTTAAAATTCCAACCCCTCCAAAGCAAAGAGATTAAGATACATATCTGGCGAGGAGGAAGCCCAAATAGGCTGCGGATGAGAGGCGCGGAGAAATTGCAGAGGCCGAAGCGGCTAACAAGCCAAAGTCTAAGCACGCCAAAGGAAAGACTAAAGCCCCATCCAGAGGAGGAAAGAGAAGCGCTAGGCGCGCCTCAGAAAGCTCATCATAACGAGATGAAGAGGACGAGAGAAAAAGACAAGGAGCAGGCGACGAGAAGAATGCGAAAGGCGGGGGTACGTCCAAATCTAGATCTAGTACCCCTGCTGAATCGAAACAAGCTCCTAAGAAGCCTCAAGAGCAAGATGCAGAAATTGAAGAAATCTTTGCTCGAGATGGATAGATATCTCTACGAGAGGAGAGGAAGCTAGACGAGATAGAGGCCGCCGACAGAGAGGATACATTTGGCGGACCTTGAGGCACTCGGGAAGCGTCTTGAATAAGAGGCCAGGCTGAGAGTTCCTTCGAAAGCTAACATTCCTTATCGATACAGAAGGTTCAGGAAGCCAAACGATCTGAAAACACATAGATGGCCAAGATCGGACGAATGGATGCCTATTCGGTTCAATCGAGAGATGGGAATCGGCCAAGATAGAGTTTATCAAGAGAAATTATTTACGGCGATTCCGGCTCGAAATGTCTAAGGCGATGCCTATGTCGAGTGGATGACCATTACCGAACACGATCTTTACCCATATATGCACGAGCAAGATGGCGAAGGGGTAGTAGTCGGCGTTCTCGAAGCAAGGGATCATTCCTCCACCCGGAAGACAAGACGACTCGGTACATCTCGGAATGATTGAACAAGAAGTGAAGAATCTTTGCGTTGAACAGAGGACTAGAACAAGATGATCCGGCCAGACTTCGCCGAATACCGGGCGAGGAAGAACACGTTCGAGAATGTATGGAGTCCCACCGCCCGAAGATAAATCCCAAGGTTTCATGAATAGGATTCAGCAGTTTAAGGGTTCTCCCTCTTAGTTCTTCTCTTAGCTTAGCAAGATTTGTAATGTACTGAACTGTTTATTATATATATACAAATCTTCTGTTGGCTCTGACAACTACTTGTTGTCTAAATAGCCGTGTTTGCTTTATGCTTAACACTCAGAATCACTGAAGTGATTGCTGACACACACACGTTGTTTATTTACTTGTCAGTTTTTGCTCGGTTAGATCTCTGATAGACTAGACTTTCGGAGAGTTATTATTTCTCTTATGGGGAAATTGTTGCATGGGGGAAATTATTGTAAAGGGGGAAATTGTTCTGCCCTGTCTCCCTCAGTAGTCTAGCACTTACCAGACAACTCCACTGATCCTACTTGTAATATTTGTAAGGAGCTCTGTTTTTGAGTAAGTTAGTGTTTAGCATAGTTGATAGGACATAGATGATAGGTTTTGGCATCATCAAATAGGGGGAAATTGTTGGGTGATGATTCAATCCTCAGCATGATCATACTTGTGGGAAATGACTCTTATCTTCTATACTGAATCATGCTCAGTAGCCTCGTGCTCTGAACTGTTGAGAAGATTTGAAGATCCCAAAACCCTATCTGATTGGTAAACCATTCCTTTGTATTCGTATTTGTCTCTGAGGTTTCAGACTCAGTAGACACTCTGCTTTGGTCAAGGCGCTCAGTAGCTCATCAGCCTCAGCACCAGTGTAGAAGACTCGAGTATCTTGGACTCGGCGGGAGCGATATGCGAGAGAGTCGATTGAACCGAACTCGGCGGGAGTAGTTCATCGAACTCGAGCCGATCTTCGATAGACTTATCTCGGCGGTCTATCTACTGAATACAAGGTCAGACTCAGCAATGGCAGATAGTCTTCAGGACTGTCAGAATCTTTTGAAAGACAATCAGCATTGTCATATACGAGGAACCTCACTAGTGGATTTCGGTATTGTAGTTGCGATTGACTTACTTGCTGAACTGGGGCTAACTCCAGATGTGTTGACTGTTTCTTTAAAAACATGGTTGATTGGGGTGTCAGCTGGAGCATTTATGCTTCTTTGGGATATACTATGCTCGAACTCCTCTGTCTTTAATTCTGAAAAGATAACATTAGGAGTTAAATCTTTAGATCAGAGCGACGTAAATAAGTAGCAAAAGGAAGCCACTTCAGTCGGGGCAGCGCTCTGAAGATCTTGGTGTTCATCTCTTTGTTGGTAAATGTCTTCCCCAACCCGTTGATCAGATTAATCTGGTTTGTGAATCTGACGCTAAGCTTGTCAATGGATTCATTGGGCTACATGGTGAATGTCTCGAACTTTTGATGGTCCAACTCGAGCTTGTTTTCTTTGATCTACGGGGTTCCTTGGCTCAGTACAGTCAGGGCATCCCAAAGTTCGTTCTCCGTCTTGCAATCTTGCACTCTGCCGAGGTGTGAATCTTTGAGCGTTGTGAGGATTGCATTCCATGCTACTCGGTCCAGGTTGTGCAATTTCTTCTCTTCAGGCTTGAAGATAGTTTTATCTTTGGGAACCCTATGCCCAATTTGTGCTCCTACACCTCCCACAGCAACAAATTCTACACGGTCGATCATGGGAATGATTGGTCCTGTCTCGAGGACATCAGTCATGCTATCGTGCAGCGATGTAAGGTGCGCCTCCGTTCTGACGCGCCATACCGTATAGTTCTCTACGGAGAACATCGGTATCATCTGAATACCTGACATATCAGACATGTTTAAGCACATAGTATAAGGATGAATGAAGAGATGCTCGTGCAGTGAAAATATTTTTCAGGATCTGTTCGAGTAGACCAGTAAATTCTCAAAATAATGTTCAAAAGAACAGTGCTCTGATACCAATTATTGATCCCGAGACGAGTATCAGGTGTGGGGGGGGGTGAATACACCCGAGTCCAAGTTTTTTCCTCAAACGGGAAGGTCAGTTTTGTACTGAGTTTGCTAATGAACGGGTTCAATTTCCAGTTAAGCCTTCTAATCGCGGGGAAGAGTGATTCAACGACTGAACTCTTTCTACTAACTGATGTCAGTACTGAGAAATTCAGTAGATGAATATTGTGCAGAATAGTGTAGGCTCGATTTTAGTTCGTCTCTTGGAAAAAAGTTTTATGCAAACCAAAATAGTGTTGGTTAGTGCACTTTTAAAGTTGTTTTAGTGAAATAATGATTTAGCAAATAGTTTAAACACAAATGTAATAAAACAGTAAATGACACGAGCAACTTTTAACATGGTTCAGATACGCAAGATCCTATATCCACGGTCCTGCTGAACAGGAGATCTTGTTGATTTAATAGAGCAAGCCTCAGCAAGGTTTCTGTGCACTTGATAGAACCTTCTAATTTATATTCCTTAGCGACTTTACAGAATCAAACTGAAGTTTGAAGGTTTTGTCTCCAATAATGAAGGAGTTCATACAATAAGAACGTTTCACTAAAAGTGAACTCCTTCGAAAGTCTTAAGCTTAAGATATAACAATGTTGGCTTAGAAAAGAGATCGGGGAACAACTATAGAGAGAAGAACTACTAGGATCTTTATGGGATTTCTAGTTCTTCGCTGGATGTAACAGTGAGTTTGCTAAAGTGCTTGAGAATGTATTCATGAGCTTCAAATTGTATCTGTTACTCGGCCTGTTGTAGACTTTGGTGTGGTTAGCACACTGCTTCAGTGAAGACGATCTCTTTATATATTTGTGATCATGCATAAATTTGTTGGAGAGGACCATGCCACTTGTCACAAGACTCCAAGGAAAATGGCCATTGAATTTTGAATATCGCCGCAGAGTGGTTGATTTTAAGACCGTGAGAGCAGCTTTTCTGTCAAAGCAGGTAAGCTTTGCATGCTTCTCATTAGTAGAGGTATGCGGTAGGTGAGACTTGTCAGACATCAGTATTCTAGCTGAGTTGACTTCCTTTGAACCTCGGGCATAAGTGATCCTCTATTGACATCCGACTGATAAAGGTCAGGTTGTCGATTTTCCACGTACTATGTGCAACTGAATGGTAGATCTTCAGTAGATCAAGGTTGATCCTACTGATTCTTCTTTCTGAGTCGGCTGAAGAGTGATCTTCTACTGAGTGCTTCCAGCTGCTGACTCGAAGACAAACACTGACCTCAGACAGAGCTCTATTGAACCTATGACAGACGTGGGGTTCTGGAACCTTAACTTCTCTACTGAAGTTCAGTGCAACAATTTACCTCTTACATGACATAGACAAAATAATCTAGAAAGATCAACGCAGGTCTAGCTTATTACATCATGTCGGTTCATCAACACACTCAAGGGTAAGGACAGGGGTTTTGAGATCTTCAATTCCTCATAATAATTACTAGTATCCACAATGTATCATACGCAGAGGTACTGAATCATCTCCCAATAATTTCCTCGAATCATTGATTCAACTTACAATTTTCCCCATTATCAGTAGTCATGTCTTACAATTCAAAAACATCTACTGACTCATATTCTAAATATCCCCCTAACAATGGTCTCTTGACCACTGAATCATATCCCTATACAAGCAAACTTTGAAAAGAGGCTAGTCAAGTTTCAAAACAGAGCCGCTTCAGAAAAGTCAATTGAACGGGGAGCTTCTGAACCAAAGCGAAAAATAGCTGAGGTCTCTCAATAGACTCAGATTACCCATCCAACGGGATCGAAGAAAAGGCAGCTTGCCTAGAAGGCAGAAAAATCTCAAGACATACAAGTTGAGGAACTGGACACCGATTCAGGAAATGGAGATGGTTGCAATCAAAGAAAAGAGGAGAGTTTCACATAGGAAGTTGCAATGTATAGACTTTTAACAAATAGGGTTTTCAAGTAAACATAATACGCTCTGTAAAAATGAAAAGATTGTGAAAATATGGTTAATTCATGAAACTTTGGTTGTGTATCTTAAAATAATTAGGACAAAAAATTGTAATATTTTTGAATAATACAACAGAATGTATAATAAATCCTCCACAATGTAACAACTTAAAAATGAAATCGAATGCATGCGAGTGTCGTAGAATAATGGACGGAACGAGTTACTGAGAATGAAATGAACGGTTAAAAAAGTTTGAAATGTGTAATTCTCGATTGCCTCTTCATCTTGATTGGAAACAAAAGAACATGACTTGAATATAAAATTGCTTAATATGCTGAAATTACGCCCATAATGCCTATTCTTATAAATTGCACTAATTACGAAGTTGCAAACGCCTATTTTAATTGTTTTCATCTTATTTTGTAGTAGATAATGATACCACACCTACGTGCACATATACATATATTTACGGTACATGATAAATGCATGCATGTTTAAGAAATGTTACCTGTACTAGCATTTATAATATATATATATTTCGTTTATAATAGTAGAGAATGAGATTTTGAAAACACAAGAATAATTTTACAATTTTATACTTAAATTAAACTACAAAAAATAAAACTATAAATAAGATGGAGTCTGCACTAGGTTGCACGGACACAGACACGGGACACGGTACGACACGGACACGGGACACGGGATACGACATTTTTTGAAAAATTTAGGACACGACACGGGCACTGATATAAATAATATTAAATTATATATATATATATATTGTTGGTCGCGAGTGTACGGTCAGGTGTAGAGGGGGGGGTGAATACACCTGATTCGATTTCTCAATTTCGAACTTGAACAGTCCTATTCAGGATGGTGTCTGTCTGAAACAATTCAGCAGACCAGACAACTGTTCTTAATCGAGTTAAAAGCTAAAAGAGTACTGACTCAGCTGAGATCTGCTAACTGACTAGGTCAGAATTCAGTATCGTTCAGTGAGAGTTCAGTGTGCGGAATTGTGTAGGCCCAAATCAATTTTTGTGAGAAAACGTTTTAAGTCTCAGTTCAGTAGATTTAAAAGTTCAGTATGCTGAGACAGTTGATTGATTTAAATATGATGTTCAGTATGAATAGTAAAATCAATGCAACGATTAAGAAAGCAAGAAGAGACACAGGATTTTTAAAGTGGTTCGGATATCGCTCAAATCCTACGTCCACTGTCCCGAATGATCGGGAGGCTATTTATTATCCCGAGTTAGTCTCGATCGGCTTGCACACTCGGGCAAAGCCGCGTCTTGGTTTTTATACGATCCAAGTCTCAGTTTACAACACTATCAAACTTAAAGTGTTTGACAAACTTCTCCAACAGTGAAGGAGTCCTTATACAATAAGGATTGGGTTCAAATGTGAACTCCTTCGTCTAAGCTATGGATATAACAAGTGAGCTTAGGGTTAGAGGGATAAGGAACGAGAATGTAGCTATCTAGAGCGACGAACAGCTGAGGGTTTAGCTATAGGTTCGTGTCAGTCGCTTGGATACTAGAAGCTTATGTCGGTTCAGCTTGGTTCCTTTTGAGCTGGATGTAGTCTTTCGCCGGAGATAACTCGGTTGTTTCTTGCGGAGGACTTAGTCGTTAATATCGCTCGTTTGAATGCTCTCTCATGTTCTAGGTGCGCGTATTCTCTTTCAAATCTTGAATGATCCCTCTATTTATAGAGCAGAGATTGAAATAGATCCGTTGGAGACGATCTTCTTCTCTCTCTCTCTTTTTGGTAGCAAACGGCTCTTTAGAAATACCACAAAGATTCTTCTTCTTGTAAGAAAGATAATCATAAAAAGAAAGAAGAATCTAAACTTTCTCTTGAATGTAGGGACACGGAGACTACTGTCAGTCCATCCAACGATAAAGGGTGGCAGGACATCTGGTGCTGTAACTGTAAAAAAAAAAAAAAAAAAACACTACCAGTACGACTGTCCGAAGCTCTCAGCTGCACAACGAGTTGAATGGCAGGCCAAAAGAGACAAATTTTCCAGGAAGAGGCAGGCCTATATTGCCGGAGAGCTATCCAACGGCTCAATCGAGGAAGATATATTCATTATTCTTCTGAAGATGAAGTCGCATTCGTGGCTGTTGAGGTCCGAGAATCAAATCCTGAGACGTCAACTGAACACTGCCTAATGGTTGGAGAAGAGGCTGAGGTAAACTCTAAACTGAATATAACCTCCTCTTTACAAAGCACACACGACACTTGCTCAGCTGCAGGAGAACCTCTAAATGTGGTTCAAGCGTATGAAGATTTTCTAGAGGAGCATATTCAGCTGAGCAGGGATTTCAGTAGAACAGTTCAGGAGTTGGAACAGGTAAAAGCTGAGAATCAGAGAATTTCTTCTATTTGTTAGGTCCTTACTGATTCAAAAATTCTTGTGAAGAGACAAAAGGAAGAGAGTGAATCTCTCATGACTAAGTCTCAACATCAAGGAACTTATATATCAGTCTTGACCAAGGACAATTCTGAGAAAGATACTGAGATAGCTAGGCTCAGTCAGAAACTTGTAGAAGTTCACAAGGATTATGAGTCACTCAGGAAGAGTGATGAAGTATGGCGAGGACAGATGACAGAGTTGTACCTGGGAGCCAAAGAGAAGTTAGAGAGATTGCTAAGGGCTCAGAGGCCAGTCTCCGTCAAGGAAGGACTTCGCTACATAAACGAAGCATCTACCTCAACTTAAAAAGGCTCAGAGAAGCTGGCTAAACGGTTTGTTTGAGGGGGTACTCAAGCTGCTGAACCAATCACCCCTCAGACAAAGAATAAACAGAAGATCCAAGCACCTCAGCCAAGCTACAAGAAGCAACTGACCAAAGGTTCTAGCCCCAGAACACCACGATCAAACTCAAAGGAACCAAGAAGGTCAGGTGGGCAGAGCAGTGTGGTCATGCATCCTGCACAGTATGGTTCCTACTATTATGAGCCCCGGGTCAAAAGGAGCACAAAGAATCAGAATTAGAAAGCTCCTGAACCCAAAACTGCTAAGAAGTCAGCACCTCCAAGTTCGGTGGAGAGAAGTACTGACAACAAGAACAAGAAGTCTGAGACCCCCAAGGTCACCAGAAAGATGTAGGTCGCGAAACCACCGACTAACGCTTAAGGACCCAAACTGAACCAAAAGGGTACTAAAACTATTTATGTTTTGCAGGTGCATAAGGACCCTATGATCGTGGACAACGGATACTCAAGACACATGGCCTATAAGAATAGCCTGCAACTATGTACAAGAAGAAGGACCCAGAATTGAATTCGGTGACAACTCAAAAGGCTACACAAGGGGATATGGAACGCTGAACATTGGGACTGCTTCAGTTCTAAGAGTAATATATGTTAAAGGACTTCAACATAATCTCCTTTCTGTTAGTCAATTTTGTGATAACCTTAATAGAGTTACCTTTGACCCTGGTTTCTGTGATGTTCTTGATAAATATATAGGGAAAACAATGCTATCAGGTTCGCGGAGGAAGAATATCTACGTTGCAAACTGGAACACCACCGAACCTGAAGCTTGCTTGCATGCCCAGACGAAGTCTAGCGACAAAAACAGGGTGGTTGTGACATAAAGGGCTCAGTCATCTGAATTTCAAGGCAATGAACAAGCTGTCTAAGGACTCAAAAGTCAGAGGACTGCCCAACGAAGTGTTCAACTGAGACAGAAATTGTGAAGCATGCATGAAGGGAAAGCAGACAAAGTCAAGCAATCCACCTATTCCGTCACCTTCCATTGATGGAACCCTTCAGTTGCTGCACATGGACTTATTTAGGCCAGTTACTCCAATGACTATAAGAGACAAGAAGTATGCCCTCGTCATTATTGACGATTATTCAAGACATACGCGGGTCATCTTCACAGCCAACAAATCTGATGTGAAGGCTGAGTTACCTACACTGCTGAAGAAACTCAGTGCAGAAAAGGACATCAAGATTTAGAGCATACGCTCGGATCGAGGGAGTGAATGTCTAAACTCAATCATCAGAGTGTACTGTGATACTGAGGGAATTCAGCATGAGACTTTAGCAGCTTGGACACCCCAGCATAACGGTCTTGCTGAACGGAAGAATAGAACATTAAAAGAAGCAGCAAGAACACTACTCGCAGACTTAGATTGCCCTCGATGTTCTGGGTCGATGCTACTGACACCGCATGTTATACTCAGAACTGCTCACTACTAAGAAAGCATCATATGAAGACACCATATGAACTATGGAAAGAGAGAATTCCTTTTATTTCTCATTTCCATATCTTTGGCTGTCCTTGTGTTATCCACAATAATGGAAAGGATCAGTTAAAGGTCTTTGATAGCAAGTCTGATCAAGGAGTGTTCTTAGGATACTCTAGGGTCAGTAAGGCCTTCAGGGTCTTTAACTACCGGACCCTTTGCGTGGAGGAAAGCTCTCATGTTTTATTTAATAAGTTTGTTACTAAGGACAGAAAATCGAATGAGACAAATACTGAATATGTCAGCAGCAAGCTACAGGATCTCAAGCTGAATAATGAAACTGAAAATATCCAGCATTGTTGGGATGATTAGTCAGATGAAGAAGAAATTCAGACCCATTCCACAGGCAATGTAGCTGACCTAATTGATTCTACTGAACAGAATTAACCTCGGGTAACCCCAGTTGATGAGGAAGCCCCAATGGTAACTGAGACCTCTACTGAGAATAACAATTCAGGGGGAACGAATGATGTTCCTGAGCAAAATGCCCCTGAACCTCGGAACTCAGTAGATCCTAAATTTCTTACTGAATTGCTTCAGTCGCAGAACAATGCTACTGAAATGCCTGACACTCCTACTGACTATAGAAGTAATTTTAGAAGAAGAGACCAAGCGAAGGCGATCATGGCTAGATGCTCACTCTTCTGATCTCATCATTGGAGATCCTTCAGCAAGTGTAAAGACAAGATCCAGATTATATCAAGGAGAAAGCGCTATATACTCCTATTTCTTGTCTACAGAAGAACCTCAATCGATAGAGGACGCACTGAACAATGCTGACTGGATCATTGCAATGGAAGAGGAGCTGAACCAGTTCATTAGAAACGAGGTCTGGGAGCTTGTTGATGGACCTAGACAACAACACGTGATAGGAACAAAGTGGGTCTTCAAGAACAAGAGCGATGAAAACAACGTCATAGTCAGAAACAAAGCACAACTAGTTGCCAAGGGATATTGTCAAGTAGAAGGAATCGACTTTGATGAAACGTTTGCTCCAGGCGCAAGATTGGAGCCATTCGTCTATTTCTAGCCTACGCAACAAAGTATATCAAATGGATGTAAAGTCAGCTTTTCTGAACGGCGTACTGAAGGAAGAAGTCTATGTGGAACAATTGTTTGGCTTTCAGCAGGGACATCATGTTTACACACACAAGAAAGCTCAGTACGGGTTAAAACAAGCACCCAGGGCTTGGTACGATACCCTATCAGATTTTCTACTTCAGAAAGGTTTTCAGAAGGGGACAGTAGATCGCAGTCAGTTCAACATCAAGTTAGAAAATGACATTCTACTGGTGCAGATCTACGTAGACGACATCATCTCCGGTTAAAAAAATGTGACCATTTGTCAACTATTCGAAAAGATGATGAAAGGGAAGTTCGAGGTGTCAATGATGGGGGAAATGAACTACTTCCATGGTTTTTAAGTAAAGCAATCAGAGAAGGGAACATTCATCAACCAAGCTAAATACACTCGAGACCTCCTGAAAAGATTTGGCTATAAAGTGATATTAAATCGTAACCGTCAGATCTGAAAACTGCTTGATATTCAAATCACATATAATCTCGCTCACTTCCTCTTCTCACCTATTATCCGCCATTTCCAATCTTAAGAGCTCTGCATGTAAAACTGCTTTCTAAGACTTCTCGTGAATTTTTAAGCTCTTAATTTACAGTAAATCTCTAATATTTTGTCTGCATATTCTAACTTACTCTATTTTCAAGAGCTAATACTTGTTTTGTAGATTCTAGTTAAATGGCGTCACTCTCAAGCATCGTTCAGAATCCTGCTGATATCCACGAGATCATCCAGAGCAGAGTCTGCTTTGAGCCGACCACAAGTCAGAACTGCCATTCATGGAGAGCATTTATTCTTCTCTTCAGGCGTCTGGTCTGAAAACGCTTCTGATGAAGCAACCCCATGCTTGTCTTCCAAGACAAGTTGTTGAATTTTATTTCAACATGCATCAAGTGGAGGATACAAATGCAGAGGTCACTGCAGTGAGATACTTGAAGGAGATATATCAACAGAAGTGGGAGGAGAGCTTCACCAACATCAACATTCTCGAAGCGCTGAAGACACTTTTCAGCCTTCCCAACTCCGGCATATTTCCCATTGGATACAAGGAAGCCGAAAGCAATGATTACATTAGGCGATTCTGCGGGAGGGATGACATATTCTTCAAAGCTGCATTCAGCTTCTACCAGAATTCAGAGGTCTGCCTTACGTTGTTATCCACACCCTCATTAGCACGGCTGGTTCGTTTGATCAGTTGTCCAAACCTAGACTCCGGATAATGATGGCGATTATGGACGGAGTCAAGGTAATCTGAGCTTAGTTCTTTCTTTCAGAACTGAAGGCTCAGTCGCAGAAGTTTGTCCTAGGCGAAGCAGGAGAGAGAAGACTATCACCTATAGGAAAACTGTTGTACGGGACTAAAGTATCAGCAGTGATAGAAGCCTCAGTGTCCTCAAAGCTTCATTCGAAGACATGAAATACTTTTACAATAAGCTAGTCAAATTCACAATAAGGACCGCTGCTTAAAAGTCCATCAGTCGTGGAACTGCACTGAAAAGGCCCTCTACTTAATTGCCCCCACGAATCGAATAATCGAAGAAGAAGAAACTGATGAAGAAACTAGTTTCTATGGCTGATTCTCCACCACCACCTCCTGCATCAGTTGCCGCCCCAGTTGCGTCTTCTTGAAGACAGCAATAGCTCGCCACCTTTGAGCAGAGGATCATTACTTTGTCATATCAGAGTAAGCCAATCACTGTTGTATCCTCGAGGAGCATCAACAGAGAAATTCGCAAACAAGTAGACAAAAATCATCTTCTAGCTAAGGATGTGCACCAGAAATGGGTATAGTACACAAAAGCAGAGGATGAGGGGATTGATGCCCTCACTGGAAAAGTTAAGAAGGTCTCTGAAGCTCCAACGCCGAATATTCAGGAGATCATCGAGACGGCTCTAGTAGCTCAGAAGTAGGACTTAGCCACAAAATGTCACAGTTGCTTGAATCTCAAGCTCAACAATTCTTAGAGCAACTAGCTGCGGCAATGGCTGAAGTCTAGAAGGCGATGGATGAAAGGAAGAGAGTTGCATCATCCAGTGTGGCCAAAGCTCTTGAAACTCAAAGCACAGCTCTGGACCTCATCCAGTCGGACTCCCAGAGGTTACTAGACGCATCACTACTGTAGCACAGAGCCCAAACTGACGTGATTCAGGAGATACGTCGTGATTATGAAAGGGATTGGGACAAATATTATGATGCCGTCGAGGACCTTAACTCCTCCATCATCCAGATCAAGCATTCTCTATACATCCTACGAGATAATGTAGTTGTTGTCAAAACCCTACTAACCTCGACTGATGATGCCAAAAGAGGTAAGATAAGAGGCTAAGGGAAGGAAAGGATGGAGAAGTAGAAAAAGACAGGGCACAGAAAAAGGAGGAAGAAATCGAAGAGATTGAGGAGTTCATTGTGTCTGATCTCCCCCTCCCCATAGTCCTACAAGAAGAAAAGGGTAAGGAAAAAGCCACAGAAGGCCATGCAGAGCCTCAGAAGCAAATGGAGCAGCGGACAGTGCATGCTGGAGGATCAGGAGAAGGATCCTAAACTCAGGCACACATCGATGAGATAGCCGTGTTCGTCGAGGGGATAGAGCCAATTCCGCCGAAGAGGCCTGACAAAGAGATAGCTACTGAAAGCTCTCCCCTCTATCGCCTAAGTTCAAATCGAGGAAAGAACAAGAGGCTCATGATGAACTCATGGCTCAACAGTTGCAGGCTCAGCTAGATCATGAAGCCAAAATGGAAGAAGAGTCCAAATTGAAGAGAAAGCCAAAACTCCCTTTGGAAAGGAAGTCAAAGACTCAGGCTCAGTGGAAAAAAGCTTAGCAGAAGCCAACACCTCCTAAAAAGAATCAGCAGAAGCCTACTGGAAAATCAGCTTCTAAGTCTATTGAAGAGTCTGACACTGACAAGCTGCCGCTGTTTGAAAGGCTGAAGAAGAAACCTCTTAAAGTTACAGCTAAGCAGATAGCTGCGGATAAAGCCTTATGGGCAGCATTGGAAATGGGCCTCAACTTCAGAGCCAGAGAAAGGCTGACAATTGAAGCCAGAGAGAGACTGAGGAAAGCTGAACTGGCAAAATATATTGCTAAAACTGAGAAAGCAGCCAGGGAAGCAATTCAAGTTAAGAGCAGAGAGACCCCGACCACTTCTAAATTCTTTAGGTGCGGTGGACAGAAACCTCACTTGAAGAAAACTCCATTCTGCCACACAGATAAGTGGATCCCTTGGAACCTCAACGAGTAGTGGGAGAGTCTGAAACAGGACTTCATCAAGAGTTATTATGTATGGAAATGCTACCCAGGTGACACTCCATTGGATAAGTTGTTCGATCAATTCTTATACAATTATGATCCCACCTTTCGAGCTCAAATCAAAATTCTTCTACACAAGAAAGGAGTGCCACTAAAAGCGCCTGCATACAGACAACTGACTCCCCCAATGACTCTTGAAGGTAACATATGCTCGAAGGAGATAGAGAAAGAGGTGAAGATAACCATGGAGCGCAACGAGTTGTCCTCTCAGACGCAAGAAGATCTTCCACATATCAAGCATCTCAGGGAAGCGATCTACAAATCGTATGGGCTAGATCTTCTAGATGCCAAGTCCGATGACTTGAATTCAAGAATTCAGAAGTTCAGATCTCTGTAGCAACAGACTTATTCTTTCATTTAGTCTTTGCCTTAGTCTCTCTTTTATCTTTTGGTAGTGTAGTACTGATGTAACTGTAATCAATTCCATATCAATAAAAATCAGTATTTCACTCAGCTAGACAACCACTCACTGTGTTATAGTTATGTCATTTATACCATCACTAATCACTGAAGTGATCAACACACACTCACTACCTGAATCTCTTCTGATGTGCCTTTGAGTAACTGTTAACCTGATCTACATTTCTTTCAGTTGTTAATAACTGAGTTTAGTGGTTAGTGGTTTTGGCATCATCAATTAGGCGGAAATTGTAGGGATGTCAGTGGTCAGGAGACCATTGTTAGGGATATGAGTCAGTAGATGTTTCTGAAATGTAAGACACCTAGAGACTACTGATAATGGGGGAAATTGTAAGTTGAATCAGTGATTCGAGGGAAATTATTGGGAGATGATTCAGTACCTCTGCGTGTGATACATTGTGGATACTGAATAATTATTATGAGGAACTGAAGATCCCAAAACCAATGCCCTTACCCTGAGTGTGTGATGACCTGACAAGATGTAATAGGCTAGACCTTTGTTGGTCTTTCTATATTATTTTTTCTATGTCATGTAAGGGGTAAATTGTTGGACTGAACTTCAGTAGAAAAGTTAAGGTTCCAGAACCCCACGTCTGTCATAGGTTCAGTAGAGCTCTGTCTGAGATCAGTGTTTGTCTATGAGTCAGCAGCTGGAAGTACTTAGTATAAGAGCACTCTTCAGCCGACTCAGAAAGAAGACTCAGTATGACCAGCATTGATCTACTGAAGATCTGCACTCAGTTGCAGACAGTACAAGGAAAATCGACAGCTTGACCTCTATTAGTCAGATGTTAACAGAGGATCACTTATGTATGAGGTTCAATAGAAGTCAACTCAGGTCGAAGACTGATGCCTGACAAGTAACACCTACCGCCATACCCCGACCAATGAGAAGCATGCAAAGCTTACCTGCTCTGACACAAAAGCTGCTCTCACGCACATAAAGTCAACCACTCTGCGGCGACATTCAAAATTATATGGCCGTTTTCCTTGGAGTCTTGTGACACGTGGTATGATATTCTCCAACGGATCTATGCATGGGCCACAACTATATAAAGATATCGTCTTCATTGAAGCAGTGTGTTAACCACACCAAAGTCTACAACAGACCAACGAGGAACATATACGCTTTGAAGCTCACGAATACATTCTCAAGCACTCTAGCAAACTCACTGTTACACCCAACGACGAACTAGATATTCTAGAAATATCCTTGTAGTTCTTCTCTCTATAGTTGTTCCCCAATCTCTTTTCTAAGCCAACATTGTTATATCTTAAGCTTAGGACTTTCGAAGGAGTTCACTTTTAGTGAAACGTTCTTATTGTAAGAACTCCTTCATTGTTGGAGACAAAACCTTCAAACTTCAGTTTGAAATCGTAAAGTCGCTAAGGACTATAACTTAGAAGGTTCTATCAAGTGCACAAAAACTTTGCTGAGGCTTGCTCAGATAAATTAATAAGACCTCCTGTTCAACAGGACCGTGGATGTATGATCTTGCGTATCCGAACCATGTTAAAAATTGCTCGTGTCTTTTACTATTTTATTGCATTTATGTTTGAACTGTTTGCAAAATCATAATTTAAGTAAAACGGCTTTAAAAATGCACTAGCCAAAACTGTTTTGGTTTGGATAATACTTTTTTCAAAGAGACGACACTTTTTCATCTACTGAGTTTCTCAGTACTGACATCAGTCAGTAGAAAGAGTTCAGTCGTTGAATCACTCAGCCCTGCGATCAGAAGGCTTAACTGGCAATTGAACCCGTTCTGTAGCAAACTCTGTACAAAACTGACCTTCGCGTTAGAGGAAAAACTTGAACTCAGGTGTATTCACCCTCCCCCCCCCCCCTCCCTACACCTGATACTCGTATCCGGACCAACAACTTGGTTAGCAAATGTCGTCATGCTTGAGCGTGAGTCAAGGATCATCATTGATACCTTGCTCTCGTGTGGTAGTTTCCCAACTGAAGCCAGTTTTCTTTATCCGCCTTCTTCTACATACTTCAATGACTGACTGGTTAGTTCATTGGTGAAGAAGTTCACCTTTTTTATATTCGCTTTATCGAATATGGACATCTTGAGCTGCAGTTTGGGCTTATACAGTTGGTTAAAAGACCTTGATTGACTCGTCCCTATCTGAGTCAAAATGTATGCCAGTGCTCTGAATTCAGGAAGCAGCTGACTCTTCAGAAAGGCTGCTTTGAATGAAACTTCTCTTCTACGGAATTTGTGTTGGTTTTTATTCATCTCTACTTCCTAGTATCCAGTGGGACTTGTTCCCTCATCAGGAAGAGTGAAGCTTTCCTTCAACATTTTGCGGATTTCTATCTTCGCTGTGGTCGGCTTCCACTTATGTTCTCTCTCCTCTTTGTAATAGGCAATCCTGTTACCTCTGTTTCTTCATCGTCATCAAAATGTAGGTTGAAGAACTCCACGACATGTCGTGGTAGATGATGACTAGGTCGCCTTGTGAGAAAAAGATCTAGGCCAGACCCATGGAAGGATTCGAAGATTAGCTCCATATATGTCAGGTCGAACTTGTGGAAGTTCATTACTGGCATAAACCACACCTTCTCCTAGATAATTCTGTCGATTTCATTCGGAGTGAAAACTTTAATTTCTGATCGGCTCGCCATTACTATAGAGATTTTTACTTAAGAAGGCATTAACATTTGAAAATAGAGTAAGTTAGTTCGACTGTAAGCAATTTTTGTCATAATAAAAGTTCTGAATAGTGATCGAAATCGATGCATTTTAGTCCAGAGATGAGCCTTCAGGTGTTTGAGGAGGGGGGGGTGAATACATCTAAATGAAAATTTCAACTCAAAGGCGAAAGTCAGTATCTACTGAATTGTGCTACCAAACAAGTCGTTTAGACAAATAGGCTTTCTCAATCGCACGAGCAGAGAGTATCTGTCTACAGAGTCCTATCTATTGAGTTCACTCAGTGAGCATTAATTCAGTATAAAGATAGAGTGCAGAAGCGTAGGCCCACAATAATTTTCGTCTCGATTTGAAAATACATTTACGCTGAGTGTGTTTTTTAAAGATCAGTTATATGCAGTATGAACTATTAATCAATGAAACAGTAAATCAACACAAGCAGTTTTTAAAGTGGTTCGGATACGCCGGATCATACGTCCACTGTCTTGAACAAAGCAGGTGTTCTTGATTAATTATACTGAGCAAGTCTCATTCGATCTGTACGGTGGACAGATGCTCTAGTTATAGTTTCAGTGACTTTATAGTTTCAAACACACAGTTTGATTTTCTCCAACTAAGAAAGAGTTCTTACAATAAGAACAGTTCAACAAGCTGAACTCCTTCGAATTTTCTAAGCTTAAGATATTACAAAAATCGCTTAGAATAGTGAATGGGAACAATAGATCTCTAGAGTAAAGAACTAATTAATCTCTCTATATATGAGTTCTTTGTTGTGTAAGCTTTTCGGTTGCTAGAGTTTTTGAATACTTGAATATGCTTGTTTCTTGTAGTTCTTCTCTGCATGGAGACTTTTATCTATTTATAGTCTCAGCTCATGAATAGATCCGTTGGAAGAAGGTCTAGACACATATCGAAAATGACAAGAAAACGGCCATCTTGAGGTTTGAATATCACTGTAGAGATTTCCTCTTTTTCAGCCTAATCAGCTTTGTGTCAGAGTAGGTACAGTGCTGGTAGCTCCTCATTGGTCGAGGTTAGAGAGTTGGTGAGGTTTGTTCAAACTCCAACGTGGGTACTGAGTTGACTTCCTCTCATTCCTCGGACGCTTTTACTGAGTTGTCTTTTACTGACATTCTTCTGGGATATTCAATACTTGGCTTGATTTTCTTTACTGATTCAGTGGGTTCTGAAACACCCAACTGAATTCCTCAGTGCTGAGTTCTTCCGGCTGAGAAAGGATGTTCGACTGAACCTATCAGCTACTGAACTGTAGCTAGCCTATTGAGTTCTTAAGAAGCTAAACTCAACTAAGCTATTACATCATTAGGTTCATCATACAGCTAAGGGTTTTGTGATCTTCAAATCTTATCATACTGAATCTCATACCCAATAATTTCTCCTTATTTGATGATGCCAAAACCTTTACAACACGGTTTCCCTCTATGTCTCAGATCAGAAAGAAACAGAGTAAAGAAACTAAGGGAAAAACACCCAAAATAAAATAAGCAATAGGTGAGTGTGTGTTTTGATCACTAAGGTGATCAGATGTGTTGAAAGATAAGAACAATTTGTGATAATGAGTAGCTGTCTTCGGCCAAAAAGAGATAGAATTTCCTATATGATGAAGAGATTACAAGTACATCGAAATTCTATTCCTATCAGAGCTAGAAGAAGAAAGGAGAATCGTCTGGTTTTCCTGGATTGCTATAATCTAGCCTTGAAGTCGGCTGACTTCTTCTCCGCTAGATCAAGTCCATATAATGAGTAGACTATGTTTTTCAGCTCTTTGATTTCTTCTTTATCATCTGGACCATTCAGTTCAAGGCTCTTCCTCTCCATCGCGAACTTTATCTCATCCTTGATCTCCTTTGTGCAGATGTTTCCTTCTAAAGTGCAAGGAGGAGGGAGAGTTCTGAATTCTGGTGCTTTGAGAGGGAGACCTAATTGTTGAAGAGCGGTCAAAATTTCGGCATATACTTCTGGTTCTGAGATCATCAAGAATTCTCTGAATAACACGTTTGGTTATGATGACGCATTCATAGTTTACAATATATAGCAGCTTTTGATAAAGTTGACCTTTATATGCTCCCAACTCTGATTGATCTTCCAAGGCATCCATTTGTCAGTCCTCGGATGCATGATCTTCTTGATACTATTATTCTGCTCTTTGCGTCTGAAAAATTTGGACGTAGTTCGTGCGCGATCCTTCTTTGGGACTCTTTCCCTGGCTTCCTTCTCTGTTCTCTGCTTGAGTGCCTCAAGATCTGCTAATCTGATTCTTTATTTTGCAGCTTGAATTTGTCTGGCATCAAAAGTTTTATCTAAGCCTCTCTCACAAGCATCCCATATATCCTTCATTTTAGCTTCTTGTTCTTTGGATTGCATTGTAGTGGGAATTTCTTCTCAACTTCAGTATCAACTTCAGCTTCACTGGGTTCAGCTTACTTAGACTTCTGAGCTTCTGATGCTTTTTCAGTAGATTTAGATTTTTCAGTTTGACCTCTTGATTTCCTAGGCACAACAGATCTTGATTTCTTTGGCACTGGAGTTCTGATCTGAATACCTTTCTTCTTAGTCTTTGCCTTGCCTTCCTCCTGTGCTTGGAGTTCTTTTGCCATTTCCTCATCAAAGGAAATTTGTTCAGCAACGATCGAAATTTGATCTTTCGATCTTTGGGAGGACTATCAGCAACTTTAGTTTTTCCCTAATTAGTTGAGCATACTGGCTCATCTTCAGTTAGCTCTTCAACAAACTGAGTCACAAAAGTGATTGCTGCTTCAGTCGGTTTTCCAGATCCTCCCCGTTTAGCTTCTTCTCTTGTGCTTTTGTCTGCAGCAGCCCTCTCTTCAACTTTGATGAGGGTCAGTAGTTGTCTACGCCTACTTCCTTTCCCCTTTTTGGCATCATCGATTAGGGTGGACAAAGCTGTGACCTTTTCAGTAACGCCTGAGACTAAGTTGCTTATTGTATCAATCTTCGCTACAAAGTCTCTGACGACATCTGTGTACTCGTCCCAGTGTTTCTCATGTTCAGTTTGGGCAACTCTGAGTACTTTGACTTTTGCTGCTTCATTCCTTTTCAGATATGCTTCAACAAGTTTAATGTCTTCCTTTTTGATAGCACGACCGGCTTGAACTTGTTCCACAAGTGCTCTAGAGACACTAACAGTGGTTAGTCTATTTAACTCTTCGACGACCTTGTGGACATCAGATAATGGAGTGGCCATCTTCTTAGAGAAGGTCTGGTTCTAGGACTACAATAGTTGCATAAATTATTGATTTAAATATGTCCTCTGTGCCTCGAGTGCCTTCCGGAGGTTCTCATCAGTACCAGGAAATATTGGTGTATATATCCTCTGCAATTGAGAAGTCAAGTCACTCAGTTGTTGCGTCTGAGCCTAAGTAGATTAGCTCCATTTAAGATTCACGTCTTTGGCAAGAAGACGGTTCTTGTGACCTTGACGCTTTAGGCACCTATTGATTGTTGCAACTGAAGTGTCCTTTATCTCTTGAATTTAATAGCTGGATTACTTAGCTTTTCTCCGCAGTACGCTGAGATGTAGAAGGTGTTGGTCCAGAGTCAAACGTTCAGGTGTAGAGGGGGGGTGAATACACCTGGAAACCTTTTTCTCAAACTTGGACGCGAACACTCCGATTGCTGTTATGTAGGGTTATGAGTCAGTGGTTGATTTTAATCAACACTTAGAGGGTACTTAGTTTTACTTAGTCAGTAGTTCCTGCAATAGGACTTGTCTGTTTATCGGTACGGGGGGAAATCATAGTGATTTAATACTATGGAATTGAAGATCCCAAAACCCATCTTGTACCCTTAGTGTAGTGTCTTTAGGACTAGATGATGTAATAGGCTAGACTGTTCTTATTTTCATTATCTGTTTTCTCTAAGTCCTCTAAGGGGTATTTGTTGGTCTGAACTTCAGTGGGAAGTTACATTCCAGAACCCCGAATCATCAGTTTTAAGAGCTCGTGTTCTCAGGTCATCAGCTGACTCCACATCAGTAGAAGATTTTCATCAGCTGACCTCTCAGTAGAAGAACACAAGACAGAGCTCAGTACCTTCAGAGTCATCAGCTGACTTCGCTCAGTAGAAGAACCTTTATCAGCAGACTTAGACGAAGAAGACAGAGATCGTGTCAGATCTACTGTATCCGACAGGAAGCGTCCCGACTTTTAACATCATTCGAAAGTCAGCAGAAGATCATACGAGGATAAGTGAGAGTCAACTCAGATGAAGACTGATGTCTGACAAGTCTCACCTACCATAAACCTCGACCAATGAGAAGCGGTCTAAGCCTTACTTGCTCTGACCAACAAAAGCTGCTCTCATGCACAGTGACCAACTACTCTGCGATAATATTTCGAACATATGGCTTTTTTCCTTGGATACTTGTGACACGTGGTATCGTCCCCTCCAACGGACAAATGTCTGGGTCACAACTATAAATAGAGAAGTATTTTTGAGCTCAACGCATGGGATATCAAAGGGATTACACGCTCAAGCATTCAAAATACTCTAGCGCTTTCACGAAGATCCAGCCCTCTTCTCTATCTAAGCTCCATTGTTATATCCATAGCTTAGAACCTTCGAAGGAGTTCACATTTCGTGACTGTACTTATTGTAAGAACTCCTTCATAGTTGGAGAACATCCCCTCCCCTTCAAACTTCGGTTTGGATTGTAAAGTCGCTAAGGACTATAACTTAGAAGGGTCTGTCCAGTGCACAGATACCTTGCTGAGGCTTGCTCAGATTAATCAACAAGACCTCCTGTTCAGCAGGACCGTGGACGTAGGATCTTGCGTATCCGAACCACGTTAAAAATCGCTTGTGTCATTTACTGTTTTATTGCATTGTTTTCAAACGATCTCACAAACTCATACTTTGCATAAAACGTATTTAAAAGTGCACTAGCCAAAATTATTTTGGTTTGCGAAAAACACGTTTTCAAATCGAGACGCAGTCTACCGAGCCCTACACACTTATCCGCACTAACTCTCCGCCTGAGGATTTAATACTGACTGAAGTCAGTAGAAGAAACTCAGTAGTTAAGTCACTCTGACCCGCGATCAGAAGGTTACTATTTGACACTGTTCATCAGTTGCAACCTACAGCTCAGCTCTCCTTCGCGTTTGAGAAAAAGAACTTGTACTCAGGTGTATTCACCCCCCCTACACCTGACACTCGTCTCCGGACCAATATGTGCTGGATTGCATGGACAGAGTGACTGATTATACTGAGGTCTGCTAGCTGACTGATGTCTGAATTCAGTACCGTTCAGTAGAAGTTCAGTAGCATGCAGAATAGTGTAGGCCCGATTCAGTTTGGTTTGAAAACGTTATTAATTAAAACTGTTTCAACAGATTAGTGCACTCAGTTAAGCTTTTTACTGAAACTCTGTTGAATGATTTTGTAAATAATTTTCTGAATGAACAGTAAATCAATGCATCAGTAAAATGACACAGCGACTTTTTAAAGTGGTTCGGATATCCAAAATCCTACGTCCACTGTCCTGAACAAGGAAGGAGGCTATTTTATTATACTGAGTTAGTCTCAGTCGGCTTGTACACAGGAAAAACACAACCTTGTGATTACACTGAGCAAGTCTCAGTTTACAAAGTCAAACAAAATATGTTTGAACAATTCTCCAACGATGAAGGAGTTCTTAACAATAAGAACAGTTCAAGAGATAACTCCTTCGGTTCTAAGCTATATATAAGTTCAGTTGAGCTTAGGTTAGAGGGAAAGGGTACAAGAAAGGGCTTATAGGGTGAAGAACAGTGAGGAATAATCTCTCTAGGTTCATGTTCTTTCACTTGGATGCTAGAGGCCTTGATTCTATGAGAGATTAGGTTCCCTAGAGCAGTATGAGTGCTTTTCGTGGTTGGTTGTTTTCTCTGCAATTCATCGCGGAAAGATTGAGTTCTTGTTTGCTTGATGCTCTGTTCTTATCTCGTATGTTCTCTCTTTTCCATGTGTGTTCAACGATTTGATTTTCCCTCTATTTATAGAGGTGAGCTATGGATAGATCCGTTGGAGATGAACTGGTCAACGTGTCACTCGATTTGGGTAGCTAACGACTCTTTTGAAATCATGTAGAGTCCACTATCTTTTTCAAGAAAGTGGTTGACTTGCAGCTTTTACCAGTTACTTTAACAACTGGCTGCTTGTCATTGGTCGAGGTGTAGAAAGTTGTTCAGACATTCAGACTTAAAGGCAGATACTGAAGCTGACTTCTCTTATGTGTACGACCTCGGACAACTCTACTAATTTATTCTTTGAAGACCACTGAGAGTGAAGGAAACTGTTAGGCCGTTCTGAGTCTGACCAGGGGTTCAGTAGTATACTCTTGCTGAGTTCAACTCTACTGAAGGTCGACTCTGAGTTCAGTAAACTGCTCCTACTGAGTCCAATTCTATTGACTCTTGAACACCTTTCAGTATGCTGCTCCTGCTGAGTCCAGCACTAGTGAATCTTCATTCCATGGTACTGAGGCGGATAGTCTACTGAGGTTCAGCAGATAGAACTTCTGAGCCTGGGACCATGTTGAAAGCAAGTCTATTGAGTCTGAAACTCTCAGAGACCAATGCGTTACAAATACAAAGGAATGGTTCACTATTCAACATGGGGTTTTGGGGTCAACCAAATCTTCTAAACATTCTACTGTTGAATCATCTCCCAATAGAAGGCACTGAGGTGATGGCACCAGATGAAGAAGGTGGAGGTGGTGATTCATCATAAGGAGATTTTCCCTTGGCAGATCCTCCCTAGTCTGCGTCCTTGGGTGGTGACTTGTCGTGTTCAGTGTCAGGTTGAGTCTGGGGTGAGAGGGCTATTCAAACTTGCCCTTCAGACTCAGGAGCATCAGCATGGCTGAACGGAGGTCATCCATGGATGCGATGTCAGCTAGCTCTCCATAGCCAATTTCCTCCTTAAGTGTTTGCTCCTCACTCATCAGTACTAAGACTGTCCTTAGGTCGATGGTCTCGTCTAAGATATCCCAATCCAGGAATCTGAGATGCATCTGGACCATAGCCCTTATTGCGATGTCTACTAGATCTGAGTGATATAGTATCTCAATAATTTGTTCAGGTATTTCTGCAGTAGATCGGGGCTAAGTTGTCTGTACTGAAGTTGGTAATGAGGTAGAGACCTCAGTCTGAGGTAATTCAGTAGGAAGATCTGACTGAGTTTCATCTGAGTGTATCCTTTTGACTTTATCAATCAGAGTCATATCTTTTTTCCCGGACTCTGAGTTTTGTATAGATACATGCTCCTCAGGAATAATTGTTGTCTCAGCTTTCTTCAATAGTTTCCTCTTCTTTTGCTGAGGTGGACGGGGGTCCTGAGTGGACGGCGCGGAGCGCTTGTCATGAATTCCACACCCAATTGATTTTTTAGCTGCTGTTGTGTTTTGAAATTTAATATTCTTCTTATCGAACGGGAACGAGTTAGCGAAGACTACTCTCCTTAGGCAGAAGTTTTCGATCATGATAAACACCTTGCTCCCATACAGTAGCTTTCCTTTTGGGATCAGTTGGAGAGAAACCTTGTTCGCATCT
Organism: Lavandula angustifolia; assembly: GCA_028984105.1. Classification (NCBI taxonomy): domain Eukaryota; kingdom Viridiplantae; phylum Streptophyta; class Magnoliopsida; order Lamiales; family Lamiaceae; genus Lavandula; species Lavandula angustifolia. The sequence goes on along the minus strand of CM054806.1, from coordinate 5,651,970 downwards.
ACCATGAACTTATGAAACTGAGACTTGAACTCAATAATTAAGAACTCAGTCCAGTTAACTTTGACTCCATCCATGATTGGCATTATGATTTGGATCCTGACCCTTGATAGCTGATCAAAAGAGTCGGTGGAGCTTGTTAGAATGTGATTGACGATGTAAGCCCAGCCTTGTTATTTAGGGAGCAGCCTATTCTTTGGGAATGCTACTTTGAATACAATATATTTCTACTCACTGAACCGGCAGAGATATTTGTTGATAGAGGTCTCCTTGTAACCAATAGGCGAGATGCCTTCGTTAGGAAGATCGAAGCTTTTCCGAATGGAGTCAGCAACGTCAAGGTCTGCGATCTTTGCCACCCGTACATTATGTGCGACTTCTTGCTGATAGGATATGCAGGAGATATCCTTGAGGTCATCTTCATTTTGCTGCAAGTTCATGTAGAACTCGATCATCTGCCTTGGAAGGCACAGATGAGGAACCCTAGACAGAATCGTCTGAAGGCCTGACGATTGTAGAGCGTCGAAAATCAGTTCCATACACTTTATCCCACAGGCTCTGAATCCCAGGACTGGCTCAAACCAGACCCTCTTATTGCTGATGATCTCCTCCATATCAGATGGAATCAAAACTTCATTGTTGGTTGAACTCGCCATTGAAAAACTGAATCTGCAAAATATATGTTAGCACTTGAAGGTAGAGTAAGTTAGTTACTGCAGATTAGGTTAAGAATATACTGAAGAATTAGTGTTGTAGAGGTAGTAGATTTCAAATGCACTTAATTTGCAATGCACTAAGTTGATCAATAATGGCGGAAAGTAAGGTATCAGATCATCTATATATATATATATATCATATATGAATATTAAAGGTTTATTCAGTATGCGGTTCAGATTCATCTGAATTTGAAAGATGGACAACATAGATTAAATATTATAAGAGGTTATGATTACATTGCCGCCTATAATCTCGACCTATGTATCTATCTTCCAAAAGGTAAGGTGAGATGACATGGATTTAATGTGCCGCAGTCAGTACATGGAATTTCATGCTTTTAAAGAAAGTTAGCACTTGAAGGTAGAGTAAGTTAGCACTTGAAGGTAGAGTAAGTTAGCACTTGAAGGTAGAGTAAGTTAGTTACTGCAGATTAGGTTAAGAATATACTGAAGAATTAGTGTTGTAGAGGTAGTAGATTTCAAATGCACTTAATTTGCAATGCACTAAGTTGATCAATAATGGCGGAAAGTAAGGTATCAGATCATCTATATATATATCATATATGAATATTAAAGGTTTATTCAGTATGCGGTTCAGATTCATCTGAATTTGAAAGATGGACAACATAGATTAAATATTATGAGAGGTTATGATTACATTGCCGCCTATAATCTCGACCTATGTATCTATCTTCCAAAAGGTAAGGTGAGATGACATGGATTTAATGTGCCGCAGTCAGTACATGGAATTTCATGCTTTTAAAGAAAATGTTTTTATTAATGACATCCTTAATTAATAAATGGCGGGAAATAAATGCGGGGAGTGCTGCGTAAAATATGTTGAATAGATACTCAAAAACCTGTCAGTTGAACGTAGTTGTCAATTGATACCACTGTGTCGTTACTGATTAGTTTAGATGTGTTGAGCATAAGTTCCCCCTTACTCAGTACTTCCTAGATAGTCTTACTGAACTAAGTCAGTAAGATCCAATAAACCTAGTTCTACTGAGAGTTCGTTAAATCTTGTCTCAGCTAGAGACTTGGTCAGTTTGTTGGCCCTCTGTTTATCAATGTGGATTTTCTCCATTCTAATGTCCTTCTTTTCGACATGATCTCGGATAAAGTGATGTATGCTATCCACGTGCTTGCATCTCGTATCTGGAACCGGATTCTGGGTAATTGCAATTGCAGTGGTACTGTCTCAGTAGATCGGCACTTCATCTTGATAGATATCATAATCGCGCAGCTGTTGTCGAAGCCATAAAATCTGACCACATAAGCTTCCGGCAGCCATGTATTCAGCTTGAGTAGTGGACGTTGCTACTGAATGTTGTGTCTTTGAAAACTACGATATGAGCATACTACCGAGGAACTGACATGTTTCAGAAGTCGATTTTCTATCGATTCGATATCCTGCATAATCAGCATAAGAATATCAAGTTAGTTTAAGATTATCATCAGCAGGATACCATAACCCAACATCTGGTGTGCCTTTCAGGAGTGCGCTTAGGTGTTTATTCATTCTTACCCTTAGAGTCTCTGACGACTCTTGAGAGCTTTCTGCGCCTCTCCTTTTCCTTCTGATACCTTCACGGCAAGCAGCGCGTATTTCTTGGCTAGATTTCCTTCTTGTATGTCACTGAGTGAAGGTTCAGCCTTGCTAGATGCCGGAGCTGCTGTGCTGACTGATGCTTTGAAGGCATAGTCGACTTGGGTATCAGCTTCAGCTCTCTGCTTCCTTTGAGGTAAGCCAAACTCGAACTCCTCTGCTTTGAGCTCTGAAAAGATATGGTCAGGAGTAACAATATCTAAATCAGAATGACGTAATAAAGTAGAAAAGAGGGTCCAGTTTCCGTCTGGCAGTGCCCTCAAAATCTTGAGATTTATCTCTCGGTTGGAGAATATCTTTCCCAGCCTATTGATAAAATTCATCAGATCCGTGAATATGACGTTGAGATCTTCAATAGTGTCACCAGGCATGAGAGACAATCTCTCGAGCTTCTGAAGTTCCAGCGCAAGTTTGTTCGCTTTGATCTTCTGAGTCCCCCGACTCAGTAGTGCTAGAGCATCCCAGAGTTGTTTTGAGGACTTGCAGTCCTGAACTCTTCCGACATAAGAATCACTCAGGGTGGTCAGTATGGTGTTTCTGGCGACGCGGTCTAGGTTGTGAAGCTTCTTGTCCTCAGGGGTGAAGAGACTTCTATCCTTGGGAATCTTCTTCCCGGTCACCATTGCTCCTCCATCTGATGGATCCTGAGCTACTACGCTATCAATCATTGGAACGGTAGGTCCGTCCTCCAGAACCTCTGTCATGCTATCGTGGAGAGAGGTCAGATGTGCTTCCATTATGACCCGCCATACACCATAGATCTCTACTGAGAACATGGGTACCATCCTGATCCCTGACATATCAGACATGATAAGTAGTGATATGAATGAAGAATGATATGCAGTGAAAATGTTTTTCGGATCCGTTCAAGTAGACCAGTTTAAAAATAACAAGAGTCTTATAGAATTCCCGCTCTGATACCAATTGTTGGTCCCGAGAGCACGTTCAGGTGTAGAGGGGGGGTGAATACACCTGAAAATCGATTTCTCAACTTAAACACGAACAGTCCTTTTTAGGAGAGTGGCGTACTGAACGAGTTCAGCAGACCAGATAAGCTGTTCTGAATCGTGTCGTAGAGTGACTGACTCTACTGAGGCCTGCTAGCTGACTTGAAGTCAGAATTCAGTACCGTTCAGATAGAGTTCAGTGGTGCGGAAATGTGTAGGCCCAAATTCAGTTGAGTTAGAAAAACGTTTTTATCAAAACAGTTTCAGTAGATTAGTGCAGTCGATTAAGTTTGCTGAAACTCAGTTGAATGATTTAAAAGATATTTTCAGTATGAACCATAAATCAATGCAACAGTAAAATAAAGAACACAGAACACAGAGATTTTTAAAGTGGTTCGGATCCCAACAATCCTACGTCCACTGTCCCGAAAGATCAGGAGGCTATGTATTATACTGAGGTAGTCTCAGTCGGTTTGTACACTGGACAAACACTGGTCTTGAGATTTATACTGAGCAAGTCTCAGTTTACAAGATTATCAAACTGAGTGTTTGAAAAACTCTCCAACAGTGAAGGAGTCCTTTACAGTAAGGATCAGTTCAGAAGTGAACTCCTTCGTCTAAGCTATAGATTTAAACGGTTGAGCTTAGGTTAGAGGGATAGGGAACAAGGAAGTGGCTTCTAGAACGACGAACAACTGACTATAAGCTTTGGGTTCGTGTATCGTCGCTTGGATACTAGAGGTTGTATGATTCTAATTCAGCTTGGTTCCCTATGAGCAGAAATGTAGTCTTTCGCCGGAGATTGTTTCTTCGAACTTCTTGCAGAAGACTTAGGCTTTTTCGAATTGCTCGTTGAATGCTCTGTGTGTCCTCGTGTATGCGAAGGTTTCTCTTGTTTTCTAGGTGAGCTTCAATTTGATTTATCCCTCTATTTATAGAGAACAGATTAGGATAGATCCGTTGGAGACAACGATCCTTTGTCTCTCTCTTTTGGGTAGCTAACGGCTCTTTCGAAGTATGGTAGCAGTGTCCTTTCCCTCCATTTCTGGAAAGTTGTTGACTTGCAGCTTTAACAGATATAGGATAAGTGGCTGCTTGTCATTAGTCGAGGTTCAGAAAGTGGTTGAGACAGAATAGACTTCAAGGAGATCTAAAGCTGACTTCTCTCTTCCTCGTATTGACTCTGCTGATTTGACTTTAGAGATCCTGATAGTCAGAAGACTGTCTGGCCGTTGCTGAGTCTGATCTCTGATTCAGTAGCATGCTCCTGCTGAGTCGGCTCTACTGATGATCAGCTCTGAGTTAAGTGAACTACTCCTGCTAAGTTCAGTTCCACTCACTCCTTTCAGTATACTACTCCTGCTGAGTCCAGTATCACTGAGTCTTCTACTTCTGGTGCTGAGGCAGATAATCTACTGAGTGCCTGAACCAGAGCAGAGTGTCTGCTGAGTCTGAAACCTCAGAGACAGAAAACAGATTACAATAGAAAGGTTCACCAATCAATATAGGGTTTTGGGATCATCAAATCTTCAGTACGTTTTCAGAGCACATGGCTACTGAGTTAGTTATCAACTGAGAGGACTGAATCATTTCCCACTATTTTAGTGTTGTTGTTGGGGACTGAATCATCACCCAACATTTTCCCTCTATTTGATGATGCCAAAACCTAATAGCTAATCAACCTAACACGATGACTTATCAGAAACAGAGCTCCTTACAAATATTACAAATAAGATCAGTAGAGTTGTTCTTCAAGTCCTAGACTACTGAGGGGATCAGGGCAGAAATGACAGAACTTATATAGAATCTAATCAGCGTTTTCTCCCTTTCTAACAACATATTCCCCTGAACACTAAGCAATCTATCAGAATCTAACTAAGCATAAACTGACAATAAATAACAACAGTGAGTGTGTGAGTTAGTAATCACTTCAGTGATTCTGAGTGTTAAGCATAAACAAACACGGCTATTCAGACAATGAGGAACTGTCAAAGCCTAAGCAGAGATGTTATATATATGAGCAATTCAGTACAAGTACATCCTCTGCTATTCTAAAAAGATCAAAAGAAAGATACAAGGAGAATACAGAAGCAAGAATCATCTGAACTGCTTAATCCTATCTTTGAAGTCCTTTGATTGAGTTTCAGGAAGCGGCAGTCCATACATACGATAAATTATCTTCCTCAGCTTCAGTATCTCAGCGAAGTCAGCTGGGTCTTCTTCATCTAGGAATTTTGCTTCAGCAGCGTCCTTCACTTCTTTCTCTATCACTCCATAATGGATAGATCCGTCTAGTCTCTGTGGGGGTGGCAGGATTCTGGAAGCTAGTACTCAGACTTCAACTTCATCCTTAATAGCTTTTTGAAGTCTGGCAAACATCTCCAAGTCAGCTCTCATGATTCATTCAGTAAATGCCACTGTCTTGTGCTTCTCAGCCCAGAATCTCCAGAAATAGTTCCTCTTTATGAATTCAGCTTTGAACGCTTCCCACCTGTGAATGACTCCCCACGACATCCATTCATCCACTCTTGGCCATCTGGGAGTCTTGAGATCAGTAGGCTTCCTGAGCTTCCTGTATCTGTAGGGAATGTCAGCCTTTTCAGGGATCCTATAACTCGCTTCTTTTTCAGTCCTTAGCCTAAGAGCTTCGAGGTCAGCAAGCCTTATCCTCTCTCTGGCTGCTTCTATCTGTCTGGTCTCTTCACCTCTGTATAAGTACCTCTCCATCGGAGCCCAGATTTCATCCATTTCTTGGTCTTGTGCCTTCGAGGCAACATAGGAGGGCTTGTGAGGTGGCTCTTCTTCTGAGTCAGCAGGTGTGGATGATTTCTCTTTACATGTTCCCTACTGCCCAGTTGACTGCTGCTGCTGCTGCTCCTTCTCTTTTTCTTTGTCAGCTTCATCGCTGAGCTTGAGTGTTCTAGGAGGCAGCATAGCTCCAGTTTTCTTGCCTCCAGTTGGAGCCTTAGTTTTGCCTTTAGCATGCTTTTTCTTCGGCTTATTAGCAGCTTCAGCTTCGGCTATCTCCCTAGCCAATTTCTCATCGGCTGCTATCTGAGCCTCCTCCTCCGGAGTAATGAACCTCCTGGGTCCTTTCTTCTTGGAGGGAAGGGGTTGGAAGCTTCAGTACCTTCTTGCCTTTTCCGGCAACTGGAGGAGGGAGAGAAGCTTCTTCCTCTTCTGACTCCTCGTCGGCGTACTCAACAACCTCTTTAATAATGTCAGAGGGTGTCTGGGTTGCGTGAGTCGCGACTTCCTTGGCTCCTGAGCCACTTGGGCCAGTCTCAGCAGGCACTCAAGCTCTTGCTGCTGAGACACCCTGGGCCTCGCCAGTCTGAATTGGTCCAGTGGAGGCAAATGACTGAGTCTGAGTCGCCCCTACCACTGACCTTGCTCTCTTTGGAGCTTTCAACATCAGTTCCTTAGTTCCTTTGTCTAATATACCTTCCCCCTTTTTGGCATCAGCAAATCGGGTAGGGGGCGGAACTGACACTTTGCTGTTTTAAGGCTCTTGTAGGCTTCAGATAGATCATCCAAAGTGTTGTGCAGCTTTGTCATCTTCTCATGCAGCTCATTTCTCTCGTTTGTGAGCTGAGTGCTGTACTTTTTGTGCGAGAGATCGGCTGCTGCCTGAAATTCCTTCAGCTGTTTCTCCACCCTCTCTTCAATAGCCTTCTGAATAGTTTGCAATCTGAGATCACCGGCTTAAGAGATGGTGGTGAAGGATTCAATATGAGCAGTCTGTGCGGCCTTGTAATCATTTAGCAATTTACCTTGACCTGCCTAAATCGTCTTCAGTTGTTCTTCAAAGTCAGCCCGCTGGATGGCTAGCGCGTCAGATAGGATGGTGGAGAAGTCAGGGGCAGGCTGATTCTGGATGGTAGTCCTCAGCCCCTGAATCTCTGCGCTATGGGCCTGGGTGGTATGCATCCATGTTTTATGGACGGCGCGGGCAAGGAGTCTATTCTGAGTCCCCTGACTCCTCAGTATCCTTGCCACTGACTTTGAACGTCAGCTTTTCGGGCTGGGCGCTACTTCGAAAGCAGACACAAGAAGGAGCTGAGAGGGTCCTGCTGCCTTCGAAGTACCAGCCGCCGACTGCCCGGGTCCAAGGATTCTAAGTGGCGGTTTAGCAGTTGATGTAGGAACATCCTTGGCCGGTTGAGTTCCCTCATTAAGCTTCTCAGGGCCTGAATCACGGGGTGGGTCCTGACCATCGGGGTCAGACCCATCCGAGGGCGCAGATGCTGAGACTGATTGTCTGTCATTCAGCATCGCGAGCATTGCTGCCCTCAAATCTTCGAGTGTGCCGAGGTCAAATGGCTCTGAATAGCCAATCTTCCCCCTGATCAGCAACTCTTCTTCGTGAAGCTGTTCGCAGGAGTGGTGGATGATGAGTCTCTTCAGGTTGTGCCACTCCTGGAACCTTATCAGCATGTGGAGCCTCGCCTGCCTTGCAAGTAATACAAGGTCGATATGGCTGGCGATCTCCGGAATGAATTCAGATATCTCTCGCGAGTCCCACGGAAGATAAATCTTCCGGCCAAGCGTAACTATACGCCGTCCAAGATCCGAGATAAAACCCTAGATGATCAATCCCTACAAGATTGACCTTATTATATACTAAGATAAAATATGTAAATTAAGTAACTAGGCCTACACACGGCCAACCCATGACAAGGACTAATTATTACTATTAAAATAGTAAACCATAAATAAGCCCCACGTCCCTAACAGTTGACTTTCTCAAATTTCTCGAACCTTTTTACTAAAAGGTCTTCTGCTGACATTCTTATGAGATATTCAGTGCTTAGCTTAATATTCTTTACTGATTCGGTGGGTTCTGAATTGCTCAGTGCTGAGTTCTTCCGGCTGACAAAGAATGTTCAACTGAATTTATCAGCTACTGAACTTTAGCTACCCTACTGAGTTCCTAACATGCTGAACTCAACTACGCTATTACATTATAAGGCTCATCATTGAGCTATTGGTTTTGGGATCTTCAAATCTTATCATACTAAATCTCATACCCAATAATTTCCCCCTATTTGATGATGCCAAAACTTTTACAACACAGTTTCCCTCTAAGACAGATCTAAAAGATACAGAATAAGAATTAAGAGAAGGACACACAAAAGAAAAATAAGCAATAGGTGAGTGTATGTTTCGATCACTGAGGTGATTAGATGTGTTGAAAGATAAAAACAGCCATGTGACAATGAGTAGTTGTCTTCGGCCAAAAATAGATAGAATTTCATATAAGATTATGAAGATTACAAGTACATTGAAATTCTATTCTATCATAACTAGAAGGAGAAAGGAGAATCAGCTGGTCTTCTTGAATTGTTGCAATCTGGCCTTCAAGTCAGCTGACTTCTTCTCCTGTAGATCATGTCCATAAGATGAGTAGACTATGTATCTCAGCTCCTTGATCTCTTCTATATAATCGGTATTATTCAGTTCAGGTCTCTTCCTCTCCATCGCGAACTTTATCTCATCCTCGATCTCCTTTGTGCATATGTTTCCTTCTAAAGTGCAAGGAGAAGGGAGAGTTCTGAATTCAGGTGCTTTGAGAGGGAGGCCTGATTGTTCAAGAGCAGTTAGAATTTTTGCATATACTTATAGATTTGAGATCATCAAGAATTCTCTGAATAGAACGTTTGGTTCTGATGACTCATTCATGGTCTTCCAGATATATCAGCTTTTGATAAAATCGACCTTGATCTGCTCTCAACTCTGATTGATCTTCCAAGACACCTATTTATCAGTCCTTGGATGAATGATCTTCTTGATATTATTGTTCAGATCTTTGCGTCTGAAGAATTTGGACGTAGTTGGAATGCTCCTATCCTTCTTTGGGACTCTTTCCCATGCTTCCTTCTCTGTCCTTTGCCTGAGTGCCTCAAGATCTGCTAATCTGATTCTTTCTTTTGCAGCTTGAATTTTTCTGGCCTCGGCAGTTATATCTAAGCCTCTCTCGCATGTGATCCCATATAGTCTTCATTTCAGCTTCTTGTTCTTTAGATGGCTTTGTAGTGGGAATGTTCAGCTCAGTTTCAGTATCAGCTTCAGCTTCACTAGTTTCAGCTAACTTAGACTTAGGAGCTTCTGACGCTTTTTCAGCAGATTTAGATTTTTCAGTCTGAGCTATTGATTGCCTTGGCACAACAAATCTTGATTTCTTGGGCACTGGATTTCTAATCTGAATGTCTTTCTTCTTACCCTTTGCCTTGCCTTCCTCCTGTGCTTGGAGTTCTTTGGCCATTTCCTCATCAAAGGCAATTTGTTCTTCAGGCGATTGAAATTTGAGCTTTTTAGCTTTAAGGGGACTATCAGCAACTTTAGCTTTTCCCTTAGCAGCTAAGTGTATTGGCTCATCTTCAGTTAGTTCTTCAACAAACTGAGCTACTTCAGTAATTGTTGCCTCAGTCGGTTCTCCAGACCTTTCCCCTATAGCTTCTTCTCTTGCTGCAGCTATCTCTTCAGCTTTGATTAGGGTCAGTAGTTGTCTACTCCTACTTCCTTCCTCCTCTTTGGCATCATCTATAAGAGTGGTTGCTGCCTCAAGTTATGTATTAAGTTGGATATATTTGAAACAAAGTATTCCCGTTGCCTTCGTTTTAACTAGTTATACAAGTTCATATATATATTTGAAACAAAGTATTCCAGTTGCCTTCGTTTTAACTAGCTATACAAGTTCAATTAGTCTCGTTCATCACATAAATTTGGATGTTCTAAATGGAAAAACTACCTAAGATTCTATTACCGAAAAGAAAGCCAAACAAATAATATCAAGATGAAGCAGATAACAATAAAGATCAAAACAAAATTATTTACAAATCCAGAATCTGACACACATAACATTAACATGAAAATTGAAACCTGCGTGCTATATATTGTAAGAGCCTGTCCTAAGGAATAATAGATCAGTACTTCTAAATCTATATCACAACTTCCTTGTGCTTCCCATAAAACGTTACAAAAAAAAAAAAATAAAAAGCACGAAAAAAACAACACTTTAAACCTAGCTCCTGCATTTGTCCCCTCTAGGTAACATCTAGAGAATCAAATTACACCTGTTGCATCATTTGGTTTCTAAGAATCTCTTTCCCAGCTGAAACTAATGTGTCATAATTTACTAGCCTGCTCTGAAATATTGCCACATGAATCAACTTTGTTTCCAAGGTTGTGTATAATGTTTGTAAGGATAGTTTTCCCATCCGCTCTCCGGTTCTTTTCGCTTCCCACTGAAAACTGAACTGATTGAGGGCAGCTGCTCGTCACCGGATCTACCCTGACCTGAGTTTAAGAACAGTCCAAACCCTGCAGGGTCTTTACTTCCAGATTCCAATAGCATACCGGAATTGAGATCAAAACTGCTCCTCGACGATCCAACACCATTTGAAGGAGCAGACATATTCAAGTTTACCAGAAATGGTGGCTGTGAGTAAGTAGTAGGCAGAGGCGAAGCAGAGCCCACGATCTGGGGGAAAACAGGTTGACCTCTGGAATCCATCATGTAAGGAATGGGTCCTCCAGATCCATATATAGTTGAGTGGAAAGGCATAGGAGGTGCGGGTGCAATATTAGTATAACCATAACCTGGTGATTGGGCATATGAAGATGCAGACCCAATGCCCAAAAGGTTACCTGTTCTCCCCAGGTTAAAGTCAAATGGAAGCTCCGAAGTTTGAGAAATAAATTCCTTCCTATCGACTTCAACTCTCTTGTCCATTATGGATATTGCAGAGTCATCTGGCTTGATACCTCCACTGACATTGAAAGTTTGAGACACCGGACTTAAATAGGTAGTAACTGAGGGATCATTGAAGAATATTGGTTGATCATTCAAATTAAAGTTCCTTGTAGGCTGTTTTGATGACATTGTAGAATGAGACTGACTACGATGCTGAGGTCCTTGGGGAAAGAACTGTCCTATCCGCCAATCTAATAGCGCACCAGCATTTTCACTTGAGTGATTCAGGTCCAGTGCGAGATGTTCGGATCTTCTAGAGCTCGTCTCAGCAGAAGATTCACCAGAAGGAACTGCAGAAAAAAACTGAACATGTTTAGCTGCTTCTAACTCTCCAGATCTGGGATCAATGCTTTCAGCTACATTCAGATCAAAATCAAGACATCCTTGCCGTTCCTTTCCACTGCTACTGCTTCCCCCAGCAAAAGGATCTTTGTCTCCTTCCCTCATTCGGCGTGGTGATGCTGGACGGAAAGCACTAGTGACAGCTGAGCCTTTCCAGCCAAGATTCCCCTCAAATTGCAAAGGACCACCTGGCAGTCCAGGAGCAGCTGCTGCTCTTGAAGCGGAAACAAAAGAGACTGGTGCAAACAATTGATTCTCAGGTCGATCAGGATCTTCTGAACAAACTTCTTGATTCAGGTCAAATTTACAGGGGCCTTTCTCTTCATTGGCTTCTTCTTGAGCAACCTCAGTGAGTTGAGAGGTTGTCATATCTTGTGTGCCATTCGTCCGCTCGGCATCTTGGTGTCCAGAGCTAGTTCCCGATTCTTCCTGCAGTGGTGAAGATTCATCAGACAAATCTGAGTCATTTACCACCTCCTTAGGTGAACCCTCATTGGAGAGGGATTGCTTTTGACTGACAGAGCCCGGGCTATTCTGCTGCCTTATACTACCTTCCAGTAATTTCTCAGAAGAACTGCAACTTGGTTCTCTGGAATCTACAACTTCCCTCTCCACTTCCATGGCCACCTGCCTAGCAACTTCTAGAGGGTCTACAATCCCATAGTCTATTTCAACATCCGACTTCTTGCCAGATCGATCAGGTCCCCTATTCATTAGTTTTTTGCCAAAAGTATAACTATTTGTTATATTATTTTCACTTATACGCAGACCAGGTATATTCACCTTTCGTTTATCTTCAGTCCCTGATAGGAAGGTACCTATATCCTTAGGACTTCCCCAACTTGTCTCACAGGTCGAGGACCTTGGCAACAAATGATGGTTTCTAGTACCACCTGCTATGAATGCTAGTGGAGTTTTGCATTGATTGGAACCATCTACTTTGTTCTTGACGCCATTTACGTCAGAGTTTATCTCCATCGAGTCAACACATGAGAAACCTTCATCACATGATTTTATTTCCCCACCTGTGGAGTTCTTTATTGGATTTTCAGCTATGGCTTTCATTTCCTTTACAATAAGAGTACTCGAAGTAAAAGATCTGCCTTTGGTCTCAAGCAATCCCACTTTATCCGACAAACTTTCAATCTTCACAGGCTGCTCCGTGTGGTTAGATGATCCTGAGTTATGAAACACTCTCTGAGCATTAACAGTAGGAGCAGGTGCAACACATGGCTCAGAGGTAGTGTTAACTGGACAACATAGAGTAGACTCCATTATAGATTTTTGTAAGGATGGTGAGTTAACATGGTTTAACGATCCTTTATCTCCAATTGGAAGGTTTAAAGTTTCATCCAGATTGTGTGCACTTTCAACTAGCTCAGTAGCATTAGAACTTATAGAGAGGTCTGGATTATCTAATTCATGGCCCTTCCCGTTGACAGAATTTTCTTGGGAGATAGGAGCATCTCTGAGGGGAGATGCTGAATGCCCTGTACCTCTATCTATATTATCACTTTTCCCATGCTTATCAACAGTTAAAGCTCCAAGTTTCTCAACGTTGGGAATAGATGTAGTACTGTCTGTCTTTGTTTTCCAGCTTTCAAATAGTGCTCGAGCTTTATCCTGAACCCTGGAACTATTGTGAACAAGGAGATTCTGAACGGTCTCCCATATGCCAGAAGCAATCAGTTTTTTATCGTCCACGCCCAGTTTTTCAAGTGCCCGTAGCAAATGGGTAATTGATTCTTCCACAAAGCTTTCGTCATTGAACTTTTGTGCAACCTTCAGCCATTTAGAGATGAAGTCGAGGCCATCTAACTGAAGAAAAAGATCAAGACAATCCTTGTTTTGAGTGGCAACTAAAGCACTTGCAACTGCAGACCACTGCCGCGTTGAATCAGCCGCATTCTTCGCAATACAACTTCTTTCTTTCTCCATAACAGCCAAAAGTTCCCTGACTCGAGAAGGGGCTGAAAGCCCATTATTCATTTCAGTTAGGGTGAAGAAGTCGTCTAGTGTCATAATCTCTTTGGAGTTACAACCTTGACAGACTACTCTAGTTGCATGTATGCACTAGGTTCTGGACCCTGCAAAAATTGTTTGTACATTTGGTCATAGACATATATTCCAATGAAAACATCAGATTGCAGGTACAAATTAATAAATGAAGTCGACATCAATCATAGTATAAGTCAATCAATTTTGATTCTTACAAACAATGTCAACGTTTATAACAGATATATCTCATTTATCATACAAGACTACATGTAGCAGCATGGACGCCACGAATCTGGCTTTACCCCAGAGATGGATGAAGTTTAATATACATGGTATCTAAAAACACTGTCCATCAACTAAGCCTCTTAAAACTTCTCAGATCAACATTCCCCCTTCGGATGAGTAGAAACAAGTAAGATCGATCTCTCAAGACAAGCATCAGATGCTTTACAGTTTTGTAGTTTTTGCCAAATAGAGAAACACAAGATGTAAAATGTTAGTAGAAAAAATAAATTAAGGCAGGAGCATATCTATAGGCCAAGAGTAAAATGCTCTTATAAATGATTCGTTTCAGTTGATAAACTCGAAGTGTCTAATGAATGCTTATTCCGATCCCAAAAACCAAAAGACATTAAGTCATGATGCGCATTTCATGTCGGGCAATTGCAAGGTGAATAGGGCTTTTGAAAATTAGAAGCAGAAACACCATTGGTTAAAGATAGAGAGTAGATAGACAGAGCAACCAATCAACATTTGATATATTTACTATGGCAGTAGTTCGGCCCATCCAAAATTACAAATCCAACTTAATTCCAATAGAAACAAACAGCACCTCATTTTAATCCTGAAGGACGGAAGGACAAGAAAAGAAATGATCAAAACCATTTATTCAAAATTCAACTGACGAAATTCTCTTAGGTACAAAAGACCTTAAGGGCTTTTGAACCAAATTATTCTACCAAACAAAATATTAACTACAAGGGACTGAAGATTTAAATAACACAAACATGTACACCTGTATATACATACACATACTGACCAAAAACATGAGTAAAGGCCGAACCTTTATTGAAACCCTAGATTACAAATCTCTTTACCTTAGCATCAGCAAGTCTTCAAACGCAGAGTATGTGCATAAAAATCCGCAATTAGCAGGACGCCAAAGCTAATGATTAGATCAAGATTACGCGAATTAGTGCAGCGGAAAAGAAATCAAAACCGCTCAAATTCAAAATTCTTCACTAAAAATATGATTAAGAAAAGCGATGGAGTTTTACTTTACCTCTTTCCTAAACTTGAAAAAATCACGATTCAACGCCTTCAGCTCCTCGTCAACTTCAGCAACGAGCTTCCAATTTCCGAAACATTTTATTTTATTTGAAAGATAAAAAAGAATAATCAGAAATTTAGAGAGGAAAAAACCCTATTTATTATTTATTAGATTAGAAATGTAATGAATGTAATTCTATTTTCTTCCCCCCTCACTGAATTTGTTGGTCCGTTTTAGTTCACAAGTGGGTATTCAACACGTGCGCCGCGTGTGACGTTCTCCAGTTACCCAACTTTCACCGCTGGGCTTCGACCCAATATAATAATAACCGGTCAACTTAAGTTCAGTAATTTAATTGATTTTTAATGACCAAGGAATTAAATCTCTCTAATAAATAAATGTATACTTAAATTATTTATGTGATCTTTTGGATGATTTTTTTCATTAATTATCTTTTAAAGTGGATATTTTTAAATATAAAATAAAAAGTTACTTTTTAAAGTTTTAATTATTCAAACTCTAAATAATTTTTGTTTTGGGGCGAACTTCTATGCGCCGATTGAACCTATAACTGGGTCTCCCGACTCTGATTTCTGACTCAATTTCATTGGTTGACCCAACTTTGATTTTCGTTTAAAAAAATGCATATTTATGCACGAAAACTCTAGTTTTACATTTTTTTTATTTTCTCTTCACTCTCAACGTTGTGCCTCTCTCTTCTTTCTGCATCTCATCCCAAAACAAACCTCTTTCTTCATTGTCGCGGCGCGACTGCTCCACATTCATTCATCCATCACCGCAGTCAAGTCGCCCACAAATCCGCAAGCTTGTACAATTTTGGCGTTTTCGACGATCGAAGACTCATACGTTGTCCGATAGGTTTGAAATTTTAACTAGTGTTAGAAGACACGTTTTTCTACATTCTGACTAAAGGCATTGTAATTCTAACGGTTCAATTTTGAGTTATAATTTTTGAAATTTTGTTGCTAGTTTTGTGTACATTTTACGTTTTTTATTTTCAGTTTGTGATTCTAGTACCTTCGTACTTATTGTTAAGAGTTAGAAATCATATTGTACTTGTTGGATTGTACTCTCTACTTCGTTATACTGGATTTGGCTAGACCTAAGGTTCTCGTGGTTTTTACCTCTTCACATTGAAGGGTGTTTTCCACATAAATCTTGATATACTCGTTGTTCCTAATGATTATTATGTTTCTTTGTTGAATTAGATCCATTTTGGTATTGGTTCATACTCCTAATATATTCTTCAAGTTAAGGAAGCTATAATTTTGATTTCTGAAAAGCATATATACCTATAATTTTCAAATGACACTTTTGTTCTGAACAAATAACAATTTTTTTTCAAAACAATTGATACTCAATGAATGAAACTGTTGGTCCCGAGAGCACGTTCAGGTGTAGAGAGGGGGGGGGGTGAATAAACCTGAAAAACCGATTTTCTCAACTTAAACGCGAACAGTCTTTTTCAAGATGATGTCGTACTGAACAGGTTCGACGGACCCGGATAAGCCGTTTACGAATCGTGTTGGCGAGTGACCGACTCTACCGAGACACGCTAGGCGACCGAGAGTCGAATCGCATATCTTGCAGATAGAGTTCAGTGGTGCGGAATAGTGTAGACCCAATTCAGTTGAGTTAGGAAAACGTTTTTATTAAAACAGTTTCAGTTGATTAGTGCAGTATGTTAAGTTTGCTGAAACTCAGTTGAATGATTTAAAGAAGGTTTTCAGTATGAACAGTAAATCAAGGTAACAGTTAAAACAGAACACAAGACACAGAGATTTTTAAAGTGGTTCGGACACAAAAATCCTACGTCCATTGTCCCGAAAGATCAGGAAGCTATTTATTATACTGAGATAGTCTCAGTCGGTTTGTACGCTGGACAAACACTGGTCTTGAGATTTAAACTGAGCAAGTCTCAGTTTACACGGTTATCAAACTGAGTGTTTGAAAAACTCTCCAACTGTGAAGGAGTCCTTTACAATAAGGATTAGTTCAAAGGTGAACTCCTTCGTCTAAGCTATAGATATATGCTATTGAGCTTAGGTTAGAGGGATAGGGAATAAGGAAGTGGCTTCTAGAACGACGAACAACTGAATATAGCTTTGGGTTCGTGTATCGTCGTTTGGATACTAGATGTTGTATGAAATAGTTAAGCTTGGTTCCCTAAGAGCTGGAATGAAGTCTTTCGCCGGAGATAGATTCTTTGAACTTCTTGCGGAAGACTTAGGCTTTTTTAATTTTGCTCGTTTGAATGCTCTGTATGTTCTCTCGTGTTCTTCCCGTGAGCTTCAAATTTTGATTTATCCCTCTATTTAAAGAGAAGAGATTAGGATAGATCCGTTGGAGACGACGATCCTTTGTCTCTCTCTCTTTTGGGTAGCTAACGGCTCTTTTGAAGTTTGGTTGCAGTGTCCTTTCCCTCCTTTTCTGAAAGTTGTTGACTTGCAGCTTTAGTAGATATAGGATACGTGGCTGCTTGTCATTGGCCGAGGTTCAGAAAGTGGTTGAGACAGAACAGACTTCAAGGAGATCTGAAGCTGACTTCTCTCTTCCTCGTATTTGACTCTGCTGAAAAGTGACTTCAAAGATTCTGACAGTCAGAGGACTGTTTGGCCGTTGCTGAGTCTGATCTCAGATTCAGTAGCATGCTCCTGCTGAGTCGGTTCTACTGAAGATCAGCTCTGAGTACAGTGAACTACTCCTGGTGAGTTCAGTTCCACTGACTTCTTTCGCATATCGCCTGCCGAGTCCAAGATATGCGAGTCTTCTACTTCTGGTGCTGAGGCGGATAATCTATTGAGTGCCTGAACCAGAGCAGAGGGTCTGCTGAGTCTGAAATCTCAGAGACAAAACAACTTACAACGTAATGGTTCACCAATCAGAATAGGGTTTTGGGATCTTCAAATCTTCACAAATTCATTTAGAGCACAAGGCTACTGACTGTATGACGGCATAGAAGACTGAATCATTTCCCACTGTTTATCGACACTGCTGAGGATAGAATCATCACCCAACATTTTTCCCCTATTTGATGATGCCAAAACCTAATAGCTATCAACCTAACACTATGACTTATCAGAAACAGAGCTCCTTACAAAATTACAAGTAGAATCAGTGGTGTTGTTCTTTAAGTCCTAGACTACTGAGGGGATCAGGGCAGAAAGTCAGAATAAATATAGAGTCTGAACAACACTTCCCCCTGTCTTAACAACATTTTCCCCTTATGCTATCAAGTCTATCATAATCTAGCTAAGCAACAACCGACAATAAATAACAGACAGTGAGTGTGTGAGTCAGTAATCACTTCAGTGATTCTGAGTGTTAAGCAAAAAATAAACACGGCTATTCAGACAATAAGATATTGTCAAAGCCAAACAGAGATATTGTATATGTAAAGAGGTTCAGTACAGTTACATCTCTGCTAGACTAGGAAAAAGAAAAAGATACAAAGAGAACACAGAAGCCAGAAGTCATTTGAACTGCCTAATCCTGTCTTTTCAATCTTGGGATTGAGATTCAGGAAGAGGCACTCCATACATGCGATAAGTGACTTTTCTCAGCTTCAGTATCTCAGCAAGTCCACTGCGTCTTCTTCATCAAGAAATTCGGCTTCAGCGGCGTCCTTCACTTCTTTCTCTATTACTCCATAGTGAATGGATCCGTCAAGTCTCTGTGGGGGTGGCAGGATTCTAGGGTCTGGAACTCTGACTTCGACATTTTCTTTGACAGCTTTCTGCAATCTGGCATACATGTCTAAGTCGGCTCTCATTATCCATTCAGTATAAGCCACAGCTTTGCGCTTCTCAGACCAGAATCTCCAGAAATAGTTTCTTTTAATGAACTCGATTTTCAGTGCTTCCCACCTTTGCGTGAATTCCACTGGCATCCATTCATCTGTTCTAGGCCATCTGTGAGTCTTCAGATCCGTAGGCTTTCTGAATCTCCTGTATCTGTAGGGGATGTCAGCCTTTGAGGGGATCCTCTGACTAGCTTCCTTTTTCGTTCTCAGCCTGAGGACTTCAAGATCTGCTATATGTAATCTCTCTCTGGCTGCTTCAATTTGCCTGGCCTCTTCACCTTTAAATAAGTATCTGTCTAACTGAGCCCAGATTTCTTCCATCTCTTGTTCCTGTACCTTAGAGGCAGTGTAGGAAGGCTTGTGAGGTGGCTCTTCTTCTGAGTCAGCGGAAGTTGATGATTTTTCTTTGGAGGTGCCCTGCTGCTTAGTAGATTGCTGCTACTGCTGATTATCCTTGTCAGCTTCGTTGCTGAGTTTAAGCGTTTTGGGAGGCAGCCTTGCACTTGTTCTCTTGCCTCCAGCTGGAGCCTTAGATTTGCCTTTGACAGGCTTCGGTTTGGGTTTGTTGGCTGCTTTAGCTTCGGCTATCTCCCTAGCCAGCTTCTCGTCTGTGGCTATCTGAGCCTCCTCCTCCGGGGTAATGAACCTCCTGGGTCCTTTCTTCTTGGAGGGAGGGGTTGGGAGTTTCAAAACTTTCTTGCCTTTGCCGGCAACAGGAGGAGGAAGAGGAGTTTCTTCCTCTTCTGAGTCCTCCTCGTCAGCATACTCGGCAACTTCCTTAATAATGTCAAGGGGAGTCTCGTGTTGCACGAGTAGCGACTTCTCCGGCTCTCGAACCACTTGGGCCGGTCTCGGTTGATCTTTGCCGGCTGCACTCGAGACACCCCGGGCCTCGCCGGTTTCGGTAGGGTACGGTAGGGGCGGATGACTGAGTTGAGGTTGCCCCTGCTACTGACCTTGCTCTCTTCGGAGCCTTCAGTATCAGCTCCTTGGCAGCTTCCCCCTTAGTTGATTTCTCTATTACACTTTCCCTTTTCTTTGCCAAACTTTCCCCCTTTTTGGCATCAGCAAGTAGGGTTGGGGGCGGAGCAGATACCTTTCTGTTCAGGCTTTTGTAGGAGGCTGACAGATCGTCTAATCTTGTATGAATCTTGGTCAGTACCTCATGCAGCTCATTTCTCTCGTTGGTCAGCTGATCGCTGTATTCTTTGTGTGAGAGATCTGCTGCAGCCTTGAACTCTTCCAACTGCTGCTCAACCTTCTCTTCAAGAGCCTTTCAGAATAGTTTGGATTCTGAGTTCGTTGGCTTGAGAGATGGCTGTGACTGATTCAGTGTGAGCGGTTTGAGCGGCCTTGTATTGATTCATCAGTTTATCCTGGCTTTCCTGAATCGTCTTGAGCTGAGCCTCAAAATCAGCTCTCTGTGCAGCTAAGGCATTCGTTAGAATGTTGGAGAAGTCAGGGACTTGGGATGAAGAAATTGCGGTTCTGAGTCCCTGCAGCTCTGCACTATGTGCCTCAGTGGTTTGCCGCCAAGTTTTGTGGACGGTACGGGCAAGAAGGCGATTCTGGGTGCCTTGATCCTTCAGTGCCCTGACCACTATTTTCGAACGACGGCTCTTTGGGCTGGGCGCTACTTCGAAAGAAGATTGGAGAAGAAGCTGAGCAGGATCAGCTGCCTTCGAAGTACCAGCCACCGTCTGCCCAGGACCAAGGATGCTGAGTGGAGGGTCAGCAGTAGATGCGGTGACATCCTTGTCTCGTTGAGTTCCCTCATCGAGCTTCTCGGGGCTCGAATCATGGGGTGGGTCCCGACCATCGGGGTCGAACCCATCCCGAGGGCGCGGGTGCTGAGGCCCGGTTGTCTCTCATTCGGCCAGGGCGAGCATAGCCGCCCTCAGATCCTCGAGCGTGCCTAGGTCAAGATGGCTCGAGTAGCCAATCTTCCCTCTTATCGGCAGCTCTTCTTCATGGAGCATTTCACGGGAATGGTGTATGACCGGTCGCTGACATTGTGCCATTCACGGAACTCCGATCAACATATGGAGTCTCGCCTGCCTAGCCAATATGACAAGATCTGAGTGGCTGGCGATCTCCGGTATTACTTCAGCAATCTCATGGGAGGCTCTGAATTTGAGCGCTAAGGCCTCCATCCCGACAGATTCTGACTCCGAGGCTGTCTCCGAGCTCTCGACTTCGATAGGAGATGTCTGTTTCTCAGCAGATGGGATGCTGCTGAGTGAAGGTACGTCCAAGGGGCTCTCCAGTGTCTGGACTTCTTTAGTCTGGACTTCTGATTGGATCTCTTCAGCTTGGACCCCTTGGTCCATTGTCTCTCCATGTTCAGTGGAAACGATTTTCTCCACTGATTGAGTCTTCTCAGAAGACTCAGGCTCGTCTCTCAGCTGTAGTGGTGGCTGAGTAATGATGGCCTCTGTTTCCACTGCAGTTTCAGTGGGCGCAACCTCGCTGACCTTCTTCAGCTTTTTGGTTGGCGTCTTTGGTGTGGATTTTGGTGGGGACCTCTTCTTCTTCGGCGTTGAGGTCTGCTGAGTCCCACTCGTAGGTGCAGCTGGCCCTGAGCCAATCTGTTGAAGGGCTGCTGACCTATTCTGGAATCTGACTTTCTTCACGTTGAAGTATTGTTTGTCAGCAAAGGTGACCTTGTCAGATGCGCAGAAATCCTCTATCATCACTGAGAGTTTAAGTCCGTATAGGAGCTTTCCTTTGACGCTGAGCCTATTGGACGCCTTATCAAATTTGGCTGACTGCATCATAAACTCTCTGAGGAAAAATTATGTCCAGTTGATCTTGGCCCGATCATATATGGCCATCATCAGTTGCAGTTTGGGTCTGGACACTTAGTCAAACGAGCCTGCTTGACTTGTCAGCAACTGAGTCACAATATATGCTAGTGCTCTGTACTGAGGGAGCATAACATTCTTGGGAAAAGCGGCTCTGAACACAGTTGGCTTCCCGCAGAACTCGGTGAGGTACTCATCCATCAAATCATCTTTATAAGCGACGGTGCTGAATCCTGAGTTGGGGAGGTTGAAGCTTTTCTGAAGAGCTTCGCGGATGGACATCTGCTTCACTTCAATCATGGAGCGGGAGGGATCGCCTACTGTATGGACGACGAATCTCCCTCTGATATCTCCATCTACTGAATCAGAGTTCGAGTAGATCTCTGCTACTTGGCGCGGGAGGAAGAAAGTCGGCCTTCTCGTTAGAAATCCTTCCAGACCAGTTTCTCTAAGAGCATAGAATATCTCCTCCATAAAGTCCAGGTCGCACTCATCAAATTCCATGACAGGCTCACCAGACTCGATCCTTTTCGAGGATCTCTTGCATATCTACCGGAGCACCTACTTGAGTTCTTGTCATGTTTGTAATTTGCATACACAATATAGGTCAGTATTGATTAACATATAAGAGAAATAAAAACCATACGATACTTAATAATCATTGAAGAATTACCAAAAGATTTTCTGAATATTTTGAGGAGAATTTGGATAGAAGGTAATAAGTATCTCATAAAATCTCGGGTATTTAAGATATTTGCAGATATGAAATGGCGGTGTCAAAGATTTGAACGCATATATATCTATCTTAGAGAAGATAAACAGTTAAAGATCAATGGTTCAGTTTGAACGCGCTTTTTAGATGGACGGCTAGGATTAAGTTTTATAAAATAGGCAATGATCAAAGTAGCCGCCTAAGTCAAAAGCCAGTTGAAAATAGCCTAAGTAGTAACTTGATACGACATGCATTTAATGCGTGGCAGAGTTCAGCATGCTTGTACATAGAATGTCGTGTATTAAATATGATCCGTTAAAATTAAATGACATTTCCTAAGGCATTGAATACGATGTTGAATCTGATCATAAATACACAGAATTGTTCTATAGGCTACTGAGTAGAGATACGCAAACCTGTCAGCTGAACATCGTAGTCAGCTGATACCTCGTGTAGATGGTTGCTGAGTCTCTACGTACTGATTTTACTCGGTACTGAGAGTGAACATCCCCCCTTAATGAATGCTCCTCTCCTGAATCCTCTTACTGACTGGAGTCAGTAGGGTCCAGTAGACCTAGCTCTACTGAAAGTTCTCTGAATCTGGCTTCAGCTAGAGGCTTGGTCAGTATATCAGCCTTTTGATGATCAATATGGATCTTTTCCATCCTGATATCCTTCTTTTCGACATGGTCACGAATGAAGTGGTGTCTGATGTCCACGTGCTTGCATCTCGTATGAAGTACAGGATTCTGAGTGATTGCAATGGCACTAGTACTGTCGCAGAAGATCGGCACTTCATTCTGAATGACGTCATAGTCGCGTAGCTGCTGTCTCAGCCAAAGGATTTGGGCGCAGTAACTTCCGGCAGCCATGTATTCAGCTTCAGTAGTTGATGTCGCTACTGAATGCTGTTTCTTTGAGAACCATGAGATCAGCTTACTGCCGAGGAACTGACACGTTCCAGAAGTTGACTTTCGGTCGATTCTACATCCTGCATAGTCAGCATCAGAATAACTAGTTAGTTTTATATTATCATCAGCTGGATACCATAAACCAATGTCAGGTGTTCCTCTGAGATAGCGGGGAATCTTCTTTGCTGAGTCCATGTGACTCTACTTCGAATTCGCCTGAAATCGAGCGCAGACACCTACAACATAAGTTATGTCAGGACGAGTAGCTGTTAAGTATAATAGAGAACCAATTATAGCACGAAATTCAGTTTGGTCTACTGATACTCCCTCTTTATCAAGATCGATCTTTATATTCGTGTTCATCGGGATCTTGATTGGTTTGCCGGATGTTCAACCAAATATCTTGATGAGGTCTCGAGTGTATT
Organism: Lavandula angustifolia; assembly: GCA_028984105.1. NCBI lineage: Eukaryota > Viridiplantae > Streptophyta > Magnoliopsida > Lamiales > Lamiaceae > Lavandula > Lavandula angustifolia. Next base: position 5,628,660 of record CM054806.1, on the reverse strand, counting down.
TGCCTTGATTGATGAACGTCCCCTTCTCAGATTGTTTGACTTGAAAGCCAAGGAAATAGTTCATCTCTCCCATCATTGACATCTCGAACTTATCCTTCATCATTCTTTCGAACTGCTGACACATGACGACATTCTTGGAGCCGCAGATGATGTCATCTACGTAGATCTGCACAAGTAATAGGTCGTCTTCCAGTCGAATGCTGAATAATGTGCGGTCTACTGTGCCCTTCTGAAAACCTTTTTGAAGATGAAACTCAGATAGGGTATCGTACCAAGCCCTGGGTGCTTGTTTTAACCCATACAGAGCCTTTCTGAGTCTATAAACTTGACGTCCCTGCTGAAAGCCGGGAGGCTGTTCCATATAGACTTCTTCTTTCAATACGCCGTTCAGGAAAGCAGACTTCACATCCATTTGATATACTCTGAATCTTTGATGTGATGCGTAGGCTAGAAATAGTCTGATTGCAACTGGAGCGAAAGTTTCATCGAAATCTATCCCTTCGGCTTGACAGTAGCCTTTCGCCACGAGTCTTGCTTTATTCCTTACTATGACGTTGTTTTCATCACGCTTGTTCTTGAAGACCCATTTAGTTCCGATCACATGTTGATGTCGGGGTCTGTCAACAAGCTCCCAAACTTCGTTTCTCGTAAATTGATTCAGCTCCTCCTGCATGGCTATGATCCAGTCAGCATCTTTCAGTGCATCCTCAAGTGACTGAGGTTCTTTAGTAGACAAGAAGCAGGAATATAAGGCGCTTTCTCCCTGACAAAATCTGGATCTTGTCTTTACGCTTGCTGAAGGATCTCCTATAATTAAGTCAGAAGTGTGAGCATCTAGCCACGATCTACGATGTTTCACTCTTCATCTGAAATTTGTTCAACACAGATAGCAGGTGAGTTAGGCATTTCAGTTGTACTATTCTGATATTGAAGTAGTTCAGTTACAAGAGTGTGATCTACTGAGTCACCAGGTTCAGGGGCATTTAGCTCAGGAACATCATTAGTTCCCCCTGAATTATTATTCTCAGTAGAGGTCTCAGTTACCACTGGGGTTTCTTCATCGATCTGAGTTACCTGGGATTGACTCTGTTCTGGAGAGTCAATCTGTTTAGCTACTTCTGCTGCTGGTTGAGATTCAGTAAACTTATCTTCGGTTTCCTCATCTGAATCATCATCCCAACACAGCTGGATCTTTTTGACTTTATCTTTTAAGCTCGGATCCTGTAGCTGCTTACTGATGTCCTCAGATTCAGGTTCAGAGTTTCTGCTCCTGTCTTCAGTAGCAAACTCATTAAAAACCACATGAAGGCTTTCCTCCACGCAAAGGGTCCGATAGTTAAAGACTCTAAAGGCTTTGCTGACCTGGGAGTATCCTAAGAACACTCCCTGATCTGACTTGCTATCAAAAGTCTTCAGTTGATCTTTCCCATTATTGTGAATAAAGCACGAACACCCAAAAATATGGAAATAAGATAGAGAGGGCTTCCTGCCGTTCCATAGTTCATATGGTGTCTTCTTATGCTGCTTTGTCAGTAGAGATCGATTCTGAGTATAACATGCAGTGTCAGTAGCTTCTGCCCAGAATTTGGTTGGGAGTCCTGAGTCTGCGAGCAGGGTTCTTGCTGCTTCTTTGAGTGTGTGATTCTTCCCCTCAGCTACCCCATTTTGTTGAGGCGTACGCGCGGCAGACGTCTCATGCTCTATTCCTTCTGCTTTGCAGAACTCCTCCACCATGAAATTAAGGAACTCAGTTCCTCTTTCAGAACGTATTTTGATAATCTTGGTGTTCTTCTCGACACTGAGCCTTTTCAGAAGCGTTGGTAACTTTGTTTTGACGTCAGACTTGTTGGCAATAAATATGACCCATGTGTAGCTTGAGTAGTCATCAATGACCACTAATGTATACTTTTTGCCTCTGATCGTCACCGGAGAGACTGGACCGAACAAATCCATATGTAGCAGCTGAAGGATTCCATCAGTGGAAGGAGATGGAACTGGCGGATTTTGATCCCTTCAGGCATGCTTCACACTGAGTGTCTTTGCTGAATACTTCATTCGGCAGTCCTCTTGATAGAGTGTTTCTAGCCAATTTTTTGAGCGTTTTGAAGTTGAGATGGCTGAGTCTTCTGTGCCAAAGCCACCCTATTCTGTTGTCATTTTTCGCCAACAAACAAGCTTCAGGTTCAGCTGAGTTCCAGTCAGCTACATAGATATTCTTCTTGCGCGAACCTGATAACACTGTTTTCCCTGTAGATTTATCAATAAAATCACAGAAACCAGGGTAAAAAATCACTCTATTCGAGTTATCACAAAATTGACTAATAGAGAGAAGGTTATGCTGAAGTCCTTCAACATATGATACTCTTGGAACTGTTGCAGTTCCAATGCTGAGTGTTCCATATCCTCTGGTGTAGCCTTTAGCATTGTCTCCAAACTCGATTCGGGGTCCTTCTTTAGTAGTATAATTCTTCAGCAAGTCCTTTTGGTACGTCATGTGTCTTGAGCATCCGCTGTCCACATACCAAGGGTCCTTGTGCACCTACAAAACAGAATTATATTTAGGTACCCTTTATTTTTGATTTTGGGTCCTTAGATGCTAGTTTTGGTAACCCATATCTGTCTTACGACCCTGGTGGTCTCAGATAGTTTCTTTCCACTTGTGTCAACATATTTGACCACTGGACTGGTCACTGCTGACTTCTGAGGCTTTTCAGGTTCAGGAGTCCGGATCTTCTGAGTGGGTGGACTGCTGACCTTTGCCTTTTGCGCGGCTTTCTTCTTCTTTTTCTGACTTTTGGATCCTCTCCTGACTATTGGATCATAGTAATATGACCCATACTGAGCTGGATGTGTCAGCTGAGGAGGTCCATACTGATCAGCCCACTTTGCTTTGTTGGTTCCCCCTTGACTGAACTGAGGTGATCTGGTGCTGATCTTCTTGTCAGATTGCTGATGAGTAGGATGAGGTGCCTTCATCTTCTGTTTGTTCTTGGCTAAGGGGTTCAGTATGTCTGCATTAATGGTCTCCCCTCGAACAAATCTATCAGCCAGCCGGTTTTCTGAGCATACGGAGGCAGATGAGGAGGCTCCCTAGCTGAATCCAAGTCCCTCCTTGCAATGCTTGGGCTTGTTGCTTGCTAGAATAGCCTCCAGTTTCTTTTCAACGCCCATGTATCGCTCTGTCATCAGGTTCCTCCAGACATCATCACTTTTCTTCAGTGTTTCATGCTCGGTCTGAAGTCCAGACAACTCTTGCTTCAGTAGACTCTGTTCAGTATCTTTCTGAGTCAAGTCTTTGGTCAAGACTGAGATTTGATCTTCTTGATGCTGAGACTTGGCCATCAGAGAGTTTATCTCCTCCCTGAGTCTCAACACAAGTCCTTCTGACTCAGTAACGACTTGACTTTCCTGAGAAAGTCTCTGATTCTCCACTTTCAGGGTATCCAATTCCTGAAGACTCTTACTAAGCTGCAAACTCATCTGAATCTGCTCGTCGAGTAGTTCTTCATATGCGATCGCGACGTCCGTATTCTTGTCGCACTTTGAAAGAGTGTCGTGTGTGCAGGTGTGAGGAGGAATTAAATGGTTCATGAGAGTTTACCTCATCCTCTTCTCTGCCCATGCGACACTTTTCGGCGTCTTCTTCGACTTCAAGCTCTAAGGCCATGAAAGTCGCTTCATCATCGAGATGAATCCATGAAGGAATCGACTTCATCCGAGTCGTTCCGAGAGTTCACCAAGCAATGTATGCTTGTCTCTTCTTGATGAACTTCTCCCTTCTTGCTTTACGTGCTTGCTCGTTCAGGCGATGCGAGCTCGGACGGTCATCATGCGATAGTGTCCTGGCTTCTTGCAGTTATAGCAGGTGGTGACTCTTTCTTCCTTGCTTTCATTGTCTTTCGACTGTGCTGAGTTATCCTTTTTCCTGCATTCAGAATTATGTGAGTCAGGAGTGTGCTTAGGCGTGTATTCAGACTTACCCTTGGATTCTCTGAGGGCTTTAGTCACTTTTCTGCGCCTCTCCTTCTCCTTCTCCTTCTGATACTTTACGGCAAGCAGAGCGTACTTCTTGGCTAGATTTCCTTTTTGTATGTCAGTGAGTGAAGGTTCAGCCTTGCTAGACGCTGGAGCTGCTGTGCTGACTGATGCTTTAAAGGCATGGTCGATTTTAGTGTCAGATTCAGCTCGATGCTTCCTTTGAGGTAAGCCAAACTCGAATTCATCTGCTTTAAGTTCTGAAAAGATATGGTCAGGAGTAACAATATCTAAATCAGAATGACGCAATAAAGTAGCAAAGGGAGTCCAATGACCGTCTGGCAGTGCCCTCAAAATTTTGAGATTCATCTCTCGGTTGGAGAATGTCTTTCCCAGCCCGTTGATAGAGTTCATCAGATCTGTAAATCTGACGTTGAGATCTTCAATGGTGCACTAGGCATGAGGGACAATCTCTCCAGCTTTTGGAGTTCCAACGCAAGTTTATTTGCTTTGATCTTCTGAGTCCCCCGACTCAGTAGCGCTAGAGCATCCCAGAGTTCCTTCGCGGACTTGCAGTCCTTAACTCTCCCGAGATAGAAATCATTTAGGGTGGTCAGTATGGCGTTTCTGGCGACGGGGTCTAAGTTGTGAAGCTTCTTCTCCTCTGGGGTGAAGAGACTTCTGTCCTCGGGAATCTTCTTCCCGGTCACCATTCCACCTCCATCTGCTGGATCCTGAGCTACGACGATATCGATCATGGGAACGATAGGTCCGTCCTCTAGAACCTCTGTCATGCTTTCGTGGAGAGAGGTCAGATGAGCTTCCATTCTGACTCGCCATACACCATAGTTCTCTACTGAGAACATGGGAACCATCCTTATCCCTGACATATCAGACATGATGAATAATAATGTTAAAGAAGAATGATATGCAGTGAAAACATTTTCCGGATCCATTCAAGTAGACCAGTTTCAGAATAACAAGAGTCTTATAGAACTCCTGCTCTGATACCAATTGTTGGTCCTGAGAGCACATTCAGGTGTAGAGGGGGGGGGTGAATACACCTGAAAACCGATTTTCTCAACTTAAACACGAACAGTCCTTTTCAGGATGATGTCGTGCATAACAGGTTCGGCGGACCGAATAAGTCGTTACCGAATCGTGTTAGGCGAGTGACCGACTCTACCGAGACTCGCTAGTCGGCCGAGAGTCGAATCGGTATCTTGCAGATAGAGTTCAGTGGTGCGGAATAGTGTAGGCCCAATTCAGTTGAGTTAGGAAAACATTTTTATTAAAACAGTTTCACTTGATTAGTGCAGTCTGTTAAGTTTGCTGAAACTCAGTTGAATGATTTAAAGAAGGTTTTCAGTATGAACAGTAAATCAATGCAACAGTTAAAACAGAACACAAGACACAGAGATTTTTAAAGTGGTCCGGACACAAAAATCCTACGTCCATTGTCCCGAAAGATCAGGAAGCTATTTATTATACTGAGATAGTCTCAGTCGGTTTGTACGCTGGACAAACACTGGTCTTGAGATTTATAGTGAGCAAGTCTCAGTTTACACAGTTATCAAACTAAGTGTTTGAAAAACTCTCTAACTGTGAAGGAGTCTATTACAATAAGGATTAGTTCAAAGGTGAACTCCTTAGTCTAAGCTATGGATATATGTTATTGATCTTAGGTTAGAGGGATAGGGAACAAGGAAGTGGCTTCTAGAACGACGAACAACTGAATATAACTTTGGGTTCGTGTATCGTCGTTTGGATACTAGAGGCTATATGAAACAGTTAAGCTTGGTTCCCTATTGAGCTTGGTTCGATTTATTCCTCTATTTATAGAGAAGAGATTAGGATAGATCCGTTGGAGATGACGATCCTTTGTCTCTCTCTCTTTTGGGTAGCTAACGGCTCTTTTGAAGTTTGGGGGCAGTGTCCTTTCCCTCCTTTTCTGGAAAGTTGTTGACTTGCAGCTTTAGTAGATATAGGATACGTGGCTACTTGTCATTGGCCGAGGTTCAGAAAGTGGTTGAGACAGAACAGACTTCAAGGAGATCTGAAGCTGACTTCTCTCTTCCTCGTATTTGACTCTGCTGAAAAGTGACTTCAAAGATTCTGATAGTCAGAGGACTGTCTGGCCGTTGCTGAGTCTGATCTCAGATTCAGTAGTATACTCCTCCTGAGTCGGTTCTACTGAAGATCAGCTCTGAGTACAGTGAACTACTCCTGGTGAGTTCAGTTCCAGTGACTTCTTTCAGTATACTGCTCCTCCTGAGTCCAATATTACTGAGTCTTCTACTTCTGGTGCTGAGGCGGATAATCTACTGAGTGCCTGAACCAGAGCAGAGGGTCTGCTGAGTCTGAAATCTCAGCGACAAAACAACTTACAACGTAATGGTTCACCAATCAGAATAGGGTTTTGGGATCTTCAAATCTTCACAAATTCATTTAGAGCACAAGGCTACTGATTGTATGACGGCATAGAAGACTGAATCATTTCCCACTGTTTATCGACACTGCTGAGGATAGAATCATCACCCAACAGAAACTTGTGTTCAAAACAAATGACACGTTTGTTCACAACAAAATAACACTTTTGTTCAAAACAATCGATGATTTTGTTCAAAATATATGACACTTTTACGAAAATAATTGATACTTGATAAATAACATTTTTGTTAAAAATAAATGACACTTTTGTTCAAAATAATTGATAATCAATTAATGAGTCTTTTGTTCAAAAGAAATGATGCATTTGTTCACAACAAAATGACACTTTTTTCGAAAACAATTGACACTTTTGTCCAAAACAAATGGTACTTTTACGAAATTAATTGTTACTTAATAAGTGATACCTTTGTTAAAAACAAATGACACTTTTATTCGAAAAATATGACAATTTTTCCTAAATATATGACACTTTTGTTAAAAATAAATGAATTTTTTGTTCGAATTAAATGATACTCGACAAATGACACTTCTGCTCATAACAAATAACACTGTTGTTCATAACAAATGACGTGTTCATCCTTAATAAAAATTAGGAAAAAATAATTAAAAAATTCAACATAATTAAAAAATCCAACAGTAGTTTTGCTAATTAAAAAAAGGCAAATTGGCAAATTTAGTCTCCAATGTTTGCCACTTTGGATGAATTGGTCCTTAATCTTTTTTTTAGTTTATTGGTCCCCAATGTTTGCTAATTTCGATAAATTGGTCCTTCTGTCAAATTTTAAGTTAATTAAGTGTGAATCATAGGGGTATTTATGGAATAAAAGTTTTAGGGACCAATTCATCCAATTTTTAAATAAAACTTTAATTTTTTTTTAAATTATGATTTTTTTTGGAAAAAAATTAATTTTTCAAATAATTTTTTATTTTAAAAATTACTTTTTTTCAACTAATTTTTTTTTTTTTTTTTCAAATAATTTTTTTGGTAAACGAAAAAAATTAATTAATAATAATTTTAGGGACCAATTCATCTAAATAATTTTTTGAATTAATTTTTTTTTCAAATTTTTTTTATTTAAATAAAAATTAAGTAAATTTAGATTAACTAATAATTTTGCATTTCTCGGTGAAGGAAGGGAGCGGGTCAACACAACGGTTGGGGAATGTGTTATGTTCTTTGAGGAGAGGAGCAGCTGGACGACCCGCTCCTAGTCGTCCAGTTATGGCCTCCCACCTCCTAGTCGTCCAAATTTTTCTTCTCCTCGAAGAACATAACACATTCCCCAACCGTTGTGTTGACCTGCTCCCCTCCTTCACCGTGAAATGCAAAATTATTAGTTAATCTAAATTTACTTAATTTTTATTTAAATAATAAAATTGAAAAAAAGTTAATTCAAAAAATTATTTAGATGAATTGGTCCCTAAAATTATTATTAATTAATTTTTTTCGTTTACCAAAAAAATTATTTGAAAAAAAAAGAAAAAAAATTAGTTGAAAAAAGTAATTTTTAAAATAAAAAAATTATTTGAAAAATTAATTTTTTTCTGAAAAAAATCATAATTTAAAAAAAAATAAAAAAAATTAAATTTTTTTTTTAAAATTGGATGAATTGGTCCTTGAAACTTTTATTCCATAAATACCCCTATGATTAAAACTTAATTAACTTAAAATTTGACAGAAGGACCAATTTATCCAAATTAGCAAACATTGGGGACCAATAAACTAAAAAAAAAATTAGGGACCAATTCATCCAAAGTGGCAAACATTGGGGACCAAATTTGCCAATTTGCCTTAAAAAAATAAAAAAGATGAGTGAAAAATAGTTACTTAGGTTCGTCTTTCCAATCGAACAGAAGTTTTTGTGTTTTATCTTTCCGTTAGTGGATCGATTGCATGCTTTAAACCGACAAAACTTTAAAAATAGGTTCATCTATACAAGAGACTTTCTTGTTTTCTATAAAATTCTTCGTCAAACTTAATTAACGTAATTTATAAGTTAGTAAAAAAATTAAGATGTTTAGAGTTTACATGAATTTGTTTATTTTTAAAATAATGCAGGGAATATAGTACGCAGAATTTATGAGTAAATTAGTTAAGAATAGATTCTCTTAAAAAAATGTATTTAGGGAAGAAGAAAAAAAATTTGGAATATGTTTTATAAGGTTTATTTTCTACATATTCCTCTAGCTCTTTTGCTAGTTGTATACTAGTAGAGAATGAGCTAGTGTATTCGGTATTACAAATATCTCTATACATGTTAAATCTAAGCAGGAAGGATTTGTATATTAATAAAGTTATTATTAATTTGACATAACAAAAATAAAAAATACATACCTTCACAATAATATTCGCAATGAGTTATTTGATATTACCACATTCCTATCACTTATCAGTTTAGATGTGATGATGTGTACATGAAATATTTAATAATCTAAATTATGTTGAGATTGAAATACTCACTTTAAATGCCGCTGCCATGTCCTACGGTGGAAGGTTCGACCGGATTCCATAACTCGACAAGTTTTTCGACCCGCTATCTATTAAAATATCTCTTTACTCATTAAAATATAAATGTATAGTAAAATGCATAAAGGAAAGTGTATGCGGGTGGTGTGGGGTGGTGTGTGTGTGAATGACAAGAACTGAAGTGGACTGCAAAAACAAACAAAATGAAGTGTCTAAATCAAAAGTTTGGGTATATATTTCTATAATGACCTGCCACGAAAAGGAAAGCCAAGAAGATACTATTGATATCATATGTTATTTTATGTTTTCTTGTTATATAAAATGTGCTGTTTGAAATTATAAATGAGTATATGTATATGTATATAAACAAGTTGTAAAGCTTAGTAGCATATGAAACAGAATTAACAAAGATAGCATTTTGTAGTAGTTGCAATAAAATGAAACCTACATTTTGAACATGTTTATATACACAACAATAATGTGGTGATATTTAAAGTTGTCAAAATTGATCCGACCTACTGGACTGACCTACCCGCCCATACTTAGGGCTCATCAATTAGCGCAACCACGGGCCTAAAAGCATGATGGACTTTGGGCTATCTTGGTAGTACCACCAATTTACCTTTTTAGTACTTAAAAGACAATTGTGTCAAACGTAGTTTGTATAACAGAACACATTAAAGTATATGTTCGAAGACCCTAAATTAAATTACTGCCGCCCCATGGATTTCGGTGCACCACCAGACCAATAAACAATGAAAAATACAGAAAAATTCAAAACAAATTGGTTCTACAACTACTCGTGAATTTCCTCACAGGAAAATGGATATTATGGTCAAAATAGGCCGCCCCAAATATGAAATTATACCGACGACGATCGAAAAATGAGCAAAAATAACCCTATGCATGCTCCTAGACTAATTGAAAGAGTTAGGAATGACCATACTTGTAGCTTTCGCTTTCTTATTTTTGGTGCTCGTGCGTTAAACCTTCAGGTCTGTTTTCCGACCTTTTCTTTTCCTATGTGTGGACAGAGAACTGAAAAGAATTATTAACATTGTTGTGTCTCTCATAAACGTGTAGTCGTGAGTTGTTGTGGGAATGAATAAAATAATAACGCTACTAATCACATTATTTTATCAAAAATATAACCTATTAATTAATTATACTTCTAGTTTCTGATACATAAGCCCATGATTTAATTATTAATTACTTGTGCTACATAAATTCCTCAATTAATTAGGTCACCAACTTAATTTCAAATAAATAATTCTCACATTATTAAGTAATGTATAAAACATATTAATAACTCCATAATAATTTGACTAAAGTATAGAAATACAATTAGGCATATATTTAGGTCAGATCAGCCATCAAATACAAGAAATAAAACAGATTCTTAAATTAATTAATTATCTTTGCTCAGCTCAGAACAAAATTAAATAATAAACACGAATTCATTTCATTGGAGAATTCGTGCCGACTTACCCCTTTGTCCCAATTTGAGACGGGGCTTGTATTTTAAACTTAATTGATCCTCGTATTGAAGAATAAAAATATCCACTAATTAATTAAGCATACTCACAACTTAAATTAATTAGTATCATATCAACGAGTAGTACCACTCAACTTTATTAATACATCTGAACTTAATCAACATGCAGGGTTTAGTATGTTAAACCTTTGAGCTCCTCAGATGATATTATCACTAATTAATTAAGCATACTAACAACTTAATTTAATTAATAGCAGGGTTCAATGTCTTAAACCTTCTGAGCTCCTCAGAGGATATTATCAACTCAATATCAATGATACAGTTGCAAGATACAAATAACTAGCTTGAGCTACAAGTAACTACTATCTCCCATGATACGTAGATCTGGTCGCCATGACTTTTACTATAGTTAGTCAAAGTGATAGATAGCTATATGTACACAACTGAAATCTTATCAAGTTTGAGATCAGCCAAGTCACCAAGATCTTTGGTTATCTACTTAGGTCTGTTAAGAGAACACATCTCACTGTGATCCGTCAATACACCACCTTAAGTGTACCAGAATAGACAAGTAGCTAAGACACGTACTTCTTATCTAAATTGCAGATTAAACCGACAACTTATCCTAAAGTTGTCTTAGCTGTGATATCTATTTATATCTTGTTAGTTCAATCAATTGTGTAGTCTTATGTGATATACGACACGCTACACAATCTAATTATTTTACAAGATAAAGGACTTAATATCTACAAACATATAATATAAGAGAACACAAACAACGGAAAAGAATAACATTGTATACAAACACAAAAATCGTGGGTTGAGTACGACTACTCAACGGGAGATGTACACATTTACCAAAATTATATATCACACCGATAAGACATGGAAAATTAGATCATGGAAAGAGATACTCGGCCACACAGACCACATGAACTTGTAATTTGGCCACACATACCACATGAACTTTTCAAACAGTTTGATTTCGACTAACGACCGGATTTTGACTGATTTTTCATAGCGGATCTGATTTCAATCCTAGGGCCCGATTTCAACCCTTCCTTTCATGCCTGTCATAATCACATGAAATATCGAGCACAATGTATAATAAAGATAAACGGTAACATTCCCCACCTTAACTATGACTTGATGAAAAATAATGGATATCAATGTTTAAGTCCTGCGCGCCGATCCTATACATAGAAATTTATCTTAATGGCTCTACATGGAAGGTCATGCATGCATCAATAATTCAAATAATTCAACACATAGATCAAAATAATCAAACAAATGTATACTATACATAATCGACTTATTAACATGCAATTTTAACGGTTTCATATGGTAATAAACTTAAGTATATTAAATATAATCTTATTTCTATTGACAATTCATTCGTGCATTGAGTAATTCGGCAATTCATGAATTAAATTAATGAAATAATAAAAATTATCCTAAAAATTATAGATCTCGATCATGAAGAATATAATACATATTTCATCACAATAAAAATATTATGATCATGATTTCATTTAATACTAACATAAAAACTCTTGTTTTTCAATCTACATGCATGTTGACAAAAGAATATGGCACATCAGAAAACAAATTAACAAATAAATAGTACACGTATCCTAAAAATTTTATATTTTTAACATGAATGACCTAACATATATTATATCCTATTAATATTCAGCATGGTCGAAAATAACTCAAAGAAAACATGAAAAACAATTTTCCTATCAAGCTTATGGACATGCTGTCAAAAACTGGCAAGTTGTGAATAACAATTTTTAACAAATATTTATCATGCTTGGAAAATTCTACACAAATAATACAGTATACTAGACATACCGAGGAAGATGATCCTAAATGTTCACGACGTATGACTACGGGAAGATGTGTAAATAATTCTTGAAACAGTTCGCAGATATGCTGGCAGATTTTCAAGAATTTTATGGGATGCTATATTATGAGCGACTAAGGGGTATTTATAGGCCTAGAAATCATTATCTAAGGATCCCTAATCATATAAGGTATCAAATATATTTTATTCATAATTATTTTCGTTCTTACATAATTTAGATAAAATTTAGTCTATCACCTACCATATAAGAGATTCAATGATTGTTGGATTAGGATATAGACACAATTAAAATTGATCCTAAATATGAATATCACACATAAAATATCTATTTTAATCATAAAAAATAATATAAAATTATCTCCTAATTATTTCACACAAATATAAAATATTCAATCCTTTCATGAATCCCAGTAGGTTTAGGAAATCCTAAGTAAATAAATATTATTTTGCCTCATAATTCTAACATTATTTCTATCTCAATAATAAACAATATAATCATAATATGATATAAATAAACACATTCAAAGTTCAAAATAAATTTACATAATAAAAATGATTTAATGACAAATAAGGTAAATTCTTTAATTTTCATTTACATTTCTAAGGCGCGACTTCCAGAACTAAAACACTTGATAATATGCATGAAAAGATATGCAATGTATTTTATATCAAAAAATTTGGGGCGTTACAAGATATAAATAGATATCACAGCTAAGACAACTTTAGGACGAGTTGTGATTTAACCTGCAGTTTAGATAAGAAGTAGTTTGTCCTGGCTACTTGTTCATTCTGGTACACTTAAGGTGGTGTATTGACGGATCACACTGACCTGAGTGGAGAACCGAAGATCTCGGTGACTTAGCTGGTCTTCAGCTTGATAAGACTTCAGCTGAGTGCATTTGGCTAACTATAACTTTGACCTACTATGGTGAACGTCTTCGCGATCGGATATACGTATCTTGGGTGTTAGTAGTCATTTGTGACTCAGGCTGGTTGTCTGTATCTTGTAACAGTATCCCTGAGAATAGGATTGATAATATCCCCTGAGGAGCTCAAAATTATTAGCACACTAAACCACGCAGGTCGAGTGGTTCTACTTAGGAATATAATAACATGTTAATTAATTTAAGCTGTTAGTGAGCTTAACTAATTAATGAATATTTCTATCTTAAATACGGGGATCAATTAAGTCTAAAATACAAGTTCATGCTCAAATTGAGATAAAGGGGTAAGTTAACAAAGATTCTCTAGTGGAATAAATCTGTGTTTATTAATTAATTTTGCTTTGAGCTGAGTACATAGAATTAATTAATTTGAGGCCCTATTTTATTTCTTGTGTTGGATACCTGGTCTGGCCCACATAAATGCCATGTATTTATTTCACGCTCTCTAGGGATTATTAAGGGATTAATGCATTTTATGCATTACTTAATAATGTGGGTATTATTTATCTGGAATTATTTGGCTGACTCAATTAATTGATAAATAATAAGTAGCATAGATATTAATTAATTAGTTAATGGGCTTGGTGTATATAATAATGTATTACATTATTATTATGATTACACAGTTTTATAACCTACGAAACACAAAAACAAACACACGCAAACGAACGTGAGTGAGTGGTGATCGTCGTTTTCACACTAAATAATTCCTACACACACTCAAAATCTTATATTTAGTATAAAACATGGTTGAACTTAGAGAACTGTGGAAATCAATTATAGATATCCTCTTGATCAAGTTTTGATGATGTCACCACGTATAAATTTTGGGTTTACTACCTAGGCAAATAAATTATATAGCAGAAAAGTAAATTGAGAGAAAACAAGTAAAGAAAGGCGGACTCGACTCAAGTAATTCGTATGAGACAACTACTTCGATCATTGATGCATATATTTAATTAATTCCTCGGATCAACCATTTATAGAATACTGTGTTGGACACGTACATACCCCAATTCCTACTTAGTAGGTAATGGTTTGGTGAACAAATTCCCACTACTCCCTAACCTAACGACAACCTAGCTTGTTGAACAATCTTAAATTTAATGTTTAGATAGCATTACGAGGAAGGAACCCAATTTTAATCTCTATCGTTGTTGGACAAGCTAACATAGATGATTTACCTACTTAATTCGACTACCATTATGATAGCTTCGCCACCTAAGTTGTTAAACAATATGACACTAAACTTCATAACCTAAATTGATCAGGTTTAAGTTATCCAATTAAATCTTTCTACCTCAAATTAAGTCAAAACCCTAGTCTTTAATTACTACGTCCAATTAGATTTCACAAATTTTGTATCTCATACTCGTCACCCTCGCCGAAACCCTAAAAGACTAGTTACGCATGATTAACTTTGACAAGCAGAAAGCAGTAATAAAATTTAAAGTGCGAGAATAAAAAAGCATGCATTGTAAATTTAAGTGCCAAAAACTTAAAGGAGACAATACCAAAACCATGAACTGAACAAAATGTGAAAGTAAAACTAGAAATCTGAAACGAAAGTCTAAAATCTTCAAGTGATGAAAACTAAAACTGAATCCGAAAACAACTAAACTAAGAAAGCGATAAAAGGGATTGAATTCTTGAGCTGAAACTAAAAACTAAGCTACGGGACTAGGATCAAAAGTACTAGAGAATGAGAACGAAAAGGATGAAGAGAATGGTGTAGAACGCCCTCTGAAACTCGTGCACTTCCAGCCCTTTATATTGATCTCGAGACTTATCCTCCAAAGCAAAGAAAACTAGGGCAAATCTTATGTGGATCTTAATCTTCAAGATTCCTTTTCCATATAGAACTCGACCCTAATTTATCTTCGAACCTCCAAATCTTTATTTAATCTTTCCTTCTCGATCCAAGTCCCTTTTTAGCTCCAAAACCGTGCCAAAATATCTCCATGTCAGCTCCAAATATCCACATCATCATCGGATAAAAACCATGCTGAAAATCTGCATTTCTGTGCACAAACAACATCACCTTGGACAAGATAAGCGTCAGAACTGGGTGAATTCGAGTAGTATAAAATCGACACATCAAATATCCTCATACTTGCATCATACTTACCCTAGAGTAGGAGTGAACAACATAATACTACTACTCAAATCCCCATTCCCCAAGACTCAAAACAGACTCAAGGATGGAAATAAAAAGCACAAAGACACGAGACTCAGATTCAAAGAAGAGAAATAAAGCAAAATACTCTAGCATAATAGACTCAACATTGAAGCATACCAAGTAGCCATGAAACATCCATGATTCTCCATCTCTGTCCAAACATGCAATATAATAAAAACCTTCACCAATCAAGTCAAGCAGCATAATTCTCAAACCATGGATTCAGATATCAGCTTGGTAAAAACATAGGCATATTTGAAATAGCTGACCGATTCACTCATCTCTCTCTAATCTAGTCCAGGTAAGCCGCTCATAAAAACATAGTCACGCAGTTGCAATAACAAGTGGTCAATCTAGCAACTGAAAGAGGTCTTTCTCTTGGATGTAATGGGGCTTAAGGACTATTCAAATATATGACATGGTAGGGAATCATAGGGGTCCTAAGCTTCTGAAATTACGCATAAGTATGTAGCATGCTATTCACTGAGGCTTCATTCAGGCAAGCAGACAGTAGGTACAAGAGATAAACAGTTCAGCACAAATGAAGATTTTCTTCACATTCAAACTGGGCAAAGCTGAATATAAATATTCGAACTTTATCCTTTCCTTTCTTTCTTTCAACAGGTGCTCTTATTTTTTTTTTCTTTTTCTTTCTTCTTTCTTTCCTTTCTTTTTCTGCACCTTCAATAAATAAAAAATTTAGCCCCCCTTCTCATTTTTTTTCTTTCAGTACCACACTCTGCCTGGCCAAAATGCATGCCGACAGATTTCAGAATGTAAAACAACACAACTCTAGAGGGGTATCAGTTCAAAAACCTATCTCAAACAAATCTCATAAATCTTTTCAATTAAAACTGCCTTCAAATTATGATTACTACAACAAACACATGCATACATAGGATAAAGAGAAAGGCTATGAAAGGCTTGGCTTCTTTAAATAACTGATGAAAGAATAAGTCAAGGCTTCAAAGTGGCTAACTAGGGGCTGAGTAAACGTAGGAATTGAAAGAATTAAAAGGTCAATTTGCTTAACCCTAATTTGCCTCCTATCATTTATCACGCATGACCACAAGCTAAGGAGACTTCACAACACATCACTCTCAAGAAAATAGTGGAAAGTGTCACATTTTTAATGATCAAATCTCTATTCAGTGATGGGGTTTAAAGATTCAGTGTTACATACCTAAACTCCTCATCCCAAGCTACATATAAAATCCTCCATCATTAAGAGAAAATACACTCCAATCATGTAGAATTTAGTCAAGAAAAGCATGTAAAAATTTGAGCAGATTTATCATAAAATCACATCAAATCATGAAAACCTAGCATGCTTCGACCTAGGATGAAGGAAACGAATCTAAAACAACCTCTTCACACTTCAACCTTACTCGCCCTCGAGCAAGTAAAAAGAAAATAGACAAGCATGCAGAGGAAACAAACACAAGCAGAGACAAAAATAAAGACACAAACGGAAAACAATAGTAAAAATAAAAAATAAAACTTACTAGGGAATGTTATCACCGGTTCTTCAGCTTGTCCAAGCGAACAATTACTGACTTATTAAACTCATCCAGCTGCTCCTCAAGCGTTTCCAACTTTGCCTCTATCCAGCCAAGCCTTGTTGGGATTTTGTATACTGGAAGCAATTTTTATTCTTGTATACAATGTGTCTTTGTCCTTACCACTGTTTTATTTTCCTATCTGATAAATATATATTTGCACATGTAATCATTTATCTTGTATATAAGTCAGATTGTGTTGTGTGTTGTAGATCACAAAAAGACTACTCAATTGGTTGATCTGACAAGATATAAACAATTATCACAGCAGAAATAACTTAAGGATAAGTTGTCGGAATAAGCTACAGTTTAGATAAGAAGTGGTTTGTCTTGGCTGCTTGTCTATACTGATACACTGAAGGGTGTATTGATGGATCATAGTGAGATGTGTTATCCTGACTGACCTTAGTGGAGAACCAAGATCTCGGTGACTTAGTTGTCTTAAGCTTGGTAAGACTTCAGCTGAGTGCATTTGGCTATCTATCACTTTGACCTACTATGGTGAACGTCCTCGTTATCTGATCTACGTATCTTGGGTGCTAGTAGTCATCTGTGGCTCAGGCTGGTTGTCTATATCTTACAACTGTATCCTAGTAAAATGGGTTGATATTATGCCCTGAGGAACTCGTAAGGATTATCACACTAAACCCGACCGGTTGATTAAGTTCAGGTGTGTTAATAAGGTCAAGTGGTACTACTCAGGAATATAATAAGATTTTAATTAATTTAAGCTGTTGGATATGAGTCAGTAGATTGATACTCAGCTGTTCTAGGGTTAAAAGAAATTGGGGGAAATCATAGTAGTACTATGGAATTGAAGATCCCAAAACCGAGCTGATATCAGTAGATTAGTGTGTCGATAGGATTAGCTGATGTATAGGTTAGACTTGATGTTATGTTTATTGTTTTTGTCTAAGTCCTGTACGGGGTAGTTGTTGAACTGATCTTCTGCTGAAGATACTTTTCAGAACCCCATGTCATCAGTGTAATCGCTTGCGTTCTTCGTCGAAGCCGAATGCTAAACTCACCGGAGACAGGCGCATCAACTTACCCGATCTCGGTAGAAGACATTATCAGCGATGGTCATCGGCGGAAGAACCTATGCAAGCACAATACCTTCGCAGCCGACCAACCGACTATCGAAGCTCACTTCATCGGTCCGACGACTCAGCCGAAGAAGACAGAGACTTATTCGGCCTATCAGACCCGACGTGAAAGCGACCCCCGCACTCGAAGTCTTTTCGAATAGTTCAGCGAGAAGACATACGAGGTTGTTTGAACGGTCAACTCGACACTCTCACCAACTACAAACCTCGACCAATGAGAAGCCGACAACGCTTACCTACTCTACAAGAAAGTTTGCTCTCATGAACGGTCGCATTAACTGCCCTGCTGCAACTAGCTCGAATTTATGGCCGTTTTCTTTGGAGGCTTGTGACACGTGGCATCGTCGTCTCCAACGGACATATGCCACAACTCACAGCTATAAAATAGAGAAGGATTTGAAGATTTCGAAACACAGAGGAATATACGCGAAATCAAGGGAAAGCATTCAAGGTCACAACACTCTAGAACCTTCAAGCTTATCCAGAGACGAACTAGTTTTCATAGAACACTTCTTGTAGTTCATCTCTCTAGAGCTCTTTGATCCCTTTCTTCTCTAAACTAAGCTCATTGCTAGATTCATAGCTTATATTCGAAGGAGTTCACATTTAGTGAATCGTTCTTGTTGTAAGAACTCCTTCTCAGTTGGAGAATAGTCCCTCCCTTCTAAACTTAGGTTTGGATTGTAAAAGTCGCTAAGGACTATAACTTAGAAGGATCTGTCCTGCGTACAGTTTCCTTGCTGAGACTTGCTCAGATTAATCAACAAGTTTCTCCTGCTGAGTTCAGGACCGTGGACGTAGGATCTGTTATCCGAACCACGTTAAAAATAACTTGTGTTATTTACTGTTTTATCGCATTGCATTTAACCCAGTTTTAAATCATCAGCTTGCATAAAACGTATCTTAAAAAGCGCACAGCCAAAAGACTTTACATTGCGAAAACACGTTTTCAAAAGAGACTACTCCGGGCCTAACACTTATCCGCACTACAGTCTCCGACTGAGTTTCGTAATACTGACATCAGTCAGTAGAAGAGCTCAGAAGCTGACTCACTTTGACCCCAGTGATCGAAGGCTTATTTGGCACTGTTCATCAGTTACAAATATCAGCTTCAGCTGACCTTCACTGAGAAAAAGAAACAGAGCTCAGGTGTATTCACCCCCCCCCCCCTCTACACCTGACTTTTCGTCTCCGGACCAACATAAGCTGACAGTGGGCTTAATTAAAAAATGGATATTTTTATCTTAAATACGGGGATCGATTAAGTCTAATATACAAGTCCATGCTCAAGTTAGGATAAAGGGGTTAGTCAGTATGGATTCTCTAATGGAATGAATCTGTATTTATTAATTGATGTTACTCTGAGCTGAGCATAGATAATTAATTGATTTGAGTCCCGACTTTATTTCTTGTATTGGATCCCTGATCTGGCCTAATTAGTTGCCTAGTTATTTATTTTCTTCTTAGAAATCGGAGACGATCCAGATCATGAACATGTCATCGTAACCGTCTTCGGCCGGCGTAGAATCAGAGATATCTTCTTCAGCTGTTACATATTGGTGATATAGGTTTTGGTCTTCGGCATCTAACAACATATCGGTTGGGCAATCAACTTCCGAAACATCATCTTCATCTTCCTCATCCGAAGGGTACACGCCATCTAAGATCAATTTCGCCCATGGAATGTGAATTGAGCTAGCCTATCATACCGTGCCACCCACAAGTGCGGCTTAGGCTACGATCGCGTGCTCTGCAGCGACGATGGAAGATTCCAGGAGAGGTGATTCTGGAGGCAGTGACTTAGGCAGTAGAGACTCCGGAACAGGCGGTTCTTCGAGAGTTGCGAAATTTTCAGGTGGTGGAGACGAACTCTAAATGGCGATGATCGCGGCGAAGCACCAGAAGTAGTAACAATAGGGGTTTCCTCTGGAACTTGAGGTGGAGATGGAATTGTTGTTTTTGGCACTCCCAACGAAGTAGGCTCTGCATGTACCATCAATGGTGCCTCGGGAGTAGTGTCATCGGTGACTTTGTCTTGAACAGCGACATCCTCTACGTCCGACGGAACTTCTTTGTGAGTAGACACATCTTCGTGAACCGGGGGAGGAGTGGATTGTTTCCAATGACTTGCTCATTGTTGGCGATCCGCCGGCTGGGATGAAGGGGAAACCGACAACGTCGACTTCATTGCAGCAGAGGTGGTCTTCTTTTGCTTCCTAGGAGCCATGGATGTGGTGGAAGATGTTGCAGAAGGTAAGAGATGATGAGTAGCTTGGTCGAAGACGAGTTTGAAGAGAGGGGTGAGAAATTCAAGCGCGGGAACAGTTATGAGGGACATTCCTCCTTGATTCGATCTTATATCTCAACTTTCTGAGGGATTGCAGTTGAGTCCCCAGATTTCTTTTTGTGCACAAAACACCCTCACCTAGCAAAAACTTCCTCACACTTCGACTTTTGTGTCTATAAGTTTGAAGTGTTGTGCAATTAGGTCCTCGACCATACTTAGGAAAATTTCCTTTTTCAAACTCCTTCCTTATATAGTAGGAATCTTGATACTTCCTTCCTAAGTTACGATTTTCTTCCACAAATATCTAGATCTCCTGCATAAAATAGTCAACACAAGAAACCAACACTAAGACTATATATGAAAAATATAAAATAAATCTAGTCTAAGAAATAAAATGTTAAAAAAACAATAAATCGGATACGTGTGGGGTGCTTCCCACAAGCGCCTTGATTTAGAGTTGCAGGCTCGACTCTTCCAAGCTCATCAAGTGTAGGTTGGGAGGTACAATGGAACCTCATCCACTATCTTCAATTGGTCAAAGTGAAGATAGAGCTTCAGGCGAGGGCCATTCATCACGAAAATGGACTTAGTCGCGAGATCTTCCTGTTCAACAGCTCCGCTTGGCCGAACTGACCTGATAATAAATGGCCCTATCCATCTCAAACGAAGCTTCCTCGGCATGAGACAAAGTTTAGATTGATATTAGAGTACCAATTCTCCGACTTCAAATTGTTTAAGCCTCAGATTACGATCATGCCAAACCTTGGTTCGTCTTATACCACATAAATACGTCATAAGCTTCAAGCCTTAGCTCTTCCAATTCTTGCAAATGATACTTGTGTTCCTCCTCACACTTAAGCAAGTTTATATTCATTCTTATAACGGCCCAAAATGCCCTATGCTCGAGCTCAACGGGTAAGTGACACATTTTCCCGAAGATCAAACGATAAGGGGACATACTAATAGGGGTCTTGTATGCGATGTTGTATGCCCAAAGAGCATCCTCCAAGCTTGCACTCTAATCCTTCCTAGACGGATTAACCGTCTCTCCAAAACATGCTTGATCTCCCTATTGTATACTTCAGCCCGGTCATTTGTTTGGGGATAATATGGAGTAGATAGATGATGTTGACATCCGTATTTCCTCATCAAAGCTTCAACGATATGATTGCAAAAATGAGTACCATTATCGCTTATTATGGCTCGAGGAACACCATACCGACTGAAAATATTTGACTTAAGAAATCCAAGTACCACCTTGGAATCATTGAAGCAAGTAGCTTTTGCTTCAATCCAATTGGACTCATAATCCAGGGCTAAGAGTATGTATATATTACCAAACGAGTTAGGAAAGGGTCCCTCGAAATCCATGCCCCATAAATCAAATATTTCACAAAAGCGCATCGGATGTTGACGTAGTTAATCTCGTGGACCAATACTTCCAAGCATTTGGCAGGGCTTGCAACCCTTGCAAAACTCATAATCATCTCGATTCAAAGTTAACTAAAAGAATCCACAATCGAGAACCTTGCGTGTAGTATGCTTCACTCCTCCATGTCCTCTATAAGGTGATGAATGATATTGTTCCAAGATCTCAAATTGTTCCTCCTCGGGTACACACCTTCGAATAACTTGATCTGCTCCAACTTTCCAAAGTATAGGATTATCCTAAGAGTAATACTTGTATTCGCTCATTAACTTTCGCTTTTGAGCCATGGTAAAATCTGGTGGCAGCCTTCACGAAGTGAGATAATTGACAATATTGGCATACCACAGAGCTTTACCATCCTTTCCTTCAATTTCATAACATTCTTCCTCAGTTTCGTACTTCCACTTGGACAAGCTGGTGGTGGAATTTTCATCAGATGGCTTGGCTCAGTTCAGTGTGCTGTCAACTCCTGGGGTGGCAGAATAATAGAGATGCTCTTTTGGAAATGATTCCTTGATTGGTTCAACATCTTCTGGATGAACTAGACGACTCAAATGATCAGCTACATTATTCTCAGCTCCCTTCTTATCTCTCACTTCCAAATTAAATCCTTGCATCAACAAAATCCAACGTATAAGACGTGGCTTTGTCTCCTTCTTTGCTAGTAGATGCTTCAAGGCAGCATGATCAGTGTAGACGATTACCTTTGACCCAAGCAAGTATGAGTAGAACTTGTTGAAAGAAAAAACAATAGAGAGTAGCTCATTTTCCGTAGTGGTGTAATTGCATTGGGCAGGATTGAGCATCTTCGAGGCATAGTATATAATATGACTAGCCTTTTCCTTTTTTTTTTGCAAGGACGGCGCCAACAGCATAGTCAATTGCATCACACATAAGCTCAAACGGGAGTTTCCAATTCGGAACTTGCATAATAGGAGCGACAAACAATTTTTCCTTGAGAAGGTCGAAAGCTTTCTTGCAGTCATCAGCTAGGACAAACAGAACATCCTGCTGGAGTAACCTTATTAAAGGTTGAGTAATCCTTGCAAAGTCCCGAATAAATATTCGGTAAAATCTAGCATGACCTAAAAATCCTATAATCTCATTAATATTTGTTGGATATGGCAGCTGGGCAATCAAATCAACTTTTCCTTTATCAACTTGGATACCTCTTTCGGATATTACATGTCCAAGAACTATTCTTTCCCATACCATGAAATGATACTTTTCATAATTAAGAACCAAGTTCTTCTTGACGCATCTTCTGAGAACCACATCTAAATTTCCAAGACATCGATCAAAAGAATCTCCATAGATGGTGAAATCGTCCATAAATACTTTGATGCACTTTTCAATAAGATCGGAGAAAATATTCATCATGCAACGTTGGAAAGTTCCGGGAGCATTACACAATCCAAAAGCCATGCGACGATAAGCATAAGTACCAAACGGACATGTAAAGGTAGTCTTTTCTTGATCATCCTTGTTAACAACGATCTAAGAATATCCGCTATATCCATCAAGAAAACAGAAGTAGGATTGACCGGCAAGTCTTTCAAGCATCTCATCAATGAACAGCAAAGGAAAATATGATCATTTCTCGTTGTCGTGTTCAATTTCCTATTGTCAATGCAGATTCTCCATCTGGTCACCAACCTCATTGGTACCAACTGATTCTTCTCATTCTCAACAACTTAAAAACCTAATTTCTTTCGTGCAACATGTACCGAGTTGACCCATTTGCTGTCCGAGATCGGATAAATAATTCCCAAATCAAGCAACTTCAAAATCTTTTTCAAAACAACTTCACACATGTTGGGATTTAGCGTCCTTTGCGGGTCTCAACTTGGCTTAGTATCCGGCTATGATGTAATGCACGTAAACGTTCAGAACTGATTTCGGTAATATCGGCCAATGTCCAGCCGTTAGCTCGAGTGTGTTTCTTCAGAGTTTCGACCAATTGCTCTTCTTGTTCTTTTGATAATTCACTGATGATAATCAAATGAAGAGTCTTTTATTGGCCGAGGTAAACATACTTCCAGTTGGATGGCAGCTTCTTAAGTTCTAGAACGGGCGGTTTGACATGTGATGGAACTAGGCTGTCTTCCACATTCTACTTGGGCAAGTAGATGCCACTACTTAAGGCAACGACTTTCAGAACTGCATAAAAGACGACATTATAACTTCCTTCATCTCCTCATCTAACATCCCTCCAACATCAAATTCAGCTGAACGAAAGAATCGAACACTCAAAGAAGCAGCAAGAACTCTACTCGCAGAGTCAGGACTCCGATCCAAATTCTGGGCAGAAGCTACTGACACTGCATGTCACACTCAGAACCGATCTCTATTGACAAAGCAACATAAGAGGACACCATATGAACTATGGAACGGCAGGAAGCTTTCTCTATCTTATTTCCATATTTTTGGGTGTTCGTGCTTTATCCACAATAATGGGAAAGATCAGCTGAAAACTTTTGATAGCAAGTCAGATCAAGGAGTGTTCTTAGGATACTCCCGGGTCAGCAAAGCTTTCAGGGTATTCAACTATCGGACCCTTTGCGTGGAAGAAAGCCCTCATGTTGTTTTTAATGAGTTTGCAACTAAAGACAGGAGCAATAACTCTAAATCTGAATCTCAGGACATCAGTAAGCAGCTACAGGATCTGAGCTTAAGAGACAAAGTCGAAAAGATCCAGCTATGGTGGGATGATGATTCAGATAAGGAAACTGAAGACAAGTCTACTGAATCTCAACCTACAGCAGAGGTAGCTGAGCTGATTGACTCTCCTGAGCAGAGTCAATCCCAGGTAACTCAGGTCGATGAAGAAACCCAAGACGTAACTGAGACCACTACTGAGAATAACAACTCAGGGGGAACAACTGAAGTTCCTGAGCTAAATGCCCCTGAACCTGGTGACTCAGTAGATCACACTCTCATAACTGAAGAGCTTCAATCTCATAATAGTACAACTGAAATGCCTAACTCACCTACTATCTGTGTTGAACAAATTTCAGATGAAGAGCTGAAACTTCGAAGATCGTGTATGGATGCTCATACTTCTGATTTAATCATTGGAGATCCTTCAGCAAACGTAAAGACAAGATCAAGATTTTGTCAGGGAGAAAGCGCCTTACACACTGAACGATGCTGACTGGATCATAGCCATGCAGGAGGAGCTGAATCAGTTCATGAGAAACGAAGTTTGGGAGCTTGTTGACAGACCCCGACATCAACATGTGATTGGAACAAAATGGGTCTTCAAGAACAAACGGGATGAAAACAACGTCATAGTAAGGAATAAAGCAAGACTCGTGGCAAAAGGCTACTGTCAAGCTGAAGGGATAGATTTCGACGAGACTTTCGCTCCAGTTGCAAGATTGGAGGCAATCAGACTATTCCTAGCCTACGCAACACATCAAAGATTCAGAGTCTATCAAATGGATGTGAAGTCTGCTTTCTCGAACGGCGTCTTTGAAAGAAGAAGTCTATGTGGAACAACCGCCCGGCTTTCAGCAGGGACATCAAGTTTATAGACTCAAAAAGGCTCGGTATGGGTTCAAACAAGCACCCATGGCTTGGTACGATACCCTATCTGAGTTTCTTCTTCAGAAAGGTTTTCAGAAAGGCACAGTAGATCGCACATTATTCAGCATTCGACTGGAAGACGACCTATTACTCGTGCAGATCTACGTAGATGACATCATCTTCGGCTCGAAGAACGTCATCATGTGTCAGCAGTTTGAGAAAATGATGAAGGATATGTTCGAGATGTCAATGATGGGAGAAATGAACTATTTCCTCAGCTTTCAAGTCAAACAATTTGAGAAGGGAACTTTATTAATCAAGGCAAATACACTCGAGACCTCATCAAAAGATTCGGTTGCACATCTGGCAAACCTATCAAGATCCCGATAAACACGAATATGAAGATTGATCTTGATAGAGAGGGGGTATCAGTAGACCAAACTGAATTTCGTGCTATAATTGGTTCTTTATTATACTTAACAGCTACTCGTCTTGACATAACTTATGCTGTAGGGGTCTGTGCTCGATTTTAGGCGAATCCAAAGCAGAGTCACATGGACTCAGCAAATAAGATTCTCCGCTATCTCAGAGGAACACCTGACATGGGTTTATGGTATCCAGCTGATGATAATATAGAACTAACTGGTTATTCTGATGCTGACTATGGAGGGTGTAGAATTGACCGAAAATCAACTTCAGGAACGTGTCAGTTCCTTGGCAGTAAGTTGATCTCATGGTTTTCAAAGAAACAACACTCAGTAGCCACGTCAACTACTAAAACTGAATACATGGCTGCCAGAAGTTGCTGCGCCCAAATCCTTTGGCTGAGACAGCAGCTACGCGACTATGACGTCATTCAGAATGAAGTGCCAATCTTCTGCGACAGTACCAGTGCCATTGCAATCACTCAGAATCTTATACTCCATATAAGATGCAAGCACGTGGACATCAGACATCACTTCATTCGTGAACATGTCGAGAAAAAGGATATCAGGATGGAAAAGATCCATACTGACCGACAAAGGGCCGATATACTGACCAAGCCTCTAACTGAAGCCAGATTCAGAGAACTTTTAGTAGATCTAGGTCTGCTGGACCCTACTGACTCCAGTCAGTAAGAGGATTCAGGAGAGGAGCATTCAGTAAGAGGGAATGTTCACTCTCAGTACTGAGTAAAATCACTGCGTAGAGACTCAGCAACCATCTACACGAGGTATCAGCTGACTACGATGTTCAGCTGATAGGTTTACGTATCTCTACTCAGTAGTAGCCAATAGAATAGTTCTATGCATTTATGATTCAGATTCAGCACCGTATTCAATGCCTTAAGAATTGTCATTTAATATTAACGGTTTACATTTAATGCACGACATTCTATGCATAAGCTTGCTGAACTCTGCCATGCATTTAATGCATGTCGTATCATAGTTACTTCTTAGGCTATATACAACTGTCTTTGACTTAGGCGGCTAATTTGATCATTGCCTATTTTATAATACTTAATCTTAGCCGTCCATCTCAAAAAGCGAGTTTTAAACTGAACCGTTGATCATTAACTGTTCACATTCTCTTAGATATATGTTTACCATCAAATCTTTGAAACCGCCATTTGCAAACTATCAAATCTTTAACTCAGAAATTTCTGAGATCTCATTACTTGCAATCTCTTTCAAATCTTCTAAAAATTTCTCAAAAATTTCAGTGGTATGATATCAAATCTTTCTGACAACTTATATGATTACTCAGCATCGCTATATTTTTTATATATATCCATTCGATACTGATAATCTTGTTTGTTACAGAAATGTCAGGAAATGTTGTTTATGCTCCAGAGAATATGCAAGAAATCCTAGAGAAAGACCGTGTCTGGTGCGAGCCAGTCATGGAGTTTGACGTCTGCGATCTGGACTACATGGAGGAGATTTTCTCAGCTCTCAGAGAAACCGGTCTAAAAGGCTTTCTGATAAAGAAGCCCACATTCTTCCTTCCCCGACAAGTTGCAGAGATCTACTTGAATTTCGATTCAGTAGACGGAGATATCCGAGGGAGATTCATCGTCCACACAGTTGGCGATCCCTCGAGGACGGATATAGAGGTGAAGTAGATGTCAATCAGAGAGGCTCTTCGGAGAAGCTTCAATCTTCCAAGCGAAGCATCAGCACCGTGGGATACAATGATGATCAAATGGATGACTACTTATCCATTTTCTGCGGGAAGCCTACAGTCTTCAGACCCGCATTTCCCAAGAATACTATGCTACCTCAGTATAGAGCTCTTGCATACACCGTGACTCAGCTGCTGACGAGTCAAGCAGGATCATTCGATCAGGTGTCTAGACCAAAGCTACAACTGATGATGGCCATCTATGACAGGGCCAAGATCAACTGGATAGAGTTCTTCCTACGGGAATTTATGGTGCAGTCCACAAAATTTGACAAAGCATCTAATAGGCTGAGCGCCAAAGGGAAGCTACTTTATGGACTGAAGATCTCAGTGATGATCGAAGACTACTGCACTTCTGACCAGATCACATTTGCTGACAAGTAGTACTTCAATGTTAAAAAGGTCAGGTTTCAGAACAGGGCAGCAGCCCTTCAGCAGATTAGCTCCGGGCCTACAACTCTGCAAACAACGCCTCAGAAGACAGCGCCTTCAAAGAAAAGGTCTCCTCAAGCTAAAATGCCTAAGGCACCGACGAAAAGGCTGAAGAAGGTCGGCACAACATTGCCTACCGAGACAGAGGCGAGCCGAGGCGGCGGCCTGCGAACGGCCTCTGCGGCTCGTAGATAAATCCGAGTCTTCTGAGAAGACTCCGTCAGTGGAGAAAGCCGTCTCCACTGAACATGAAGAAGCAGTGGACCAAGGGGTCCCAGCTGAAGAAGTCTAGGTCGAAGATGTTCAAACCCTGGAGAGCCCCTTGGATGTCCCTCCTCTCGCAGTCTCCCCTCAGCTGAGAAACAGGTGTCTCATATCGAGATAGAGGAATCAGAAACAGCCTCAGAAGAAGAGTCTATCGGGATGGAAGCTTCAACTCTTCAATCCAGAGCATCCCGAGAGGTCACAAAGCACATACCGGAGATCTCAGGCCACAACGATCTAGTTCTCATTGCGAGACAGGCGAGATTCACACGCTGCTCAGTTTCCAGGAGTGGCATAACCTGCAACGTCTTAACATACATCACTCCTGCAAACAAATCCATGAGGAGGAACCGAGGATCGAGAGCGATTGGTTACTCCGAGCGGCCCGATCTTGGAACCTTGGAGGATTTGAGGGATGCCATGCCGGCAATCTTTGAATGACCGTCGGCCGGCGTCGGCTTCAAGACACCCTCGATGGGTCCGACCCCGATGGTCAAGACCCGCCCGGGATTCAGGCCCCGAGAAGCCCGATGAGGGAACTCAACCGGACAAGGATACTACCGAGCCTACTAAACTTCCTCTCAGTATCCTTGCTCCTGGGAAGTCGGCGGCTGGTACTTTGACTTCTGCACAGCCTGCTCAGCTCTTGCTAGAATCGACGTTCGAAGTAGAGCCCAGCCCCAAAAGCCGACGATTGAAGTCAGTGGCGAAGGCTCTCCAAAGCCAGGGTACTCAGAACAGGCTTCTTGCCCGTGCAGTCCACAAGACATGGCGACAGACTGCCCAAGCCAAAAGCGCAGAGATTCAGGGACTCAGAACCACATTGTCAGAATCTTCTATCCCTGACTTCTCCCACATCATATCTCAAGCACTAGACACTCAGCGAGCTGACTTCGAGGCTCAGCTCAGATTGATTCAGGAAGGCCAGGATAAGTTGATTGAAAATCTCAAGGCCTCTCAGATTTCTCATACTGAGTCAGTCACAACCATCTCTCAGGCCGACGAGCTCAGACTCAACTCAATTCAGAAGGCCCTGGAAGAGACTGTTGAACAAAAGCTGAACGAGTTCAAGGCTGCAGCCGATCAATCTCATAAAGAGTACAAACTTGAGATGATCCATGAGAAGAACGAGCTGCACGAGGAGCTGACCAAGATCCACACCAAACTAAACGAATTGTCAGCCTCGTACTCCAGCCTGAACAAGAAGGTATCCTCTCCACCTCCTATTATCATTGATGATGCCAAAAAGGGGGAAAGGATGGCTAAGCAGACAAAAGCTGATACTGAAAAATCAACTAAGGGGGAAGCCACCAAGGAGCTGGTACTGAAGACTCCCAAGAAGATAAGGTCAGTAGTAGGAGCAAGCTTAGCTCAGACATCTGCTCCTACTGAACCTACCACAAATGGTGAGGCCCAGGGTGTCTCGAGTGCGTTGCGGCATCAACGCGGATCGGCCCAAGTGGCTCGGGAACCGCAGAAGTAGCGACTCGTGCAACTCGAGACTCCACTTGACATCATTAAGGAAGTTGCTGAGTACGTAGATGAGGAGGACTCAGAAGAGGAAGAAGCTCCTCTTCCACCTCCAGTTACTGGAAAAGGAAAGAAAATCCTTAAGCTCCCGACCCCTCCCTCCAAGAAATCTAAGAGATATATTACTCCAGAGGAGGAGGCTCAAATAGCCGCAGATGAGAAACTGGCTAGGGAGATAGCCGAAGCTGAAGCAGCCAACAAACCGAAAGCTAAGCCTGCTAAAGGTAAGACAAAGGCTCCAGCTCGAGGCAAGAGAACAAGTACAAGACTGCCTCCCAGAATGCTCAAACTCAGCGATGAAGGCTGACAAGGAAAAGGAGAAGAAACAGCAGCAGTCTACTGAGAAGCAGGGTACTTCAAAAGAGAAATCATCAACTCCTGCTAACTCAGAGGAAGAGCCGCCTCACAAGCCCTCCTATACTGCCTCTAAGGCACAGGATGCTGAAATGGATGCAATCTGGGCTCAAATGGATATATATGTTTATACAGGAGAAGAGGCCATGCAAATAGAAGCTGCTAGAGAACGGATCAGAATGGCAAATCTTGAGGCACTCAGAATCAGAACTGAAAAAGAAGCCAGTCAGAGGATTCCTTCAAAAGCTGATATTCCTTACAGATACAGGAAATTCAAGAAGCCTACTGATCTGAAGATTTACAGATGGCCGAGAACTGATGAATGGATGCCAGTAGAATACACTCAGAGATGGGAAGCACTGAAGATAGAGTTCATCAAAAGGAACTACTTCTGGAGATTCTGGTCTGAAAAGCGCAAAGCTGAAGCTTATACTGAATGGACGATGAGAGCAGACTTAGACATGTACGCCTGGATGCAGAAAGCTGTCAAAGAGAATGTTGAAGTCGATTCCCGCACCTTAATCACGCCACCCCACGAAGACTTGATGGATCTATTCACTATGGTGTCATTGAGAAAGAAGTGAAGGCCGCTGCTGAAGCCAAATTCCTTGATGAAGAAGACCCAGCGGACTTTGCTAAGATACTTAAGCTGAGGATGATCACATATAGGATGTATGGAGTGCCCCTTCCTGAATCTCAATCGCAAGATTTCAAAGACAGGATTAGGCAGTTCAAATGATTCCTTGCTTCTGTACTCTTTTGTTTTTCTAGTATAGCAAAGATGTATCTGTACTGAATTTTCTTACATTATATATGATATCTCTGTTTTTGGCTTTGACAATATCTTATTGTCTGAATAGCCGAGTTCTTTTATGCTTAACACTCAGAATCACTGAAGTGATCACTGACTCACACACTCACTGTCTGATTTTCTGTCAGTTTATTGCTTAGCCAGATTCTGTTAGACTTGATGTATGTTGGTCCCGAGTGTACGGTCAGGTGTAGAGGGGGGGGTGAATACACTTGATTCCGATTTTCTCAACTTCGAACACGAATAGTCCTGTTCAGGAAAGTGTCGTACTGAAATAATTCAGCAGACCAAATAGCTGTTCTGAATCGTGTGCGGCAAAGAGTCTGACTCTACTGAGATCTGCTAGCTGACTGAGTCAGAATTCAGTATCAAACAGGTAGAGTTCAGCGGTGCGGAAAAGTGTAGGCCCAAATCAGTTGAGTGGAAAAACAATTTTAGCAAGTCTCAGTTCAGTAAATAGACAGTTCAGAATGCTGAGACAGTTGTATGATTTTAAAGTAGGTTTTCAGTATGAACAGTAAAAATCAATGCAACAGTAATCAGAAAGCAATAACAAGACACATATTTTTAAAGTGGTTCAGAAATCAATCGATCCTACGTCCACTGTCCCGAAAGTTCAGGAGGCTATTTATTATACTGAGTTAGTCTCAGTCAGCTTGTGCACAGGACAAAGCCGTGGCTTGGCGATTATACTGAGCAAGTCCCAGTTTACAAAGGCATCAAACTAAAGTGTTTGACAAACTTCTCCAACTATGAAGGAGTCCTTTTACAATAAGGATTGGGTTCAAATATGAACTCCTTCGTCTAAGCTATAAGTATATTCTATTGAGCTTAGGGTTAGAGGGATAGGGAATGAGAGAGTGGCTTCTAGATCGACGAACAGCTGAAATAAGCTTTAGGTTCGTGTATCGTCGATTTGGATACTAGAGGCTCTTCTAACAGTTTAGCTTGGTTCCCTATGAGCTGAGAAGGTAGTCTTTCGCCGGAGATAGATCTTCAAGTTCTTGCGGAAGACTTAGGGTTTTCTGGTTCTAGCTCGTTTGAATGCTTATGTATGATTTCGTCGTTAAGCTTATGCGCATTCTCTCTCTTTTTTTCTCTTGAAATGTCCCTCTATTTATAGAGCAGAGATTGGAAAAGATCCGTTGGAGACGATCTTCCTTTCTCTCTCTCTTTTGGTAGCAAATGGCTCTTTTGAAGTAGGTAACAGTGTACTTTCCCACCTTTTTAGGTAAAGGGTTGACTGCAGCTTTAGCAGGTGAGAAGATATGTGTGTTCTTGTCATTCGTCGAGGTGGATAGAGTGGTTGAGACATCACAGACTTCAAGGCAAACTGAAGCTGACTTCTCTCTTCTTCGTATATGACAATGCTGATTGTCTTTCAAAAGTATTTGACAGTTCTGACCGTCTGCCGATGCTGAGTCTGATCCCGTATTCAGTAGGTAGATAGCTGAGGAAAGTCTACTGAAGATCAGCTTCGAGTTCGAGTGAATCTCTCGCCGAGTCCAGGTCACCGACTCTTTCGATATCTTTGCTCTGCTGAGTCCAGTTCCCATTGACTCTTTTCAAGATATCTTGCTCCCGCTGAGTCCAAAGATCACCGAGTCTTCTACTTCGGTGTTAAGGCGGATAATCTACCGAGCGCCTTGATCGGGAGCAGAGTGTCTACCGAGTCCGAAACCTCGTGAGACAAATAACGATTACAACGGAATGGTTCACCAATCAGATAGGGTTTTGGGATCTTCAAATCTTCTCAACAATCAGAGCACTAGGCTGCTGAGCATGGTTCAGTAAAGAAGATAGAATCATTTCCCACTAAGTGAGACTATGCTGAGGACAGAATCATCACCCAACAATTTCCCCCTATTTGATAATGCCAAAACCTATCATCTATGCTAACACTAAACAAACAGAAACAGAGCCCCTTACAATATTACAGGTAAGATCAGTGGAGTTGTTCCAACAGTTCTAGACTAGCAAAATCTAACAAAGTAATAAACTGACAAGAAAGTAAATAGTAGTGAGTGTGTGAGACAGTAATCACTTCAGTGATTCTGAGTGTTAAAGCATAATACAAACACGACTGGATAGACAACAAGTGGTTGTCAGAGCCAAAATCAGATTTGTATATATGAGTGATTCAGACCAGTATAATTACAAATCTTCCTAAACTAGGAAGATCAGAACTAAGCCTAGGAGCCCTTAAACTGCTTGATCCTGTCCATGAATCCTTGAGATTGCGTCTCTGGCAGTGGCACTCCATACATCCGGTATGTGTTCTTCCTTAGCTTCAAGTATGCAGCAAAGTCTGCTGGCTCATCTTCGTCCAGTTTTCTTTTTGATGCAGCATACTTCACTTCAGCTTCTATTAACCCAAAGTGGATTGAGTCATCATTTCTTCTAGGTGGAGGTATGATTCTGGGCTCCGGAACACTGACTTCTATACCTTCAGATACGGCTTTATGCAAGTATATGTATAGATCAGGTTCAATTATCATCATCCATTACGTGTAGGCATCGGGCCTTAGTCATGTTGGGCCGTAACCTCCGGAAATAATTGCGCTTGATGAACTCTATCTTTGAAGATTCCCATCTCCGAGTAAATTGAGCGGTATCCAATTGTCTCGTCTTTTGGCCATCTCGTGCGATTTCGGATCAGCGGCTTCCCGAACCTTCGTATCGATAAGGAATATCAGCTTTTGAAGGTACTCTCAGCCTGGCCTCTTCCTCAGTCCTTTTCCTCAGTGCTTCAAGGTCTGCCTCCCAGATTCTGTCTCTGGCAGCCTGAACTTGTCTAGCCTCTTCGCCTCTGTATAAGTATCTGTTCATATGGTCGAATATGGCCTCAATCTCATCATCTTGGGCTTCAGTGGCTTTCTAAGGAATGTCTTCAGATTCAACAGGGGTACTTGATTTTTCTTTTGACGTACCCTGCTTCTCAGTGCTTGCTGCTTTTGCTCCTTCTCTTTCTCCCTATCTTCTTCATCCTCGATAATCAGTTTCCTTGGAGGTATCCTAGCAGGATTTCTTCCTCCTCGAGCTGGAGATTTTGTCTTTCCTTTGACAGGCTTAGACTTTGGTTTATTAGCGGCTTAACGTTTGCAAGAATCTCCCTTGCCAGCTTCTCATCAGCTACAATTTGAGCCTCCTCCTCAGCTGAAATGTATCTCTTCGTTTTCTTGGCTGGAGGGGTTGGGAGAGTTAGCACTTTCTTGCCTTTTCCCTGAACAGGTGGAGGGAGAGGAGCCTCTTCCTCTTCTGACTCTTCTGCTCAAAGATACTCGAAACCTCCTTGATAATATCGGTCGAGTCCGGGTTGCATGAGTAGCTCCGGGTTCCCGAGCCACTTGGGCCGGGCCTCACTGTGCTCGCAACCAAGACACCCCGGGCCTTACCTCTGTCCGAGTCCGAGTCCCGCTTATCTCGGTCACGGACTTGGTCTTTTCTCGAGATCTCGGTGAAGCTGTCCCCTTAAGTAATTTGGCGGTAGTTTTGGTAGGGGGGTCGGCTTCTCGGTACTCTTCTCTTTTCCTTCCCCCTTTTTGGCATCATCAATTACACCCGGGGTATGGACGAGTACCTTCTTATCTAGGCGTTTGTAGACAGCGGACAGTTCGTCCAGTCTATCATGGATCTTTGTCAGCGCCAAGTGCAGCTCATTCCTCTCATTAGTCAGTTCCTCCGAGTATTGCATATGGGAGAGGTCAGCTGCTGCCTTGAATTCTGTCAGCTTCTCAGAAATCTTATCCTCCACGACCAGTTGAATGTTGTCAAGTCGGATTTCCGTGGCCTGGGCTTGTTCAGTGAAGGTCTCATTATGAGTGGACATTGAAGCCTTGAATGCTTTGAGAAGTTTGTCTTGTCTTTCCTGAATGATTCTGAGCTGATCATCAAACTGCTTCTGCTGCTTAGCCAAAGCTTCGGATACAATTGCGAGACAACAGGGGCGGCCGATTTTGATACCGATGTTTTCAGCCCCTGTAGCTCAATGGTAGTGGCTAGCGTAGTCTGTTTCCACACCTTGTGGACGGCCTTCGCAAGAGCTCGATTCTGGATTCCTGAGCGGTGAGAGCTTTTGCTACGGATCGAGATCTTTTTGGTAGTTGGGCAGGGCATCGCTCGTAAGTCGACTCTAACAAGAGCTTAGCGGGCTCTGCTGAGGACGAAGCACCAGCCGTGGACTTCGCAGGTCCAAGGATACGGAGTGGAGGTTGAGCTTGTTCAGTAGCATGTGTATCCTTGTCCTGGGGATTTCCCTCATCAGGCTTTCCAGGGCATGAATCACTGGGTGGATCTTGACCATCGTGGTCTGATCCATCTGATGGTGCTGAGCCGGTTGCTAGCTGCCTGTCATGTATCATTGCCAGCATAGCAGCCCTCAGGTTCTCCATGGTGCCGAGGTCGAGCGAGCTCGTAGTAGCCTATTTGCTCCCTCAACTTCATTTCTTCTTCATGAAGCTGCTGGCAGGAGTAGTGGAGTACTAAACGTTGTAGATGGGGCCACTCCTGAAATCGCAACAACATGTGGAGCCTTGCTGATTTTGCAATGAGCAACAAATCAGAGTAGTCAGCAAGCTCCGGAATCTGTTGAAGAATCTCTCGGGATGCTCGGATACGATCATCGAAGCTTCCATCCCAATTGTCTCTTCTTCGAGTCTTTGTCTCGGACTCCAAGTCTATAGGAGACGCTCCGAGTCTCGGCCAGGAGGCACATCTGCCGAGTGGTGGAACCGAGAGGGGGTCAAGACGCCGAATCTCTTCGCTATGTGCTTCGTAGCATCCCCTTGTTCCACTTCTACGGGTTCCTCGATGGAGACGGCCTTCTCCACCGATTGAGTCTTCTCGATGATTCGACTCGTCTATCGCCCGCGAGGCCGAATAGGTTGCTGAGTAGCTCGAGCAAGCCAGGAACTTCGGGAGAGACCTCGGGTTCGGTAGAGCACGTCCGGAATGGCTTTCCTCGGTTTCTTAGTTGGTGCCTTTGGAGTTTTTGCTGGAGGTGTTCTCTTCTTCGAGGGTGTAGCCCGCCGAGGCTTAGTCTGGCGAGTTACGGTGAGGGACTCGACCCGATCTACCGAAGAGCAAGAGTCTTGTTGTGGAATCCGACCTTCTTAACATTAAAATACTCCTTGTCATTGTATGTTATTGGTTCGATCCGCATGAACATCCTCTATCGGTATGGATAGCTTCATCCATAAAGAAGCTTGCCCTTTTACACTCGGCGTGTAAGAGGCCTTGTCGAATTTGGCCGCCCGAGCCATGAATTCACGGATAAAGAAC
Source organism: Lavandula angustifolia (assembly GCA_028984105.1). Taxonomy (NCBI): domain Eukaryota; kingdom Viridiplantae; phylum Streptophyta; class Magnoliopsida; order Lamiales; family Lamiaceae; genus Lavandula; species Lavandula angustifolia. The sequence goes on along the minus strand of CM054806.1, from coordinate 5,592,539 downwards.
TCCGTCCAATTGATCTCGAGCTCTATCATATATGGCCATCATGAGTTTGGATCTTGAGCCTCGATACTTGATCGAATGAGCACCGCTTGGTGGTCGATGGGCTAACGTCACAATATAAGCCAAAGCTCAGACCGAGGCGACATGTTATTTTTAGGAAAAGGCTCGAAGGTCGTGGGCTTTCCACATAATATTGTCAAGTAGTCATCTACAAGATCATCATTGTACCCCACAGTACTGGCTCCTTCAGAAGGCAGATCAAAACTTCTCTTTAGCGCCTCCTTGATTGATATTTGCTTCAGTATCGGAGAAGCATCCTTGATCTCGTGAACGGCGAATCTTCCGATTATGTCCCCGCCTTACCGAGTCGAGTTAAGATAAACTTCGGCCACCTGCCTCGGGAGGAAGTATGTCGGCTTCCTTGAAAGAAAACTTTCAAGCCCTGACTCTCTAAGAGCTGAGAAGATCTCGTCCATATAATCGAGATCACAGGCGTCGAACTCCATGGTTGGCTCGAACCAAACACGGTCCTTGTCTAGGATTTCTTGCATGTTAACTGGAGCAGACACCGAAACATTTTTACTTGCCATTGTACCTGTTACACTAGTATTTATCAGTATCGATTTAAATAAAACAGTTTGTATAGCGATTCTGAAAAAGAAAATTAATTCGTGTAGCAGTTGTAATAAGCATACCGAAAGAGAGATTGAGATTCTGAAAGGATATGCAAGAGGGGATTGCAAGAAATGATCTCAGAATTTTCGGATGCAGAGGATTTTAAGTGTGGTAATAGCGGTTTCTAAGATATGATCGAAAATATATATCTAACGTGAAGGTGAACGGTTTTCGATCAAAGGCAAAATTTAAATCTACTTTATGATATAGACGGTTAAGATGGGATATTAAAAAAAAAGGTAATGATCACAGTAGCCGCCTAAGTCAAAGCCAGTTGTAATTTGCCTAAGTAGTAACTGTGAAAAGACAAGCATTTAATGCGTGCAGAGTTCAGCAAACTTATGTATAGAATGTCGTGCAATAAATATAAGCCGTTAATAATAAATGACAAACTTAGGATATTTAATAGCATGCTGAATCTTCATCATAAATGCATTACTGTTTTATTCGTTACTACTGAGTAGAGATACGCAAACCTGTCAGCTGAACATAGTAGCCAGCTGATACCTCATGTAGATCGTTGCTGATTCTCTACGTACTGGTTATACTCAGTACTGAGAGTGACATTCCCCCTTACTGAAATGGTCCTCTCTTGAAGACTCTTACCGATCGGGGTCAAGTCGGTCCAGACCAGACCTAGCTCTACCGAAAGTTCTTTGAATCCGGATTCGGCTAGAGGCTTGGTCGAATATCGGCCCTTTGTTTGTCGGGATGGATCTTTTCCATCCCGATATCCTTCTTTCGACATGGTCACGAATGAAGTGATGCCTAATGTCCACGTGCTTGCATCTCGTGTGTAGTACAGGGTTCGAGTGATTGCAATAGTACGGTCCGTCGCGAGCACATCGGCACTTCATTCTCGAATGACGCTTAGTCTCTTAGCCGCTTTGTCTCGACCAAAGGATTTGGGCGCAACAACTTCCAAGCGGCCATGTATTCAGCCTTCGTAGTTGACGTGGCTACCGAGTGCCGCTTCTTTGAAAAACTATGAGATCGAGCTTCGCTTAGGAACCGACAAGTTCCCGAAGTTGATTTTCGGTCAATTCTACATCCTTCATAGTCGGCATCGGAATAGCCGGTTAGTTCAATATTATCATCAGCTGGATACCCTAAACCTATGTTAGGTGTGCCTCTGAGGTAGCGAAGAATCTTCTTTGCTGAGTCCATGTGGCTCTGCTTAGGATTCGCCTGAAATCGAGCGCAGACACCTACAGCATAAGTTATGTCCGGACGAGTAGCTGTTAGATATAATAAGGAACCAATTATTGCACGAAATTCAGTTTGGTCTATCGATACTCCCTCTCTTTATCAAGATCGATTTTCATATTCATGTTCATCGGGATCTTGATAGGTTTGCCAGATGTGCAACCGAATCTTTTGATGAGGTCTCGAGTGTATTTGCCTTGGTTAATGAACGTTCCCTTTTGCAGTTGTTTGACTTGAAAGCCGAGGAAATAGTTCATTTCACCCATCATTGACATCTCGAACTTCTCCTTCATCATTTTCTCAAGCTGGCGAACACCTGACGACGTTCTTTGATCCGAAGATAATGTCGTCTACATAGATCTGCACGAGTAATAAGTCGTCTTCCGGTCGAATGTTAAACAAAGCCGGATCCTTCGTGCCCGTCTTTAGTTCGGGACCCTGTAGCCGCGCACCGATGTCCTCGTATCCGCACTTAGAGTTATTGCTCCCGTCTTGGTAGCAAACTCATTAAAAACAACATGAGGGCTTTCTTCCACGCCAAAGGGTCCGATAGTTGAATACTCAAAGCTTTGCCGAAGCTTTTCTTGACAGTATCCTAAGAAAACTCCACGATCGACTTGCTATCAAAAGTCTTGTCTGATCTTTCCCATTATTGTGGATAAAGCATGAACAACCAAAGATATGGAAATAAGATAAAGAAGGCTTCTGCAGTTCCATAGTTCATATGGTGTTCTCTTATCCTTGCTTTGTCGGTAGAGATCGGTTACAGAGTATAACATACGATGTCGGTTTACACTTGCTTGCCGAATTTGGTTGGGAGTCACGAGTGCGCAGTAGAGTTCTAGCTTGCTTCTTTGAGAGTCCTGTTCTTTCGTTCGGCAACTCCATTTCTTGAGGTGTGCGGGCGTACGATGTCTCATGCTCTATTCCTTACGCTTGCGAACTCCTCTACCATGGAATTAAGGAACTCGGTTCCTTCATGTCCGAGACGTATTTTTCTAATTTCGGTGTTCTTCTCGACACTTTGAGCCTTTTCGAAGCGTTGGTAACTTTGTTTTGACGTCATACTTGTTGGCGATGAATATGACCCATGTGTAGCGTGGTAGTCATCTATGACCACTAAAGCATATTTCTTGCCTCGATCGTCCATTTGGGGAGGCTTGGACCGAACAAATCCATATGTAGCGGTGAAGGATTCCATCGATGGAAGGAGATGGAACAGGTGGATTTTGATTCCTTGTTTGCTTTCCTTCGAGACATGCTTGGCACTGAGTGTCTTTGTTGATTACTTCATTCGTGAGTCCTCTTGCTAGAGTGTTCCTTGCTAGTTTGTTGAGCGTTTTGAAGTTGAGGTGGCTAAGTCTCCTATGCGAAAGCCATCCCTGTACGGTTGTCGTTCTTCGCCAACGGACAAGCTTCGGGTTACCTGCAGAGTTCCGGTCGGCTACATATATATTCTTTTTTACGCGAACACGATAACACTTGTTTTCCCTGTGGATTTATCAATGACATCACAAAAACCGGTGTCAAAAATCACGCTATTCGAGTTATCCACGGAATTGACTAACGAGAGAAGATTATGTTGAAGTCCTTGACATATGATACTCTCAAGGCGTAGCATTCCAATCTTGGAGTGCTCCATGTCCTCTTGTATAGCCTTTTGCATTGTCTCCAAACTCGATTCTCAGGTCCTTCTTGCCTATATAATTCTTGATAGGTTCCTTTGGTACGTCGATATGTCTTGAGCATCCACTGTCCACATACGAAGGATCTTTGTGCGTCCGCAAAACAGAATTATTTTCGGGTACCCTTTATTTTATTTTTGGGTCCTTAGATGTTAGTTTTAGTAACCCAAACTGTCTAACAACCCCAGGTGGTTTCGGGACGGTTTCTTTCCACTGGAGTTAACATACTTGACCATCTGGGTCGGTCAAAGGCGACTTCTTAAGGGCATTCGGGTTCGGGAGTCGGATCTTGGGCTGGTGGACTTAGCCGACCTTTGCCTTTTGTGCGATTTTCTTCTTTTTCGACTCTTGGAGCCTCTTCGACTATAGGATCATAGTAATATGATCCATGCGAGGCTGGATGTGTCAGCGAGGTGGTCCATGCCAATCGGCCCAGCTTAACTTTGCTAGTTCCCCTTCGGCAGGGCCCGGGGTGTTTGAGTGCGATCTTACGGTCGGAATGCGTGCGCAAGATGAGGTGCTTTCATCTTTTGTTTGTTCTTTCTTGAGGGTCAGAACATTTGCATTGATTGTTTCTCCTCAAACAAACCTATCGAGTTAGACGCACTTCGAGTGTACGGGGGCGGATGAGGAAGCTTCTGGTTGAAGCCAAGTCCTTCCTTACGGTGCTTGGGCTTGTTGCTTGCAAGCATAGCCTCCGGCTTCTTTTTCGGCGCCCATGTAACGCTCGGTCGATCGGGCTCTTCCGGATATCATCACTCTTTTGAGTATGTCGTGCTTGAGTGCCGAAGTCACGGCAGTTCTTGCTTGATGAGACTTCGGTTTAGTATCTTTACGAGTCAGTCGTTGGTCAAAACCGAAATTCGATCTTCTTGATGCTTTGAGACTTGGCCATCGGGAGAGTTTATCTCCTCCACGAGTCTCAACACAAGTCCTTCGGCCCCGTTAGCGGCTTCGACTCTCTGAGAAAGTCTCGATTCTCCACTTTCGGGGTATCCAATTCCTGAAGAGTCTTGCGAGGCTTGCAGGCTCATTTGAATTTGTTCATCTAATAATTCTTCATAGGCGGTTGTGATGTCCAAATTCCCATCTCGCACTTTTAAACAACGATATCGTGTGTGCGGTGTGAAGAGGAATTAAGTGGTTCATGAGAATTTACCTCATCCTCTTCTCCTGCCATTAGGCACTTTTCGTAGCTTCTTGGCTTTAAGCTCTAAGGCCATAAAAGCTTGCTCAATCATCCGATGAATCCATGAAGGAGTCGACTTCTTCGGAGTCGGTCCCGAGATTTCGCCTTGCAATATAAGATTGTCTCTTTTTGGCGAATTTCTCTCTCCTTGCCTTGCATCTTTGCGCGTTCGGCACTCTGCGAGCTCGGGGCGATCATATTGATAATGTCACGGCTTTTTGCTGTTGTATGTAGCGATGACTCTTTCTTCTTTGTTTTCGCTATCCTTTGATGGTCTTTGAGTCATCCTTCTTTACGCATTCGGAGGATTGTGAGTCGGGGGTGCGTTTTGGCGTATAATCGACTTACCTTTTGTGTCTCGGTATGCTTTAGTCGGTTTTACTGCGCCTCTCCTTCTCCTTCGATACTTCACGGCGAGCAACGCGTACTTGCCAGCGAGACTTCCTTCTTGTAGATCATTGAGTGAAGGTTCGGTCTTACTCGTTGTCTTGCTCGTACCGTTTGGAGATGTTCTGCGCCGATCGATGCTTTGAAGGCATAGTCGAATTTTATTGTCGGCTTCGGCTCTTTGCTTTCGTTGAGGTGTCGGTTGAACTCAAACTCTTACTCAGAAGTTACGAAAAGATATGGTCGGGAGAGACAACATCTAAATCGAATGACGCAATAAAGTAGCAAAAGGTGTCCGGTGTCCGTCCGGCGGTTGCCCTCGGTATCTTGAGATTCATTTCTCGGTTCTTTGAATGTCTTTCCCGGCCCATTGATGGAATTCATCAAATTCGTAAATCGACGTTCGAGATCTTCTATTTTGTCACCGGCATGAGAGACAAAATTTTTCGGCTTTTGGAGTTCCGGCGCCGGTTTGTTAGCTTTTATCTTCGAGTCCCCCGACTCGGTAGCGCTAGAGCGTCCCGGAGCTCCTTTGCGGTTTTGCATTCACGAACCACGCGAAGATAAGAATCGCTAAGAGTGGTCGGTATGGCATTTACGTCGACTCGGTCTAAGTTGTGAAGCTTCTTCTCTTTAGGAGTGAAGAGACTTCTGTCTTTAGGGATCTTCTTCCCGGTCCACCATTCATCCTCCTTCGGTTGGGCACGAGTCACCACACTATCGATCATGGGAACAATAGGGTCCATCTTCAAGCACTTCAGTCATACTATCATGGAGGGATGTCAAATGTGCTTCCATTCTGACTCGCCATACTCCATAATTCTCTACCGAGAACATGGGTACCATTTTTATACCTGACATATCAGCCATGAAGAATAATGATATGAATGTAGAGTGATATGCAGTGAAAACGATTTTCTCCGGATCCGTTCAAGTAGACCAGTTTCAAGATAACAAGAGTCTTAAAGAACTCCTGCTCTGATACCAATTGTTGGTCCCGAGTGTACGGTCAGGTGTAGAGGGGGGGTGAATACACCTGATTCCGATTTTCTCAACTTCGAACACGAACAGTCCTGTTCAAGAAAGTGCCGTACTGAAATAATTCAGCAGACCAAATAGCTGTTCTGAATCGTGTGTGGCAAACGGTCGACTCTACCGAGATCTCGCTGGGGGGGCGAGTCGAAATCGATATCAAACGGTAGAGTTCGGCGGTGCGGAAAAGTGTAGGCCCCAAATCGGTTGAGTGGAAAAACCGTTTTAGCAAGTCTCGGTTCGGTAAATAGACAGGTTCGAGAATCTTTGAGACAAGTTGTATGATTTTAAAGTAGGTTTTCGGTATGAACGGTAAAAAATCAATGCAATAGTAATCAAAAAGCAATAACAAGACACTGATTTTTAAAGTGGTTCGGATATCAATCGATCCTACGTCCACTTTGTCCCGAAAGTTCGGGAGGCTATTTATTATACCGAGTTAGTCTCGGTCGGCTTGTGCGGGGACAAAGCGGGTGGCTTGGGGGATTATACTTGAGCAAGTCCCGGTTTACAAAGGCATCAAACTAAAGTGTTTGACAAACTTCTCCAACTATGAAGGAGTCCTTTTTACAATAAGGATTGGGTTCAAATATGAACTCCTTCGTCTAAGCTATAAGTATATTCTATTGAGCTTAGGGTTAGAGGGATAGGGAATGAGAGAGTGGCTTCTAGATCGACGAACGACTCAAAATAAGCTTTAGGTTCGTGTATCGTCGATTTGGATACTAGAGGCTCCTCTAACGGTTTTAGCTTGGTTCCCATAGAGTTGAGAAGGTAGTCTTTCACCGGAGATAGATCTTCAAGTTCTTGCGGAAGACTTAGGGTTTTATCGGTTCTAGCTCGTTTGAATGCTTGTGTATGATTTCGTCGTTAAGCTTATGCGCATTCTCTCTCTTTTTTCTCTGTTAATGTCCCTCTATTTATAGAGCGAGATTGGAAAAGATCCGTTGGAGACGATCTTCCTTTCTCTCTCTCTTTTGGTAGCAAATGGCTCTTTTGAAGTAGGTAACGAGTGTACTTTCCCACCTTTTTAGGTAAAGGGTTGACTTGCGGCTTTAGCGGTGAGAAGACACGTGTGTTCTTGTCATTCGTCGAGGTGGATAGAGTGGTTGAGACAGCACGAGACTTCAAGGCCAAACCGAAGGCGACTTCTCTCTTCCTCGTATATGACAATTCGATTGTCTTTCAAAAGTATTTGTGAGTTCGTTGTTTGTCGATCTAGTCGATCCCGTATTCAGTAGGTAGATAGCTGAGGAAAGTCTACTGAAGATCAGCTCTGAGTTCAGTGAACTGCTCCTGCTGAGTCCCGATTCCCACGACTCTTTCGAATATCTTGCTCTGCTGAGTCCAAAGATCATCTGAGTCTTCTACTTCTGGTGTTAAGGCAGATAATCTACTGAGCGCCTTGATCAGAACAGAGTGTCTACTGAGTCTGAAACCTCAGAGACAAATAACGATTACAACGGAATGGTTCACCAATCAGATAGGGTTTTGGGATCTTCAAATCTTCTCAACAATCAGAGCACTAGGCTGCTGAGCATGGTTCAGTATAGAAGATAGAATCATTTCCCACTAAGTGAGACTATGCTGAGGACAGAATCATCACCCAACAATGTATTTCGGGGAAAATATTGTTAAAACGGGGAGAATATGCTTAGTCTCTATATTCGACTTTCTCGCCCGATCCCCTCGAGTTGATCCAGGACTTGAAGAACAACTCCATCGATTCTACTTGTAATATTTGTAAGGAGCTATGTTTCTGACTAGTCATAGTGTTAGATGTTGATTTTTGTTGATAGGTTTTGGCATCATCAAATAGGGGGAAATTGTTGGGTGATGATTTTATCCTCAGCAGTATTAGATGTAGTGGGAAACGATTCTATCTTCTTTACTGACCAATACTCAGTAGCCTTGTGCTCTGAATTAGTCTGAAGATTTGAAGATCCCAAAACCCTATCTTGATCGGTGAACCTTTAAGTTGTAAACTTGTTTTTTGTCTCGAGGTTTCAGACTCAGTAGACCCTCTGCTCCGGTTCAGGCATTCAGTTGCTTATCCGCCTCAGCACTAGAAGTAGAAGACTCAGTAAATGCTGGACTCAACAGGAGGAGTCGGTGGGCCCGAACTCAGCGGGAGTAGTTCACTATACTCGAGTTGATCTTCGATAAAGGGGCTTCGGCGGGAGTTCACTGCTTGAATCAAAGATCCGAGCTCGGCAACGGCCGGACGGTCGTGCGGAGCTGTTAGATCTTTCAAACACAATCGGCATAGTCAAGTACGAGGAAGAGAGAAGTCGGCTTCAAATCTCCTTGAAGTACGTTGCTGTCTCAACCACTTTCGAACCTCGACCAATGACAAGCGGACACTGTCCTACACCTACTAAAGGCTGCAAGTCGACAACTTTACCGGAAAAGAGGGAAAAGACTCTGCAAATGCTACAAAAGAGCCGTTAGCTACCCAAAGAGAGAGACAAAGGATCATCATCTCCAACGGATCTTTCCTAGTCTCTTCTCTATAAATAGAGGGATAAATCAAATTTGAAGCTCACGACGGAAAAAAGAGTGCGAACATACGAGAAATGAAAGAAAAAGAAAAACCGCATACACGAGCATTCAAAAGAGCAAACTCGAAAAGCCTAAGTTCTCCCGCAAGAAGTTCAAAGAATTCATCTCCGGCGAAGAACTATATTCTAGCTCTTAGGGAACCAAGTTGAACCGTTAAATACAACCTCTAGTATCCAAACGACGATACACGAACCCAAAGTCAGTACTCGCTGTTCGTCGTTCTAGAAGCCACTTCATTGTTCCCTATCCCTCTAACCTTAAGCTCAATAGAATATATCCATAGCTTAGACGAAGAAGTTCATCTTTGAGCTTGTTCTTTATTTTAAAGAACTCCTTCATAGTTGGAGAGTTTTTCAAACACTCGGTTTGATAACCTTGTAGCCGAGACTTGCTCGATATAAATCTCAAGACCGGGAGTTTGTCCGGCAGACAAACCAAGCGAGACTACCTCGGTATAATAAATAGCTTCCGATCATTCGGGACGGTGGACGTAGGATTTTTTGTGTCCGAACCACTTTAAAAATCTCTCGTGTCTTGTGTTACTTTTTAAGCTTGTTGCATTGATTTACTGTTCATACCGAAAACCTTCTTTAAATCATTCAGCCGAGTTTCGAGCAAACTTAACATCTTGCACTAATCAGCTGAAGCTGTTTTTAATAAAAACGTTTTCCTAACTTCAACCGGCCGAATTGGGCCTACACTATTCCGCACCACCGAACTCTATACGCAAGATGCTGAATTCGACTCTCGGTCGGCTAGCGGGATCTCGGTAGAGTCGGTCACTCTGCCAACACGATTCGGAACGGCTTATGCAGTGCGGCTGAACTCGTTCCACGACACTATCCTGAAAAATTATTTGTTAGTGTTTAAGTTGAGAAATCGGTTTTCAGGTGTATTCATCCCCCCCCCCTCTACACCTGAACGTGCTCTCGGGACCAACACCCATTTTACTTGCATATTTTAAGATCGTTTTAATTGCTTTGTTTCTTTTTACTGCTCGTGACAAACGTAATTTAGCTCAAAAACCTAAAACTTGCATGTATGCTAAAAAAAAGATAAGTAGAAATTGCATGCTCTATTATGTTCGATACTCTGTTGGCTGCACTAATCTAAGTCTTAGCTTTTCTAGGATTTATTTGGTGCAAAACAGCAATAACCAGATGGATAAGTCAGTCAAAAAGTTGTTTCACTTCAACCTTTCCCAAATCAGGTCAGGAACGAGATGACTCATAAGGCAGTACGCGACCAGGAACAAAACGAACATAAGCTAATGCGACATCCTAACAACATAGTCACCTGATCCTAATAGCTATACCCTGACCTTGGTTCATCATCAGTCAGGATTTGGAGATCCAAATTAAAACCTGATCATTGATACTATCTTCCAACATATACAGATTAGGAAGTCCAATCAGGACAAAGGAGGACAAGACCAATTGTTAGGGAGTTATCAGAAGAGGACTCTCCGATCTTTCCTCCTCCTGCTATTGAGGCCGATCATCTCGGACCATCCGTCCACTAAGCGAGTATGTATGACGGACAATAGCGCATGAGTTTGAAGTTTGAATAGGTTGCAAGATGAGCATTAGAACTTAAACCTAAATTCATTGATGTAGAATCTAAGTCTCCCCTCTATCCCTCGAAGGATCATGGAAAGAAGAAACTCACTCCCGAGGAAGAGGAAGGCTTTGAAGTTGAAGCACGAGGAAAGAAGATGAATTAGTGAAGTAAAGGGTGCTTGAAAAGGAAGAATGGCAAACGAGTAAAGAAGATAGTCATCTGAGGGTGAAGCCAAAGAAGAGGCTAAGAGACAGTCTGCGGCTCGAAGCTCAAATTAAGAAAGATGAAATGAAAGGTCAAGAGCTGAAAAGCCATAGAAGAAGGCTTGGATTGAAGAAAGGCTGGTAAAGGTAAGAAGATCCTTCCTAGCTCTTTAAATCTTGGACTAGAGCTTCGGTTCCTACAAAATCGAGACAAAGAAGGAAATTATGGCCAATCCATCAACACTATCTTGATCGGGAATCCCCATCGGAGGATTCGGGAAAACCTAATAATGATTCGGATGGAGATGTTAGCGATCCTATCGGCGCTAAGCATAAGCGAAGAGGAGAAAAGAGAGGAAGTAGAGGAGGATCGAAAGAAGGAAGGAGTAGTTTAGACTCCCCAATGCTGACATTATCCCGAGAGAATGAGAGAGCTAAGGTTCCTTCCAACCAAAACCAACTCCAATAAGAAAGCAAGGATCCAAGACTAAGACTGTCAATGCTCCAGTATATCTCTAATTTACTTGGAAGGACAAGTGTGTTCTTGTTGCTTTATCAGACATGTGGGAACTAAAACGAAGAATGCATTCATCCTACGTTACTAATTCTGGAGTTTATTCAGGAATACGTTTGTTGACGAAACCTTCATGAAATGGTCAGCAGAGAGATATCCTACTCTCTACAAGAAAATTCAATACTTTGCAGCCCTTGCCAAAGTAACTATCTAGCTCCTAAGAAGGAATGTCTTCAGCCACCACCAATATGGACATAAGTATATGATGATTGAAGATGAGTGTCTTGATGCTGCTGCTAACCTAGGAATCAATGGTCAGTGTGACTTTGTAGAACAATATAGAATTCTTAAACACCAGAGTCACACTCAGTATCATCTGCCTCTCTAAGGTGATTCACGAGCCAGCTTCACAGTCTTTCGGGAAGGTGAAATAAGAGTAGGATCTTTGATCATAATTATATTAGAAGGATCTCTTGTATTATTCATTGATATATATGAATCTATCCTTCCTGATCATCCTTATGAAAACATCTCTTTGTCCAGTCTTTTTTATTTTTATTTCTTTAGTTTTATCATTTCATAACTTATGAATGATACTGACTGAGTAACTGATAATTCTTGTTCCCTGATCACATCAATTGTAAGTGATATTTTTATAGTAGGGTCTTAGCCAGTGTTTTGGAGTCATAAAAATGGGGAAAATTGTTGGGTTATAATTTTAATAGAGGTATTGATTAAAATCTTGAAACCCTGACAAGATGATAAACCAAGATCGGTGTATAGCTGTCGGGAATAAGTGACTTATATGTTAGGAAGTCATGTTATTATTAAGAGTATATTCATCAATGCAGTTTTTGATAGAAGACTTGCTCTTAACTGAACAACATCAGTCATCAGTAAGTCCATAATCACTTAGTATCATATCTATGTTCAGCGGTCACTGACCAAAAGATCCTCTGGATCATTGCCTTCCTAGTCGTCTCCTACTTACCCATTGACCTCATTGATGAATCGAAATGCCAGCTCAGCCACAGTACAAGGTACTATCCCCATGTTGAGTTGGAGTCAACCTAACCAGATCTCTCTCATCCAATGAGATTGAGACAACGCATTAAAAGGACTATTCCGAAGATAGCCTCCCAACTTGCCACTATTGAAGGCAAACGGCGAGATCAACTTTAATTGAAATATTCCTCAAGATCAAGACGGTTGCCTCAACCATAGTTGCCTACTTTGTAGATCTTTCTCTAATGATCTATACTGTGGTGGGTTTAAAAACACCCTTGCTCCAAACAAGGTTGCAAGAATCAACACTATTATCACGAGAAAAGCTTCAAGTTGTTTAAAGCTCTTAACCTCCTAAAACCCTAGCCTTAGTTGTGTTTTTTCCCTTGAAGTCCTTGTAATTGCTATTCCACTTTAAGTAAAAAAGTCATATCATAAGCTTAGATTGAGAAGGTCCTACCTTACAAGCATGTGCTTATCTTTGTAAGGACCTCTATTAAGAACAAACCCCCAAAACCCACCAAATCTAGTGGGTGTTTATGTTTAGTGTGTTTGTATTGTAGAAGAACAACAAGATGTGTTGTGTAACTCTATACAAGCTTTACAAATTGTGCCTAATAGTAAAAACCCAAGATCTTTAGTGGAATCCCAAAAATTCTCTAGATGAGTAGACATAGGAGTTATCTTCGATGATTATAAATCTTGTGTACATTTATATCTCGCTTTATAGCTTTATCTTGATTTGTCTAACTATTTTTGTTAGTAACGAACTCACTGTCACTAACTCCTAAATCACCCCACAAGCATAGACAAATTTTATGTAACTTAAAAAGGTTTTCGAAAAACGAGACTAGTAGGCCTACGAGTTTTCCGCAACTACGTGAGTCGTGTAACCATTTAGTTACTAATATTCCGTTAAGTGTGTACAAACTAGACACTAACTATCCGTTATTAGTATATTGCAAGTATTTGTAATCGGTGTATTCTTCCCCCCCCACACACCTGCTTTTACTCATTTCAAGACCATCAGAAAGTGTGTTGTTGCATATATATTCATCATTCATGTATTAGCTTAATTTTCTCGATTTTGAATAAAGTTTTATTCACTCTGCTGTTTTGCAGCACGGTTAATGGTATCGACATGATGCACATTACATTCAACTATAATAATTTAAACCAACTCTTCAAAGTCGCATCCAAACAAACTTACTTATCAAAACTCGCCTCGTGGCATCCTTGGATCTCGGCTTACCTCAATGGTAACAAATTATAGGGCTTTGTCACATGGTGTAACTTAGCCACTTTCAAAAGCCTCCTTCTGAATAGATAAATGGTTTTAATAATACCAACTTATCTTCTAACTCACTGCTCTCTACTTCCTCCTCGTATATGGTGTTACAGTTTACGTGCTACAAGACATAGATCACATCCTTTTATGCAATGCCGGATATAAGAAGGCGTGTAGAGGTCCCGCAAATTGTTGCAAATCTCGATTTTTTCATGAAATTTTTTAATTATTTTATTTCACCCCTCGAAATTCAATATTTCACTTTCTATATCTCGTAGTCACAGGTCCTACCCTGCTCATATGTCATCTAGCATGAAACACATTATTGTCAGCTTACATTTGTTCATGATCTTACATTTAAAGGAGTCCGCTTAGTTTTCTACACAAGTATTAAATTGAATTAGCTAAACTTCTTACAAACTCTCTACCATGGGCACATTTTGTCTCGTTGAAATCTAAAATCTATCTGACTAAAACTATTTTTGTTAGGCCGTATCAAATACCAAAGAATCATCAAATTAGTCATTTGATCAGATGGGCTTATGTAATTTAGCATATACAACTCTTGTTAGCATTAATTAGGATATGCATTTAATTGTATAGCTCTTTTGTTGGGAAATAATACTCCCTCCGTCCCGCTAATTCTATCCCAATTGACTTCGGCACGGAGATTAAGAAATTTTAATTTAGTGTCTATTTTATGAGTTTTAATTGTATAAAGAAAATGACACAGTTTTCGAGGAGTGGTTGGTGGAAAGAAATGAGAATTATCCAGATTCTTGCAAGGCTAGTAAAATACAATCGATTTTTATTTTTTTTATATTGTATTTGAAGAAATAATCTAAAGTTTTCAAAAAGATAAAAATCATAATTTTCTGAGTTCGGAGCAGAACATAATCGAGTGGGAGATAGATTTTTGAAGAGAGAGAGTATAAGAATGTGAGGGTTGAGTAGTGAGTAAGGGGGACCCACTTCATTTTATGTTTAAAAGTAATTTTTACTATTTTAGGAAAGAGGACGATGAATAGCGGGACGGACCAGATTAGACAAGTAGGACGATAATAGCGGGATAGAGGGAGTATAAGTTTTGAATGATCTCAAATCCCTATTTGATTGATGAACCGGTTTGATGCATTTATAAGATCTCAACTTTGTAATTGTATAGTCAGGCTAGCTGCTTAGTTCAAACTAGGTTAGTTCAGGTTGTGGTATTTCCGCTAGTGAATCTTCACCAGTCCGAACTGATATATTCATACATAAATATAGTACAAGGTACGATGCGTGATATTCTAAGAAGATGGTCAACGGAGGAAACGACAATCATCAGATCAACATTGACCAATACCAGGCCAACTCGGAGCCAATGGGAGATCAACCTTTTTCCTAACGTATCAATCCCCGAGCTCGTCTATAAATAGCACAAGTGCTCTCATTAAGAGGTTACAAAATTTCAAGAAGCTCAAACATACTCAAAGCAAAAGAACAAGCCTTTACTTTCATATTCACAGTTCTCTTGCCAAGAAATTCCTCTCCTGTTCATACTCCAAGTATACCAGCTTACTCATCATAAGCTTGGAGTCAACGTTTCATACTCTTGTTGTTGAACAAATCCAAAGCCCAACCTGATATCTTGTTGGAACGACTTCGTTGGTTAGATTGGTAGATTGATAGTTTGATAGATTGTTAGATTGTTTGTTTTGATTATATTGATCTGCGCTCGTCAGTCTACGAGTATCCATTAGTAGATTTCTGCAAGGAAGTAGAAAAGTGGACGTAGGATCTTGTGAATCAAAACCTGGGACTCGATCGTTTTTTACTAGCTGTTAATTTGTTTAGATTTTATTTTTAAGTTGGTTTCCAATTCTTTCTCTCTTTTAGTGTGTCGAATCTTAATCTTTGAGTTTTCTGTAAGTTTGTGCAAGGTAGAAGGTTGTAATATCCAGAACTTGCGCTCAGAGTAGGGACTTGCATTACGAGGGAAGAACCAGAATAAAAAAATTGAAATGACATAAATTATGAATAATTCTGAACCAGAGAAGTTGCAGGGAGACTACACAAGGCCGATACTTGGAGCCAATACCACCTGCATGCTCCTAGAAGAGACCGCCAAGAATTATGATCTGAAGTCCATTTACTATCATATGCTACCATCTTTCTAGGGGCTAGCAACTGAAGATCTTCTTGCTCATATGAGGGAGTTCTATGCTACATTGCGGACTATTCCTCTCAGCGGGCTAACTAGTGATCAATTGGTAAGACGATTGTTTCCCTACATTCTGAAGTATAAAGCCAAGAATTGGTTGAACACACCGCCCTGCTAATTCTTCGCCAACAATGGAGGACTTGTTCAAAGCATTCACTCAGCGATACTACTCCCGAAGCAAGAGCCACGAGTTGAGGCAGCAGATTGGTACTTTCTCCCAGTTTGACAATGAGACATACCATGAGGCTTGGGATAGATTCAAGGGGCTCCTCATCCAATGTCCACATCATAATTACCAGTGCATTGCATGAACCTTTTGAGACATTGAAGGCTCATTTCGTACAAAGAAGTCAGAGTATGAGACAACATGGAACGCAGGATGTGCGGGTTGCGCACGTGGATGATTCTATTAAGGAGCTTCAACAGCTTTGACAAGAAATCAAGGAGCTTAAGCAGACACAAGTGTAAGCCCCAAAGATTGGTAAGGTTTGTACCATCTATGATGATCCACAACACTCAACTACCCAATACCAGTTTAACATCATCTATAGCCAATTTCAAGAAGAACAAGCTAATTGGGGACAAGGCATAGGACACCAGAAACGGGAGGAGAGAAAGCAATATCAAAAGCCTCAATAATTTTTTTTCTATAAGCAACAAGGGTACAATCTCAACTATAAGAGTTACCAGAATTATGGAGGAAGGACTACCAATCAGTAGTAGAACTTTGGAAGTGCATCATCTCCTCGCCCTCAGCAAAATATTGAGGAGGCTGAATAGAATATAATTACCATCTTGCAAGACACCTTAAACTGCTTTATGAAGACTTCTAGGGAGTCAATAGAGACACTCACCTCTTCTGTTAAGAACGTGGAATCATCTAATAAAAATTTGGAGACTTAACTGAGCCAGCTAGCACGGGAAGTCGCTTTGCTTAAAATGCAACAACATAACCTACCCGGACAAACTGAAGAAGCGAGATCCATTACCATTTTTCTTGGTGATGATTCGGAGAAGCCTAAAGAGAAAATCGACGAAGCTGTTGTGGCTATTGTTGATAGAAGGATAAGAGATGAGGAGAAGGAGCCCACCGTTCAGACTCTGTTGGTCCGGAGACGAGTATCAGGTGTAGAGGGAGGGAGGGGAGGCTAAATACACCTGATTGCAAGTTTTTCCTCAAACACGAAGGTCAGCTGAGCTGAGTTTTGCTAGTGAATGAATAGTGTTAGTTATAAACCTTCAGATCGCGAGTCAGAGTGATTCAGCAGCTGAGTCCGTTCTACTGACTTAAGTCAGTATGAGGATATCAATTGAAGAATATTGTGCGGATAAGTGTAGGGCCCGATAGACTTCGTCTCTTTGAAAACGTATTTATGCAAACCAAAATCATTTTGGCTGGTGCACTGTTTAAGTTCGTTTTATGCAAAGGATGATTTTGTAAATAGTTTTGAGCACAATGCAATAAAACAGATAACATCACAAGCAATTTTTAACGGGGTTCGGATATGCAAGATCCTACATCCACGGTCCTGCAGAACAGGAGTTCTTGTTGATTAATTTGAGCAAGCCTCGGCCAAGGAATGCGTGCGCATGACGGATCCTTCTAAGTTATAGTCCTTAGTGACTTTTACAAATCAAACCGAAGTTTGAAGGGGAGGGGATGATCTCCAACAAAGAAGGAGTTCTTACAATAAGAACAATTCACAAAATGTGAACTCCTTCGAAGGTTCTAAGCTAAAGATATAACAATGGAGCATAGATAGAGAAGGGGGAACTAAAGAATCTCTAGAGAGAAGAACTAAGGATTTTCAACTAAGCAAGTTCTTCGCTGGATTGGCTTTAAGTGTGCTAGAGAGTTGTATGCTTGTAAGCTTGTGTTCCCTTGTTGTCCCCTGCTTTGAGCTTGAAGACTCTTCTCTATTTATAGTCGTGACCCAGGCATGTATCTGTTGGGGAGGACGATGCCACGTATCACAAACTTCCGAGGAAAACGACCATATATTTTTTAAATGTGCCGCAGAGTGGTTGGCTTTCTGTACATGAGAGCAGCTTTAATGTCAAAGCAGTTAAGCTTTGGTTGCTTCTCATTGGTCGAGGTTTGCGGTAGGTGAGACTTGTCAGACATCAGTCTTCTATCTAAGTTGACTCTCTGAACCTCGTATACTGAATGATCTCTACTGACATTCGATCGATAAGAGTTGGACAGTCGTTTTTCCTTGTCTGGACTTGCAACTGAGTTGCATGCATTCGATAGATCCGGGTAGATCATGCGATTCTTCATCCGAGTCGGTGATAAGGATCTTCTCGCGAAGGTAATCGGGTGGTGACTCGCGGGCGGGGAGCTCTACACTCATTCGGTAGATCGGGGATCATATTGAGTCTTCATTTCAAAGTCTGCTAAAGGGAATCTTCTGCGAAGAGCGTCGGTGGTGACTACGAAGACTACTGAGCTCTATAAACCGATGACTTGGGGTTCTGGAATTTAACTTCTCTACTGAAGTTCAGTCCAACGATACCCCATACACGAGTTAGACAAAATAATCTATGATGAGAAAATCAAGTCTAGCCTATTACATCATAACGGTTCAGGACGGGTTTTGGGATCTTCAATTCTATAGTAATACAATTCAGTATCACTACAATTTCCCCCAATAACAAATATTACAATATTGTCCTAAGTACACGAACTACTGACTTCAGTTCAAACGCAACTACTGAGTCAAGCTCTATGTACCCCCTAGCATTGATCTTCAAGACCACTGACTCATATCCCTACAATTTCCCCCTAATTGATGATGCCAAAACCATTAAGTACTAAACTACTAACCCCAAAATGACTCAGTTAATACTGAACAATGAGAGTAAGGTTAACTGCTTACAAAAGATAGGCACAACAGAAGAAATCAGGACATGTGAGTGTGTGTTCGATCACTTCAGTGATCAGATAGTGTAAAATGAAGATGACACAGCCATAACACAATGAGTAGTTGTCTGCCAACAGAAATACTGAATTTATTTATTGCAGATAAGTATAATCAGCAAATCGTTACAAAAAGAAGAGAGGAGAGAATAAGGCTGAGACTGCTACTTCTGAGATCTGAAATTCTAAATCTTGGCCTTGAAGTCAGCAGATCTGACAGCAGGACGATCGAACCCATACGATCCTTAGATAGCTCCACTTAGCACCTTGATGGGTGGAAGGTCGGCTGGCGATTGAAGATCAAGATCGTTGCGTCGAGCGGCTGTCTCCACTTCTTCCTCTATCTCCTTCGTGCAAGCGGCTCCTTGAAGAGTTCTGGGAGGGTTCAGCTGGTGGTATACAGGGGCAGTGAAAGGCAATTTTTCCTTGAATAGCAGCAGCTTAATCTGAGCTCTGAAGTTGGGGTCATCGTTGTATAAGAATTGATAAAACAATTCGACCGCCTGAAATCCACTCGGGTAACACTGCCATACATAATAAGCCTTGATAAAATCTTCCTTCAGCTCTTCCCATTCCTCATTCAAGTTCCACGGGATCCACTTGTCTATGCAGCGGTATAGAGATCTCTTCAGATGTGGCTTCTGAACACCGCGTCTATAGAATTTTGAGGTTCTAGGGATCTGTCATCTCTTGTGTGAGACTGGCTCACTGGCTGCTTTCTCAGTTAGCTTGATGATCGTAGCCAGATTAGCATGTCTCAATTTCTCTCTGGCTTCAGCTGATCGCCTGTCCCTTGTTTTGAGGTCGGTGCCCTTCTCTACTGCGTCCCATGTAGCTTTCTCCTCAGCTTCTTGCTCAGTTGTAAGTTTAGGAGTTTTCTTCAGCCTTTCAGCAAGTGGCAGGTTGTCAGTGTAGGAGTCCTCAGTAGGCTCAGAAGCTAGTTTCTTCACCGATTGCTTCTGCTGAGCCATAATTAATTGAGCCTGTCTCCTTGACGCCCTTGCCTTTTAGGACCTTTGGCTTTCTCTTCAGTAGAGCCTCTTCCTCAAGTCGGGCTTCATGATCCAGCCGATCTTGCAGCTACTAAGCCACGAGTTCGTCGTGCGCCTCTTGTTCTTTCTTACTTTTAAACTTAGGTGACAGAGGGGGAGTGCTCTCAGTGGCAATCTCCTTGCCAGGCCTCTTCAGCGGTTGAGGTTCTACTTCCTCTTATGATCCCTCAACGAATTTGGTTACATCGTCAATCTGTGCCTGGGCTGAGGATCCTTCTCCTGGTCCTCCAGCCTGCACTGTTAGCTGCGGCTCTGCAGGGCCTTCAGCTGAGGCTTTGCCTTAGCTTCTTCTTGTATTGAGGGGAGGGGGAGAGAACTGATTTCTATGTGTGGCGATCCTTCCCCCTTAGACTGTTCCCCTTTCTTTTCTTCTGACTCCTTCAGCACTTCCTTCCTTTTACTTTCCCCCTTTTGGCATCATCTGTCGAGGTCAGTAGGGCTTTGATAGCTGCTACGTCCTTCTGGAGGTTGTAGACAGACGTCTTGATATGCTCGGAAGTTGTGTTGTAGTCCCCGACCGCATCGCAGTAGTGTTCCCATTCATTCTCTTGATCTTTCTGAATTTTTTTGATCTGGGAGTCAGTTTGATTCCTCTGCTGCAGAAGAGATGCATCGAGAGAGTCTTTCATTTCCGTCTAGATGATCTTCAGAGTTGCCGCATGAGTTTCAAGAGCTTTTGTAATGCTGGAGCTGGCAAGTCTGTTCCTTTCATCCATAGTCTTCTGAGCATTGGCCAGTGCTGCAGTCAGTTGCTCTGAGAATAATTTCGATTGAGCTTCTAGCAACTGCTAGCACTGAGTGGCCAAGTCCATCTTCTGAGTGGCCAGAGCAGTCTCGATGATCTCTTTGAAATTGGGAGGAGGAGCTTCTGAGATCTTCTTGACTTCTCCGGTGAGGACGTCAACCCGCTTAGTTTGAGCCTTGGTGTACTGTGACCATTTCAGTTTCACGTCCTTAGCTAGGAGATGATTTTTGTCTCCTTGCTTCCTTATAGCCCGGTTGACAGACCTCAAGGATACGGTATCAATGGGTTTGATCAGGTAGGAGGATGTACCGATCATGTGCTCAGAGGCAGCGAGTTGTTGCTGTCTTGAGGAAGACGCAACACGGGCATCACCGAGATCTTGGGAGGAGGTGGTGGTAAATCGCCCTTCTAGCTGGGAGTCTTGCCCTCAGCAGAGTCTACCTTCTCTGCATCCTTGGGTGCTGAATCATCACCTTCAGCTGGGTGGTCAGATGGCGAAGGAACTCTGGCGGGAGAGGAGGAGGACTTAAGCTCCAGAAGAAAGAGCATGGCAGATCTTAAGTCCTCGAAGGAAGCAATATCTGTGGGTTCACCAAACCTTATCACAGACTGTATGTGCTGCTCCTCTGCCGGAAGTGAGTCAACGAATCTTTGCCTGAACAAGATCAGCAAGAATCTCCCAGTTAAGGAACCTCAGCAACATCTGAGTCCTTGCCCTGACGGGTATATCTACTAGATCCTGATACTTGACAATCTCATGAATCTGTTTAGCGACTTCAGATTCAACCCTAAATCTGGTATGCTGAACTGTTGAAGGTAGCTTGGAGGAAACTTCAGCAGCTGGTTCATGTTCATACTCCAGCTGAGTTTCTTCAGTACTTACTAGCTGGACCTTATTCTTGAGAGTGGCACCTTGAATTCCAGTGTCCGCATCGAGTAAGTCTTCCACCTGTGGGGGAGGCGGAGAAATAGACTTAGAAACCCCTGACTTGGTCAGCTTCTTTCTCTTGGGCTGTTCGGTACGTGGAGGTAGTTCAGTAGAAGGCCTTTTAAGTTCAGCTCCACGACCGATGGACTTGATCAGTTTCTTATCGAAATATTTCTTGTCACCAAAAGACGCATGCGATGATACTGAAGCTTCGATCAGTGTTGAAACCTTAGTCCCGTATAGAAGTTTGCCCACGCTAATTAGTCTCCTCTCTCCTGTGCCTCCAGCAACAAACTTCTGCGACTGAGCTTTCAGTTCGGAAAGGAAGAACTGAGCCCAGTTAACCTTGACTCCATCCATAATAGCCATCATAATTTGGAGTTTCGGTTTGGAAAGTTGGTCGAATGATCCAGCAGCGCTCGTGAGTATGCGAATAACGACGTACGCCAGGCCTGTAAATTATGGCAGGAGCTGGCTCTTCGGAAAAGTAGCCTTGAAGGAAATGTCATCCCTCCCGCATAAACGCCTGATATAAGTGTTGAGCTCTGCGTCTTTGTAGCCAATGGGAGATATGTCATGGCCAGGATGGTAAAATACTGTCTTCAGCCTTTCAAGCACGCTGATGTCGACATGTCTCTCCTCCCATGACTAAGGTGAAACCTCACTCATATACTTCACGACAGTAACTTCAGCGTCTGTATCCTCCACCAGACGCATGTTGAAGTAGAACTCGACCACTTGTCTCGGAAGACAAGCGTGAGGATGTTTCGTTAGAAGCTTCTTCATGCACGAAGCCTCAAGAGCGGAGAAAACCGCCTCCAGGTATGGCAATTCCGAGAGATGAAACTCCATAGTCGGTTCAAACATGACCTTGCTCTAAATAATCTCATCAATATTTGCAGGAGTCTGACAATGCTCAATTGAGATGCCATTTTCAACGGAAATCTTCAAAAAAGATGTTAGCATTTGAAAATAGAGTAAGTTAGTTGCACACTTAAGAAGAAAAAATAATTACCGAATGTAAGAGTGCTTGAGAGAATGAGTGCAGTTGAGAAGAAACAGTTGAAGCTCTCTTAATCAATAATGGCGAAAAGTGAGTTTAGAAGGAAGGCGAGAGATTTTATAAGATTTGAATTCCAAGGGGTTTTCAGATCTGATGATTAGGATTAGATCTCGCTTTTTCTTCGACGGTTAGGATTTAACATTATAAACAGAATGATTACTAAGCCACCGGTAATCTAGACACACGTAAGATTTGCATAGATAGAGTAAGGTGAGATGACATGCATTAAATGCGTTGCAGTCAGTTCTTAGGATAACGTACTTTAAATGAAAACGGTTTCTTCTGAGTATATCCTTAAGAATTTATGGCGGGAAATAAATGCATTTCATACCATTGAATGTAAGCTACTGAACTATTAAATGCAAGCATGCCACTGAGTAAAATACTGAATATAATACTCAAACCTCTTCAGCTGAACCTGGTGGTCAACTCTTTACCATTTGCAAATCAGGAGGATCTTCGTGATACTGAAGTGACCAGTTTTGTCTCACATTCCCCCTTACTGTGTACTGTATGATCCACCTTACTGAATCAAGTACTGAGTTTGACTTACTGACTTTTCGTACTGAATATTTTTACTGATTCGAGTCAGTAGGATCCAGTAGATCTAGCTCGATTGAGAGTTCTCTAAACCTGTTCTCAGCCAGCGGCTTGGTCAGTATATCTGCCATTTGCCTATCAGTATAGATTTTCTCCATCCTGATATCCTTCTTTTCGACGTGGTCTCGGATGAAGTGGTGTCGGATGTCCACATGCTTGCACCTCGTATGAAGAACTGGGTTTTGAGTTATTGCAATGGCACTAGTAGAGTCGCAGTAGATGGGAACTTCATCTTAAGTGATACCATAATCATGTAGTTGTTGTCAAAGCCAAAGGATTTGGGCATAGCAACTTCCGGCAGCCATATACTCAGCTTCAGTAGTGGACGTCGCTACTGAATGTTGTTTCTTTGAAAACCACGATATCAGTTTACTGCATAGGAACTGACACGTTCCTGAAGTTAACTTTCGATCTATCCTGCATCCTGCATAATCAACATCAGAATATCCAGTTAAAACAAGATTATCATCAGCAGGATACCATAACCCAGCGTCAGGTGTTCCCTTCAGGTATCGCAAAATCTTCTTTGCTGAGTCTAGATGACTTCGCTTGGGATTCGCCTGAAATTTTGCACACATACCTACAACATAAGTTATGTCAGGTCTGCTTGTTGTTAAATATAATAAAGAACCAATAATAGCTCTATAGTCAGTAGAGTTAACAGAAGCTCCCTCTTTGTCTAGATCGATTTTAAAATTTGCATTCATGGGGATCTTGACTGGCTTGCTTGAATCACAACCAAATCTCTTTAGGAGGTCTCGAGTGTACTTGGCTTGGTTGATGAATATTCCTTCTGTTGACTGTTTTACTTGAAAATCGAGGAAGTAGTTCATTTCTCCCATCATAGACATCTCGAACTTCTCCTTCATCATCTTCTCGAATTGTTGACATATAGTCAGGTTCCTGCAACCGAAAATGATGTCGTCCACATAAATCTGCACTAGTAGAATGTTATCGGATGACTTAATGCTGAACAGAGTGCGATCTACTATCCTCTTTTGAAAACCTTCTTGAAGAAGAAAGTCTGATAGGGTATCATACCAATACTTGAGTGCTTGTTTTAACCCATACAGAGCCTTTAAGAGTCTATAAACCTGATGTCCCTGCTGAAAGCTGGGCGGTTGTTCCACATAGACTTCTTCCTTCAGCACGCCGTTCAAAAACGCTGACTTTACATCCATCTGATACACTTTGAATCTTTAATGCGTTGCATAGGCCATGAATAGACGAATAGCTTCCAATCTGGCGACTGGAGCGAACGTTTCATCAAAATCTATTCCCTCTGCTTGACAGTATCCCTTGGCAACAAGTCGAGCTTTGTTTCTTACCATGACATTGTTTTCCTCACGCTTGTTCTTGAAGACCCACTTGATACCTATTACGTGTTGGTGTCTAGGTCTGTCAACAAGCTCTCAAACTTCGTTTCTGACAAACTGGTTCAGCTCCTCTTGCATGGCAATAATGCAAACAACATCGTTGAGTGCATCCTCTATCGACTGAGGTTCTTCAGTAGACAAGAAGCATGAGTATAAAACACTTTCTCCTTGATATAATCTGGATCTTGTCTTTACTGTTGTTGATGGATCTCCAATGATGAGATCAGAAGAGTGAGCGACCAGCCATGATCGTCTGAGTTTGGCTTCTTCTTCTGAGATCACTTCTGTACAGTCAACAGGAGTGTTAGGCATTTCAGTAGTGCTATTCTGTGACTGGAGCAATTCAGTAAGAAGGTTAGGATCTACTGAGTTCCCAGGTTCAGGGGCATTTCACTCGGGAACATTATACGTTCCCCCTGAATTGATATTCTCAGTAGAGGTCTCAGTTACCACTAGGGCTTCCTCATCGACCATTGTTACCTGATGTTGATTTTGTTCAGTAGAATTAACCAGATTAGCTACATTGCTGCGGGATGGGTCTTGAGTTTCTTCTTCGTCGACTTATCATCCCAACAATGCTTGGATCTTTTCAGTTTTGTCATTCAGTCTGAGATCATGTAGCTTGCTGCTGGCATCTTCATTATTTGTCTTATTAGGTTTCCTGTCTTTAGTAACAAACTCATCAAAAATAACATGAGGGCTTTCTTCCACGCAAAGTGTCCGATAGTTAAAGACCCTGAAGGCTTTACTGACTCGAGAGTATCCTAAGAATACTCCTTGATCAGATTTGCAATCAAAGACCTTTAACTGATCCTTTCCATTGTTGTGGATAAAGCAAGGACAGCCAAAAATATGAAAATGAGAAATAGAATGAATTCTCCCTTTCCATAGTTCGTATGGTCTCTTCATGTGTGATTTATTATTAGTGAGCGGTTCTGAGTATAGCAGGTGGTGTCAATAGCATCAGCTCAGGACTTTGAGGGTAATCCAGAGTCTGCTAGGAGCGTTCTTGCTGCTTCTTTTAATATTCTGTTCTTTCGTTCAGCAAGACCGTTCTGTTGGGGTGCGCGAGCTGCTAAAGTCTCGTGCTGAATCCCCTTAGTGTCGCAGTACTCATTTATGATTGAGTTGAGAAATTCAGTCCCTCTGTCTGAGCGAATTCTATGAATCTTGATGTCTTTTTCATATTGAGTTTCTTCAACAGTATCGGCAACTCAATTTTGACATCAAATTTGTTGGCTATGAAGATAACCCACGTATATCTTGAATAATCGTCAATAACGACGAGGGCATACTTCTTTCCTCTTATAGTCACTGGAGAGACTGGCCCAAACAAGTCCATGTGGAGCAGTTGAAGGATTCCATCAGTGGAAGGTGAATGAATTGGTGGATTGCTTTTCTTTGTCTGCTTTCCCTTCAAGCATGCTTCACAATTTTTTTCTTTAATGAATGCTTCATTGGGCAGTCCTCTGACTCTTGAGTCCCTAGCCAGCTTGTTCATTGCCTTGAAGTTCAGGTGACTGAGCCTCTTATGCCACAACCATCCCACTTTATCACTTGATTTCGTCTGAGCAAGCAAGCAAGCTTCAGGTTCGACGATGTTCCAATTTGCAAAGTAGATGTTCTTCTTCCGCGAACCTGATAACACTTTTTTTCCTGTAGATTTATCAATAACGTCACAGAAACCAACGTCAAAGGTAACTCTGTTAAGGTTATCACAGAATTGACTGACAGAAAGGAGATTATGTTGAAGTCCTTCAACATATGTTACTCTTGGAACTGAAGCAGTCCCAATGTTCAGTGTTCCATATCCCCTTGTGTAGCTTTTTGAGTTGTCACCAAACTCAATTCTGGGACCTTCTTCTTGTACATAATTGGTCAGCAGACTCTTTTGATAGGTCATATGTCTCGAGCAGCTGCTGTCCATGATCCAAGGGTCCTTATGCACCTGCAAAATAGAAACACTTTTAGGTACCCTTTGGTTCAGTTTGGGTCCTTAAGCGTTAGTCGATGGTTTCGCGACCCAAATCTATCTGGCGACCTTGGGGGTCTCAGACACTTTCTTCTTCTGAACCTTATTATCAGTTTTCTTCTCCACTGAACTTGGAGATACTGACTTTTTGGCAGCTTTGGGTTCAGGAGCTTTCTTCTTCTGATGTTTTATGCTCTTCCTGACCCTGGGCTCATAATAGTGCGAACCATATTGTGCAGGGTACTCATACACTGGTTCACCATACTGCTCTGCCCATTTGACCTTCTTAGTTCTCACTGAATTTGATCGTGGTGTTTTGGGGCTAGAACTCTTGGTCAGTTGCTTACAGCTCGGCTGAGGTGCAATAATTTTCTGTTTGTTTATTGCCTGAGTGACGGGTTCATTAGTTTGAACTTTCCCTCTGACGAACCTATCAGCCAGCATTCCTGAGTCTTTTGAGGTAGAGGTTGAAGCTTCGTGAGTATAGCCAAGTATATCCTTCATGGCAACTAGCCTCTGTGCTCTAAGCATACTCTCCAACTTATCCTTGGCTCCCAGGTATTGTTCAGTCATCAATCCTCGCCAAACTTCATCACTTTTCCTGAGTGATTCATAATATTTTTCAACTTCTGCGAGCTTCTGACTGAGCTTAGCTATCTCAGTATCTTTCTCAGAATTCTCCTTAGTCAGAACTGATATCTGAGTTTCTTGAAGCTGAGACTTAGTCATAAGAGATTCAATCTCTTCCTTAAGTCTCACAATAAGATTCTCTGAATCAGTAGAGACCTGACAATCAGAAGAAAGTTTATGATTCTCAGCTTTTACCTGTTCCAACTCCTGAACAGTCCTACTGAACTCTCTACTCAACTGAATCTGCTCCTCTAGTAAGTCATCATATGCTTGAATTGCATCTAGAGGTTCACCTGTAGCTGAGCAACTATCGTGTGTGCTCTGTGAAGAGGAGGTTATATTTAATTTAGAATTTACCTCAGCCTCTTCTCCAGCCATCAGGCAATGTTCAGTTGATGTTTCAGGACTTGATTCTCCGACCTCAACAGCTATAAATGCAGCTTCATCCTCAGAAGAATACATCAACGTATCTTTCTCTATTGATTCGTCGGATAGCTCTCCGGCGATGTAATCCTACCTTCTTCGGGCATTTTTTTCTCTTCTGGCCTGCCATTCAGCCTGTTGGGCAGCTGAGAGCTACGGACGTTCGTACTGAAAATGTCCGTCCTTTTTGCAGTTGTAACACATAGTAACTCTGCCACCTTTTCCAGTTGAGCTGTTGGATGAACTAACAGCAGACTCCGTGTTCCTGCGATCAGGAGAAAATTTAGATTCTTCCTTTTTGTGATTATCTTTCATACCTGAGGGAGAATCTCTGTGGTATTTCTTTAGCTTTCTAACTCTTTCCTTCTCCCTTTGATATTAAAGAGCCATAAGAGCAAGACGTTCAGTAGCAGGAGTCTCAGTTGATTTTTCTTCTGATACTGCTACTGTCTTGCTTGCTGAACCGGGGTTAGCTCCTGATGTGCTAACTGTTGCTTTAAAAGTATGGTCAATTTGAATGTCAGCTGGAGCGCTAACGCACCGTTGGGGTAGACTATGCTCGAACTCCTCTATCTTTAGTTCTAAAAATATAACATCAGAAGTTAAAGCATTAAGATCAGAGCAATGTAAATAAGTAGCGAAAGGAAGCCACTTCAGTCGAGTTAGCGCTCTTAAGATCTTGGTGTTCATCTCTTTGTTGGTGAACATTCTCCCCAGCCCATTGATCACATTGATCTGATTGGTGAATCTGACGCTAAGCTCGTCAATGGATTCACTAGGCTCCATGGCAAAGTTATCGAACTTCTGAAGCTCTAGTTCGAGCTTGTTCTCCTTGATCTACGGGGTTCCTTGGCTCGGTCAGTACCGGGGCATCCCAAAGTTCTTTTGCGATGTGCACTCTCCCGAGGTGAGAATCATTGAGCGTTGTCAGGATTGCATTCCGCGCCACTCGGTCAAGATTGTGCAATTTCTTCTCTTCAGGCGTGAAGGCATCTTTATATTTGGCAACCTTTGCCCCAATTTGTGCTCCTACACCTCCCACAGCGGCATATTCCACGTTGTCGATCATGGGAATAATAGATCCTGTCTCAAGGACGTCTGGCATGCTATCGTGCAGCGATGTAAGGTGTGCCTCCATTCTCAAACGACATACGGTATAGTTCTCCACAGAGAACATAGGTACCATCCGAATACCTGACATATCATACATTATGGGTGCACTGAAAACGTTTTTAGGATCTGTTAGAGTAGTCCAATAGGTTTTCAAAAACGATGATCAAAAGAACACTGCTCGGATACCAATTGTTGGTTCGGAGATGAGTATCATGTGTAGAGGGGGGGGATACACCCGATTGCAAGTTTTTCCTGAAACGCGAAGGTCACCTAAGCTGAGTTTTGCTACTGAATGAATAGTGTCAGATATAAACCTTCAGATCGCGGGTCAGAGTGATTCAGCAGCTGAGTCCGTTCTACTGAGTTGAGTCAGTATGAGGATATCAGTTGAAGAATATTGTACGGATAAGTGTGGGGCCCGATAGACTTCGTCTCTTTGAAAAAGTATTTACGCAAACCAAAATCGTTTTAGCTGGTGCACTTTTTAAGTTCGTTTTATGCAGAGGATGATTTTGTAAATAGTTTTGAGCACAATGCAATAAAATAGTAAACAACACAAACAATTTTTAATGTGGTTCGGCTATGCAAGATCCTACGTCCACGGTCCTGCAGAACAGGAGTTCTTGTTGATTAATCCGAGCAAGCCTCGGCAAGGAACCTGTGCACAGGACAGACCCTTATAAATTATAGTCCTTAGCGACTTTTACAAATCAAACCGCAAGTTTGAAGGGGAGGGAATGATCTCCAACTATGAAGGAGTTCTTACAATAAGGACAATTCACAGAATGTGAACTCCTTCGAAGTTTCTAAGCTAAAGATATAACAATGGAGCTTAGATAAAGAAGGGGGAACTAAAGAAACTAACTAAGGATATTCAACTAAGCAAGTTCTTCGCTGGATTGGCTTTAAGTGTGCTAGAGAGTTGTATGCTTGTAAGCTTGTGTTCCCTTGTTGTCCCGTGTGTTGAGCTTGGAGACTCTTCTCTATTTATAGTCGTGACCCAGGCATGTATCTGTTGGAGAGGACGATGCCACGTGTCACAAACTTCCAAAGAAAACGGCCATATATTTTTGAAATGCGCCGCAGAGTGGTTAGGTTTCTGTACATGATAGCAGCTTTAATGTCAGAGCAGGTAAGCTTTGGTTGCTTCTCATTAGTCGAGGTTTGCGGTAGGTGAGACTTGTCAGACATCAGTCTTCTATCTGAGTTGACTCTCTGAACCTCGTATACTGAATGATCTCTGCTGACATTCGATCGATAAGAGTTGGGCAGTCATTTTTCCTTATCTGGACTTGCAACTGAGTTGCATGCATTCAGTAGATCTGGGCAGATGATACTAATTCTTCATCTGAGTCGGCTGATAAGGATCTTCTACTGAAGGTAGTCACCTGGTGACTCTGCAGGCAGGAGCTCTACACTCATTCAGTAGATCAGGAATCATACTGAGTCTTCTTTTCAAAGTCTGCTGAAGGGAATATTCTACTGAAGGCTATCAGCTGGTGACTCTGAAGACTACTGAGCTCTATAAACCTATAACTTGGGGTTCTGAAATTTAACTTCTCTACTGAAGTTCAGTCTAACAGTACCCCATACAGGAGTTAGATAAAATAATCTATGACGATAAAATCAAGTCTAGCCTAATACATCATAACGGTTCAAACAAAGATAGGGTTCAGGACGGGTTTTGGGATCTTCAATTCTTTAGTAATACAATTCAGCATCACTACAATTTCCCCCAATAACAAATATTACAATATCGTCCTAAGTACACGAACTACTGACTTCAGTTCAAACGCAACTACTGAGTCAAGCTCTAAGTACCCCCTAGCACTGATCTACAAGACCACTAACTCATATCCCTACAGACTCCTTTGCATAAAGCTGTGAATCCATACAAGCCCCCACCTCCTTTTCTAGGACGCCTCGAGGTTAACAAACAAGAAGAACAGTTTGGATCCGTGTTCAATATACTCTCTAAAGTGAACATCAATCTGCTACTCTTAGACCTCATCAAGAGTATTCCAAGGCAATCCAAGTTCTTCAAGAAGCTCATCATCAACAAAAAGAATTACGAGCAGATTACAAATCTTCCTACACTTTAATCTGGGGATGTTGTAGTTGATATATCAGCTCTGCCTCCCAAGTTAGCAGATCTTGGAAGATTCGACATCACTATCTCTATGGGCAAGGATATAGTACACAAGCTGTTGGATATGAGTCAGTAGATGATACTCAGCTGTTGTTCGGTTAAAAGAAAATTGGGGGAAATCATAGTAGTACTATGGAATTGAAGATCCCAAAACCTAGCTGATATCAGTAGATTAGTGTGTCGTTAGGATTAGCTGATGTATAGGTTAGACTTGTTGTAATCGTTTTTATATTCTTGTCTAAGTCCTGTACGGGGTAATTGTTGAACTGATCTTCTGTCGAAGATACTTTTCAGAACCCCACGTCATCAGTGTAATCGCTTGTGTTCTTTTACTGTTTTATTGCATAGCATTCAACTGACTTGAAAATCATAAGCTTGCATAAAACGTATTTTATAAAGCGCACAGCCAAAAGATTTAATTTGGTAAAACGTGTTTTCAAAAGAGACGAATTCCGGGCCCCACACTTTCCGCACAACAGTCTCCGACTGACTCTCAAGTACTAACAACAGTCAGTAGGAGAAAGCTCAGTAGCTGACTCACTCTGTCCCGCGATCGAAGGCTTATTTGGCACTGTTCATCAGTTGCAATCAACAGCTCAGCTGACCTTCATTGAGAAAAAGAAACTGAGCTCAGGTGTATTCACCCCCCCCTCTACACTTGACTTATCATCTCCGGACCAACAATTGGTATCAGAGCGCACGGTGTTCAACTGATCGCCGGTTCTGAAATACTGGTCCTCTCGAACTTATCCTGAAAACTGTTTTCACTGCATAAGCATCTTTTCAGCATCCTTATACTCTTACTCTTACGATGTCTGATATGTCAGGTATTAGGATTGTACCGATGTTCTCAATAGAGAACTACACGGTATCGCGCGTACGTATGGAGGCACACCTAACGTCACTCCACGATAGCATGTCAGATGTCCTAGAGTCAGGACCTATCATTCCCATGATGGACAGCGTAGTATTTGCTGCTGGAGGAGGCGCGGGAGCACAAACTGGTGCTAAGGTTCCCAAAGATAAATCTGCCTTCACGCCTGAAGAAAAGAAGTTGCACAACCTTGACCGAGTTGCACGTAATGCCATACTGACTACGCTCAGTGACTCACACCTCGGAAGGGTACAAGATTGCAAAACAGCGAAAGAGCTATGGAACGCCTTGGCTGTACTGAGCCATGGAACCCCTCAGATTAAAGAAAACAAGCTCGAGCTAGAGCTTCAGAAGTTCGATGCCTTTGCAATGGAGCCTACTGAAACCATTGACGAGCTGAGTGTCAGATTCACCAATCAAGTCAATGTCATCAATAGGCTGGGGAGGTCGTTCACCAACAAGGAGATGAACACCAAGATCTTAAGAGCGTTGCCCCGACAGAAGTGGCTTCCTTTTGCTACTTATTTACGTCGCTCTGATCTAAATACTTATTTTCAGAATTAAAATCGGAGGAATTCGAGCATAGCCTACCCCAAAAGTGTTTAAGCGCTCCAGCTGACACACAGTTCGACCATGCCTTCAAGGCAACAGTCAGCAACACAGGAGCCAAGCCTATTTCCTCAAGCAAAGCTGTGGCCACATCAGTAGCAAAGTCTTCGGAGACTCCGGGCCCTGATCAGCTAGCACTGATGGCTCTCAAATATCAGAGGGAAAAGGAGAAAGTCAGAAAGCTGAGGAAATACAACCGAGATTCTTCTTCAGGTAAGAAAGACTATCATAAGAAAGAAGAATCTAATCCTTCTACTGAATGCAGGAAATCGGAGTCTGCTGCCAGTCCGTCTAAAGACTCAGCTGGTAAGAGCAGCAGAACATCCACCTGCTACAACTGCAAGATGGAGGGACACTATCAGTATGATTGTCCCGAACTCTCAGCTGCTCAAAGAGCAGAACGGCAGGCCAGAAGAGAAAAATTTGCCAAGTGATGGCAGGCCTACATAGCCGGAGAGACATCCGACAACTCAATTGAAGAGGATACATTCATGTATTCTTCTGAAGATGAAGCTGCATTCGTAGCTATTGAAGTCGGAGAGAAGGTTCCCGAGGAATCAGCTAAACAGTGTCTGATGGCCGGAGAAGAGGCTGAGGTAAATTCTAAACTTAATATTACCTCTTCTTCACACAGCACACACGACACGTGCTCGGTCTCAGATGATCCTCTAGATGTGGTACAAGCCTACGACGATCTACTAGAGGAACAGATTCAGCGAGCGAGAGTTCAAGCAGAACCATCCAGGAACTAGAACAGGTAAAGGCTGAGAATCAGAGACTTTCTTCTGATTATCAGGTCTCTACTGAGTCAGAGAATCTAGTTGCGAGACTCAAGAAAGAGATTGAATCTCTTATGACTAAGTCTCAGCTTCAAGAGACTCAGATCTCAGTCCTGACTAAGGACAATTCTGAGAAAGAGACTGAAATAGCCCAACTCAGTCGAAAACTCTCAGACGTACAGAGGACTATGATTCTCTCAGGAGAAGTGATGAGGTCTGGAGAGGACTGATGACTGAACAGTACCTGGGAGCTAAGGAGAAGCTAGAAAGCATGCTCAGAGCACAACGGCCAACTACTGTAAAAGAAGGCCTTGGTTATATTCACGAAGCTTCCACTTCTAAAAGCTCAGAATCGCTGGCTGATAGGTTCGTCAGGGGGAAAGTGCAAACTGCTGACACTACACCTCAGGCAAAGAACAAACAAAAAATAATTACACCTCAGCCGAGCAATCATAAGAAACAGCTGACAACTGGTTCCTGCCCCAGGACACCGCGATCAAATTCAGGGGGAACCAAGAAGGTCAGATGGGCAGAACAATACAGAGAGCCATTATATGAGCATCCGGCTCAGTACGGCTCGTACTACTATGAGCCCAGGGTCAGGAGAAGCGCTAAGACTCGAAGAAGAAAGTGCCTCGAGCCCAAAATCATCGCGAGAAAGTCGGTATCTCCAAGTCTCGTGGAGAAGAAAGGCGACAAGGTTCGGAAGAAGAAGTCTCGAGACTTCTAAGGTTCCTAGACGGATCCGGGTTCCGAAATCACCCACTAACCAAGTAAGGACCCAATCCGAACCAAAGGGTACCTAAAAATGCCTCTGTTTTGCGGGTGCATAAGGACCCTTGGATAGTGGACGGCAAATGCTCGAGACACATGACTTACCGGAAGAGCTCGCCGACCAACTACGTACAAGAAGATGGTCCCGAGTGAATTCGGTGACAACTCCAAAGGCTATACAAGGGGATACGGAACGCCGACAATTGGGACTCGCCACGGTTCCAAGAGTAACATATGTTGAAGGACTTCAACATAATCTCCTTTCAATCGATCAATTCCGTGATAATCTTAATAGAGTAATCTTTGACGCCGGTTTACGTGATATTGTTGACAAATCTACGGGGAAAACAATGTTATCGGGTTCGCGGAGGAAAAACATCTATGTTGCGGATCGGAAAACCGCAGAACCCGAGGCTTGCTTACTAGCACGCAGACAAAATCGGTGACAAGTCGGGATGGCTATGGCACAAGAGACTCGGCCACACGAACTTCAAGACCATGAACAAGCTAGCCAAGAACTCCAAAGTCGAGGACCGCCCAACGAATCATTCGTTAAAGACGAAATTGTGAAGCATGTCCGAAGGGAAAGCAAACAAAGAGTAGCAATCCACCTATTCCGTCACCTTCCACCGATGGAATCCTTCGATCGCTTGCACACTGGACCTATTTGGGCCAGTCTCTCCAGTGACTATAAGAGGCAAGAAGTATGCCCTCGTCGTTATTGACGACTACTCAAGATACACTTGGGTCATCTTCATCGCCAATAAATCTAATGTTCAAACTGAGTTGCCCAATCTGGCGAAGAAACTCGGTGTGGAAAAGGACATCAAGATTCAAAGAATTCGCTCGGACGGAGGAACGAGTTTCTAAACTCGCAGTTAAGACATACTTTGCGATAAAGAGGGAATTAAGCACGAGACATCAGCTGCACGCACCCCTCAGTAGAACGGACTTGCTGAACGAAAGAACAGAACACTCAAAGAAGCAGCAAGAACGCTCCTCGCAGATTCTGGACTACCCTCAAAGTTCTGGGCTGATGCTACTGACACCGCCTGCTACACTCAGAATCGCTCACTACTCACTCAAGAACACATGAAGACACCATATGAATTATGGAAAGGGAGAATTCCTTCTATTTCTCATTTTCATATTTTCTTTGTCCTTGCTTTATCCACAATAATGGGAAAGATCAGCTGAAGGTCTTTGATAGCAAATCTGATCAAGGAGTTTTCTTAGGTTACTCTCGAGTCAGTAAAGCCTTCAGAGTCTTTAACTATCGGACTCTTTGTGTGGAGGAAAGCCCTCATGTTGTTTTTGATGAATTTGTTACTGAGAACGGGAAAGAAACAGAGTCAAATATCGATGATGTCGGCAAGAAGCTACGGGATCTCGGACTTACTCGATAAAGTCGAAAAGATCCAAGCATTGTTGGGATGATGAGTCGGACGATGAACAAACTCGAGACTCAACCAACGATCGATGTAGGCCGACCTAGTTGATTCTATCGAACGGAATCAACAACAGGTAACATCGGTCGATGAGGAAGCCCCAGTGGTAATCGAGACCTCTACCGAGAATATAAACTCGTGGGGAACGATTAATGTTCCTCGAGCTAAATGCCCACGAACACCGGAAACTCGGTAGATCCTAACCTTCTTACTGAATTGCTACAGTCACAGAACAGTACTACTGAAATGCCTAACACTCGTACTAACTGTGCAGAAGTAGTATCAGAAGAAGAAGCCCGACTCAGGCGTTCGTGGCTCGATGCTCATTCTTCAGATCTTATCATTGGAGATCCATCAGCAACTATAAGGACGAGATCAAGATTAAGTCAAGGAGAAAGCTCACTTTACTCTTGTTTTCTGTCTGCAGAAGAACCTCAGTCGATAGAGGACGCACTTAAAGATGCTTGACTGGGTCATTGCTATGCAAGAAGAGCTGAACCAGTTTCGTCGAAATGAAGTATGGGAGCTTGTTGACAGACCTAGACATCACCACGTGATTGGTACTAAGTGGGTCTTCAAAAACAAGCGAGATTAAAACAACGTCATTGTCAGAAATAAAGCAAGACTAGTTGCAAAGGGATACAGTCAGGCAGAAGGAATTGACTT
Source organism: Lavandula angustifolia (assembly GCA_028984105.1). Classification (NCBI taxonomy): domain Eukaryota; kingdom Viridiplantae; phylum Streptophyta; class Magnoliopsida; order Lamiales; family Lamiaceae; genus Lavandula; species Lavandula angustifolia. The sequence goes on along the minus strand of CM054806.1, from coordinate 5,556,912 downwards.
TGATGAAACGTTCGCTCCAGTCGCTAGATTGGAAGCCATTCGTCTATTCCTAGCTTATGCAACACATCAAGGCTTCAAAGTCTATCAGATGGATGTAAAGTCAGCTTTTCTGAATGGCGTACTGAAGGAAGAAGTCTACGTGGAACAACCGCCCGGCTTTCAGCAGGGGCATCAGGTGTACAGACTTAGGAAAGCTCTGTATGGGTTAAAACAAGCACCCAGGGCTTGGTATGATACCCTATCAGACTTTCTACTTCAGAAAGGTTTTCAGAAGGGGACAGTAGATCGCACCCTATTCAACATAAAGTCAGGAGATGACATCCTACTGGTGTAAATCTACGTGTACGACATCATTTTCGGCTGCAGAAATGAGACCTTATGCCAGCAGTTCGAGAAGATGATGAAAGAGAAATTCGAGATGTCCATGATGGGAGAGATGAATTATTTCCTTGGATTTCAAGTGAAGCAATCACCTGAAGGAATCTTCATCAATCAAGCCAAATACACTCGAGACCTTCTCAAAAGATTCGGCTGCGACTCCAGCAAGCCAGTCAAAATCCCCATGAACACGAACTTTAAAATCGATCTAGACAAAGGGGGAGCTTCTGTTAACTCTACTGACTATAGAGCTATTATAGGCTCTTTACTTTATTTAACAGCTAGCCGTCCTGACATAACTTATGCTGTAGGTGTATGCGCAAGATTCCAAGCAGATCCCAAGCGAAGTCATTTAGACTCAGCGAAGAAGATTCTGCGCTATTTAAGAGGAACACCTGATGCTGGGTTATGGTATCCTGCTGATGATAACTTAATACTGACAGGTTATTCTGATGCTGATTATGCAGGATGCAGGATAGATCGAAAGTCAACTTCCGGAACTTGTCAGTTCCTAGGCAGCAAGCTGATTTCTTGGTTTTCAAAGAAGCAGCATTCAGTAGCAACGTCCACTACTGAAGCTGAGTACATGGCTGCAGGAACTTGCTGTGCCCAAATCCTTTGGCTTTGACAACAACTTAGAGACTATGGTATAACTCAGGATGAAGTGCCCATCTACTGCGACTCCACAAGTGCAATTGCCATAACTCAGAACCCAGTTCTACATACCAGATGCAAGCACATGGATATCCGACACCACTTCATCAGAGACCATGTCGAGAAGAAGGATATCAAGATGGAGAAGATCCATACTGACAAGCAAAGGGCAGATATACTGACCAAACCACTAGCTGAGAACAGGTTCAGAGAACTATCAGCTGAGCTAGGTCTACTGGATCCTACTGAGATGCGTCAGTAGATGCCAACTACTGAGAACATCATTGCCCAACAATTGGTAACAATTGGTATCAGCATAAGGAATCAGTACGACAGGTCAGATAACTAAGTACAGTGACTCAGTTGGGAAAGTCACACTGTACACAGCAAGGGGGAACATAGTCATCAGCATGACAACCATTCTCCTTATACATAACGGTAACCAGCTGATAAGTTCAGCTGAAGAGGTTTGCGTAATTTTGTGTACTTATTTTTTTGAAGCATGCTCGCATTTATTGCATCAGTCGCTCACACTCAGTAGTTAATGTGCATTCATTTCCCGCCATTAATAGTTTAAGGAAAGATCAGTAGGAAACCTTAACCTGAGTAATTAATGTTGTCTGTCGCGCATTTAATGCATGTCTTCTCACTTACCTTTATTACGTAGATCTATGTTTTAGGCGGCTTTGGTAATCATCCTTTTTTAACATTAAATCTTAGCCGTCCATAGTTATGAAAGATTAAAAATCAGCCGTTAGATTAAAACGTGCAATCAAGCCAATATATATAAAATCTTTCATCTTCTATCATTCCTTACTTTTCGCCATTTTCATATCTTACGAGCTTTTCTCGCAATCAGTTTCTACTTCTTATAACTGCCTTGCCTGTGCATCTTTCAAGCTCTAATACTCGGTAATGTATTAAAATCTGCTGATAACTACTAACTTAGTCTGTTTTCAAGTGCTAACAAGTTGTTTTGCAGATTTCTATGGCGATCGTACAGACTCCTGAACCTATAGTGGAGATCATGACCATCCGGATTCAGTTCGAACCCACAATGGCTTTCCGCCAGGTGGATATCCCATATCTGGAACCGGTGTTTGATGCTCTGGAGAGGTCTGGGTTGGAGACCCTCGTGACCAAGCATCCCCGTGCCAGTCTGTCGAGGCAAGTGGCAGAGGCATATTTCAACTGGAATTCAGTGGCTGCCGAAGGAGAAGAAGCCTCGTTTTCTTACATGGAGGAGACTAATCCGAACAAGTGGAAGGCGTCTCAGAAGACCTTCAACATCCGAGAGGCTCTGGTCCTCGCGTTTCAGCTTCCTAATTCTAGAATCTCCCCTACCGGATATAAGGAGAGGGAGATCAACGCTTATGTACAAAAGTTCTATGGACGCAGTGATCTGACGTTCAAGACAGCTCTCCCGAGGAATCTCTTGCTACCTCAGTGTTGGTCCCGAGTGTACGGTCAGGTGTAGAGGGGGGGGGGTGAATACACCTGATTCGATTTCTCAACTTTCGAACACGAACAGTCCTATTCAGGAAGGTGCCGCATCCGAACTAGTTCGGCGACCGCATACCGTTACGAATCGTGTTAAAGGCTAGAAAAGTACTGACTCAGCTGAGATCTGCTAACTGACTAGGTCAGAATTCAGTATCTACAGTAAGAGTTCAGTGTGCGGAATAGTGTAGGCCCAAATCAGTTTTTGTGAGAAAACGTTGTCTTAGTTCAGTAGATATAGAACTCAGTATGAATGGTAAAATCAATGCAACGGTTAAGAAAGCGAAGAAGAGACAGGATTTTTAAAGTGGTTCGGATATCGCTCAAATCCTACGTCCACTGTCCCGAATGATCAGGAGGCTATTTATTATCCTGAGTTAGTCTCAGTCAGCTTGCACACTGGGCAAAGCCGCGTCTTGGTTTTTATACCGATCCAAGTCTCGGTTACAACACTATCAAACTTAAAGTGTTTGACAAACTTCTCCAACGATGGAAGGAGTCCTTATACAATAAGGATTGGGTTCAGATGTGAACTCCTTCGTCTAAGCTATAGATAAGAACGGTTGAGCTTAGGGTTAGAGGGATAGGGAATATGAAAGAGTAGCTTCTAGATCGACGAACAGCTGAAGGTAAGCTATAAGTTCGTGTAACGTCGATTGGATACTAGAGGCTTTATATGTTGGTTTAGCTTGATTCCCTATGAGCTAGAATGTAGTCTTTCGTCGGAAGATTGTTCTTCGAGTTCTTGCTAAGACGTAGTTCTTTGGGTTCTTTGCTCGTTGAATGCTGTCTTGATTTTTTGCTCTAGATACGTGCATTCCTGTATTCTTCTTGAATAATCCCTCTATTTATAGAGCAGAGATTGAAATAGATCCGTTGGAGACGATCTTCTTCTCTCTCTCTCTTTTTGGTAGCAAACGGCTCTTTTGGTGTAGGCAACAGTGCCTTTTCCTCCTTTTCCGGAAAGTGTTGACTTGCAGCTTTAGCAGGTGAGAAGACACGTGTATGCTTGTCATTCGTTGAGGTGGATGTAGTGGTTGAGACATACAAACTTCGAGATAGACTGAAGCTGACTTCTCTCTTCCTCGTACATGACTGCTGATTGTCTTTCAAAAGATTCTGACAGTCCTGAAGACTATCTGCCGTTGCTGAGTCTGACCTCGTATTCAGTAGATAGACTGCTGAAGATAAGTCTACTGATGATCAGCTCTGAGTCCAGTGAACTACTCCTGCTGAGTTTAGTTCGACTGACTCTCTCGATATCTTGCTCTGCCGAGTCCAAGATCACCGAGTCTTTCAAGATATCTTGCTCCCTACCGAGTCCAAGTATCATCGAGTCTTTCGCATATCTTTGCTCTCGCTGAGTCCGGTATCACCGAGTCTTCATGCCGGTGCTGAGGCAAATAAGCTACTGAGCGCCTTGACCAGAGCAGAGTGTCTACTGAGTCTGAAACCTCAGAGACAAATACAAATACAAAGGAATGGTTCACCAATCAGATAGGGTTTTGGGATCTTCAAATCTTCTCAATAGTTCAGAGCACGAGGCTACTGAGCGTGATCCAAGATAGAAGATAAGTCATTTCCCATAAGTATGATCATGCCGAGGATTGAATCATCACCCAACAATTTCCCCCTATTTGATGATGCCAAAACCTATCATCTATGTCCTATCACCTATGCTAAACACTAACTTACTCGAGAACGAGCTCCTTACAAATATTACAAGTAGAATCGGTGGAGTTGTCTCGGTAAGTGCTAGACTACCGAGGAAGACAGGGCGTAACAATTTTCCCTTTTACAATAATTTCCCTTAAGAGAAATAATAACTCTTCGAAAGTCTAGTCTATCGGAGATCTAACCGAGCAAAACGACAAGTAAATAATCAACGTGTGTGTCAGGTAATCACTTCGGTGATTCCGAGTGTTAAAGCATAAAGCAAACACGGCTATTTAGACAACAAGTAGTTGTCGAGCCAAAAGAAGATTTGTATATATATAATACACAGTTCAGTACATTACAAATCTTGCTAAGCTAAAAGAAGAACTAAGAGGGAGAACCCTTAAACTGCTGAATCCTATTCATGAAACCTTGGGATTTATCTTCAGGCAGTGGAACTCCATACATTCCGAACGTGTTCTTCCTCGGCTCCCCGGATATTCGGCGAAGTCTCGCTGGATCATCTTGTTCTAGTCCTCTGTTCAACGCAAAGCATTCTTCACTTCTTGTTCAATCATTCCGAGATGTACTGAGTCGTCTTGTCTTATGGGTGGAGGAATGATCCTTGCTTCAGGAACTCTGACTACTACCCCTTCAGTTACTGCTCTGTGCATATATGGGTAAAGATCGAGGTTCGTAATGGTCATCCACTCGACATAGGCATCGGCCTTGGACATTTCGAGCCGAATCGCCGAAATAATTTCTCTTGATAAACTCTATCTTGGCCGATTCCCATCTCTCGATTGAACCGAATAGGCATCCATTCGTCCGATCTTGGCCATCTATGTGTTTTCGAGATCGTTTGGCTTCTTGAACCTTCGTATCGATAAGGAATGTCGGCTTTCGAAGGAATTCTCGGCTGGCCTCTTGTTCGATGCGTTTCCCGAGTGCCTCAAGGTGCGCCAAATGTATCCTCTCTGCGCGGCCTCTATCTGTCTAGCTTCCTCTCCTCTCGTAGAGATATCTATCCATCCGAGCAAATATGTCTTCAATTTTCGCATCCCGCTCTTGAGGCTTCGAGGAGCTTGTTCCGATTCGGCGGGGGTACTAGATCTAGATTTGGATGTACCACCGCCTTTCGGTATTCTTCTGCTGCTTTGCTCCTTTTCTTTTTCTCTGTCCTCTTCATCCGTTATGATGAGCTTTCTCGGAGGCGGTCTAGCGGTTCTCTTTCCTCCTCGGTCGGGGCTTTAGTCTTTCCTTTGGCGGGTTTAGACTTTGGCTTGTTAGGCTTCCGGCCTCTGCAATCTCTCGGCCGGCTTCTCATCCGCAGCCTATTTGGGCTTCCTCCTCGGCAGATATGTATCTTAATCTCTTTGCTTTGGAGGGGTTGGAATGTTAAGCTTTTGTTTGCCCTTGCCTTCTTGAGCTGATGGTGGAAGAGGAGCCTCTTCTTCTTCTCGAGTCCTCCACCGCCCTGTTCGGCGTACTCGAGCAACCTCCTTAATGATATCTTTGGGAGTTTGCCCCCGCCCGAGTAGTCTGGCTGGGGTCTCGAGCCACTTGGGCCGGTTTCGGTTGTGCTCGCAGTTGAAACACCACAGGCCTCACCCTTCGAGGCCGAGTGCCGGGATGACTTCAGTGTAGCTTCCCCCCTTAGACTTTGGACTTTTGGTGAGGGTCGGCTTCCCGGTACTCTTCTTTCCTTCCCTTTTTCCTTCACTTTCCCCCTTTTTGGCATCATCACCGATCACCGGGTAGGGACTAGGGCCCGACTTCTTCGAGACTTTTGTAGGAGGTTGACGGCTCATCGAGACGATCGTGGAGCTTAGTCGAGCCTCATGCAACTCGTTCCTCTCCATGGTAAGGTTTTCCTTGTCTTGCTTGTGAGAGAGGTCATTGCTTCCTTGAAGTCTTTCGGCTTTTCGGTGATCGTGTCTTCCAAGGCCGAGTTGGATATTCTCAAGTCTCTATTCAAGTGGCCTCGGATTGTTCGGTGATAGCGTCGGTATGAGCCAATTTAGAAGCCAAAAATTCATCAAGTAGCTTGGCTTGGCTCTCTGAAAGATCTTTAGGCGAGCTTCGAATTTGACTTGGCTGCCAACGCTTCGAAATAAGCGCGGAAACATCGGGGCGGCCGATGAAGAGACAGAAGACTTCGGCCCACTGAAGTTCTTTAGATGTGGCTTGAGCGATGCGCTTCCATGTCCTATGGATAGCCTTCGCAAGATCTCGATTTTTGATCCCTTGGGCAGTTAAGGCTTTTGCCACTGATCGAGATCTCTTTGCGGCCTGGCTGGGCGCTGCTTCGAAGGTCGATTGCAGCAAGAGCTGAGCGGGCTCTGCTGAGGACGAAGCACCAGCCTTGGACTTCTCGGGACCAAGGATACCGAGTGGTGGAGCGGTTTCGATGCCAGGGTATCCTTGTCCTCGTGGATGTCCCTCATCGAGGCTTTCCAGGGCCGAGAATCACCTGGGTGGGTCGTCGTGGTCCGACCCATCCGAGGGTCTTTGGGCCGGAGGCGTCTTGTCGATCATGAATCATGGCGGCATTGCAGCCCTCGGATTGTCCATTGAGCTGAGGTCTTCGGGCTCGAATAGCCTTATCTCCTCTCTCGGTTTCAATTCCTCTTCATGCAGCGCCGACGGGAGTAGTGTAGGACAAGGCGTCGTAGACGAGGCCACTCCCGATGTCGCGAAGCAACATGTGGAGCCTTGCTTTGTTTTGGCGATGAGCAACAAGTCCCGAGTAGTCGGCAAGCTCCGGAACTAGTTGTAGAATTTCTCGGGATGCTCTGGATATAATCACTGAAGCTTCCATCCCGATTGATTCACCTTCAGATGCAGTCTCAGACTCCAAGTCTATGTGTGAAGTCTGCTCTTCAGTTGGAGGGACTGAGCTGAGTGGAGGGACAGAAAGGGGGCTGTCTAGGCGCTGAATATCTGCGCTCTGAGCTTCAGAAGCATCCCCTTGGTTCCTTTCGGTGGAAACAATCTTTTCCATCGACCGAGTCTTCTCGAAGACTCGGACTCATCAACCACCGCATGGGCCGAGTAGTCTTCTCGGGAGCCCGTTCGGCATGCACTTGTGGAACCTCCTCGATGGCGGCACCTCAGCGGCTTTCTTCATTTTCTTTGCCGGTGCCTTAGGAGTTTTAGTGGGAGGGGTTCTTTTCTTTATAGGCGTAGCCTTCTGAGACTTTGATTTCGGAGAGACTGCTGAGGGTCCTGACCCTATCTGCTGAAGCGCTGCTGTCTTGTTGTGAAATCTGACCTTCTTCACATTGAAGTACTCCTTGTCACTGTAGGTGATAGGCTCGAATCCACATAAATCTTCGATCATGATGGACGGTTTGAGTCCATACGGCAATTTGCCCTTTGCGCTCGGCATGTTCGATGCTTTGTCGAACTTAGCGGCTCGAGCCATGAATTCTCGGAGAAAGAACTCCGTCCAATTTATCTGGGCTCGGTCGTATATGGCCATCATCATCTGAATCTTAGGCCTCGACACCTGGTCAAACGACCCTGCTTGGCTTGTCAGTAGCTGTGTCACTATATAGGCAAGTGCCCTGAACTGAGGCAACATGCTGTTCTTCGGAAAAGCAGCTCTGAATGTAGTGGGCTTTCCACATAAGACGGTAAGATATTCATCAACTCGGTCGTCTCGTACCCGATCGAGCTTATCCCTTCGGAGGGTAGATCAAAACTCCGCTTCAAGGCATCCTTGATGGACATCTGCTTCAGCTCCGTAGTGGCGTGTTGGATAGAATGTGCAACGAATCTCGCCATTATATCTCCAGACACAGTGTCTGAATTCAAGTACAGCTCTGCAACCTGTCTCGGGAGGAAGAACGAAGGCCTCCTAGACAGAAATTTCTCCAGCCCTGACTCGCGCAGAGCTGAGAATACATCGTCCATGTACTCCAGATCGCATGAATAGAAGTCCATGGTGGGTTCACACCATACGCGATCCTTCTCCAAAATGTTCTGCATATCTGCTGGAGATATCATAGAGATATTGGTTTCCGCCATTGTACCTGTGACAAGAAATGAGTCAGTACTATTTTTGGATAGAACAGTGCTGTGCAATGCGATACTGAAACATATAACAAATATATTAGCAGATATAAGCATACCAATAGATAAAATTCGAGATAAGATAGAGTGAAAATTGCAAGTAAGGATTGCGAATGCAGATCTCGGATTTTTCGGAATTTGAGAGTTATGAAGTATGCTAATGGCGGTTCAAGGATATGATCGAATATATATATCAAACTATGAAGGTGAACGGTTTTCGATCGAAGGCTGAATGTAAACTTGCTTTATGATATAGACGGTTAAGATTAGAAGTTTAAAAATAGGCAATGATCACAAAAGACGCCTAAGTCAAAGCCGCTTGTAAAATAGCCTAAGTAGTAATCGTGAAAAGACATGCATTAAATGCGTGCGAGTTCAAGCAAGCTTATGTATGGAATGTCGTGCATTAAATGTGAGTCGTTAATAATAAAGACAAACCAAAAGATATTAATGTCATGCTTTGAATCTTTGCCATAAATGCAAAGTACGTAGTATTAAATTACTACCGAGTAGAGATACGCAAACCTTGTCGCCGAACATAGTAGTCAGCGATACCTCGTGTAGATGGTTTTCCGAATCTCTATGTGCTGAACTTACTCGATCGAGAGTGATCATTCCCCCTCCTCACCGGAATGTTCCTCTCCCGAAACCTTATTACCGACTAGGGTCGGTAGGGTCCAGCAGAGACCTAGCTCTACCGAAAGTTCTCGAATCGGGATTCGGCTAGAGGCTTAGTCGGTATATCAGCCCTTTGCTTGTCGGTATGGATCTTTTCCATTCCGATATCCTTTTTTCGACATGGTCACGAATGAAGTGATGTCTCGATGTCCACGTGCTTGCATCTTGTGTGAAGAACAGGATTCGAGTGATTGCAATAGCACCGGTACTATCGCGAAAAATCGGCACTTCATTCCCGAATGACGTCATAGTCTCTCATTCTTTGTCTCGGCCAAAGGATGCAGGCGCAACAACTTCCAGCAGCCATGTATTCGGCTTCGGTAGTCGACGTGGCCACCGAGTGCTTGTTTCTTTGAAAACCATGAGATCGGCTTGCCGCCAAGGAACCGACATGTTCCTCGAAGTTGATTTTCGGTCGATTCTACATCCTCGCATAGTCGGCATCGAATAACCAGATTAGTTCAATATTATCATCACTGGATACCACAAACCCATGTCGGTGTTCCTCGTAGATAGCGGAGAATCTTCTTTGCTTGAGTCCATATGACTCGCTTGGGATTCGCACGAAATCGAGCACGAGACACCTACAAAGATAAGTTATGTCGGGACGAGTAGGCCGTTAGATATAATAAAGAACCAATTATAGCACGGTATTCGGTTTGGTCTACGATACTCCCTCTTTATCAAGATCTATCTTCATATTCGTGTTCATAGGGATCTTGATTGATTTGCCGGATGTGCGGCCCGAATCTTTTGATGAGGTCTCGAGTGTATTTGCCTTGGTTGATGAACGTTCCCTTTTCGGATTGCTTGACTTGAAAACCAAGGAAGTAGTTCATTTCTCCCATCATTGACATCTCGAACTTATCCTTCATCATCTTTTCAAATTGCGACACATGATGACATTCTTCGAACCGAAGATAATGTCATCCACGTAGATCTGCACAAGTAATAAGTCTTCTTCCGGTCGAATCTTTGAATAGAGTGCGGTCTCTTGTGCCTTTACGAAAACCTTTCGAAGAAGAAACTCGGACGTGGGTATCGTACCAAGCCCCGGGTGCTTGTTTTAACCCGTACGCAGCTTTTCCCGAGTCTATATACTTGATGTCCCTGCTGAAAGCCGGGCGGTTGTTCCACATAGACTTCTTCTTTCGAGCACGCCATTCGGGAATGCGAGACTTCACATCCATTTGATAAACTCCCGAATCTTTGATGTGTTGCGTAGGCTAGGAATAGTCTAATTGCCTCCAATCTTGCAACCGGAGCGAAGGTTTCATCGAAATCTATTCCTTCACTTGACGAGTAGCCTTTAGCCACGAGCCTTGCTTTGTTCCCGACTATAACGTTGTTTTCATCTCGCTTGTTTTTGAAGACCCATTTGGTTCCAATGACATGTTGATGCGGGGTCTGCGTCTACAAGCTCCCATACTTCGTTTCTCGTGAACCGATTCGGCCTCTTCTCGCATAGCAATAATCCAGTCGGCATCTTTAAGTGCATCCTCAATATTCTCGAGGTTCTTCGATGAGACAAGAAGCGGGAAAATAATGCGCTTTCTCCTTGACAGAATCCGGATCTTGTCTTGACATGTGCTTGAAGGATCTCCAATTATAAGATCGGCAGTGTGAGCATCTAGCCACGATCTACGATGTTTTAACTCTTCATCCGAAATTTGTTCAATACGAGATAGTAGGTGAGTTAGGCATTTCGGTTGTACTATTCTCGAGATTGAAGTAGTTCGATAACAAGAGTATGATCTACCGAGTCACCGAGGTTCGGGGGCATTCGGCTCGGGAACATTACTAGACGTTCCCCCCGAGTTGTTATTCTCGGTAGTGGTCTCGCATTACTTCTACGGTTTCCTCATTGACTCGAGTTACACGGGGATTGATTCCGTTCGGGAGAATCAATCGCTCGGCTACTTGCTCACGTGGTTGAGATTCGATAGATTTGTCTTCGGTTTCTTCGTCCGAATCATCATCCCAACATAGCCGGATTTTTTCGATTTGTCTTTTAAGCTTAGATCCCGTAGTCGCTTCTCGATGTCCTCGTATTCGGAATTTGAGTTATTGCTCCTATCTTCGTAGCAAACTCGTTAAAGACAACATGAGGGCTTTCCTCTACGCAAAGAGTCCGATAGTTGAATACTCGAAAGCTTTGCTGACCCGAGAGTATCCTAAGAATACTCCCCGATCCGACTTGCTATCAAAAGTCTTCACTGATCTTTCCCATTATTGTGGATAAAGCATGAACAACCAAAAATATGGAAATAAGATAGAGAAGGCTTCTCGTCGTTCCATAGTTCATATGGTGTCCGCTTATCTTTGCTTTGTCGGTAGAGATCTATTCCGAGTATAACATGCGGTATCGTAGCTTACGCCCGAATTTGGTTGGGAGTCCCGAGTCTGCGAGTAGAGTCCTAGCCGCCTCTTTTAGAGTTCTCGTTCTTTCGTTCGGCAACTCCATTCTGCCGAGGTGTGCGTGCGGTGAAGTCTCATGCTCTATTCCTACGCTGCGTAACTCCTTTACCATGGAATTAAGGAACTCGGTTCCTCCGTCCGAACGTATTTTTCTCGATCTTGGTGTTCTTCTCGACACCGAGCCTTTTCGAAGCGTTGGTAACTCTGTTTTGACGTCGACTTGTTGGCAATGAATATGACCCATGTGTAGCGCGAGTAGTCATCTATGACCACTAATGCATATTTTACGCCTCCGATCGTCACTGGGGAGACTGGACCGAACAAATCCATATGTAGCGGTTGAAGGATTCCATCCGTGGAAGGCGATGGAACCGGAGGATTTTGATTCCTTGTTTGCTTTCCCTTCGGACATGCTTCACACCGAGTGTCTTTGCTTTGAATACTTCATTCGGCGGTCCCCTTGCTAGAGTGTTTCTTGCAAGCTTGTTGAGCGTTTTAAAGTTGAGATGGCTGAGTCTTACGTGCCATAGCCACCCCGTGCGGTTGTCATTCTTCGCCGGTAAGCAAGCTTCGGTGTTCGGTGAGTTCCGATCGGCCACATATATGTTCTTTCTGCGCGAACACGATAACACTGTTTTCCCCGTGGATTTATTAATAACATCACGAAACCAGCGTCAAAAATCACTCTATTTGAGTTATCACAAAATTGACTAACGAGAGAAGATTATGCTTGAAGTCCTTCAACATATGATACTCTTGGAACTTTGGCGGTTCCTATCTTTGAGTGTGCCGTATCCTCTCGTGTAGCCTTTGGCATTATCTCCAAACTCAGTCCGGGTCCTTCTTCGGTGATATAATTCTTCAGAGACTCCTTTGGTATGTCATGTGTCTTGAGCATCCGTTGTCCATATACCATGGGTCTTTACGCACTTCGCAAAAGCAATTATATTCGGTACCCTTTATTTTTGATTTTGGGTCCTTAGATGTTAGTTTTCATAACCCAAATCTGTCTAACAACCCTGGTGGTTTCGGACATTTTCTTTCCACTAGAGTCAACATATCCGACCACCGGTGGGTGTCAAAGGTGACTTCGAGGCTTCGAGGTTCGGGAGTCCCGATCTTCCGAGTTGGTGGATCGCCGACCTTAGCCTTCCGTGTGGCTTTCCTTTTCTTCGACATTTGGAGCCTCTTCCGACTATAGGTTCATAATAGTATGACCCATACCGAGCCTGGATGTGTCGCCTTTGGAGGTCCATCTTGATCCGCCAATTTTAATTTGCTTGGTTCCCCCTTGGTGTCTTGGGGTTTCTTGGCACCGATCTTCTTGTCGAATGCTGACGTGTGGGATGAGGTGCTTTCATCTTCTGTTTGTTCTTTGCTAGGGGGTTCAGTATATTTGCGGTCATAGTCTCCCCTCGAACAAATCTATCAGCAAGCCGTACTTCTGAGTGTACTGGGGCAGATGTGGAAGCTCCCTGGCTGAATCCAAGTCCTTCCTTGCAGTGCTTTGACTTATTGCATGCTAGCATAGCCTCTAATTTCTTTTCAGCACCCATGTACCTCTCAGTCATCAAGCTCCTCCGGACATCATCACTCTTCTTCGATGTGTCGTGCTTGGTCCGAAGTCCCGACATTTCTTGCTTCGGCAGAGACTTAGTTCAGTATCTTTCTGAGTCAAGTCATTGGTCAAAACTGAAATCCGATCTTCTTGATGCTGAGACTTGGCCATCAGAGAGTTTATTTCCTCCCTGAGTCTCAACACAAGTCCTTCGGCCTCAGTAGCAACCTGACTCTCCTGAGAAAGTCTCTGATTCTCTACTTTCAGGGTATCCAACTCCTGAAGCGTCTTGCTGAGCTGCAGACTCATCTGAATTTGTTCGTCGAGCAGTTCTTCGTATGCGGTTGCGACGTCCATATTCTCATCTGCACTCGAATTAGTGTCGTGTGTGCGGTGTGAAGAGGAGTTAAGTGGTTCATGAGAATTTACCTCATCCTCTTCGCCCGCCATCATGCACTTTTCAACGATTCATCCGCTTCATGCTCTAAGGCCATGAAAGCCGCTTCATCGTCGAGATGAATCCATAAAGGAGTCGATCTCTTCGAGTCGTCCGAGATTTCGCCAGGCTATGTAGGATTGTCTCTTACGGGCGAATTTCTCTCTCCTTGCTTTGCGTGCTTCGCGTTCAGCGCTCCTGGGCCCAGGACCAACCATACGATAATGTCCCGGCTTCTTGCAGTTGTAACAAGCAATGACTCTTTCTTCTTTGCTTTCGCTATTCTTTGATGGTTCTGAGTCATCTTTCTTTACGCATTCGAGAAGATTGTGAGTCGGGAGTGTGTTTCGACATATAATTTGACTTACCTTTCGTTTCCCGATAGGCTTTAGTCACTTTTCTCGCGTCGCTCCTTCTCCTTCGATACTTTACGGCGAGCAGCATACTTCCGAGCGAGGCTTCCTTCTTGTAGATCATTGAGTGAAGGTTCGGTCTTACTCGTCGTTTTGCTCGTTCTTTGGAGATGTTGTCTTGGCCGATGCTTTGAAAGCATGGTCGATTTTTGTGTCGACTTCGGCTCTCGCTTTCTTTGAGGTCTGTCGAACTCAAACTCCTCTGCCTGTAATTCCGAAAAGATATGGTCGGGAGACACAACATCTAAGTCGAATGTCGCAATAGAGTGGCAAAAGGTGTCCGAGTGTCCGTCCGGCGGTGCCCTCGAATCTTCGGATTCATCTCTCGGTTCTTTGAATGTCTTTCCCAGCCCATTGATAGAGTTCATCGATTGGTAAATCGACGTTCGATCTTCGATTTTGTCACCGGCATGAGAGACAAGTTTTCCGGCTTTTGGAGTTCCGGCGCTAATTTGTTGGCTTTAATCTTCCGAGTCCCTCGACTCGGTAGCGCAAGAGCGTCCCGAGTTCTTTAGCGGTCTTGCATTCCCGAACCCCCGCCAAGATAAGAATCACTAAGGGTGGTTAGTATAGCATTTACGGCGACTCGATCTAGATTGTGAAGCTTCTTCTCTTACGGGAGTGAAGAGACTTCGTCTTTGGGGATCTTCTTCCCAGTCACCATTCCTCCTCCTTGAGCTTGGTCCTGAGTCACGACACTATCAATCATAGGAACGATAGGTCCATCTTCAAGCACCTCAGTCATACTATCATGGAGGGATGTCAGATGTGCTTCCATTCTGACTCGCCATACTCCATAATTTTCCACCGAGAAGATGGGTACCATCCTTATACCTGACATATCAGCCATGAAAAAAAATATAGATATGAATGTAGAGTGATATGCAGTGAAAATGTTTTCCCTCGGATCCGTTCGAATAGACCGGTCTCAAAGATAACAAGAGTCAAAGAACTCCTCGCTTCCGATACCAATTGTTGGTCCCGAGTGTACGGTCGGGTGTAGAGGGGGGGTGAATACACCTGATTCGATTTCTCAACTTTCGAACACGAATGTCCTATTCGGGGAAGGTGCCGTCTTGAACTAGTTCGGCGACTGGCATACTGTTCCGAATCGTGTTAAAGGCTAGAAAAGTATCGACTCGGTCGAGATCTCGCTAACCGACTAGGTCGAGAATTCGGTATCTACGGTAAGAGTTCGGTGTGCGGAATAGTGTAGGCCCAAATCGGTTTTTGTGAGAAAACGTTGTCTTAGTTCAAGTAGATATAGAACTCAGGTATGAATGGTAAAATCAATGCAACGATTAAGAAAGCGTAAGAAGACGAGGATTTTTAAAGTGGTTCGGATATCGCTCAAATCCTACGTCCACTGTCCCCGAATGATCGGGAGGCTATTTATTATCCCGAGTTAGTCTCGGTCGGCTTACACCTTGGGCAAAGCCGCGTCTTGGTTTTTATACGATCCAAGTCTCGGTTACAACACTATCAAACTTAAAGTGTTTGACAAACTTCTCCAACGGTGAAGGAGTCCTTATACAATAAGGATTGGGTTCGAGATGTGAACTCCTTCGTCTAAGCTATAGATAAGAACGGTTGAGCTTAGGGTTAGAGGGATAGGGAATATGAAAGAGTAGCTTCTAGATCGACGAACAGTGAAGGTAAGCTATAAGTTCGTGTAACGTCGATTGGATACTAGAGGCTTTATATGTTGGTTTAGCTTGATTCCCTATGAGCTAGAATGTAGTCTTTCGCCAAGATTGTTCTTCGAGTTCTTGCTAAGACGTAGTTCTTTGGGTTCTTTGCTCGTTGAATCTTTGTCTTGATTTTTTGCTCTAGATACGTGCATTCCTGTATTCTTCTTGAATAATCCCTCTATTTATAGAGCGAGATATTGAAATAGATCCGTTGGAGACGATCTTCTTCTCTCTCTCTCTTTTTTGGTAGCAAACGGCTCTTTTGGTGTAGGCAACGGTGCCTTTTCCTCCTTTTCCGAAAGTGTTGACTTGCGGCTTTAGCGGTGAGAAGACACGTGTATGCTTGTCATTCGTTGAGGTGGATGTAGTGGTTGAGACAAGTACAAACTTCGAGATAGGCCGAAGCCGACTTCTCTCTTCCTCGTACATGACTGGCTGATTGTCTTTCAAAAGATTCGCGACAGTCCCGAAGACTATCTGCCGTTGCTTGAGTCCGACCTCGTATTCGGTAGATAGGCTGCCGAAGATAAGTCTATCGATGATCAGCTACGAGTCCGGTGAACTACTCCTGCCGAGTTTAGTTCGATCGACTCTCTCGATATCTTGCTCTCGCTGAGTCCAAGATCACCGAGTCTTTCAAGATATCTTGCTCCTACTGAGTCCAAGATCACCGAAGTCTTTCGATATCTTGCTCTGCTGAGTCCAAGATCACCGAGTCTTACATCTTGGTGCTGAGGCAAATAAGCTGCGAGCGCCTTGACCGGAGCAGAGTGTCTCACCGAGTCCGAAACCTCGGAGACAAATACAAATACAAAGGAATGGTTCACCAATCAGATAGGGTTTTGGGATCTTCAAATCTTCTCAATAGTTCAGAGCACGAGGCTACTGAGCGTGATCCAGTATAGAAGATAAGTCATTTCCCATAAGTATGATCATGCTGAGGATTGAATCATCACCCAACACTCAGTACAGAGGTTTAGCGTATGTGGTCTCGCACATACTGACAAGCTCAGCTGGATCGTACGATCAACTGTCCAAGCCAAGGATTCAGCTGATGATGGCTATAGATGATGGAGTAGAAGTGAACTGGGCTGACTATTATACAACTCAGATGAAAGCCCAACCCCAGAAGTTCACTATGCTACCCACTGGCGAGAGGAGGTTGGCCAGTGTGGGTAAGCTTCTATTCGGGACCAAGATGCCAGTCCTAATAGAGAGTGTTGTACAGAGGAACTCAGCTTTTGAAGACTCAAAGCTGTACAACACTAAGCTGATAAAGTTTCAGACTAAAGAAGCGACGGAGAAGTCGATTGGCAAAGGGCCACCTGAGCAGAAGAGAGCTGCTTCTGTATTGCCATCTCCCGCTGACGTGCCCAAGAGGAGGAGGCTTAATAGGCCACGACCAGCTGAGGTCACTCTGGCTCAGCCGATAACCATCTTAGCACAGGCTCCTCCTCCACAACAAGATGAGCATATCTTAGACTCCGACACAGGGATTGAAGGAGCAACCCTCAAGGAGAAAGCTCAAGCCATCAGCTCCGATAACATACAGTCGGACGTTAGGGAACCGACTGAGGAGAATACGACTGAGTGGACAGCTATTTACACCACTCGTCTCCGTGCCGCAGCTGAAGTACACGATCGTATTCCTGAGATCGCTGGGCACTCAGACTTAGTCGACATAGCCATCAGGGCTAGGGTTCAAATACTTCTAAGATTTCTGAGTTGGGATATTCTAGAAGACATAATCAAAACCCACTCAGTTCTCTACCTGCACGATGAGGAGCAGAAGCTACAAGAAATCATAGGGTACGGAGAACCAGCTGACTTAGCTACTCTTGAAGATCTCAGAGCCGCAATGCTTTACCTTCTAAGCTTGCGAGAGTCAGTCCCTGGTAACACTCCTCCACCCCCATCCCCTCCTGCTGATGATAAGAAAGATGATGATGATAACAATCAGAGGAAGGATCGGACACCCAAGGATACGAGTTGGGAGGCTCTGCGAGGGTTCAACTCCCCGTGAGAAGAGCAATTCACCAAATCCCGATACATCGGGTGATGCTCAAGGTGCTCCGAGTACGGTAGGGAGCAAACTTCTCACATTTTCTCGAGCGAGAGGCTCGGAACCAGCTCGTACCCGTATACAACCTATCGGTTCCGTGTCCTCAAAGTCCGTAAATAAAGCCATTCGACGCCAAGGAGAGAAAAACAGACTTTTGGCTAAGGACGTCCATCTGAAGTGGACAAAGTATACCAAGGCTCAGACACAGAGCTTAGACAAAATAGCTGCTGACATCTCAAAGACTCCAGTACCTACTCCTCAACCCAACTTTCGGGGAGATTATTGAGGCGGCCTTAGCGGCTCGAAAAGTCGATCTAGAAGCTCGAGTCGGCGGTTGCTCCGAATCGGCAGAAGATATTTTCAGAGCAGCTGACTCAAGCTCTCACAACTGTTAAGCTCGAAATCGATGAACGGAATAAGATTGCCACCTCTAGCCTTCAGAAATCTATTACCCAACAAGCAGAGGCTCTGAAACTTATTTAGAAAGAAATGACAGAATCGCAGGATCAGGCTCTGCTGAAACTCCGTCTGGAGTCAGCTGCACAGCTTAAAACATTTAGAGCTGATCAAGAAAAAGACTGGGAATTATATTGTGATCTTGTCAAGGACTTCGAATCCACAGCAACTCAGATTAAGGATTCAGTCCACAATGTGGAAAGAGACATTCAAGCCATCCGCGCCCAACTCTCCAAGGCAGATGATGCCAAAAAGGGGAAAGGCAGTATGAAGGATGAACCTGATACGGATATGGCTGATGTCCAAATAGTAGAGGGTGGTCAGGAGGAAGGACCCTCTAATGCTCAGACTCAGGGGGAAGATATTCAGGCGGAAGAACCCTCAACTGCTCGTGCTCAATCCTCAGCCGCTCAGGCTGAAGATACTTCAGGGGTTCTGCTGCTAGAATTTCCTCTAGAACCTCCACTCATCTCATCTTCTGCCGCTCACATAGAAGATGTTGCTCACTTTGTTGAGCAAGAGTCTGAAGGAGAACAGACTCCTCCGCAGAGGCCGGGGAGGGACATTGCTACTGCTATTACTCCTCCTTCCTCCCCGATCCAAAAATTCAAATCTAAAGCGGAGCAAGAGGCTTATGACCTCAATATTGCCCAACAGCTGCAAGATAAGCTGGACCGAGAGCGTCAGCTTGAAGAAGTAGCAGAAGCAGCAAAGAAGCCCAAGGGCAAAGCTGTTAGGGACAAAGGCAAGAAAAAGGTCGAATCAGTCGAAGAGCAGAAGAAGAAAGACCAAGCAGATTTTGCTAAGGCTCTTCTGACTGAGATCCCAGCTACTACTCAGAGCATTCCCACTCCTACTCTAACACCTGAGCAGATAGCGGAAGATCAAGCGACCTGGGAGGCGACGCTGCAAGGCCTAAATATCAGACGAGGAGACTGTAGGGCAACGGCTCTCCGAGAAAAGAAAAGAATGGCTGATATGGCTAAGATGATAAGCCTATCCAAGAAGCCGAGCGGTGATCCCGAAGACAAATCCCAAGAGGATCAAGGAAGAGAACACCTCTCGCCAAGAAGGACTCGAGTTGTTCATGTCGATCGATGGGTTCCGACTGAGGTTAATGATCAATGGGAAGAACTTAAAGAGCAATTTATCAAAGGCTACTATGTTTGGGGAATTCTATCCTCGAGAGCAACCTATCGATCAAGCCTTTGATGAGTTCATGTTTCGTACAATCCAAAGGCGAGGGAACAGCTCAAAGGAGATCTTGAAGAGACAGAATATTCCGTTTAGAGCTCCAGCTTTCAGGCGCATCCCACCTCCTAGAACTGCGCGCGGAGTTCTATGTACGAAGGACATAGAAGATGAGGTTAGTGCTGCAGCATTCCGCTTCAACCTGAGTGTCCACCTTGCTGAAGACGACAAGGATATCCAGACTTTGAGGAAGAGAATCTATTTATACTATCGTCTGGAACCTCCCATGGATAGATCTGCAGGATTCAGGGAACGCACTCAAGCCTTCAGGCGTCTGTAGTCTTTCTCTTCTCTATCTTTTGTAATAGCGATAGGAACATGTACTTCATTGATTATATATATCAGTTCCTATTGTTTGTCAGACAATTACTCATTGTCTTTCAGCTCTTTGCATTGTGTTTTCACGACTGATCACTAAGTGATCTGACACACACTCACAGTCAGTTTCTCTGATTTTGCCTATCTCCCACCTACTGAAGTATTGAAATTCCTTTATTTTTTCTTTCCCTCAGAATGTTGTAAGGGGGAAATTGTTGTCAGTAGGATAGCATCTTTTATAGACTTGAGAAGTTTAAGAGGTAGAGGTAGAGGTTTTGGCATCATCAATTAGGGGGAAATTGTTGGATATGAGTCAGTAGATGATACTCAGCTGTTGTTCGGTTAAAAGAAAATTGGGGGAAATCATAGTAGTACTATGGAATTGAAGATCCCAAAACCTAGTTGATATCAGTAGATTAGTGTGTCGTTAGGATTAGCTGATGTATAGGTTAGACTTGTTGTAATCGTTTTTATAGTCTTGTCTAAGTCCTGTACGGGGTAATTATTGAACTGATCTTCTGTCGAAGATACTTTTCAGAACCCCACGTCATCAGTGTAATCGCTTGTGTTCTTTTACTGTTTTATTGCATAGCATTCAACTGACTTGAAAATCATAAGCTTGCATAAAACGTATTTTATAAAGCGCACAACCAAAAGATTTAATTTGCTAAAACGTGTTTTCAAAAGAGACGAATTCCGGGCCCCACACTTTCCGCACAACGCCTCTCGATCGACTCTCAAGTATCGACAACGATCGGTAGGAGAAAGCTTCGATGGCCGACTCACTCGTCCCGCGATCGAAGGCTTATTTGGCATTGTTCATCGCGTTGCAATCAACAGCTCAGCTGACCTTCATTGAGAAAAAGAAACTGAGCTCAGGTGTATTCACCCCCCCCCCTCTACACCTGACTTATCGTCTCCGGACCAACACAAGCTATGCTAAATTTTGGAGCTGGTATCAAGCTCATGCCCTACACTATCTACAAAATGTTAGGAGTTAAAAATTTGAAGCCTACACCTATGAGGCCTCAATTTACTGATAACTCGGTGAAGCCCCTAATGGGGATCATTGAAGATTTGTTGGTAAAGGTAGACATGTTTATTGTTCATGTTGACTTTATTATTCTTGATGCAGATGATACTTCTCGAGGGCTCACTGACCAGCTTATCCTCCTAGGGAGGCCATTTCTAGCAACTACTAGGACCTGTGTCGATGTACCATCACGAACTGTGAGGATGGAAGTCTTAGGGAAGGTTACAGAATTCAAAGCACTATCTCCAACAACATTGTGAACTAATGCCTCAACTGCTGAAGTTAACGTTGTGGAGGTTGCATATGATGTAGTGAAGGATTCTAATGGTACAGAGGGCTTAGGAATACACGCATTATTCGATGAGGAGTCAACTGATATTGGTGTTCTGAAAGTGGATGAATATGTTGAAGATCAAAAAGACATGTGCCTGAAGAAAACCATCTATGTCAAACGCACTAAAGTTGCTTGTGGGAAGAGCACGCTGGGTAAAATACTCTATCCTTGTCTTAAAATTCTTTTATATGACTATGGTTCTAGAGATTTTCCAGGATACCCAAGTTCTACATTATCCGGACCATTTTTTATGGTTGACGTTTTGTCTCATGGTGTGGTGAAATTGATGAATCCATGAACCACAAAACATTTCAAGGTGAAGGTTGTCTGTGGAACATCATCGAAGGAGGCGTTTGATAAAGCTGTAGTCAGGCGTCCAAAGCTGCCAAGTTTCTAATCTGATTCAGCAAAGTCGAGCCAACGACTCTAACCAACAGCGTTTTGTGGGAGGCAACCCACGTTTGTGAGTTTTTCTTATTTTCTTAGTTAAATTTATTGCTTTCCATAAACAAAAAAGGAGGAAATTTTGACATATGTGCTTCACCTATTGAATTTTAATGCACAATAAGCTATATTAGAGCAGTAGCAGAGCCGATACGGTGGGGATTAACTTTGGGTCTGGGCCTGCTTGATCAAGCTTTACATAGCTAGATCGACCAGACATCACCCAAACATTAGGGAAGATTCGTTTACCCAGTTTCCTTGTTTCCTTCTTTTTCGTACTAGAGACTAGCTCGTAGATAGGTTTGGGGGGGGGGGGGTATGTAGAATCTTGAACTCTATTGATTTGGTCTGTATAATTGTGATTTTGATGATTCTCCATGTACTAGATATTTGAACTTCTATGACTTTTGATGTTTGATGATTATGTATTTCTTGCCTTAAATTTTTCTTTACTAAAGCATTGTTGGATTGAATTTAAGCATGACAAAAAATTTCGAACATGTAGGATGTAAAAGTATGGTAGTCCAAAAGCCTTTGGTGAGAATTTAAGCCTATTGTGAACTGACGAAATTTTATGTCAGTCTCAATATCTTTCATGTGTGATACTCACTTTAGGGAGAACATTTAGAACTTGCTTTGAGTCTGTTTGAAGTTTAGTGAATATTTTTCGTATATGACATTGATATGATCTCAAGCACTATCTCGTTCTTTAGCTAGAGCCAAATATGATTCATACATTAAATATCAACGTAGTAAGCCCCTTTGAGCTTAATCTATCCTTTTTATTCATGTACGTCCACTTAAATTGTCTAGCCTATCTATCCTTAACAAAGGATCTAGTAGAGTTGTTCGTGTCGTGGGAGGAAAGGGAGGTTTGGTAAGGGTTTGGTGATTAAGGGACTAATTTTTGCTAAAAAGTGAGATTGGTGTGAATTGATTTTGATTCTATCCAACCTGATACCGAACTTGATGATGTCGTGTTATATTGAAATCTTTATCTAATTATTGGTAGAAAGTTGGCAGGTAAATAATTGGATCGAATATGAGAGACTTGTGCATGTACTCCTAGCTTTGATTGAAAGGAGTTTATTGATGACATATGTTAGAGTTGGGAGATGATAAAAAGAGAAGGAAAAAATAAACAAGTGAAAAAATGGATAAAGATGAAAAAGGAATTTATTTTAGAAGGAGTGAGAATTTGAGGTGATTTGATTTGTTTGACTATGGGTGATTCAAAGGTGGTGGGTTTTAGAGGTTTATTTTGATATATCATCATTTGGTTGCTCTACTAGATCCCTTGATTGTTCGTACAGTATAAGTCACTTTTCCTATATATCCCTACCCTTTTTATTATATGTCTTAGCTCCATTACAACCGAAGAAAGACCTTTGTGATCTCTATCGTGAACTGTGTTCATTATAAGTAGAATTAGATAAATCTGCAAGCTTATGAAGACACTATCCTAGGATTGAGTTTGAGTGATAATTTTACCCTTATGCACTTGAGTGTTTGAGTGATACAGATTTCTTGAGAGACACTACTCTACTTCTATGTTCTATTTTATTTTGAAGGTGACATCAAGCTTGAATTATTTTCAAGTGCTAATGATGTGTTCTTCTAAAAACTAAATTAGGCTCGAATTGCTATGCTCAACTTTCTTAAATTTAGTCGTAGTCTTTCTTTTATCTTGTTTCCTTACTTGAGGACAAGCAAAACTTTAGGTTCGGGAGAACTTGATGAGTGGTTTTTATATCATCTCATCGTGTTCTTTTTAAGCCTATTTCTATCAATTTCTATCTATTTTTAGCTTTTGTTATGTTTAGAATCGTGTATTTTTGATGGTTTTTTATTTTGTAGATTTCTCGCGCGTTTTGAGCATATTTGGTGGTATATGGCATCTAAACGAAAAAAAAAATGAACATTGATGAATTGTTGGCAAAGATGGAGTCGTTTGAGTGAAGAATGAAGATGATTTGAAGTCGGATGTTGAAGAAACCGTGTTTCATAGGTCTTGAAACAAGGCAGTTGGGAAATCGTAGAAGATGGGTCTAACGATCTTATAATCCGATCTCCACCGTCCACATCGTACTTCAACGTGTTAGGAACATTGTGGCAAAGTTTCGTGATGATCCAACGGTTATCGAAGGAGATATCGTGTTTTCCAAAACTGGTCGGTGCGTAAAATTGCACAGACGGGAGCGCCTCAGCCGAAGCAATCGGACCGCAATACGTGTTTTGTGCTAGACCACAATCCCGGGTGTTCTGAGTTAAAATTCAATTTTTTCGTAGGAGTTGGACCGCAGTCCGAGTTTTACCCTGGACCGTGGTCCGCGTCTTTAAAACCCTAAACTCGTGTATTTTTTGCCCAGAACGTATATAAACCCTTTCGGACTTCATTAATTCAAACCACACACCATATTTTTGAGGTTTTCCACCCTCCAGAGTACAGAAACACCCAAAGCATCCCTCCTTTGAAGATTCAAGACGAAGATTCAAGACTATAACCCGAGAATCAAGTGCGAGAATCAATCTGCTAGATTCTAGGTTGTATTATTCCTTCTCGGTCTTGTTTAGGGTTTTTGATACTCAAATTCTATCAATTCTTTTTGCATATCTTGTGATTGTTTTCCTACGAATATGAGTGGCTAAATCCCATTGTGTTGGGGTTTAGCAAGATCTATATTTTTGATGAATTGATTCAAACCCTATTTTTGGAATGAATGAATTATTTTGTTTCTTAATTGTTGAGCTTACTTTTGATTTCTCTATGATTCTTTAATGTAATTTGCCATCATCTTAGATAATTGTAGAGAATATAGGTAAAAGGTAATAAGGCAATTAAAAGTCTAGATTGTCACAATTGGTTTGAGATAGTTTATATGGTTCTTTAAATCCTTGAGCATGATATGATCCTTAGATTCATGATATGATCACTTAATTGACCATTAGAATTATAAGTTAGAGATCTCCTACCATCATACGGAATCCCTAGAGCCTTAGTGGATGAACCAACAGAAGAAATTCATAAATGCTAGCTAGAGAATGAGAACGAATTAATCATCTTAGACATAGTGATTCTTAAACATCCGCACTCTTCATCAAACTTTAAACCACACTCATTAATCCATCTCGCTTTGATTTTAGTTGTTCTTACTTTCTTGCAATTTTTATTCTGTTTTTTAAATAAATCAAGCCCAATTTAGAACCAAGTAGATAGTTAAAAAATTAGAATAATTAGAACACAACTAAATTCTTGTGAAATTGACATCGGGAGTTACTAAATTAGATACTATACCGATTCGTGCACTTGCGAAAATTATAATTTGTTCATCAAAATACTCAAGGCCCACTTCTCATAATATCTTCAAAAGTGGCAAGAATTCACTCTTACAAGAAAGGGATAGCTATCCTACAAAAGAGGAATGCAAGTACAATGGCATGTTATTTTTCCGGTTGGTTTGATGCTGGGGGTGACTGCACTGCACCCCCCAGCTAATAATTTGACAAGTGTCCCTTTCTATTTAAAAGACTTTTTTTTTCTTTTAACAATATTTTTTTATTTTATTTTTTATTTATCCTCATTCGTACTGTGGTTAACTTCTATGATTCTATCAGCATTTTAGCGCGATTCTCTGAGTCCCGCATACCAGCAACTTCACTCGAACCTCTGAGTCCGAGCCTCCCAACAATATCCAGAAAATAATTGATACAAAATAATGCTCCACCTTCTATGACACAATTTTACAAACAATTTCACAGCAGGGGCATTCAAAATCATCAATACTCCTCCAATCTCGAAAGAAATAACTTACCGCTTCAGTAATAAAAAGTAATTGTAATAAAAAAAACATGAGCAAAATTATTTTTTGGGTCTGATTGCGAAAATGGAGAAGTTCCAGGAACGAAGACTAGAAAAAGAATAGAAAAAATTAAAAGAGAGGAGTTTAAATAAGAGGACATATGAATATGCTGGGGTGGGAGGTGCAGTGCAGGCACCCCAGCATCAAACCAGCCTATTTTTCCTGCCACCAAGGTGCCCCTGCAGAGCTAAAATTCCCTAGCACCCATGCAACTGATCAAATCAGCTACCGTGAATTTAATTCTAGGGCAGACTCTCAAAAACACCAATGAATGAATTTAACATGTGGGAGAAAAGGACAAGATGACTTTTGGATTTTATCTAACTGTAGTAGTTGTAGACACAATTCGAATTCTAGTTTCGCTTTCTAAGTAATAGTTATTCTCTCTAGTTTAAAATTCTATCTAATTAGTTCTACTCTTTATCTCTAATTAGTTTTACTTTTTCTCTAAGACATTGAATGTTCTTCATATTTTCTACTTGAAGTAGTTGTTCGAGTCTATTCTCTTCTTAAGTTCTTGCATTAAATTATTTTCGAAGCCTTTAAGGGTAACTCCAACCCTAAACCCACATTCCCAACTTTTCACTTGACACGTCAGCTTTTCAAACCCACCAACTTTTTAATATTTTTTACTCAAATCATAAACCTATCAACTCAACTTTTTATGGGTCCCACTACATATACACACAACTATTTATCAATATATTTATATTTATCTATATATATATTATACTCACAATTTTTTATTCATCATATTAATAATAATAATAATAATTAAATTTATTTTTTAATTCATATATAATTTAATTATAATTAATTTTAAAAACCGAAATTATATAAATAAATTTAAAAAAACATGGTTAACAAGAAATTACATAAATAAAACTAAAAAACACAATTAAATATGATAAAATACATAAAAAAAACTACATTGATGCGTATTGCTGCCAAATATGCTCCGTCAAGTCTGCTTGAAGGCGAAAATGAGCTGTCTTATCAGTCAAATTATCATAATTTCGAATGTAATCTGCATATCCATTATTTGAACCCATGGTTATGTCGGGCGGAGGAGGTGTATCTTCATCAGACCAAGTAACCGCAGCTTCCGTCCCTTCATTCTCAATGATCATGTTGTGCATAATAATACACGCATAAATTATTGCGGTCAAATCTTCTTTGAAATAAGATCTTGCAGGACCTCTAATTATTGCCCAACGGGATTGAAGCACTCCGAATGCTCGTTCTACATCTTTTCTTGCAGATTCTTGTCTCTCCTTGAATTTTTTTTCTTTTCTCATCTTGTGGTACCGGAAAACTCTTGACGAATGATGATCATTCCGGATATATTCCATCTGTCAAATAATACCCTTTGTCATACGTCGTTCCGTTCACTGTAAAACGAACTTCTGGTGCGAATCCATATAGAACAGAATTAAATAATGGTGATCCATGAAGAACGTTGATATCATTACTAGATCCGGCAACACCTAAAAAAGCATGCCATATCCACAAGTCTTGAGATGCCACTGCTTCTAAAACTATTGTGGGAACACCGTGATCACCTCTTGTAAACATGCCTTTCCAAGCGACTGGACAATTCCTCCATGTCCAATGCATACAGTCGAGGCTCCCCAACATGCCGGGGAAGCCATGTCTTTCTTCATGCATCTGAAGCAATCGTTGAATATCTTCGTTAGTTGGCATCCTCAACTATCGAGGACCAAAAACATCGACAATGCCATGACAAAATTTTTGGAGACATTCCAAGGCTGTACTCTCGCCCATTCGTATGTATTCATCGAGTGAATCACCAGGAGCCGCATACGCCAGTTGACGGATAGCTGCAGTACATTTTTGAAGGGGTGATAGCCCATTCCGACCACATGCGTCTTGTCTCTGTTGGAAATAGGTTGAGTGATTGCTCAATGCATCGACAATGTGTAGGAATAACTGTCGGTGCATCCGAAAACGACGACGAAATAAATGTTCGCCAAATATTGGAACATCAGCGAAATAATCACGAACAAGACGATCATG
Organism: Lavandula angustifolia; assembly: GCA_028984105.1. Classification (NCBI taxonomy): domain Eukaryota; kingdom Viridiplantae; phylum Streptophyta; class Magnoliopsida; order Lamiales; family Lamiaceae; genus Lavandula; species Lavandula angustifolia. The sequence continues at coordinate 5,529,658 of CM054806.1, read as the reverse complement.
ACCGCTTTCGCGCTCTCGATTCACATATCTTCGACGTGAACCTCTTCTTTTGCTGGATGATCCAACGTTCTCTTCTGCAGCAGCAAGGGCAATCATCTCTCTGTCAAATTCATCTTCCGCCGAATCTATAATCAGATCTCTCCATATTTGTCTATATTCATCCTCACTTGGAAGATTAGACATTTGTGCTAAAATGTTTGTGATATGTTTTTTCCGCACACATTACCTTCAAATATATAGTATATCCTTCCTCCAATAAATGAGCCTGCTATCACTTGCACAACTTGGAACAATAATGGTGCTGCCAACAAATGAGCCTGCATCCAATAAATGAGCCTGCTATCACTTGCACACATTACCTTCAAATAATGGTGTTGCAATAATGCTATTGCAATAATAATAAGCCAACCACTTGCCCATATGTCAGTCTGGTATTGCAATAATGCTACTGCAATGAGATGACAAATTGCAGCGAAATAATGCTACTGCAATATTACTTTTATTTTGTTTGACCACGTTTTATTGTTCTTTGAAAAATAATAGTATCAAGCTAGTATAAACAATTCGAATTCCAAATACAAAGTTTTCATAGATAAAAGGAAAATAACAATAATTGTACCCTAAGCTATTACAACCCGATGGCATCGTATAGAGCCTTCATTGAAAAACATAACATGAGCACAGGAAAATAAATTAAATAGTACACAGTCATCCATGTCTAGATTACAACCACCCGCGTCTTTGTTTGATCTCATTCGACATTTTGGCAAAGTTGAAAAGCATTGCATCATTGAAGTTACTTGTATCCTGGTTACAATAATCTCATTCTCGCAGTTGAAGCTCCATATTTTTTTGCTGCATTTCCTTGTTTTTTTGCTCAATTTCCACATTCTTTTGTTTCATCTTTTCGTTGTGTATTTCTTGTAATTGATCCCATCTGACTGGATCAACCTGACTAGCATGTGCTTTGGCTTTGGCTTTAGCCTTCTGCTGTCCCATTGGACGTGTTCGAGTTGACTGTGAATCTTCAAAGGTGTGACTACCCGAGTCGGATGTTTTTGACTTCTTGCGAGCACTACTAGCCATTGCTTCAGGGTTCCATTTTTCTGTCAATGCCATTACCTTCCATACATGGAGGTACTTGAACTCTTTGTTCGAGTGCTGGCTGCGCCACTTAGCTCGCACAGCCTCTAAGACGTCTTCGTCGCTTTGCCCACTTGCCCGATGATTAAAGAAATTATTATACCATTGCGAAAACAAATTTACATCAGGAATGACACGATAATAAGCCGATTTTACAGCTTCGGGTAGCCGGTTATTAGTACCGGTCGGCCTATGATCGTTGTAATATGCCGCCACTTTTTCCCAAAATACCTTCGTTTTTTGTTGATTGCCAACTCTTGCATCGGTGCTCACGGTGCACCAAGATTTAGCTACACATGTCTCCTCATCATGTGACCAAAACGTCCTACCCTTTTTAGGGGTGTAGTAATTTCCTGGACATGATCATCTTCATCTTCATCGACAAGGCTAGTATGTTCTACCCCCGCTTGTGAAGAATATTGTGGAAATTGAGAACCCGAATATTGAAATGGTACTTGTTGCGAACCAAAAAAAGAGCTTCCGAAATTCAGTGGCATTCCATATTGTGAAAATTGATGATATTGTGGTGGAAATTGAGAATGTGGTGTAAGTGGTGGAAATTGTGGAAATTGAGGATATTGAGAAAATTGTTGATAGTATTGTGGGTTGGGACTATGGGACGAGTGAGATTTTGGAGAATCCGAATTTTGAGAACTAGAATTTCCGACCATTTCTAGAGAGAGAGTATTGAGCTCTTAAATTTTTTGGAATGTAAAAATTGGAAATGTGTGATATGATTTTTTACATGAAACTAAGTATATATAGGGATTTTTTTTTACCGTTATAGTATCTAACGTTCCAATTTGTAACGTTCGAATTTGTAACGTTAAACATTCAATTTTGCTCAACATTCAATTTTGCTCAACATTCAATTTTGCTCAACGTTCCAATTTATTATGCAGAATAAATAATGGCTGATGCCATGTTTTGCTCAACATTTCCTTTTCATCCAACGCATAAATTAAATAGCTGATCCAACGCATTAAATAGCTGAGTAAATAATGTCAGACATGTAAAGTACTTGCATGGAAAAAGCCAACTCTTTAAATAAAGAGTTGGCTCTGCCACCTAATCACATTCAAACCCACTCCAACGTTACTTGCTTTCAAACTCAACTTTTTAGTGATTTCAAACCTCCCATTGGAGGTACCCTAATACTTGAAGATCTCTCCACGTACAAGAACGGTCATTTCTGTTCTACCTCTCATTTATACATTTCTGTGCAATTTAAGCTCCGTCTCCTTTAAGGTGTTTGTAATTAATGCTTGTTTGTGTTTTTTGAATTTGAACTACTCATATTGCTTTGATTTATGTTGTTTGTTTTGTTTCTCACCTTAAGAATGAGTAGGTAAAACTCTAGATTCGACTAGGGCAGCGAAACACCTATTCTACACTCCATGAGATCTAAGTGTTTTAAAAATTGATAAACCAACATTTCTTATAAGTCTTGGGTAGATGCTTGCGTCAGTTGACTTAGGATTGATCGCTTTTAGTTTACTAAACTTAAATCGAGCGGATTATAGAGATTGTAACCTTGTTTGTATGTTCAACATAGATGACTTAACTTACCGGGTTTCTTAGATCTAAATGTTCCTAAGTGGTCGATTTATGCGATGCTCAACAAGGTAAGTTGATTTATTGGAATATTAATTGAGTGATTCTCAACATCCTCCAGCTACGCGGTGTGGGGATATGACCGATGCCCGGCACCCCGTCCCGGCGTGTCGGAACAACATTCGATCTGTGGCGCTGACGACTATGGATTGAGAAATAAAAGTTGCCCCTCACCACCAACAATTATTTTTGGCTTAGTGTTTAGCACTTAAAGTCCAACAATGATCAACATGCTCATACCATACAAGTAAAAGAAGTAGGTGCACCAATGTTCAACACGACACCTTAGTCAGGTAATCCTGTGGAACAGATTTATTGTATCAATAATTGGAGGTGAATTAGTGTGGGTTTGCCTAAAGTCAAATCGTTTTAGCCTAGTGGTTAGCGTTTGAGGTCCAAAAATAATCAACATGCTCATATCATACAAGTAAAAGAAGTAGGTGCACAAATGTTCAATACGACACCTTAGTCAAGTAATCTTATGGAACAGATTTATTGTATCAATAATTGATGGTGAATTAGTGTGGATTTGCCTAAAGTCAAATCATTTTTATAATATGTGTTACTGCTTGTGCAATTTATGTTTGTTTACAATTATCTATCTAGTTGTAGTTGAACTAAAAAATTATAGTGGTTGTTAACCAAACCCTTTGGTCTTAAAAGGATGTTTGGTCAGTGGATTTGAGACCCTACTATGGGAATTAAAATATTTCACTCATATAAGATGTTTGTTATGTGGTTATGAGAGTCTTACTATGAATTTCAGTATTACGTAGGTAGAGGTTTTTCTCATACCTAGAGATGGCAAAATGGGCGAGCGGGCCGACCCAACCCCGAGCCTATTGGGCCGGGCTCGCTCGATATCTTATCGGGCCGTAATATGTGAAGCCCAACCCGACCCCGGGCTATTGGGTGGAAGGGCATATATTTTTGAAAATTAATAATAATATAAATATAAGTATTTTTTAAAAATTAAAAATTAATTATTTTATGAATGATATAAAAGATAATGTTCTTATAAAAAAAATCTAAAAATAGTAATTTTTTTTACAGAACTAAATAATGACCCATAATATAATTATGCAAAATATTATGATATTTATAAAAAAATATAATTATTTGCTTTAATAAATAATAGTTTATTCCCATAAAAATATAAATATAACTAAAAATCATATTTTGTTATCATACTCAATACAAGTAAATATTAAACACACACATTTAAAATAATCGATCATATTTATACTCAATCACCTTACTATCATACTCATTGTCATTATCATATCCAAATTCATACCAAACAATACCTAAGAAATTGTGAGCTCTAGTCTACCATTCTCTATAGATTAATCTCTACTTATAAATATACTCCCTCCGTCCCATTATTAATGTCCCACTTGACTTTTTTGGTTGTCCCATTATTTATGTCCCATACTAAATAAAGAAATAAATGAGTGGACCACAATTAATCTAAGCAAGTAAACCCTCACCCCTTTATACTTTTACACCACAACTTTAAATATTTACCTCCACTATCTTAATTACCGTGTCCAGTCTCAATGAAACATAAATAATAAAACGAAAAGAGTATTTATTTACCTAGTTATTTATGTTTCATTCCAAAAGTTAACATAAATGAATGAGCCAAAAGTATGTGAGCCTACCACTTTATAATTTCCACTACTACTTTATACATTTTCACAATCATCTTAATTTCCGCATCAAATCTTTATGAGACATAAATATTGGGAGCGAGGGAGTATAATGTACGAAATAGATTAAAAACTTAAAATAAAAAACTCCAAGCAAACTGAAATTCATTTCGATCTCTTGGGAAATCAGTCACAAAGTGTCAAAGCATGACAAGAAAGTAAATTACTACAGGATGCATCAAACCTAATTTTTTTTAACTAGAGAAGGAACTGATCAAAACATAAAGCAAATACAGAAAATTCAGCTTAACCAGATGCCTATTATATAGAAGCTAGTGAAGAATGATTGTATTGCAACTTGCACCCCATTCCATAAACACATGGGATGGCCCCTTGTCCACAATTGTTTCTTCCTATTACAACAAACACCTCGGCTTTCTTCCGAGAGAGAGAGAGAGAGAGAGAGAAAGAGAGAGAAGAGATTCATCGCCAACCCCACACTAATTAAAATTCGTGTGTTATATACGAACAAACATACTTAAGCTTATATAAGCCCATGCCACGACTTCTTCAATGGATTAATTAAGAACAAGTATTCACCGCAGTCGGAGAAGTCTCCGCAGATCATCAGTGGCGCCGGTGTTTATACCGGCGGGCTCCTCCGCCTTGCAACCGTGCTTCGGCCTCAGTGAAAAAGTGGGCAGAGGCAAACTACTCGGCGGCGGAGAGATCACCTGCTTACCTCCTAAACTGCTGTCATTCTTACAAATCCTTCCACATGTCGAGTTTTTCGCTTCTTTTTTGGGAGATTTTGATTTCTTGGGGGTGAATCTCGTTCTGTTGGAGTTGCTAATGTTTTTGTTGGGAGGAGGGCAGGACAGACCTCGGGCTAGCCGAGAGGGGTCGTGGGTAGTGGGAGTAGAGGCGGTTTTCGTGATTGAGAGAGAAACGGCGGTGGAGGTTGCACAAGTCCGGTTGATGAGCTGAAACGAGATACCCAGAAAACATCGGCCGGAATATTTGAAATGAATTGATTTTGATAATATAACTTAGGATTTTTGAGATGGGATTCGTATGGAGAGATCGATTGATCCAAGGATCCATGCATCATCATAAAATCAAAAGATTCAAGAAAGTAGAGAGAACGTTAGGCAAGATCTCAATCACAAGCCTTGATTTGCTACAGAATTAAATCTATATATGAACGAAGAATAAAGATCAAGGTTAAAAATAGAAAAATAAAACCTCTACCTAAAATTATTACAGAAACATGTGATGATAGAAGCTGCGGTTTCTGCAAACAACTTTCTTGCAAGCTGAACTAGATGTTCATTATATAGAAGCAAAATTCCTGCAACGGCTACTTTATTTAATGTTTTAAATCCTAATTTACCCACAGCAGTAGATGGTCGGCTAATGCAAGATCTCCGAGTTCTGATTTTTCGATGTTTATTTTAGCAATACTATATTAAAAGTTGTAGGGCGGCAGCCGCCGAAAGCATCGTTACCGTAGGATTGTGCTATTTTCAGAAACGGACGTTGTCGTGATACTGACCGTTGATCTTTCTCCTCGGGATCTCGAAGTGTTGGGAGAGCGATATGAGATGAGATCTTGGCCATACGCGTTTTTGGTGCAACTGATTTGCCCTCACGTGGAGGGGATTTGGGTTCTGCAGCAAAATAGCACAATTATAAAAAGGAAAAGGAAAATATATTATTTTAAAGGGGAAAAAAATAAAAATAAAAATAGGCAACTTAAACACATTATATGTAAAAATAGGCACTTTATGCCATACATGCATCAAATAGGCACTATTCATTTTTTACCCCTTCTCTCTATTTTTCTAGCATATGGCTGAGTCCAGTGTAAATTTTAGTTTGTTACTGGTTGATTTGAGTTCTGTAAATAATTTTGACTCAATTTAATAAGTTTATTAATTAATTATGGAGAGAGAACAAAATTGACGCCTATATTTTAAATTAATTTTATTTAGACATTAAAAATTAAAAATTTATTATCTATTATCTTTTGTTAACAATCTAAAAATTCATTTTAATATTAGGTAAAATATAATCTAATTACCATTCAACAAAAAAAGTATCATCAGTTTAATTACTTTGTATTTCAAGCTTAATGAGTGCAAAATTTGTTTTCTAGGGAGCAAAACATGTAGCCTACAACCTAGACCTATTTAAAATGAAAAGTGGAAGGGTAAATAAGTGAGAGTGCCTATTTTGTGCATGTTTGGCATGAATTGCCTATTTTTACATATAATGAGTTTAGTTTGCCTATTTCTACCCATTTTCACTATTTTAAATATCAGTTAACTCATGTTATACTCCCTCCGTCTCTATTCTTTTAGACACGGAAATTTAAGAGAGTGGTTAGTTATAAATAAAATGATGAACTCTTAAATAAAATATGTGTAATAATTTATTATAAGTAAAGGACAAGAATTATGGAACGTCATAAAAAAGAACAAGAGATAAGAATTATAGGACGGAGGGAGTATATGACTTAAAAGTCAAATAAGTTTATTTAAACTTTTGGGTAAATATTATTTAAAACTTTAGTATTGAATATTAAGTTATCTTTACTATGTCAAGCCATATCTAGATATTCATTTGTAAAAGTGATATACATTGTATTTCTAATCCCCTACTCATTTTTCCCAAATAAAATATCACGATATTAGTATATAGCATTACTATAGATCATTCACGAATCCTAATTCCTATATTAAATATTTCTTATATATAATAAAAATAAATAAATAAATTAATAATAATGTTACTCCTGTACACTCATAGACGAATTTAAGAATGTATCGGTGCACAACCCCCTCTTTAGGGGTGTAAGTGGTTTCGCTCCGAACCGCAAAATTGATCGGACTGAACCGAACTAAACCGAAAAATATAGTTCGGTTCGGCTTCGCGGTTTGGTTCGATTTATTTTTTTAGAGACCGTTTAGAGTTCGGTTCGGAGTTTCAAGAATTTTTGACTAGTTCGAACAGAACCGAACTAATATCCTATTTTTTAATTTTTTTTATTTAATATTTATCTTTCTTATATGAGAATATTGTTGGATTTAGATATTAGATTTACGTTAAGATCAATTATAATCTATACAAAGGAAGATAAATGAGTAACAACTCTACACGTATGAGTTCGGAATGAGTGACATCCTATAAACTATTATTCTTGCATTATTTAGGATTTAAAAAATAAATAAATAAATAAATAAGGTGAACTGATGAATCGAACCGAACCAAACTATTTATAAGCGGTTCGGTTTGGTTCGGTTTCGATATTTAAAAACACATCGAATCGAACTATTTCTATGTGTTTGGTTCGATTTCTAAAATACAACCGAACCGAACCGTTACACTCATACCCCTCCCTTTAAACTCTGTTTTTCCGAAGTATTTGTTTTTTTTATACTTGTTGAGATCTTCTCTGTATTTGTTATTTTCCTATGCTTCAACTCTAATTTAAATTTTATTCAATTTCCTAAGTATGTAGAGCATTCCGAATATTATTTTTTGCCCTCCTAATTACTATGGATCAACCCTTGTACAATTTATGCACTAGCGGCAAATATGTTATTTTAGCACTAATAATTATCAAATGTAAAAAATAAATATAGCCTGAAAAATAATAATTTAAATTCATAAATAAAAGTGAAACTAGCTGGTATTATGAGAGTTTGGTCTATTTAGGTTTTAGGTTTAGCGTGTTTTATTAGCAAATCAAAAGAATGGGAAAATTCAATTCGTGAAAATTCTGATTAGAAAATTTATGTAAACCTTTTGGTTACAGAAAATTAATTTTGATAATGACTTGAGAACTTAACACCGATGAATCCACGACCACGAAAAGTTGATTTTTCTTGCCCTCTAGACTACGTTATGCAATGCTGGGGAGTGGGGTCAAGAATTTTGTGTTGGGGTCCAACTAATAATAATACCTAGAATACAAAATAATAAAATACAAATAATGTTTTAAATCAAATAACAATTCACATAAAGTGTGAAATTTTAACATTCCAAAATCAAAGGTACACAATAACGTGATAAGAAATTACGAATCTTGAAATTATTTGGTAACAACTTTCATAAGTACTAATTTTGAAATATTTTTTTCTCGAACCATTATTGGAGTTAATTATTGGAGTTTGCCTTTTGCTGTTCCTAATTGGTTTAATCGTATTATGATGATGTTTTGGCCAATTTTTACGTCATTTTATTAGAGGGTACTTTTTTTAAAGTATAAATTTCTATTTATTGAGTTCAATTTGCGATATATTTTATCGGGCTATATATTGGGTTTTTTAGTCATTTATTGGGTCATTTGTTGGGACATTCTAATTTTGTTGGAGATAATATACGTCTCTAATGATCTCAAACTCCTATTTGATTGATGAACCAGTTTGATGTATTTGTAGGATCTCAGCCTACAATTGTATAGTCAGACTGATAGTTTATTTCTTAGACTAGATTAGTTTAGGTTGTGGTTATCCAGCTAGTGGAACGAACTGAGTCTAGCTTTGATAAGCTGACCTCTCCAGGCTGAACTGATCTATAGATTATAATCTTTACATATATATTCAAATGTGAAGATAGTATGAGTTACGAGGCTCAATATTCAAAGAAGATGGTCAATGGAGTAAACGACAATTATCAGATTAACATTGATCAATACAAGACCGTCATATCAGCCCTAGTCAAAGGCGACAGAACAATATCTTGTATACAATCCGCAGAAAAAAACGGAGCACGATACGTGTTAGTAGGCATAATATTGAACATGACACAATTCAATACTACAGAGTAGATAGGACCCTTGGCATCACAAAATCAGTAGTTCTATAAGGTGATCGAGCATGGCTCCCCAAAATCGACTACATACAATCCAATGCAATATTTGATTTCTTAATTAGTTAGTTTATCTCTTGGACTAACTTTTAGGTGATCCTAAACTTTTGCTTCTCGGCTTTCAAGAGTTTGTTTCTATTAATGCTGAGATCTCCTTTTGTTAGACTATAATCATTTTAAAAGGTATGTGTAATCTCCAACTTTTATAATTGCCTAAAACCACACATTATAAAAAAATGTTGGACATAAACATATTAGTTTAATTTGAACTTATATAGTTTTTATCCACTCTATCACGAAGTCATCATAAGGAGACAAATATTGATTAAGCTTATCCGCTTGATCATATTTTAAGTCGAATGTGTCAATATTTTATATGATTATAATTTTTTGTCCACAGCACGTCCTCGACAGTGTTCTCTCGACCACAAGAAAGATGAACAATGATTAATAATGAGAAATTAGTTGTAAATCTCTAAAGATCTACTTAGGAAGCTGCTTCGATCATATTAGGTGATATTTAATTCTGGTCGGTGCATGTTACATCCCCGCCTATTAATGTATCGTAATCAATGAATTATTTTTCCTACTAAACGAAATTAAATAAGATTAATAAAAGATACTTTGCATCTTGTCAACGCTTACACTCAATAATGATTAGATAGTCATAATTAATGTTTGTCTCCTGTTTGTCAGTAGCAGACATGGTGAATGCAATAGGATTTTTTGTTTATGTAATCTAAAACTCCACCATTCTAAGATTCTTATTCCACTTTCCCATTCTAATATTCATAGTCCACTTTTCTTTTCGAATGGTCCGATAATTCATACTCCCTCCGTCCCATTCGACTTGTCTAGTTTTCCTTTTTGGGCTGTTCCGCTCGACTTGTCTAGTTTCTAAAAAAGGAATCCTAATCATTAAACAAACTACCATTTTTTCTTTGTGGGGCATACCTCTTTACACACAATTACACACAACCACCCACTCTTCTTAATCTACGTGCCCAAAAAAAACAAGACAAGTGAAATAGGACGGAGGGAGTATTTTTTTTTTAAAAAAAACTTAAAATTAATCATTTTTACATTCTGACAAATAAAACCATTATCCTTAATTAATTTCAACTAACTAATTAATTATGTAATAGATAATTAATAAAAAATTCACCTCCCATTTGTTATTTTATTTATCTCGAAACCTAGATCTATTTCCCTCCACCTCCATCTTCTTCAAGCTCCCGAACCCTGGTCTCCATCTCTCCACCTCCATCTTCTTCATCTTCTTCAAGCTCTCGAACCTTAGATCTCGACACCTCCCAGCCCGCAGGGATGGAACCCGACCACATTGAAGACTTCTGTTGGGCGATGATTCAATAATAGATAAGATTTCAAGATCTCAAAATCCCTAGTTGAATGATGAACCATATAATGTAATAACTTAGTTGAGTTCATCATGTTAGGAAGTCAGTAGACAGTAGACTAGTTAGAATTCAGTAGTTAATACACTCAATAACATATATTTTATTAGCTGGACGGACTCAGTATTTGAAGACTCAGTATGATTGCTCAAAATCTACTGAAGGTGTGTTGAACATCAGTACAAAGGAATCGCTATACAACTGAACATTTCAGAAGAAAGTCAGTAGAGGGCAACTCAGTTAAAGTGTCCGGGTTATTAAAGGAAGTTACCTCGGCATCAGCCTTGGAGTTAGAACAAGCCTCACATGCAATCCGGGTTACTAAAGGAAGTTAACTCAGCATTAGCCTTGGAGTTAGAACAAGCCTCACATGCAATCCAACCTCGACCAATGGGGAGTTGTCAGCACTGTACTTGCACTAACATAAAGCTTCACTCAAAACTGAAAAAGAGAATCTCTACAGTAACATTTAAATTCAAGATGACTGTTTTTCTTGTCGTTTTTGACACGTGTCTAGTGTTGGGATTTTGTATACTGGAAGCAGTTTTAATTCTTGTATACAATGTGTTTTTGTCATTACCACTGTTTTATTCTCCTATCTGATAAATATATATTTACACATGTAATCATATATCTTGTATATAAATTAGATTGTGTAGTGTGTTGTAGATCACAGAAGACTACTCAATTGGTTGACCTGAGAAGATATAAACAATTATCACAGCTGAGACAACTATAGCATAAGTTGTCGGTATAAGTTGCAGTTGAGATAAGAAGTGGTTTGTCTTGGCTGCTTGTCTATACTGGTACACTGAAGGTGGTGTATTGATGGATCAAAGTGAGATGTGCTCTCCTGACTGCCTTAGTGGAGAACCACTAGTGGAGAATCAAGATCTCGGTGACTTAGCTAGTCTTAAGCTTGGTAAGACTTCAGCTGAGTACATTTGACTATCTATCACTTTGACCTACTATGGTGAAGATCATCGCGACCAGATCTACATATCTTGGGTGCTAGTAGCCATTTGTGGCTTAGGCTGGTTGTGTATATCTTGCAACCGTATCCTAGTAAAATGGGATGATAATATCCCCTGAGGAACTCGTAAGGATTATCACACTAAACCCGACCGATTGATTAAGTTCAGGTGTGTTAATGAGGTTGAGTGGTATTACTCAAGAATATAATAAGATGTTAATTAATTTAGGTTGTCAGTAGGCTTAATTAATTAACGGATATTTCTATCTTAAATACTGGATCGATTAAGCCTAAAATACAAGTCCATGCTTAAGTTTGGATAAAGGGGTAAGTCAGCACAGATTCTCTAGTGGAATGAATTTGTGTTTATTAATTGATGTCGTTCTGGGCTGAGCATAGATAATTAATTCATTTGAGACCCGACTTTATTTCTTGTATTGGATTCCTAATCTGGCCCATTTAGTTGCCTAGTTATTTATTGTCTCTCAGAAATCATTCTTAATAGATTAATGCATTTTGCATGATTTAAAAATATTATTTATCTGGGATTAATTGGCTGGGCCAATTACTTGATAAATAAAAGTAGCCCAGTAGATTAATTTATTATATTATGGACTAATTGATGTGGAAGCTCAATAGGATATAATTAAATTAATGGGATATAACTATTAATATAAAATTAACTTTTGAAGCATATATGCATTAGTATTCTGTTCATAAACGTATACACGAGAGTGAGAGAGAGAAATATTTATATTTTCTTCAGTTCTCTGACCATGCGGAGGATTGTGGTTTAGGGTTTAGGGTTTAGGGTTTAGGATTGTGGTTTAGGGTTTAGGGTCGGGACACAAATCAGAAGATCTGAGCAAGAGCAATAATCAGAGCTACTGCAACATACGAAGGAAGCAGGTAAATTTCATTCCTTCAGTTTGGTATCAGAGCCTTGTTTTAGCTCTAATTTTTGCTTTTCTGGAGCATGTTTAGGGTTTATCCGTTATCGGGTCATTTTCGTGCTTGGAGCGGCCTGCATGCCACTGTTTTGATCCCTTTGTAATGTTTTTCTCGTGAGAAAATCCACGACTAGTTGATAGGACCAATGTGTATACTTGTATTTGATGTTCTGTACTGTTATTTTGGTTCGGGAGGCACAAAATCAAGGCAAAGGCACAACGGCGTAGAAAGATGGAAAAGGGTGAAACCCCAGTTTCTGGCAGATCACTACCGCCAGCTTCGGGAGGCGCTTGCCAACGTATTTTTCCACTCCGTTAGGATACTTTTGTTCGTTGTTTTGTTAGCTTTGTTTGGATAAGTTGCACGACCAACTTCGATATCTGGTTTGTTCAGTATAGCGTCGGAAATGAGAGGTGGTCGTGTTGTCCTGAAAAGCACCAATTGGCCAAAAACCCTAGTTTGGCTAAGGTTCCGCCGCATCTTGCGGCGGCGATTCCTGGCGCGTCCGGCGTTCGATAAGCGATCGGCTTGAATAATTGGATTCCTCTTCTCAAGATTTTTTGCATTGATAAGTTTTATGGGGTCATCCAACCCCGGATACGACCAAGATCGACGTCTAAAGTTGACTGTCCACTTTGAATTTTCACCGGCGATGGGTTGCGCAATTGCGCGGATTACCATCACGGCGGCAAAAATCGATGGCCAATCTTTGCTACCCAGACATTTGGGTTCCGTCTGGTGTTGATTTTTGAGGCGGAGGAGGCCGGACGCGGCGGCGGGAGGCAGCGCAAACCCGTGCAGATCCACGTGCAGATACGAGCTACGCTGATTGCGAGCTCAGCGGCGGCCCAAGCAGATCTCTACTGGCACTACTCCAAGCGGTGTTAGGGAGTTGAAGTAGGCCCGGTGCGGCAGTGGGTACGCGGTTCTAGAGATGGATGGGCGGCGGTGACGTATCTGGTGCGTCCAAACGCGGCCGCGCGCAACAGCGTTTTTCAGGCCCTAGCGGCGGCGCGCCGCGACTTGGTTCTGGCTGGCAATGTTGCAAATTTGAAGTAAGGAATGAAGAAGATGATGATGCCTAGCTGGTTCAGTAGCCATTGGTTCTGTCTTCTATCGGATCAACGGGTTACTAATAAAGTCGTGTTTTTACTTTTGCATTTTTTCTGTTACTTGTCTCATCTTCTTGTTAGTTAATTCAGTTAGGTTTCTACTGTTGCCTAACTATATATAGGGCGTGAATGAAATGTTTTGATGCGCAGCAATAGAATTATAATCTTTCCTCATCTTCATCTTCAGATCTAGATCTAGATCTGCATATCTCTTCTTGTTCTAGTATTATAATAGGCGAGGTTCGGGGAGGCGTCGGGGAGTCATAAATAGGCTGCCATTGTCAGCGGAGCAGCGTCGTCGGCGCTGAACGGAGGCGGCTACGCTTCTCCTTCAAGATGCATAAGAGCTGACGTCAACCCTGGGCTTGCTGACGTCAGCCCTCGGTGATGTGGCAGCCAGCAGCTGAGTGGCTGCCACGTGGCTGACACGTGGCAGTCAGTCTGATGGCATGGCAGTGACGTGTATTTGTTTTTCCGAAGCACTTTTTCGGGGTAGTTTTCGAAGCTGTTTCTTGCGGTTCGAAGATTTTCAAGATTTCGAAGAATTGTATTTGTTCGGGCTATGTAATATATAGGATTTATCAGTGGTTTTTGCCCAATAATGATGTTTTATTTTCTATTTTTGTAATGATGTTTTATTTCAATAATGATGTTTTATTTCCAATTTTTGTATTTATTTATTCTTATATTTTAGCAAGTGATTATGTGTTTAATTGCTCTTAGAAAAGCATGAAAATAGTATTTTCGTCGTATTAAACATGTTTAATTTTTCGTGAGCATGTTTTATTATGTGCGTTTAGAAAAGCACGCTTTAGGAATTATGTGTACATGCATGATTCAAAAACCTTTTGAACAAAAGACTAAGCAAGAATTAAATTAAATGTTTAATTAGACTCCATCAATGGGATATTAAACTTTTAATGAGACCTCCATTAATTGAACTCTACACAAAAATAATAAGATTATGTTAGTAAACGTTCACATGCGTGGCTTGCTTGCATCTTTGAGCTACAAAATTTGTGAGATGAGTTTTCCGAAAATAATATTTAATTATTATTAGGTAGTGAGAGCGAAGCCATAAACGTCTACCTGCGTAGCTTGCGTGCCTAGTAAACACGAGCACTCTAGAAGATAATAATTAAATAGGATGGCTAATTAGATCAAATTGAATGCGGCATGATTCTCGTAAGTATGTCAATTTCAAGAATTTGATTCTATTTTGATCAAATTAATGGTCAATGCTTAGATGTCACCGCGGTACAATCACTTCCCTTGAAGTCACTTCCCTCATTTTAATATTAATAGTGACATGGTCCAGAATATCGAACTATTAATTCCATTTGTCTTAAGAATCTACGCGTGAATTGGAATTAAAGAGCTAGGTAAATAGCTTGGTCTAGGGTTACGCTAGTAAACGTCAATCGGCATAGCTTACAAGTGGAATTCTTAGGGCTGTTCGAGGTTCTTAATATTATTATTTTTACAAAAGGTTGCAATGATGTTAATTACGAATTATGTACAAATATAACATACTTTTATATTATATAGTTCAGATATGTCTGTTCACAAGTTTCATAAGTTCCTAATTAGTCTCACCAACGAAACCCTAACGGGTCTAACTAATTTCACATAGTGAAAGAGATATCTTACCTTCCCAATAAATACTCCGACAAGGTCATATGAGAACTTCTATTTAAGGACCGATTTGTCTAAGATAGAGATTACTCTGGGTAAGATACTCAATTCTTTGGTAGTGGTTGTTGGTCCCGAGTCAAACGTTCAGGTGTAGAGGGGGGGTGAATACACCTGAAAACCTTTTTCAAACTCAAACGCGAACAGTCCGATAGCCAGATGATGCCTACTGAATGACTTCAGCAAACCAAGCAAGTTATTCTTGATCGCGTGGACAGAGTGATTGAAGATGTTGAGCTCTACTAGCTGACTTACTATCAGAATTCAGTAGAATTCAACAGGGTTCAGTAGCGTGCGGAAAGTGTAGGCCCGATTCAGTTTATTTCTTAAAGACGTTTGTTTAACAAAAACAATTTCAGTATATTAGTGCGATGTTTTAAACGTTGTACTGAAAATGTTGTTGTATGATTTTAAATATATTTTCAGTATGAACAGTTAATCAATGCATAAAACTATTTTATTATACTGAGTTAGTCTCAGTTAGTTTGTGCACTGGACAAACTTTAACTTGTGATTATACTGAGCAAGTCTCAGTTTACAGGGTCAAGCAATGATAATTTGAATGTATCTCCAACTATGAAGGAATTCTTAACACTAAGAACAGTTCAATAAATGAACTCCTTCGATCTAAGCTATAGACTTTACTATGAGCTTAGGTTAGAGGGTGAGAACAAGAAAGGCTTCTAGAGCAAAGGACGGTGAGGAATAATCTCTTTGGGTTCATGTTCTTCACTTGAATACTCGATTAAGAATACTAGAGCTTGAGTTCTTTGAAATCTTGGGTTCCCTTGATAGATCGCTTGTATGTTCATTTTTTACGACGGCTTTGAATTCGATCTTCCATCTATTTATAGGCGTGAGTTGTTAATAGATCCATTGGAGACAAACTGTCCACGTGTCACTCTATTGGTAACAAACGGCTCTTTTTTTTTAAATTCTGTAGAGTCCCCTTTCTTTGCAAGAAAGTGGTTGACTTGCAGCTTTTGTCGGATACTTTTCCAGCTGGCGGCTTGTCATTGGTCGATGTACAGATAGTGGTTGAGACATTTTCAGACTTCAAGGTTGATACTGAAGTTTACTTTTCTCTGATGTACGACCTCAGAAAACTCTACTTAGATTGAATTTTAAGTCCACTGTCAGTTAAAGCAAATGACAGGCCGTTGCTGAGTCTAACCGAAAGGTTCAGTAGGCTACTCCTACTGAGACCAACACTGCTGAGGGCCAACTCTAAGTTCAGTAAACTGCTCGTGCTGTGTCCAGTTCTACTGACTCCTAAGCACCTTTCAGTATGCTGCTCCTGCTATGTCCATCTATACTGAATCTTCACTCCATGGCACTGTGGCAGATGGTCTACTGAGAGATAGCAGACGAAACTTCTGAGCCGGAACCATGCTGAAGGCAAGTCTATTGAGTCTGAAACTCTCAAAAGACAAGGGTGTTAACTTTTACAACATAATGGTTCACCACTCAGGATAGGGTTTTGGGATTAGCCAAATCAACTACTGAATCATCTCCCAACAATTTCCCTCTATTTGATGATACTAAAACCTATCACTCTAACACTCTAAAGAACTATCAGATACAGACTCCTTACAGTTGATACAATGAGAATCTATGGAGATGTATCTTCAAGTCTCTAATCTACTGAGGACAGTTGAGAACAACTCCCTCTTATCTAAGCAAATATTGAACAAACACAGATAAACAGTGAGTGTGTGAGTCAGTAATCACTTATGATTCTGAGTTTTAAATAAACACGAAGCAGGCCATAGAGACAATGAGAAATTGTCAGGCCAAGTAGCAACTGATGTACTAAATGATAAGAGTCTGAGTACAGATAGATCAATACTACACTAGGAAAGCTACCAACACTATCAAGCTGAACTACTTCCTAGAAGATTTAAAATGATGAATCCTTGCCTTAAAATCTTTTGATTTGTCCTCTGGCAACGGAAGTCCATAAAGCTTGAAGGTGTCTTTCCTTAGCTGAAGAAATTTCAGAAGATCTCCTGCATCTTTAGGGTCAAGAGATTTTCTCCTAGATGCTTGCCCTCTTCAGCTTCGATCTCAACTATAAATATTGATCCGTCCAACTTCAGCGGTGGAGGCAGAGTTCTGAAAGACGGGGTCATAATAGTGACATTCTCATCAATGGCTTTCTGAACTATCTCATATATTTCAGGATCACATTTCTCTATCCAATCAGCTAAGAGATCAGCTTTGTTGCAATCAGGCCAAAACTTCCAAACATAGTTGTTGGTCCCGAGTCAAATGTTCAGGTATGGGGGGGGGGAGTAATTACACCTGAAAACCTTTTTCTCAAACTTGAACGTGAACAGTCCGATTAACAGATATTGTCTACTGAATGAATTTAGTAAACTAGACAAGTTGTTCTAGATCGTATGGACAGAGTGACTGAAGGTGCTGAGCTCTGCTAGCTGACTGATGTCAGAATTCAAACGCGTTCAGCAGTGTTCAGTAGCGTGCGGAAAGTGTAGGCCCAATTCAGTTTAGTTTGAAAACGTCTGTTTATGAAAACTGTTTCAGTAGATTAGTGTAGTCAGTTAAGTTTGTTACTGAAACTCAGTTGAATGATTTTCTAAAATTATTTTCAGTATGAACAGTTAAATCAATGGAATAGTTATAAACACGGAGACTTTTAAAGTGGTTCGGATACGTAAGATCCTACATCCGCTGTCCTGAACAAGGCAGGAGGATATTTTATTATACTGAGTTAGTCTTAGTCTGTTTGTACACTGGACAAACACCGTCTTGTGATTAGACTGAGCAAGTCTCAGTTTACAGGGTCAAACAAAATTATGTTTGAATGTATCTTCAACGATGAAGGAGTTCTTAACACTAAGAACGGTTCAATAAATTGAACTCCTTCAGTCTAAGCTATAGATAAAAATAGTTGAGCTTAGGTTAAAGGGAAAGGGAACAAGAAAGGCTTCTAGAATGAAGAACAGTGAGGAATAATCTCTCTGGGTTCGTGTTCTTCACTTGGATGCTAGAGGCTTGAGTTCTATGTAAGCTTGTGTTCCCTCAGAGCAGATTAAATACTTTTCATGCTTGAAGTTAGCTTTGAGGCTGGTCGTGTATAGCTTGTTCTTGTATGCTTGATGCTCTGTTCGTATGTCGCTGTGTTATTTTTCGTCAATTTGATTTTCTCTCTATTTATAAACGTGAGCTATGGATAGATCCGTTGGAGACGAACTGTCCACGTGTCACTCTATTTGGTAGCAAACGACTCTTTTGAATTTCCGCAAAGTCCACTATCTTTTTCAGGAAAGTGGTTGACGTGCAGCTTTTGGCAGATACTTTTATAGTTGGCTGCTTGTCATTGGTCGAGGTATGGAAAGTGGTTGAGACACTTGCAGACTTCAAGGTTGACACTGAAGATGACTTCTCTCAGTTGTACGACCTCGGACCATTCTACTGAAATGACATTGAAGTCTTCTGTCAGTCAAGGAAATTGACAGGCCATTGCTGAGTCTGACCCATAGGTTCAGTAGTATACTCCTGCAGCGTTCAACTCTACTGAAGATCAAGACTCTGAGTTCAGTATACTGCTCCTGCTGAGTCCAGTTCTACTAACTCCTTAACACCTTTCAGTATGCCGCTCCTGCTGAGTCCAGCACTACTGAATCCTGAATACCTTTAAGTATGCTGCTTTTGCTGAGTCCAACACTACTGAATCTTCACTCCATGGTGCTACGGCGAATAGTCTACTGAAGGACAGCAGATAGAACTTCTGAGCCGGAACCATGCTGAAGGCTAGTCTACTGAGTCTGAAACACTCTGAAACAATGGTGTTAAACTTTTACAACGAAATGGTTCACCAATCAACATAGAATTTTGAGATCAGTCAAATCAACTACTAAATCACATCCCATCAATTTCCCCCTATTTGGTGATGCCAAAACCTATCACTATCAGCTTCTAACACAATCTAAGAATCTAAAGAACAGGCAGATACAAACTCCTTACAAGTATTACAATAAGAACTAATGGAGAGTATCTTCAAGTCTTCTAAGCTAAGCAGAATACTGAATACACATATAATCAGTGAGTGTGTGAGTCACTAATCACTTAGGTGATTCTAAGTGTTAAAACAAGACGAAACAGGTTATGGAGACAACAAGAAATTGTCAGGCCAAGTAACAGTTGATGTAAATATATATATGAGAATCTCAGTTTTTCATCACTTGCTACACTAGGAACTACAGAGATCTATCAAGACTACTTCCTATCAGATTTGAAGCGCTAAATTCTTACCTTAAAATCATTCGATTTGTCTTCGGGTAGAGTAAGTCCATACATCTTGAAGGTATCTTATCTCAACTTCTGGATCTTCGGCATATCTTCAGGATCATCAAGTCCAAGATCAAGAGCTAAGGCTGCTTTACTGACTTCGCTTTCTATCATGCCTGTGTAAAGAGATCCGTCTAATTTCTGAGGTGGAGGTAGAGTCCTGAAAGCCGGAGTTCTTATATCAACATCAGCTTCAATGGCTTTCTCGACTGTAATGTAGATCTCATTATCACATTTCTTAATCCATTCAGCAAAGGCTTCATTCTTCGGAGAGTCAGCCCAAAACTGCCAAACATAGTTTCGCCTGATGAATTCTACTTTGATTGTCTCCAACGCCTCAGTGCTCTCCCAGGGCATCCACTGATCGATACGAGGCCATCTATGGATCTTCTGATCATTGGCTCTGCGGCCTCTTCTGAAGAATTTTGAAGTGGTTGGGATGTCCCTGTCCTTTGGTGGAGGTGGCCTAAGCTTTAATCTTTCAGCTTCTCTAGCCTTCTCAGTCGCCTTCTTCTTGGCTAGAGCCTCTTGCCTTCTAAGCTCTTCTAAGTGATGAAATTTAGCTCTCTTATCAAGGGCAATGATGCTGAAGTTTATCATCTTTTCAATTGTAGGCTCATCTCTCTTCTTCTGAGTTTGCTGGGATTCTCCAGTCTTTTTCTGTTCAGCTTCCCTCTCCTTTTCTTGTTCTTTGTCCACATCATCACGGAGAGTAAGCTTCCTGGCGACCGGCCTCTGAGTGGGTTTCCTTGCAGGAACCTTGGTTCTTTTCTTTGTTGGTGCCTTCTTAGGTTTGTTGGGTGCCTCAGCCTCAACGAGCTCTTTGGCAAGTTTTTCATCAGCTTCAATCTGTGCCTGCTGAGCTGGGCTGATGTATATTTTGAGGGACTTGGGTTTAGGAGTGGGAACATTCAACTTTCTTCCCTTTCCCAGATACTGGCGGAGGTAGAGGAGCTGAGTTACCATCATCTGACTCCTCGACAAACTTGGTCACATCCTCTATAATTTTCTGAGAGGGTTCAGACGTGCTAGTTTCTACTCCCATCCTGGGTTCTGAACCACTTGGGCCTGTCTCAGCTCCTACATCTCTTGCTGAGACACCCTGAGCTATAACCCTTGTTCCTTGAGCTTCCCCCTTAGGCTTAGCACTCAGAGTGATTTGCTTCTGAGCCTTTTCCCCCTTTTTGGCATCATCCAATATGCGTCGGGTGGGAATCGGAACTACCTTGGAGTTGAGCGAATGGAAATAATTTCTAAGCTCCTCCAAGGTCTTCTGAAGACCTTCAAATCTGATGTGTAGATCGTTCCTCTCAGTAATGAGATCATCACCATACTTTTGGTGAGAGGAAGCTATAGTGTCTTCTATGTTCTTCAGCTTGGCATCGATCTTCCTTTCACACTCCTTCTGAAAGTTTGAAAATCTTAGTTCATGAGCTTGAGTGAGGGAGGAGATCTTGTTCTGATGATCTGACTGAGCTGCCTTGAAAGAATCAAGAGGAGTGGTGTGGGCAGACTTCAGTAGCTCCTGAACCGATGCTTGCTGAGCGTCGAAGTCAGCTTTCTGTGCAGATAAGGCATTCTTGAGGATAGATGAGAAATCAGGTACAGGAGGTGAAGAGATATTCTGAACTGAAGTTTTCAGACTTGTGAGTTCCTCGCACTGAGCTTTAGTGGCCTTGTTCTAGATTTTGTGCACATTTCTGGCAAGGAGACGATTATGAGTCCCCTGCTTCAGAATAGCTTTGGCCACTAATTTTGACTTTCGGCGTTTGCTGACGGAGCCGACCTCATAAGCTGATCCCAGTAGCAGCTGTTCTGGATCAGCAGGCTCAGAGGTGCCCGCGGTGGCCGAACCAGGAGGAGGAGAGGAGCTGATATGTTTTTCAGTTGAAGGCTGAGCTCCCTCCTTCGCTTGTTGAGATCCCTCGGTAGGCTTCTCAGGGCCTACATCACTGGGTGGGTCTTGGTTATCGGGGCTTGAGGGACATGAACACCCGGCAGAAGGGACGGCTGCTGAAGGATTCCGTTCTTTAAGCAAGGCTAGCATAGCCGCCCTAAGATCATCGATGGAGCTTATGTCAGCAGGCTCCGAGTAGCCAATTTGCTGACAGAGCTCTAGCTCGTCGGAATTCAGACGTTTCGAGGACTGGAGTCGGATTAGATTCTTAAGAGAGATCCAGTCCTGGAATCTATACAGAATCTGAAGCCTAGCCCTGGTGGCTATATCTACCAAGTCTGAATGACTGGATATTTCTGGAATAGCTTCTGAGATATCTTGGGTTGTTATAAATTGACACATAGGAATGTTAAACCCAAGATCCTCGACTTCAGTATCAGTCTCCATCTCCTTTAAATTTATCGGAGACTGATGCTTCTCAATAGATGGATGGATGCTGAACGAGGTTGGCCTCCCACAGAACATGGTCAAGTACTCGTCGAGGATATCATCCTTGTACCCGACAGGACTAATCCCCTCTAACGGAAGTCTGAAGCTGTTGTTCAGAGATTACTTCAATGAGATCTTCCCCAGAATAGGAACGATTGTGGTTGGATCCTTGATGTCATGAACTCGGAACGTTCCAACCACATCATCATCTTCCTCCTCCTAGTTGAGGTACAACTCAGCTATCTGATGAGGCAGGAAGTAGGAGGGTTTCTTGGACAGAAACAGCTCCAGCCCGGATGCACGCAGAGCATCATAAATATCGTCAAAGAAGTCCAGGCCACTGGAGTTGAACTCCATCACAAGCTCAAACCAAACTCTCCCCTTCTCAAGGGTCTCGACTATGTCAGTTGGAGAAGTAACTTGTAGATTCGACATGACTATATCTGCAAAAATGATGGTTAGCACATGAAACTAGAGTTAGTCAGAAAGTGCTTAAGAACTAAAAGTTACCGTAAGAAAATCTCTGAGTTTATATGAAAGCAAGTAGATATGCAAAATGATCTCAGAGGTTCTTAAGGATTTGTAGAAATAGATATGGCAAAAATGGCGGGGTGAAGAAGATAAACGTCGATATATAGATTATTTGAATATGAAGCGTTTTATCAATCGAAGGTTGAGATTCAATCTCGCTTTTCAGTGGATGGTCAGGATTTTATGAGATTAAAAGGAGTAATGATGACCATGCCACCTTAGTCAAATCTCAGACGAAATTAGCTTTTTATGAGTAACGTGATTCGACTCGCATTAAATGCAAAGCAGAGTTCAGAAAAGTTGCATGGAATGTCATGTATTTAATGAAAATGACTTTAATTAATGACATTCTATAAAGCATTAAGTGCGATGATGAGCTTCTTATGATAAACACCTATAAAAACATATGTTGAATTGACTACTGAAAGAGATACGCAAACCTATCAGCTAAACATTGTAGTCAGCTGATACCTCGTGTAGTTGGTTTCTGAATCTGTGTAGTGAACGTCTTCAGTACTGAGAGTAGACATTCCCCCTTACTGAATGCCCTTACTCTACTGTGATCGACTCTACTGAGTGATCATTTCTTCTGAAATCGCTTACTGAATTGAGTCAGTAGGGTCCATCAGGCCTAACTCTACTGACAGTTCTCTGAATCTGGTTTCAGCTAGAGGTTTGGTCAGTATGTTAGCCCTTTGACGATGAGTATAGATTTTCTCCATTCTGATATCCTTCTTTTCGACATGGTCGCGAATGAAGTGGTGTCTGATGTCCACGTGCTTGCATCTTGTGTGTAGAACGGGGTTCTGAGTAATTGCAATGGCACTGGTACTGTCACAGTATATTGGCACTTCATTCTGAGTGATGTCATATTCTCGTAGCTGTTATCTCAGCCAAAGGATTTGGGCGCAACAACTTCTGGCAACCATGTATTCAGCTTCAGTAAATGACATTGCTACTGAATGATGCTTCTTAGAGAACCATGAAATGAGCTTACTGCCGAGGAATTGACAAGTTCCTGAAGTTGATTTTCGGTCAATTCTATAACCTGCATAGTCAGCATCAGAGAAACCAGTTAGTTCAATATTATCCACTGCTGGATACCATAACCCCATGTCAGGTGTTCCTCTTAGATAATGGAGAATCTTCTTTGTTGAGTCCATGTGGCTCTGCTTAGGATTCGCCTGAAATCGAGCGCAGACACCTACAACATGAGTTATGTCAGGTCTACTAGCAGTAAGATATAATAATGAACCAATAATAGCATGAAATTCAGTATCGTCTACTGATACTTCCTCTTTGTCAAGATCTATTTTCATATTTATGTTCATCGGGATCCTCACTGTTTGCTGGATGCACAACCGAACTTTTTGATGAGGTCTCGAGTGTATTTGCCTTAATTGATGAACATTCTCTTTTCTGATTGTTTGACTTGGAATCCGAGGAAGTAGTTCATCTCTCCCATCATTGACATCTCGAATTTGTCCTTCATCATTCTCCCAAACTGCTGACACATGATGACATTCTTTGAACCGAAGATTTTGTCATCTACATAGATCTGCACAAGTAGAATGTCGTCGTCTAGACGATGAAGGAAATATAAGGTTAGGAACGATACCTTCCTCCTTCGTATGTTGTTGCAACTCTAATTGTTGCTCGTGTGTCAGATCTTCTGATGTGTGTCCCGACCTTTTTCTCCCTCTGGGTGGTCAGAGAACTGGAGAAAATAAGATTATGTCTCTCCTACACATCAACGTCGTGCGTCTATAATTTGTGAATATGTGTAATCTGTTTTTGAACAGAATACTAATATATATAGGCTTCAAAAGCCAATATAATATTAATATATTTGTAGCCCATTAATTTAATTATATTCCTAATGGGCTTCCACATAATTAGCCCATAATACAATTAATTAATCCACTGGGCTTACTAATATTTATCAATTAATTGGCCCACCAATTAATTCCAGATAAATAATATTATTAAATAATGTAAAAATACATTAATCTATTAATAATGATTTCTGAGAGACAATAAATAACTAGGCAACTAATTGGTCCAGATCAGGGATCTAATATAAGAAATAAAGTCGGGCCTCAAATTAATTAATTAGCTATGCTAAGCCCAGAGCAAAATTAATTAATAAATACAGATTCATTCCACTAGAGAATTCGTGTTGACTTACCCCTTTATCCCAACTTGAGCATGGACTTGTATTTTAAACTTAACCGATCCCCGTATTTAAGATAGAAATATCCATTACTTAATTAATCTCAGTGACAGCTTAAATTAATTAACATCTTATATTCCTGAGTAATACCAGTTGACCTTATTAACACACCTGAACTTAATCAATCGGCCGGGTTTAGTGTGCTAATCCTTTCGAGTTCCTCAAGGGATATTATCAACTCATTTTACAAGGAAACGGTTGCAAGATACAGAAAACCAGCCTGAGCCACAAATAACTACTAACACCCAAGATACGTAGATCCGGTCGCGATGACGTTCACCATAGTAGGTCAAAGTGATAGATAGCCAAATGCACTCAGCTGAAGTCTTACCAAGCTTAAGACCAGCTAAGTCACCGAGATCTTGGTTCTCCACTAAGGTCAGTTAGGAGAACACATCTCACTGTGATCCATCAATACACCACCTTAAGTGTACCAGTAAAGACAAGCAGCTAAGACAAGCCACTTCTTATCTAAACTGCAGCTTAAACCGACAACTTATCCTTAAGTTGTCTCAGCTGTGATAACTGTTTATATCTTGTCAGTTCAACCAATTTGTGGTGTCTTCTGTGATACCCGACACACCACACAAATCTAACTTTTATACAAGATAAAGGATAACATGTTCAAATATATATATATTTATCAGATAGGAGAATAAAGTAGTGGTAGGGACAAAACACATTGTATAGAAGCATAAGATTTGCTTCCAGTATACAAAATCCCAACAATTCTCCCACTTTTAATAAAGTAAACTTTTAGTATACAATGTGTCAAATCTAGGTACAAACTAGTACTCAACTATCTCTCAGCTATCTATCCTATCTATCACTGCATCTTCTCCTACTTATACAAAAGTTTCTGTAGTCCTAAGTGGGGGGCATCTCTACAACTCCTAAGCCACGAACATGCTTCTCGTAAGCCGGGAGTGATAAGCTCTTTGTGAAAGGATTAGCTAGGTTGACTTCAGTTACAATTTTGTTAATCACACCGTCACCTCGATTTACGAATACTCGTATAATGTGGTACTTCTTGTCTATGTGTTTAGACGCCTTGTGAGATCTATCCTTAGAATTTGTCACTGCACCCGCATTATCACAATAAATCGTTATCGCCTTAGGCAAATTCTGAACAATATCAAGATCAAGGAGGAAATTCTTGAGCCAAACTGCCTCTTTCGAAGCTTTTGAAGCAGCCACATACTCTACTTCCATGGTTGAGTCCGCAACGCATTTCTGCTTTGCACTCATCCATGAAATGGCCTTACCTCCCAAGGTAAACACATAACCCGAGGTAGACTTATTCTCGTCACTATCAGCCTAGAAATCCGATTCTGTATAACCCAAAGACACTAGACTCTCTGACTGGTAAACAAGCCTATAATCTCTAGTCCGTTTAAGGTACTTGAGAATTTGCTTGACCGCAGTCCAGTGTTCCTTTCCAGGGTTAGACTGATATCTTGAGACCATGCCTACAACATATGAGATATCTGCTCTTGTACAAAGCATCGCATACATGAGGCTACCGACAGTGGAAGCATATGGTACTTGCCTCATACTTTCTATCTCTTCAGGCGTTTTAGGGCACTGATTCTTGGATAGAAAAATGCCATGTCTGAAAGGTACTGAACCTATCATGGCTTTTTGCATGCTTAAATGAGCAATAATAGTGTCAATGTAGGACACTTGTGACAAGTTTAACATCCTTTTCTGGCGATCTCGGATAACCTTGATCTCAAGGATGTAAGCAGCTTCACCTAAGTCCTTCATTTGAAACTACTCGAATAACCACGTCTTTACGTCTGATAACGCTTCAACATTGTTGCCAATGAGAAGGATGTCATCTACGTAAAATGCAAGAAACACCACTGATCCGTTAACATAAATACCGTATACACACCTCGTTTGGATAGGATACAAATCCATAGGATTTGACTACCTCATCGAAAACGCTGGTGCCATAACCGAAAAGCTTGCTTAAGTCCATGAATAGACTTCTTAAGCTTCCAAACTAGATGCTCTTCGCCCTCCTTCACATAACCATCTGGCTATTTCATGTAGATGTCCTTACCTTTTTCATGGTGACCGTTTAGGAATGCGGTTTCGACATGCATTTGCCAAATCTCTAGGTTCATGTGAGCTGCTATGGCAAGGAGAATCCGAATGGACTTGATCATTGCTACAGGCGAGAAGGTCTCTTCGTAATCGATACCTTCTTTCTGGGTAAAACCCTTCGCCACTAGCCTGGCCTTAAATGCCATGATCTCTCCATTCGGTCCTCTCTCTTTCTCTTGTATACCCACTTACTACCAATAGCCTTGCAGCCCTCAGGTAGTTCAGTGATCTCGTATACATCCATATCAATTATGGACTTAAATTTTGAGTCCATGACGATTCGCTAGGAATCTGCATCTACATCTCCCACTGCTTCGTTGTAAGTCCAGGGATCCACGGTATCTTGTTCATCGAACGTCTCCCTAGTGAACATATGCCGATCAGGTGTAAATATCACCCTCCCACTACCTCGAACAATGTCAGGTGCTGTGTTAACAGATTGTGCAGTTACTCGTGGAGTACTATCTTGCACAACTGGTTGTTCAAGTGGAACTCGACCACCTTGTAATTCCTCAAGGATGATGTCGACTCGAGATTTATGGTTACTAATGTAATCCTCTTCTAAGAACCTAGCATTAGGGCTAACAACGATCTTCTGTTCTTTAGGATCATAAAAGTACCCACCCTTCGTTTCCTTCGGATACCCTATGAACACCATCACTTCTGAACGTGATTCCAATTTGTCGGTCTGCCTATTTAGCACATAAGCAGGATAACCCCAAATCCTTAAGTGGTGCATACTGGGTTTGTGCCCGCTCCACAACTCGAAAGGGATCCTTTGTACCGACTTGGAAGGCACACGGTTCAGCAAGTATGCTGCAGTCTCTAGGGCATATCCCCAAAAGGAAACTGGTAAAGTTGCATAACTCATCATCGACCGAAACATCTCTAAGAGACTTCGGTTCCTTCTCTCTGATACACCATTCTGCTGAGGCGTGCCCGGTGCTGTCAGCTGGGATATAATCCCACATTCTTTCAAGTAGTCCTTGAACTCATTGGATAGGTATTCCCTACCACGATCAGATCGTAGTGTTTTGATTTCTTTACCTAGCTTCTTCTCCACTTATGCCTTGAATTCCTTGAAGGTTTCAAAGCAATCCAACTTGTGGCAAAGAAGGTAAACATATGCATACCTCGAGTAATTGTCAGTAAATGTGACGAAGTACTCATACCCTCCACGAGCTTGTGTAGACATAGACCCACACAAGTCAGAATGTATCAAACTTAATACTTCTGTGGCTTTATAACCCTTTCCCTTGAAAGGCCTAGTCATCATCTTTCCTTCCATACAGGTTTCACAAGTTGGAAATGGTTCAACTTGGAAAGACTCCAATGATACATATACCACCAACCTGAGTCCTATTAAGATTGATGTGACCTAGTCTTAAGTGCCACATATAAGTTTGGTTTACCTTAGAATACTCCTTCCTCTTCTTAGCATTTGATGATGAGGAAGTAATATTAGTTTACAAGTAATAGTATATAAAGATCCGTTTAATGGTCCACCACCAGATAAAATCATCGTCTTTCATGATAGAAACTTCACTATCAAAACCTGATTTATAACCATCCATGGTGCAAAGTTTTGAAACAGAAATAGTGTTTCACCTAAACTCAGGCACATATTAAACTTCTTTAAATACTAAAACAGAACTATCAAAAGATAGATGTAAATCTCCAATGGCAATTGCAGGAACTTTCGATCCATTGCCCATTGAGACTACCACCTCGCCATTGCTCAATTGCCTTTTCTGCAAGAAACCTTACAAGGTGTAACAAACATGATTAGTTGCCCGCGAATCCACTACCCATTCGTGGGTAGAAGAGGAAACCAGAACAGTTTCAGTTACAAGAGCGACTCGCGTCTCTTTCTGTTTTGCCTTGACATCTGGATTATAATTATTCCAGTGTCCTTTCTTACCACTCTTGAAGAACCTTCCTTTCTCCTTTGACATTCGCACGTCGCCGGTAAGGACCGTCTTCTTACTCCCACTGCTCTTCTTTAAATGTCCACTCTTTCTGCTCTTTTTCTGGTTTCCGCCTTTCTGAGGATTCCTTGAACTACTAGGGATATTCAAGACTTGAGCACTCTTGCCCTTTCCTATAACCTCTTTGACCGCTACCAAAGATTTGAGTAACATACTCATAGTAAACTCGTTCTTAGATATAGCGGTCCTAAAACAGAAGTTCTTATAGGACCTTTGCAGAGCTTTTATTAGGAGAGGTAAGATATCTCTTCCACTCTATGAAATTATTTAAAATTGTTAAACCCGTTAGGGTTTGGTTGGTGAGACTGTTTAGGAACTCAAAATTTTTTCGAACAGACATATCTGAAAAATGTAATTTAAAAGCATGTATGAAATTAATATTTGCAATAATTCGTAATTAATAATCATTGTAACCTTTTGTAAGAACAATGATACTAAAAACCTCGAACATCTCTAAGAATTCCACTAGCAAGCCACGTAGATGGACGTTTACTAGCGTAACCCTAAACCAAGCTATTTACCTAGCTCTTTAATTCCAATCCACGTCTAGGTTCTTAAGACGAATGAAATTAATAGTTCGATATTCTGGACCATGTCACTATTGAAACACAGGAAGGGACTTCGAGGGAAGTGAATTGTACCTGCGGTGACATCTAAGCATTGGCCATTAATTTGACCAAAATAGAATCAAATTCTAGAAATTGACATACTTACTCGAACCATGCCGCATTCAATTTGATCTAATTAGCCATCCTATTTAATTATTATCTTCTAGAGTACTCGTGTTTAATAGGCACGCAAGCCACACAGGTGGACGTTTACGGCTTCGCTCCCACTGCTCAATAATAATCAAATATTGTTTTGGAAAAACTCATCTCACAAAACTGGTAGCTCAAAAATGCAAGCAAGCCACGCAGGTGGACGTTTACTCACATAATCTTACTACTTTCGTGTAGAGTCCAATTAATGGAGGTCTAATTAAGTGTTTAATATCCAAATTAATGGAATCTAATTAAACATTTAATTTAAAGTTGCTTAGTCTTTTTATTCGAAATGTTTGTTTCGAATCATGCATCATCATATAATTCCTAAAGCATGCAATTTCTAAACGCACATAATTATCGAATTTCACTCAAAGGATTGAAGAGAGATATAGCATCAAATTGTTCTCAAGGATCCTTATCGCATGGGTCTCAAATGAGAAACCTTAAGAGAACCACCTACTCCAACTACCGTCCTTATATGATCTATACTAGATTTGACAGACTGTCCATCCTACCTCCTCTACGTTCTTGACAGTCCATCTTTTGTCTCAGTCGAGTCTTTCAGTGGCATGTTTCTATCACATTCCCTATTATATAAAAAGTGAGCTACAAGTAATTAAACATTAACCAGTAATTGTGGAGTTTGGGCCTTTAGGGATATGAGTCAGTAGTCAAGTAGACCATTGGGGGATACATAGGACATGACTCAGTAGATGTTTCTGCATAACTCATCTAATAGAGGGAATTGTAAAATATGTAGAGACTAATGAATGAAGAATATTGTATACTATGAGTCAGGATTATGGGGGAAATTGTAGGGATACTGAACTACATTGGTATGAGGAATTGAAGATCCCAAAACCCCTGTCCTAACCCATGTATGTGATGAACCGTTCTGATTTAATAGGCTAGACTTGCTCTGATCTTCATAGATTATTTTGTCTTAAGTCCTGTAGGGGTAAATTGTTGGATTGAACTTCAGTAGAGAGGTTAAAGTTCCAAAACCCCAAGTCATCGGTTCAATAGAGCTCAGTATTCTTCAGAGTTAGTTGCTGGAGGCACTTAGGAGAAGATCATCCTTCAGTAGACTCAGACAGAAGACTCAGTACGATCATCCTTGATCTACTGAATGAGAGTAGAACTCAATTAATTGTCTTCGAGTCAGATGCTGAAAGCTCTCAGTAGAAGATCATCCTTCAGCCGACTCAGATGGAAGACTTAGTAGGATCAGCATAGATCTACTGAATAGAGCTGCAACTCAGTTGCAGACAGTACGAGGAAAATCGACAGCTTGGCCTTAATCAGTCGGATGTCAGCAGAGGATACTTATGTCCGAGGTTCAGAGAAAGTCAACTCAGCTAGAAGACTGAAGTTTGACAAGTCTCAACCACCGCCACACCTCGACCAATGAGAAGCAAGCGAAACTTACCTGCTCTGACACAAAAGCTGCTCTCATGCACAGAAAGCCAACCACTCTGCAGCGACATTCAAAATAACATGGACGTTTTCCTTGGAGTCTTGTGACACGTGGCATAGTCCTCTCCAACGGATCTATGCCTGGGTCACAACTATATAAGGAGATCGTCTTCAAGATTGAAGAATGTCATTACGACCAAAGTCAACAGACCAACAGCCAACGAGGAATAGAAAACCAAGAACTCAAGAACATATTCTTATTGCACTCTAGCAAGCTCACAACTACATCCAGCGAAGAACTAGAATTTCTTAGAAATATCTTTGTAGTTCTTCTCTCTAGAGTTTTTCCCCGATCTCTTTTATAAGCATTCATTGTAATATCTTAAGCTTAAAACTTTCGAAGGAGTTCACTTTTAGTGAAACATTCTTATTGTAAGAACTCCTTCATTGTTGGAGAAAACCTTCAAACTCCGGTTTAAATCTATAAAGTCGCTCAGGACTATAACTTAGAAGGTTATGTTAAGTGCACAGAAACCTTGATGAGGCTTTCTAAGATAAATTAACAAGACCTCCTGTTCTGCAGGACCGTGGATGTAGGATCTTGCGTATCCTAAACACATTAAAAAATGTTTGTGTCATTTACTATTTTATTGCATCTGTGTTTAAACTGTTTGAAAAATTGTAGTTTCGATAAAACAGACTTGAAACTGCACTAGCCAAAACTGTTTTAGTTTGCATAAAACTTTTTTCAAAGAGACGAAATTAAATCGGGCCTAACTATTCTTCACGCTATTCTCCTACTAAATTTCTCAATAGTAACCTCAGTCAATAGAAAGAGTTCAGTTGTTGAATCACTCTGCCCCGCGATCAGAAGGCCTAACTGGCAACTGAATTCGTTCAGTAGCAAACTCAGTACAAGACTGTCCTTCGCATTTGAGGAAAAACTTGGACTCAGGTGTATTCATCCCCCCCCCCCTCCTCTAAGCCTGATACACGTCTCCGGACCAACAATTGGTATGAGAACGGTGTTCTTTTGATCATCGTTTTTGAAAACTTATTGGTCTACTGGAACTGATCTTGAAAAAAAAATTCACTGCACGAGCATCTCTTCATTCATCTTTATACTACCTGCTTAAAATGTCTGATATGTCAGGTATTCGGATGGTACCTATGTTCTCTATAGAGAACTATACGGTATGGCCCGTCAAAATGGAGGCACACCTTACATCGCTGCATGACGGCATGACTGATGTCCTCGAGACAGGACCAATCATTCCCATGATCGACAACGTCAAATTTGCTGTTGTGGGAGGTGTAGGTGCACAGACTGGGGCAAAGGTTCCCAAAGATAAAGCCTCCTTCACGCCTGAAGAGAAGTAATTACACAACCTGGACCGAGTTACACGGAATGCGATCCAGACTACGCTCAATTATTCACACCTCGGGCGAGTGCAAGATTACAAGACGGTGAAAGAACTTTGGGATGCCCTGGATGTACTCAGCCAAGGGACCCTGTATATCAAAGAAAACAAGCTCGAGTTAGAGCTTCAAAGTATGAAACATTCGCATTAATCCATTGACGAGCTTAGCGTTATATTCACAAATTAGATCAATGTGATCAACGAGCTGGGGAAGACGTCCTGAGAGCGCTGCCTTGACTGAAGTGGTTTCCTTTTGCTACTTATTTACGTCGCTCTAATCTTAATGCTTTAACTACTAATGTTATATTTTCAGAACTAAAGACAGAGGAGTTCGAGCACAGTCTGTCCCAACGGTGCGCAAGACGTGGAACAATCCGTAGAGGAGTTTTCCCTTCATGGCTAGGCAGTTGGTTGATCTGTCGAATTTGGCTGCCTGAGTCATGAACTCCTTTAGAAAGAACTCAGTCCAATTGATCTTCTCCTGGTCGTATATGGCCATCATCAGCTGAATCTTCGGCCTCGATACTTGTTCAAATGACCCAGCTTGACTCGTCACTATCTGAGTGACGATATAGGCTATTGCTCTGAACTGTGGAAGCATAGCATTCTTTGGGAAGGCGGCTCTGAAAGTTGTAGGCTTCCCACAAAAAATTTCCAAGTACTCATCCATTAAATCGTCTTTATATCCCACGGTGTTGAATCCTTCACTCGGAAGTTGAAAGCTTCGCTGAAAAGCTTCCTTGATGGACATTAACTTATCTCAGGCATGACACGAGCGGGGTCACCAATCTAATGAGTGACGAACCGACATCGGATATCTCCTTCTACTGATTCTGAGTTCAGATACAACTCAGCTATCTGTCGCGGGAGGAAGTATGATGGCTTCCTTGAAAGAAAACCCTCCAGTCCTGACGCCCTCAGCGCGTCGAAGATCTCCTCCATGAAATCAAGATCGCAGGCATCGAACTCCATCATCGGTTCACACCAAACCCGATCCTTCTCGAGGATCTCCTACATATCTAGCGGAACACTTACGTCCCTTCCTACCATGTTGTAATAATCTGCAAACGAGAAATATCAGTATCGAAAGGAAAAATATTATAGAGATCTTATACGATGCTGAATAATTATTTAAGATTTACCAAAGATGTTTCTTAGAGATTTGGATAGAAGTTTGCAAGAAGACAAAAGCTTTTCTCATAAATTTTTAGGATTGCGAAAATTTGCAGAGTAAAATGGCTTTTTCTAAACTTTGAACGTGTTTTTATATGTTAAAGAAGATGAACAGTTAAAAATCTACGGTTCAGTTTAAATCTGCTTTATGAGATGGACGGCTAGGATTTAATGTTATAAAATAGGCAAATGATCAATTTAGCCGCCTAAGTCAAATGACAGTTGTATATAGCCAAAGAAGTAACTTGATTAGACATGCATTTAATGCGCCGCAGAGTTCAACATACTTTGCATAGAATGTCGTGTATTAAATGTATACCGTTATATTAAATGATATTTTCTAAGGCATTGAATACGAAGCTGAATCTGAATCATTAATGCACATAATATTTCATTGGCTACAGAGTAGAGATACGCAAACCTGTCAGCTGAACATCGTAGTCAGCTGATACCTCGTGTAGATGGTTGCTGAGTCTCTACGTACTGAATTTATTCAGTACTGAGAGTGAACATTCCCCCTTGCTGAATGCTCCTCTCCTGAATCCACTTACTGACTGGAGTCAGTAGGGTCCAGCAGACCTAGCTCTATTGAAAGTTCTCTGAATCTGGCTTCAGCTAGAGGCTTGGTCAGAATATCTGCCCTTTGCCGGTCAGTATGGATCTTCTCCATCCTGATATCCTTCTTTTCGACATGATCACGAATGAAGTAGTGTCTGATGTCCACGTGCTTGCATCTAGTATGAAGTACAGGGTTCTGAGTGATTGTAATTGCTCTGGAGCTGTCGCAGAAGATCGACACTTCATTCTAAATGACATCATAGTCACGTAGCTGCTGTCTCAGCCAAAGGATTTGGGCGCAATAACTTCCGGCAGTCGTGTATTCAGCTTCAGTAGTTGACGTCGCTACTGAATGCTGATTCTTTGAAAACAACGAAATTAGCTTACTGCCAAGGAACAGACAAGTTCCAAAAGTTAACTTTCGGTCAATTCTACATCCTGCATAGTCAGCATCAGAATAACCAGTTAGTTCAATATTATCATCTGCTGGATACCATATACCCATGTCAGGTGTTCCTCTAAGATAACGGAGAATCTTCGTTGCTGAGTCCATGTGACTTTGCTTGGGATTCGCCTGAAATCGAGCGCAGACACCTACAACATAAGTTATGTCAAGTCGGGTAGCAGTTAGATATAATAATGAACCAATAATAGCACAAAATTCAGTATGGTCTACTGATACTCCCTCTTTATCAAGATCAATTTTCATGTTCGTGTTCATCGGGATCTTGATTGGTTTGCTGGATGTGCAACCGAACTTCTTGATGAGGTCTCGAGTGTATTTGCCTTGATTGATGAATGTTCCCTTCTCAGATTGTTTGACTTGAAAGCCGAGGAAATAATTCATCTCTCCCATCATTGATATCTCGAATTTTTCCTTCATCATTTTCTCAAATTGTTGACACATGATGACGTTCTTTGATCCGAAGATTATGTCATCTACGTAGATCTGCACAAGTAAAATGTCGTCTTCCAATCGAATGTTGAATAATGTGCGGTCTATTGTGCCCTTCTGAAAACCTTTCTGAAGAAGAAACTTAGACAGGGTATCGTACCAAGCCCTGAGTGCTTGTTTTAACCCGTACAGAGCCTTTCTGAGTCTGTAGACCTGATGTCCCTGCTGAAAGCCGGGAGGCTGTTCTACATAGACTTCTTCTTTCAACACGCCGTTCAGGAACGCAAACTTCACATCCATTTGATAAACTCTGAATCGCTGATGTGTTGCATAGGCTAGGAATAGTCTGATTGCCTCCAATCTTGCAACTGGAGCGAAAGTTTCGTCGAAATCTATCCCTTCGGCTTGACAGTAGCCTTTTGCCATGAGTCTTGCTTTGTTCCTTACTATGACGTTGTTTTCATCTCGCTTGTTCTTTAAGACCCATTTAGTTCCAATCACATGTTGATGCCGGGGTCTGTCAACAAGCTCCCATACTTCGTTTCTCGTGAACTGGTTCAGCTCCTCCTGCATAGCTATGATCCAATCAGCATCCTTGAGTGTGTCCTCAACTGACTGAGGTTCTTCAGTAGACAAGAAGCAGGAATATAATGCGCTTTCTCCCTGACATCTGGATCTTGTCTTTATGCTTGCTGAGGGATCTCCAATAATCAGGTCAGAAGTGTGAGCGTCCAGCCACGATCGACGATGTTTCAACTCTTCATCTGAAATTTGTTCAACACAGATAGTAGGTGAGCTAGGCATTTCAGTTGTACTATTATGAGATTGAAGTAATTCAGTTACGAGAGTTGGGTCTACTGAGTCACCAGGTTCAGGGGCATTCAGCTCAGGAACTTCATTTGTTCCCCTTGAATTATTATCCTCGGTAGAGGTCTAAGTTACCACTTGGGTTTCTTCATCGACCTGAGTTACCTGGGATTGACTCTGTTCAATAAAGTCAATCTGTTCAGCTACTTCTGCTGCTGGCTGAGACTCAGTTATCTTATCTTCATTTTCCTCTTCTGAATCATCATCCCAACACAGCTGGATGTTTTCAACTTTATCTTTCAGGCTCAGATCCTATAGCTGCTTACTGATGTCCTCAGACTCTGATTTAAAGTTCCTGCTCCTGTCTTTAGTAGCAAACTCATTAAAAACAA
Source organism: Lavandula angustifolia (assembly GCA_028984105.1). Classification (NCBI taxonomy): domain Eukaryota; kingdom Viridiplantae; phylum Streptophyta; class Magnoliopsida; order Lamiales; family Lamiaceae; genus Lavandula; species Lavandula angustifolia. Next base: position 5,493,241 of record CM054806.1, on the reverse strand, counting down.
CATGAGTGCTTTCCTCCACGTAAAGGGTCCGGTAGTTAAAAACTCTGAAGGCTTTGCTGACCCGGGAGTATTCTAAGAAGACTCCCTGGTCTGACTTGCTATCAAAAGTCTTTAACTGTTCCTTCCCAATATTGTGGATAAAGCACGGGCACCCAAAAATATGGAAATAAGATATGAAAGGCTTCCTTCCGTTCCATAGTTCATATGGTGTCTTCTTATGCTGCTTAGTCAGTAGAGATCTATTCTGAGTGTAACATGCATTGTCAGTTGCTTCTGCCTAGAATTTGGTTGGGAGTCCTGAGTCTGCGAGCAGGGTTCTTGCTGCTTCTTTGAGTGTTCTATTCTTCCTTTCACCAACCCCGTTTTGTTGAGGCATGCGCGCGACATACGTCTCATGCTCTATGCCTTCAGCTTTGCAGAACTCTTCCACCATCGAATTCAGGAACTCAGTTCCTCTGTCTGAACGTATTCTTATAATCTTGGTGTTCTTCTCGACACTGAGCTTTTTCAGAAGCGTAGGTAACTCTGTTTTGACGTCAGACTTGTTGGCAATAAATATGACCCATGTGTAGCGCGAGTAGTCATCAATGACCACTAAAGCATACTTTTTGCCTCTGATCGTCACCGGAGAGACTGGACCAAATAAATCCATATGTAGCAGCTGAAGGATTCCATCAGTGGAAGGCGATGGAACAGGTGGATTTTGATTCTATGTTTGCTTTCCCTTCAGACATGCTTCACACTGGGTGTCTTTGCTGAATACTTCATTCGGCAGTCCTCTTGCTAGAGTGTTTCTAGCTAGTTTGTTGAGCGTCTTGAAGTTGAGATGGTTGAGTCTTCTATGCTAGAGCCACCCAGTTCTGTTGTCGTTCTTCGCCAATAAACAAGCTTCAGGTTCAGCTGAGTTCCAGTCAGCTACGTAGATATTATATTTGCGCGAACCTGATAACACTGTTTTCCCTGTAGATTTATCAATGACATCACATAAACCAACGTAAAAAATCACTCTATTCAAGTTATCACAAAATTGACTAATAGAGAGAAGATTATGCTGAAGTCCTTCAACATATCATACTCTTGGAACTGTGGCGGTTCCAACGTTGAGTGTTCTATAGCCTCTGGTATAGCCTTTTGCGTTGTCTCCAAACTCAATTCAGGGTCCTTCTTCAGTAGTATAATTCTTCAGTAGGTCCTTCTGGTATGTCATGTGTCTTGAGCATCCGCTGTCCACATACCAAGGGTCCTTGTGCACCTGCAAAACAAAATTATATTCAGGTACCCTTTATTTTTTATTTTTGGTCCTTAGATGTTAGTTTTGGAAACCCAAATATGTGGGTTCAGACAGTTTCTTTCCACTTTGATCAACATACTTGACCACTGGACTGGTCGATGCTGACTTCTGAGTCTTCACAGGTTCAGGAGTCCTGATCTTCTGAACAGATGGACTGCTGACCTTTGCCTTCTGCACGGCTTTCTTCTTCTTCTTTCTGACTTTTAGGTCCTCTCCTGACTATAGGATCATAATAATATGACCCATACTGAGCTGGATGTGTCAGCTGTGGAGGTCCATACTGATCAGCCCATTTGACTCTGCTAGTTCCCCCTTGACTGAACTGGGGTTATTTTGAGCTAATGTTCTTGTCAGAATGCTGATAGCTGGGATAAGGTGCCTTCATCTTTTGTTTGTTCTTGGCTAGGGGGTTCAGAATCTCTGCGTTGATGGTCTCCCCTTGAATCTATCAGCTAGCCGGTTCTCTGAGCGTACGGGGGCAGATGAGGAGGCTCCATGACTGAATCCAAGTCCCTCCTTGCTGCTTAGGCTTGTTGCTGGCTAGCATGGCCTGAAGCTTCTTTTCAGCACCCGTGTATCGCTCTGTCATCAGATTCCTCCAGACATCATCACTTTTCTTAAGCGTTTCATGCTCGGTCTGAAGTCCTGACAACTCTTGCTTCAGTAGCCTCAGTTCAGTATCTTTCTGAGTCATGTCATTGGTCAGTACCGAGATCTGATCTTCTTGATGCTGAGACTTGGCCATCAGAGAGTTTATCTCCTCCCTGAGTCTCAACACAAGTCCTTCTGACTCAATAGCAACCTGACTCTCCCGAGAAACTCTCTGATTCTCCACTTTCAGGGTATCCAACTCCTAAAGAGTCTTACTGAGCTGCAGGCTCATCTGAATCTGCTCGTATAGAAGTTCTTCGTAGGTGATCGAGACGTCCGGATTCTCATCTGCACCTGAAATAGTGTCGTGTGTGCAGTGTGAACATGAGTTAAATGGAGCGTGAGAGTTTACCTCATCCTCTTCTCCTGCCATAAGACACTTTTCAGCATCTTCTTCAAGCTCTACGGCCATGAATGCCGCTTCATAATCTGATGAATCCATGAAGGAATCGACTTCATCTGAGTCATTTGAGAGTTCACCAGCTATATATGCTTGACGCTTCTTGATGAACTTCTCCCTTCGAGCTTTGCGTGCTGCTCTTTCAACAGTACTGAGGTCAGGACAATCATACAGATAATGTCCTGGCTTTTTGCAGTTGTAGCAGGTGGTTACTCTCTCTTCTTTGCTCTCGCTATCTTTCAACTGAGCTGAGTCTTCCTGTTTCCTGCATTCAGAAGTATGCGAGTCAGGAGTGCGCTTAGGTGTATATTCAGACTTACCCTTGGAGTCTCTGATGACTCTAGAGAGTTTTCTGCGCCTCTCCTTCTCCTTCTGATACTTTAGGGCAAGCAGTGTGTATTTCTTAGCCAGGTTTCCTTCTTGTATGTCACTGAGTGAAGGTTCAGCCTTGCTAGATGCGGGAGCCGCTGTGCTGACTGATGCTTTGAAATTATGGTCAATTTGGGTGTCAGCTTCAGCTCGCTGCTTCCTTTGAGGTAGACCAAACTCGAACTCCTCAGCTTTTAGTTCTGAAAAGATATGGTCAGGAGAAACAATATCTAAGTCAGAATGTCTCAGTAAAGTAGCAAATGGAGTCCAATGTCCGTCTGGCAGTGCTCTCAAAATCTTGAGATTCATTTCTCGGTTGGAGAACGTCTTTCCTAGCCTGTTGATGGTGTTCATCAGATCCGTGAATCTAACGTTAAGATCTTCAATGGTGTCACCAGGCATGAGAGACAGTCTCTCCAGCTTCTGAAGTTCTAGCGCTAGTTTGTTCGCTTTGATCTTCTGAGTCCCCCGACTCAGTAGCGCTAGAGCATCCCAGAGTTCCTTCGCGGACTTGCAGTCCTGAACTCTCCCGAGATAAGAATCACTCAGGGTGGTCAGTATGGCGTTTCGGGCAACCCGGTGTAAGTTCTGAAGCTTCTTCTCCTCAGGGGTAAAGAGACTTCTATCTTTAGGGATCTTCTTTCCGGTTACCATGCCTCCTCCTTGTGTTGGGTCCTGAGTTTCGACACTATCTATCATGGGAAAGATAGGTCCGTCCTCCAGTACCTCCATCATGCTATCGTGGAGGGAAGTCAGATGTGCCTCCATTCTGACTCGCCATACCCCGTAGTTCTCTATTGAGAACATGGGTACCATCCTGATTCCTGACATCAGACATTGAAAATAGTGATATGAATGAAGAATGATATGAAGTGAAAACATTTTCTGGGTCCGTTCAAGTAGACTAGTTTCAGAAAACAAGAGTCTTAGAGAACTCCTGCTCTGATACCAATTGTTGGTCCCGAGATTAAACATTCAGATGTAGAGGATACACCTGAAATCAATTTCTCAACTTAAAACACGAACAATCCTTTTTAGGAGAATGTCGTTCTGAACAAGTTCAGTAGACCAAATAAGCTGTTCTGAATCGCGTGGCAGAGTATCTGACTTCATTGAGGCCTGGTAGCTGACTAAGGTCAGAATTCAGTATCGTTCAGCTGAAGTTCAGTAAGTGCGGAAAAGTGTAGGCCCAAATTCAGTTGAGTTAGAAAACATTTTTAAGAAAAACAGTTTCAGTATATTAGTGCGATCAGTTAAGCTTTGCTGAAACTCAGTTGAATGATTTTACATATATTTTCAGTATAAACAGTAATCAATGCAATAGTAAAAAACACATAACACAAGCAATTTTAAAGTGGTTCGGATCCAACAATCCTACGTCCAGTGTCCCGAAAAGATCAGGAGGCTATTTTATTATACTGAGTTAGTCTCAGTCGGTTTATGCACTGGACAAACGCTGGTCTTGAGATTTATATTGAGCAAGTCTCAGTTTACAAGATATCAAACTAAAGTGTTTGACAAACTCTCCAACTATGAAGGAGTCCTTTACAATAAGGATCAATTCAAAGATGAACTCCTTCGTTCTAAGCTATGGATATAGACTACTGAGCTTAGGTTAGAGGGATAGGGAACAAGAAGGTGGCTTCTAGAGCGACGAACGGTTAAGTATGGACTTGGGTTCGTATTCAGTCGCTTGGTTACTAGAGGCTTTATGATCTGATTCAGCTTGGTTCCCTATGAGCAAGTATGTTGCCTTTCACTGGAGATTACTCTATGAAGTTCTTGCGGAAAGCTTAAGTCGTTTTTGAGTTGCTCGTGAATGCTCTTGTGTTCTTCGTTTTCTTGGTTTTGTTCGGTGAGCTTCAATTTGAAATCTTCCCTCTATTTATAGAGCAGAGACATGGATAGATCCGTTGGAGACGACGATCCACATGTCTCTCTCTTTTGGGTAGCTAACAAAATGCAAAGCATGACACAGAGTATGAATACTGAATTTAATACTCAAACCTTTCAACTGAATATTGTAGTCAGCTGTTACCAAATGTAAATCAGGAGGATCTACGTGATACCAATTGTTGACGCAGCTGATACCAGTTTTTGGTACCAATTGTTATTCAACATGTTGGTGATACTAAAGATTCATTATTTGTCTCATGTTCCCCCCTTACTGAGTACTTATGGTTCACCCTACTGAACCATAGTACTGAGTTTTACTTACTGACTTGTCGTACTGAATCTTTTTACTGACTCGGGTCAGTAGGATCCAGTAGACCTAGCTCAACTGAGAGTTCTGTGAACCAGTTCTCAGCCTACGGCTTGGTCTGTATGTCTGCCCTTTGCCTATTAGTATAGATTTTCTCCATCCTGATATCCATCTTCTCGACATGGTCTCGGGTGAAGTGGTGTTGGATGTCCACGTGCTTGCATCTCGTGCGAAGAATTGGGTTCTAAATGATTGCAATCGCACCGACGGAGTCGCAGTAGATGGACACTTCATCTTGATTGATACCATATCACACAGTTGTTGTCGAATCCAAAAGATTTGGGCACAATAACTTTCGACAGTCCTATACTCAGCTTTAGTAGTGGACGTTGCTACTGAATGCTATTTCTTGGAGAACCATGATATTAGCTTACTGCCTAAGAACTGACAAGCTCCAGAAGTTGACTTTCGATCTATCATGCACCCTACATAATCAGCGTCAGAGTTTCTAGTTAAAATAAGATTATCATCAGCAGGATACCATAACCCTGCGTCAGGTGTTCCCTTCAGGTATCACACAATTTTCTTCGCTGAGTCTAGATGACTTCGCTTGGGATTCGCCAGAAATCTCGCACATACACCTACAACATAAGTTATGTCAGGTCTGCTTGCTGTTAAATATAATAAAGAACCAATAATAGCTCTATAGTCAGTTGAGTTAACAGAAGCTCCCTCTTTTTCTAGATCGATTTTAAAGTTTGTATTCATGGGGATCTTGACTGGCTTGCTCGATTCACAGCCAAATCTTTTCAGGAGGTCTCGAGTGTATTTGGCTTGGTTGATGAACGTTCCTTTCTTAGATTGTTTTACTTGAAAACCAAGGAAGTAGTTCATCTCCCCCATCATTGCCATCTCGAACTTCTCCTTCATCATCTTTTCAAATAGTTGACACATGGTCACTTTTTTTAATCGAAGATAATGTCTTCCACGTAGATCTGCACCTATGGAATGTCATCTTCTGACTTAATGCTGAACAAAGTGCGATCTACTGTCCCCTTCTAAAAACCTTTCTGAAGTAGAATGTCTGATAGGGTATCGTACCAAGCCCTAGGTGCTTGTTTTAACCCATACAAAGCCTTTCTGAGTCTAAAAACTTGATATCCCTATTGAAAGCCGGGTGGTTGTTCCACGTAGACTTCCTCTTTCAGTACGCCGTTCATAAATGCTGACTTTACATCTATTTGATATACTTTAAATCGTTGATGCGTTGCATAGGCTAGGAATAGACGAATATCTTCCAATCTTGCGACTGGAGCGAATGTTTCATCAAAATCTATCCCCTCTGCTTGACATTATCCCTTGGCAACAAGTCGATCTTTGTTTCTTACTATGACGTTTTCATCACGCTTGTTCTTGAAGACCTACTTAATTCCTATCACGTGTTGGTGTCTAGGTCTATCAACAAGTTTTCAGACCTCATTTCTGACGAACTAGTTCAACTCCTCTTGTATTGCTATGATCCAGTCAACATCATTAAGTGCGTTCTCTATCGACTGAGGTTCTTCTGTAGACAAGAAATAGGAGTATAAAGTTATTTCTCCTTAACAGAATCTGGATCTTGTCTTTACACTTGCTGAAGTATCTCCATTGATGAGATCAGAAAAGTGAGCATCTAGCCATGATCGTCAACGCTTGGTCTCTTCTTTTGAAATTACTTCTGTACAATCAACAGGAGTGTTAGGCATTTCAGTAGTGATGTTCTATGACTGAAGCAATTCAGTTAGAAGGTTAGGATCTACTGAGTTCTCAGGTTTAGGGGCATTTTTCTAAGGAATATTATTCGTTCCCTCTGAATTGTTATTCTCAGTAGAGGTCTCAGCTACCACTGGTGCTTCTTCATCGACCTGTGTTACCTGATGTTGATTTTGTACAGTGGAATCAATCAGGTCAGCTACATTGCCCGTGGGATGGGTTTGAGTTTCTTCATCTGACTCATCATCCCAACAATGCTAGATCTTTTCACTTTTATCATTCAGCTTGAGATCATGTAGCTTGCTGCTGACATCTTTAGTATTTGTCTCATTCGATTTCCTGTCCTCAGTACAAACCCGTTAAAAACAACATGAGGGCTTTACTCCATGCAAAGATTCCGATAGTTAAAGTCCCTGAAGGCTTTACTGATCGGGAGTATCCTAAGAACACTCCTTGATCATATTTGCTATCAAAGACCTTTAGCTGATCCTTTCCATTATTATGGATAAAGCAAGGACATCCAAAGATATGGAAACGAGAAATAGAAGGAATTCTCCCTTTCCATAGTTCATATGGTGTCCTCGTGTGTTGCTTTGTCAGTAGTGAGCGGTTCTAAGTGTAACAGGTATTGTCAGTAACATCGGCCCAGAACTTCGAGGGTAATTCGGAGTCTGCTAGGATCGTTCTTGCTGCTTCTTTTAATGTTATGTTCTTCCGTTCAGCAAGGCCGTTCTGCTGAGGTGTGCGAGCTGCTGAAGTCTCATGCTGAATTCCCTTAGTAGCGTAATATTCCTTAATCATTGAGTTGAGAAATTCAGCCCTCGATCCGAGCGTATTCTCTGAATCTTGATGTCTTTTTCCACACTGAGTTTTTTCTGCAGTGTAGGTACCTCAGTCTTGACATCAGATTTGTTGGCTATGAAGATGGCCCACGTATATCTTAAATAAATGTCAATAACAACGAGGGCATACTTCTTGCCTCTTATAGTTACTGGAGTGACTGGCATAAAAAGGTCAATGTGCAGCAGTTGAAGGATTCCATCAGTGGAAGGTGACTGAATAGGTGGATTGCTCGACTTTGTCTACTTTCCCTTCATGCATGCTTCTCAATTTCTGTCTCGACTGAATACTTCGTTGGGCAGTCCTCTTACTTTTGAGTCCCTTGCCAAGTTGTTCATTGCCTTGAAATTCAGGTGAATGAGGCTTTTATGCCACAACCATCCTGTCTTATCACTTGACTTCGTTTGGGCAAGCAAGCAGGCTTGAGGTTCGGCGGTGTTCCAGTTTTCAATATAGATATTCTTCCTCCGTGAACCTGATAACACTGTTTTCCCTGTAGATTTATCAAGAACATCACAGAAACTAGTGTCAAAGGTAACTCTATTAAGGTTATCACATAATTGACTGACAGAAAGGAGATTATATTGAAGTCCTTCAACATATGTTACTCTTGGAACTGGAAGCAGTCCCAATGTTCAGCATTCTATATCCTCTTGTGTAGCCTTTTGAGTTTTCACCGAAATCAATTTTGGGATCTTCTTCTTGTACATAGTTGGTCAGCAGGCTCTTCTGACAAGTCATGTTCCTTGAGCAGCCGCTGTCCAGGATCCAAGGGTCCTTATGCACCTGGAAAACATTAACAATTTTAGGTACCCTTTGGTTTAGTTTGAGTCCTTAAGCGTTAGTCGATGGTTTCGCGACCCAAATCTGTCTGGCGACCTTGGGGGTCTCAGACTCTTTCTTCTTCTTGTCCTTCTTGTCAGTACTTTTCTCCACTGATCTTGGAGGTACTGACTTCTTGGCAATTTTGGGTTCAAGAGCTTTGTTCTTCTGACTTTTAGTGCTCCTCCTGACCTTGGGCTCATAGTAGTAGGAACCATATTGTGCTGAATGCACCCACTCTGGTTCCCCATACTGCTCTACCCACCTGATCTTTTTTATTCCCCCTGAGTTCGATCGTGGTGTTCTGGGGCTAGAACCTTTGGTCAATTGCTTCTTCCAGCTCGGCTGAGGTGCTTGGATCTTCTGTTTGTTCTATGCCTGAGAGGTGATCGGTTCACCAACTTGAATTCCCCCTCGGACAAACCAGTCAACCAGCTTTTTTGAGCCTTTTGAAGTTGAGGTAGATGCTTCATATGTGTAGCCAAGTCCTTACTTGACGGAGACTGGCATTTGAGCTCTAAGCATTCCTTCTAACTTCTCTTTGTCTCTCAGGTACTGCTCTGTCATCAGTCCTCACCATACTTCATCACTCTTTTTGAGTGACTCATAATCCTTCTGAAATTTTGCGAGTTTTTGATTGAGCCTAGCAATCTCAATATCTTTCTCAGAATTGTCCTTGGTCAAGACGGATATATGAGTTTCTTGATGTTGAGACTTAGTCATGAGAGATTCAATCTCTTCCTTTTGTCTTTTCACAAGAATTTCCGAATCATTAAAGACCCGATAATCAGAAGAAAGTCTCTGATTTTCAGCTTTTACCTGTTCCAACTCTTAAACTGTTCTACTGAACTCCCAGCTCAACTGAATTTGCACCTCTAGCAAATCTTCATATGCTTGAACCACATCTAGAGGTTTTCTGCAGCTGAACAAGTGTCGTGTGTGCTCTTCGAAGAGGAGGTTATATTTAGTTTAGAGTTTACCTCAGCCTCTTCTCCAGCCATTAAGCATTGTTCAGTTGATGTATCATGATTTGATTCTCCGACCTCAACAACTACGAATACAACTTCATCTTTAGAAGAGTACATGAATGTATCTTCCTTTATTGAGTCATCGGATAGCTCTCCGGGAATGTAGGCCTGCTTCTTCCGGGCAAAATTTTCTCTTCTGGCCTGCCGTTCAGCTCGTTGGGCAGCTGAGAGCTTCGGGTAATCGTACTGATAGTGTTCGTTTTTCTTGTAGTTGTAGCATACAGAGGTCTTGCCACCCTTTTCAGATGTGTCGTTGGATGGACTAGCTGTAGGCTCCGTGTTCCTGCATTCAGGAGAAGGTTTAGATTCTTCTTTCTTTTTATGATGTTCTTTCTTACCTAAAGAAGAATCTTTATGGTATTTCTTAGCTTTCTGACTCTTTCCTTCTCCCTCTGATACTTCAGAGCCAGAAGCACGTGTCGTTCAGCAAGAGGAGTCTTAGTGGATTTTGGTACTGAGGTTGCAACTGACTTGCTTGCTGAACTGGGGCTAGCTTTAGATGTGATGACGGTTGCTTTAAAAGCATGGTCAATTGGAGTATCAGCTGGAGTGCTTGAAGCTATCAGTGATGATAGAAGATCTATGTGGAGCTGACCACGTAGTCTACGCTGACAAGATATATTTCAATCCAAAGAAAGTGAGGTTCCAGAGCAGGGTAGCGGCCTTTCAGCAAATTGGATCAGGGCCTGCTAAGCCCAAGCCCAGCTCTCAGAAGACCTCAACACCATCCAAGAAGAGGTCGCCTCCTAAGACTGCTCCCAAGACACCGACCAAGAAGCTGAAGAAAGTCAGTGAGGTCGTACTTGTACCTCCTCTACAGCTCAGGGACGAGGCTGAGTCCTCTGAGAAAACAGTGTCAGTGGAGACGGTCGTCTCCACTGAACAAGGAGAAGCAGTGGACCAAGGGGTAGAAGTTGATCCAATCTCTCCTACTCAGATCCCCTTGGATATCCCACCACTCAGCAGCATCCCATCTGCTGAAAAACAACCATCTCCGATAGAGGTTGAAGACTCGGAGACTGCTTCAGAATCAGAGTCTATCGGGATGGAGGCTTCAGCATTACAATCGAGAGCCTCCAGAGAAATTTCAGAAGCAATCCCGAAGATAGCCAACCATACAGATTTGATCATATTGGTGAGGCAGGCTAGGCTCCACACTCTGATTCGGTTCTAGGAGTGGTCAACACTAAACAAGTTGATCCAGCAACACTCCTGCGAACAACTCCACGAGGAGGAGTTGCTGATTAGGGAGAAAATATGCTACTCAGAGCCTACATACATATGCTCCCTAGAGGATCTGAGGATGGCCATGCTCGCTCTGCTGAACGACCGTCAACCCACTTCAACGGTGGCTCCTTTGATCCTGATGATCAGGACCCTCCTCGTGATTCAGGCCCTGAGAAGCCTGGTGAAGGAACTCAACTGGAGAAGGATGCTCCTGCTACATCTACTGAACCACCTCTCAGCATCCTTCCTCCAGGCCAGTCGGCGGCTGGTACGTCTAAGTCAGCAGACCCTGCACAGCTGTTGCTGGGGTCTGCGTTCGAGGTCTGCGGTCATGGAGCTGCACTAAAAAGGCCTTCTACTGAATTGCCTCTACGTACCGAACAGCCTAAGAGAAAGAAGCTGGCAAAGAAGGAAGTTTCTAATGCTAATTCTCCACCTCCTCCACAGGTGGAAACCATACTGGACTCGAACACAGGCATTGAATGTGCCACTATCAAAGACAAAGTCCAAAGAGTCAGTACTGAAGAGACTCAGTTGGAGTACGAAGCTGAACCAACTACTGAGGTATCCTCAGAGCTACCACCCACAGTTCAGCTGACCAAACTTAGAGCTGAATCCAAAGTCGCTGAAAAGATCCCTGAGATTGCCAACTATCACGATCTGGTTGATATAGCTGTCAGGGCAAGGACTCAGATCTGCTGAGATTCCTTAGCTGGGATATTCTTAAAGAAATGATCCAGTAGTACTCTGTACCCAAGCTCTTGGCAGAGGAGCAGCAGCTGCAGTGTGAGATAGGGTTTGGAGAACCTTCAGATATTGCATCTTTTGAGGACTTAAGATCAGCCATACTTTATTTGTTGGAGCTGAAGTCTGCCTCCTCTCCTGCCAAGGAGCCCTCACCTACTGACGACCCAGCTAAGGCTGATGACCCAGCACCCAAGGATGCAGAGCGGGGAGACTCTGCTGAGGGCAATACTCCCAGCAAGAAGGGCGATTCACCACCACCACCTCCTGCATCTGGTGTTGCCCCTGTTGCGTCTTCCTCAAGACAACAACAACTTGTCGCCTCCGAGCAAAGGATCGGTAGCTCGTCTTATCAGATCAAGCATTTTACTACCGTGTCCTCGAGGAGCCTCAATAGAGCTATCAGGAAGCAAGGAGACAAAAATTGTCTCCTAGCTAAGGATATGCACCTGAAGTAGGCACAGTACACGAAAGCTCAAACTGAGCACCTTGATGCCCTCACTGGAGAAGTCAAGAAGATCTCTGATGCTCCAACGCAAAATATTCAGGAGATCATCGAGATTGCTCTAGCTGCTAAGAAGCAGGACTTGGCCACTAAGTGCCAGCAGATGCTTGAAGCTCAAGCCAAGCAATTCTCAAAGCAACTGACTGCTGCAATGGCTAAAGTCCAGTAGACGGTGGATGAGAGAAACAAAGTTGCATCAACCAGCGTGGCTAAAGCTCTTGAAACTCAAGTCACAACTTTGAAACTCATCCAATCGGACTTCCAAGGGTTACTTAACGCATTTCTTCTGCAGCACAAAACCCAAACTCAAACCCTGATCCAGGAGATTCGAAGTGATCAAGAAAGGGATTGGGACAAATACTGCGATGCTGTCGGGGACCTCGACTCCTCCGTTTCCCAAATCAGAACCTCTCTCTACAGCCTACGAGATGACATAGTCTCTATCAAAACCCTACTAACCTCGGCTGATGATGCCAAAAAGGGGGAAGTAATTGGGGTAGGTAAGAAGATTAGGGAAGAGAAGGAAGGAGAACCTAAGGATAGGGAACAGAAAAAGGGGAAGATATTGTAGAGATTTGAGGAGTTTATTAAGTCTGATCTCCCCCTCCCCTAAGTCCAACAAGAAGAAAATACTAAGGAAAAAGCCGCCACTGAACGCCATGAAGAGCCTTAGGAACATAAAGCAGCTGACTATGCAGGCTGGAGGATCACAAGAAGGATCCTCAGCTCAGGCACATATAGATGAGATCGCCGATTTTAAAAGGGGAAAGAGGATATTGAGTCGCCGCCGAAGAGGCCTGGCAAGGAAATTGCTACTGAAAGTTGTCCCCCTCCAACGCCTAAGTTCAAATCGAGAAAACAACAAGAGGCGCATGATGAATTCGTGTCTCAGCAGCTGCAGGCTCAGCTGGATCAGGAAGCCAGACTCGAAGAAGAGACCAAACTTGAAAGAAAGCCAAAAGTCCCTTTGGCAAGGAAGTCAAGGACTCAGGATCAGCGAAAAAAGCTCAGCTGAAGCCAACACCTCCTAAAAAGACTCAACAGAAGCCTACTGAAAAATCAGCTTCTGAGTCTACTCAAGAGTCCATCATTGACAACTTGCCACTATCTGAAAGGCTGAAGAAGAAAACTCCTAAGCTTACAGACGAACTACTTGCTGAGGAGAAAGCCATGTGGGACGCAGTAGAAATGGACCTTGACTTCAGAGCTCGAGAAAGGCTGACAGCTGAAGCCAGAGAGAGACTGGGAAAAGTTGAACTGGTAGAGCATATCGGAAGAACTAAAAAAACAGCTAGGGAAGTAGTTCAGGTCAAAAGCAGAGAGATCCCAAGGACTTCCAAGTTCTATAGACGCGGTGGGCAAAAGCCACATCTCCGAAAAACTCCATTCCGTCGTGTATACAAATGGGTCCCTTGGAACCTAAACGAGAAAAGAGAAGGTCTGAAAGAGGACTTCATCAAGAGCTATTATGTATGGCAATGCTACCCAAGTGACGTTCCAGCGGTCAAACTGTTTGATTAATTCTTATACAACTACGACCCTAATTTCCGAGCTCAGATCAAACTGCTCCTATACAAGGAAAGAATGTCACTAACAGCACTTGCATACCATCAACTGACCCCTCCCAGGACTCTTGAAGGGGCCATCTGCACAAAGGAGAAAGAGGAAGAGGTGAAGACAGTCATGCGACGCAATGATCTTTCCTCTCGGACGCAACAAGATCTTCCACATATCAAGCGTCTCAGGGAAGCGATCTACAAATCTTATGGGCTTGATCTTCCATAGGCCAAGTCTGCTGACTTCAAATCCAAAATTCAGAACTTCAGATCTCAGCAGTAGCAAACTCAACATATCTTTCACTCTTTGCCTTTCCCTCTCCTTTCTCTCTCTGTAGTGTAGTACTTATTTTAATTGTAAACATTCTCTATCAATATAAATTAGTATTTCACTTGGCCAGAAAACCACTCATTGTCTTTTGGCTATATCGTTTATTAACACGATTGATCACTGAATTGATCAACACACACTCACTGATCCTGAATTTCTTCTAATGTGCCTTTAAGTAGCTGTTAATCTGAGCTATATTTCTTTCAGTTATTAATAACTAAGGTTTGTGGTTAGTAGTTTAGTGCTTAGTGGTTTTGACATCATCAATTAGGGGAAATTGTAGGGATATGAGAAAAATACCAAAATTTTTAAGGGCTCTTACTAGGCCCAAGTGGTACTCTTTTGCTACATGTTTGCGAAGAACTGACTTAAGCTCTGTTACTCTTGACTAAATCTTTTCAGAATTAAAAGATGAGGAGTTTGAGTTCAATCTCCCGCATACTCTCAGTGCTGACATCGATATGCCAATGGATCACGCCTATAAAGTAACAGTCAGCACACCTAGAGCTAGTCCCTCAGTCACTAGTCAATCAGTTGGAAGCTCACTGACAATCCCAACTACTGATAATCTAGCTGAGAAGTATACCCTCCTTGCAGTAAAGTATCAAAAAGAGAAGGACAAGCTTAGAAAGATGAAAAGAGCTTCGAAAAACTATCAAGGTAAGAGAGAAAACAATTACCCAAAAGGTGAATCTAATTCTCTACCTGAATGCAGGAACACTGAGACTACCTTTACTGGAAACAATGAGACACCAAGAAAGGAAGGTAAGAGATCAACGTTTTACAACTGCAAAAAGACGGGACATTACCGGTATGAATGTCCAGAACTCTTGGTTGATGAAAGAGCCAAAAGGCAGTCCAGAAGGAACAAATTCATCAGAAAAAGACTAGCCTATATAGCCGGAGAACCTTCCGATTATACGAACAATAAAGAACTGTTCATCGAATCATTAGATGATGAAGCCGCATTCATGGCAATCGAAGCTGAAGAAGAGACTGAACTGTGTATCATGGCTAGAGAAGAGGCTGAGGTAAATTCAAATCCTAACATATGCCCCTCTTCACCTTGCACACACGACACATGCTCTATTGCAGGAGAACCATTTAATGCGGTTCTAGCCTATGAAGATCTTCTAGAGGAACAAATACAGATGAACACTCAGTTAAGCAAGACACTTCAGGAGCTGGAACTCCGTAGAGCTGAAAATCAGAAACTTCCAATGAGTAGTTAGGTCTCTACTGAGTCTGAAGGACTTGTCTTGAGACAGAAGGAAGAGATTAATTCTCTAATGACTAAGTCTCAACATCAAGAATCTCATATCTCAGTTCTGACCAATGACAACTCTGAGAAAGATACAGAAATTGTCAGTCTAAAAGGATAAGCTTGCACAGTCCAGAGCTGAATACGAAACTCTGAGAAAAAGTGAGGAGGTTTGGAGAACCTTAATGACTGAGAAATAACAAGGAGCTAATGAAAAGCTTGAGAAATTGCAGAGATCACAAAGACCATCCTTCACAAAGAAGGACTTGGATATACATATGAAGCATCTACTTCAGAACAGAAAAGTTTGGAAAAGCTGGCTGACAGATTTGTCCAAGGGGGAACTCGGTATGCAGAGCCTATAACCCCTTAGACAACGAACAAACAGAAAATGAATGCACCTCAGCCTAGCTATCAGAAGATGACCAGAGGTTCAAGCCCCAGAACACCCGGATCAAACTCAGGGGGAGCCAAGAGGGTCGGATGGGCCGAACAGTATAGCCATCCTCAGTGGACTCATCCAACTCAATATGGATCATACTACTATAAGCCCAGTAACCCCAAGGTTCAGAACAAGAAGTCACATGAACCTCAGAAAACTAAGAAGTCAGCATCTCTCAGTCCAGAAGTAAGACTTGTTGATAGCAAGGGCAAGAAACTATCTAAAACCACCAGGGTTGTCAAACAGATTTGGGTTCCTAAACTACTAACCTCTAAGGACCCAACCTGAACCCAAAGGGTACCTGAATTTGTTTTTATTTTGTAGGTGCAAAAGGACCCTTTGATCGTATACAGTGGATGCTCAAGACATATGACGCATCAAAAGAATCTACTGACCAACTATGTTCAGCAGGAAGGAGCCAGAATTGAGTTTGGTGACAACTCCAAAGGATATACAAGGGGATGAAACACTGAGAATAGGAACTGCCAAAGTTCCCAGAGTAACATATGTTGAAGGGCTTCAAAATAATCTCCTCTCAGTCAGTCAATTCTGTGATAACTCCAATAAAGTGACTTTTGACACAAGTTTTTGTGATGTTCTTGATAAAAACAACAAGAAAAACCGTTTTATCAGGATCTCAGAGAAGAAACATTTATTATGCAAATTGGAATACCGCCGAACCTGATGCCTGCTTGCTAGCACAAATGAAGTCAGATGATAGAACAGTGTGGTTGTGGCATAGAAGATTGAGTCATCTAAATTTCAAACCAATGAACAACCAAGCAACAGATACTAAAGTCAGAGGACTGCCTAATGAAGTCTTCAAAAGACATAAAAATTGTGAAGCATGGATGAAGGGAAAGCAGACCAAATCAAGCAATCCATCAATTCCTTCACCTTCTACTGATGGAATCATTCAGCTTCTCCACAAGGATCTATTCGGGTCAGTCTCTCAAACGACGATCAGGGCAAGAAATATGCTCTTGTAGTCATAGATGACTATTCAAGATATACTTGGGTAATTTTCATTGCCAATAAGTCTGACGTCAAAACTGAACTGTCGAAACTACTGAAAAGACTGAGCGTCGAAAAGCATATCAAGATACAACGAATATGCTCAGATGAAGGAGCATAATGTTTTAATTCAATGATAGAAGAGTACTGCAAAGCTGAAGGGATCCAGCACGAGACCTCAGTGGCACGCACCCTCAGTAGAACGACCTTGCTGAAAGGAAGAACATAACACTAAAAGAAACAGCAAGAATGCTACTCGCAGACTTAGGTCTACCATCAAAGTTTTGGGCAGAAGCTACTGACACAGCCTGTTACACTTAGAATCACTCATTACTGACTCAACTGCACATGAAGACACCTTATGAACTATGGAAAGGGAGAACGCCTTCTATTTCGCATTTCCATATTTTTGGTTGTGCATCGTTAAAGGTCTTCGATAGCAGGTCAGACCAAGGAGTATTCTTAGGATACTCCAGGGTTAGCAAAGCTTTCAGGGTCTTTAACTAACAAACACTTTACGTTGAGGAAAGCCCTCATGTTGTATCTAATAAAATTGCTACTAAGAACAGGAGACAAAGCTCTCAGCAAGATGCTGAAGAGGTCAG